>OU744318.1:59661571-60261571 GCA_916610145.1 Eristalis arbustorum
GGTGTCAAATCACATGATCTTGGCGGCCAATTGACATCGCCACCACGTGAGACACGGCCATTGAATTTGTCGAGTACAAGAGCCATTCTTTTGTTAGCTGTGTGGCAAGAGGCACGGTCCTGTTGAAACCACCTGTTGACGTCCACATTCATATCTTCCAAAACTATTCACATTAACCGCCTGACTGGCCTCATTTTGGTAAAAATTCGGCTCGGTGATGCCGCCAGCCCATAAACCGCACCAAACTCTTTGTGGGTGCATCGGTTTTTCGGCAATCACTCTTGGATTATCATTCGCCCAAATGCGGAAATTCTTCTTATTGACGAATCTACTGAGGGGAAAATGTGCCGCTTCACTGAGGATGATTATCTTCGAAAATCCATTGCCATTTCTTGCCACCAGTACGAGCATGCACTGGTGTTTTCACATCTCCTACGTACGCACATTTGGACGATTAAACTGACCGAAAAAATCACGAAGTGCACGATATGCATTTCGATTTGAACGCCCATTTTCATAATAAGCCTGAATAACTTTAACGCGTTGCTCGATTGTGTGTCTTTCCATGGTTCAAATTGAGATAGTCTGAAATTGAGAAATGCAGAAAAAAAACTTGACGCTTAGGTGTGGTTCACATTCAACATCGGCTCTCAAAATTTCACCACCCTTATATTCAAAAAGAATCAATGAAAGCAGAAAAGGCCTTACACTTGTCCACAAGCGTCTAATAAGAAACAGCTCCGATACCGAACTACGACTAGGTATTGAATGTGTGGCGGTACAACTCGGTCTCTTTGTATCGTATTTTGTGCGTTCACATCACATCGAGTTAAAAGTTTTGCAGTTATGATGTTCGACTTAGAGATAACCAGCCCGTGTCGATAAACCGAGTTATCTGTTCACACCGAGTCGAATGGCTTGTAGATTTGATACATATTTGTGTATTTTTTTTTTCAATTCAATTTCATTTATTTCATGTAGATAAAGCTTAACATTTTATATTTTAGAGTTATAGGTTCTAATTTATCTCTGTGGGGTAGAAAGGAACTTTTTCGACGACATGAAAACCAGACAGCTTGAGTTTTTGATGCATTTTATCGAATTTTGCATCTAGAACAGTACTTTTCTAGATTGTTTGAGATCATGACAAACTTCAATATACGAAATGACAGAAGCAAAAAGAGCGGTGTCATCGGCAATCATAGCCAGATGTATGTTGCTACCCAAATCCGGTAGGTCAGAGACGTATATATTAAATAAGGCGGGGTCAAGGACAGATCCTTGAGGAACACCATTTTTAATCCATCTTACAGAAGAACTGCAGCCTTGTTATTTATTCGTTTCGTTTTAGTTTCAGCAACTCAGTTTGACATAAACTTAACTCGGTGTGGACGTACCTCGCGTTGAATCGGTTTTCAACTCGAGTTGACCCATCTCTAAACGAAACCATTCATTCCATTCATCTGCTGATCCATAGAGAATGTTCTTGATACCAGTGCAGCTACCGATGCTCTAAAGGTGAACAGAACAGTCCCTTTGCGACTACGCCAGGGCCAAGACTCTAGACGAAATAGCAATAGTGGCTCACCAACAGTACTGTACACCATTCCATTTGGAGCTATATAAACGCACACTTCCCCTAAGCATGGCTGCGCCTTGGTTTAAGCTTTTCCTGATTAATTGAACGAACTTAGTCATCCGGGAGTCAAAACATTTACAGCGACGCGTCGTCTGTGCGAATTCAGATCATAATCCCCTGGCGAACGGCGCGGCGCCGAGGATGCCGTCCAAATAGAGAAAAAACCGTCTCAACCTGTATATTGATTGCCATCATATTTCCAGGTTTATCCTACCGCCCGTCGACTATCAGCACCACCACCGCCCGTCCGTGCCCAACGAATGGCCATTTATCAGAACTAGAATCTACCGACAGTAACGGCAGCAATACCAGCCACTGCCCGAGCTGGTACCGCCGCTGCTATTCCAATCAGCTAAATTACTTTCATAGCAGCGCGTACGCAGTCGAATATTAAAACTCATTTGTTGTCCTTCGACGACGCGGGTACACTTCAACACTTCAAGGGTGGCTGGTGCCCACAGCCCGGTCGCTGGCAGCGGTTCCAAGCGTGACTTCAAAATCACGCTCATAATGATCACAAACGACTCCGACTCTGAGTCTTTGAGTCTGCCTCTGAGTCCGACTGCTGGCCATCTTGCGGTGCGTTCGGTGCATTCGGTGTATCCGATGCAAACGGATTGCAGATGCAAGTGCGAAATTAATTCGTGTGGTGAGTGGGATCTGCGGCAGATTACATCCGAAATGGGATGCGGAGGGGGCCAGGACGGACGACATGCACCGGGTAGACGGGTAGCCGCTGAGTGTGTGAGGACTGGAATTAAATCGTCATCACATTATCGCATGCATGGCCTTGACGCTGGGACTAGGCAAATACAGAGCCAACAAAACAAATTCCGTAAACCATATCGCCTTCCCTGCGTACTTGGGGAAGTGTCGTCACGTAGCCAGCGGCGATGCGACTCCTCGTGTGAGAGTGTGTCGTTCTGCTTTGTCGCTTGTCGCACCACCAATCGACGGTAAATGTCCCCTTCGATGTGAGTTTGGTGTTCCAAAGTGTGAAACGAAAACGAAAACAACAAAAAAAGAACCCAGAGAAGCTGACAAAAATAAGCAGCAAACGATTTAATACTAATGTCGCCTCGGCAACTGAACGAAGGCGGTGCAGCCTCACCAGCAGTCAGCACGATCTTCGAGGGATGAGGAGGTTGCTCAGCTTCGGCCACAACTGCACCAACAGCAACAGCAACAGCATCAGCAGCAGCAGCGGATGGTGATAATGAGGTCCGATCAATTTGGTTTTAACTGCTGGACTTTATACACTTTATAAGAATCTTTATAGGGCGAATTATTTCTGTTAATTGCCAAGGCGTTTGAGTTAGAGTGGTTTTCGTGTTTATATAAATATCTCTTAATTTTCTCTCACTCCGCAGTCATTGCATGAGATGTGCGGGACCTGGTCGGGACCGCTCTGAACCTGGCTTAGAATGGGCAGCAGGACACGCCGGAATCTGGTGTGATGTTGTGTTGGTGTGCTGCCCGATTGCCGGTTACCGAGCTCGACATGCGACAACCGAAGGTGACGCACAAGAGGATTTCTGGATTTCTGGATTTCTTGATTTTTGTCCCCCGCTCTCGGTCGACTGAGCGGAGGTGGGGATGCTTTGCGTTTTTGGTCTGGTACGGCTGCTGGCTGCTCCATATCGGCTGCTTGCAGAATCAGGGCAGACATTCTGGCAGCGATCGTTAGAGATATGCGACTTATTCCTGCACGAAGATGGGTGCTGATCTTCTTGTTTCGGTTTGTTTGTTTCTTTTCGGTCTCAGAGAATACGTACATGCCTTCATGTAGTCGGGAGATTTTTCGTTTGTGTTTGACAATGTCACCGGAATGTGTTTTTTTCCTTTGGCTACTGTTAGTGGATTATTTGTGAGCTGGTTAGCAATCAGTACCTACAGACAAAGAGATGGTGTGCATACCTATACCTAGAGGACGTATGTACGTCCGAACGACAGGGCAGCGTTTTGAAAGTGCCCGCAAATTAATTAACTTAGCACCGATCATGATCTAATTTGCATGCAGATAAGTCGACGCTGAAACTGGTGGCCTTTCTTTCGAGCACGGAAGGGGAACGATTTGGACAGTAGGAAGCATGTAAAGAGTTTTGCAATAGGGACTTGAAAACCTTGAATTTAATTTGTGAACGCACTCTTTAACTAATCATCAACATCTCACTGTCAATTTATGCAGTGATTATCATCATGATAAAGTTCATAAACGAGCACCGTCTACAAATTTTCTACCGATATTCAGAATAGGTGACCGCTACTTAAAGAGCATTAACTCCAAATTTTCGGTGGGAATTCTCGTCCTAGTAGACAGGCAATAACAAGTTTAGTGCAGAAATGTTAGTCCACATATTCGTTGCGTGACATTGCAGTGTCAGTGAGACAACGGGTTGGTCGAAGTTTCGAAAATATCGCTCCGTTCAAGCTCCCTACCTAACAATCCAAATCAACTCAGTCAACTCCACGGTATTCTTTTGAATTGGACATCGCTCCGACCAGCTTATGGTTTATTTTTTTGAATGATCTTGATTTACACCCATACAATATCAAGCTGACTTAAGAACTGAAGCCGACGCACCATTTGGAGCGACTTTCGTTCTCCGATTGGGCTCTGCTGAAGATTCGACAAGATTGCCACATTCTCTTAACTGACGAAGCTCATATTTGGCTAAATAGGTTCTTCTTCTTCTTCTAGACCTGGGCCTCAACCAACATGCCTTTCCAGGCAGCACGATCTTCCGCCAGCTGTGAGCACCAAATTGGTTGAGGTCCTTTTCCACTTGTATGCGCCATCTCGTGCGAAGACGTCCTCTGTTGCGCTGTCCCAATGGGTCGGTATCGAAGAATCGCGTGCTCATCACAGAGAGGTTACGCCTCGAGGCGAAATCTACCAGCCTGAGTCCGTTTCCCTTTGTGTTGTCGGCTGTGCTTTCCGATGACTCTAGCAAAGACTTCTTCCTTGACCAGCTTTGAAATCCCCTAGAACGATCTTGGTGTCATAGCTGGGGCATCGATCGTATGTTCTTTTAGGAGATCATAGAAGTCATCCTTCTTCTCCGTCGAGGCGTGTGCGCAAATCAGACTGGTGTTCCCGAATTTAGACTTGATGCGGATTGTTATGAGGCGCTCGCTGATATAATTTAAGCTTAAGACTTTTTGCGTAAGTCTGCCTCGAACAACAAAACCGCATCCAAATAAGCGCTGCCTTCCCTCCTTGTAGCAATCACTGTAGTAGATATCGCAGTTTCTCATCTTTCTTTTGCCCGGCCCATCCCATCGCATCTCCTGGATGGCGGTAATGCCTGCGCTGTAGCAGTCCAGAGTCTCCGCGAGTTCTTTGGCTGCACGTGGTCTGTTAAGGGACCTCACATTCCACGTGCAGAACCGAAAAGCATGGTCATTTGGGCGAAGGGTCCGGATGACTCCGGTATCGGTTACCTCGCTGGGGTTGTGAGTGCCGCCGTTGACCCTATATGATAGGGTTCCTCCGCCGCCAAATCTACACCAAAATCCCGACATGACCTTTGTTGCAAAATTTTAGATCTGGGCTCCGAATATGTCAGAGTAGCTCTAAAAGGGGGTGTAAAAGGTAGCTCTGGATGTCGCCGTTGGCTAATCTGATGATAAGCTCCTCCGCCGCCATCCGTAAAGAGAGAAGAGTCCTGATACAGACCGATCCACTCTCCCCCTCTCTCGTTTGCAGTCGCCAATGACGTCCCATGGGAGTTCATTGACAGAAGCTAAGACGCCTGTGCCTGCATAAGTCGCGTGTCAACGCTTCGAAATCCGCATCCACATCCAGTAAAAAGATTGCCCCCGCCATTAAGTAGAGCCCGGGTGTCCTTACTAAGGCCCAAGGCCAGGGTTTTGACTGTTTTTAAAAGAAGCCTGCATTTTTTTTGTTTTTTTTCCTAGAATCTGCGATATAAGCTGGGAGGTTGCGAGAGTTCAGTTATTTTTGACTACACTCGCCATAATACCACGGGTCTCTTGTCGGAGATGGCAGGAGGGCGTGGGTGTACTGGAAAACCTCTGGCTTAATGGCGGTTCTTAGGTCATGACAATACCCGGTGCGCTCTGGCTCAGGTCCAACATTAAAACTTCTCTTAGTTGGTTGTTGCAGCTGCCTCTCACTGAACCGTCGAGCTGAGAATCCTGTCCCTCTTGAATATGCAATTTATTTTAATTGTTGGCGGTTCTAGGTTGCTGTGTGGATTCTTTTGCGAGGAAGCCTCGTGTTTTCTTTGTGTTGTTGTCTGTCCTAAGCCATCGCTCTTCTTTTCTTTGACCTCGAATAGGTGTAAGCGGGCACCATACTCCGCTTGTGATATACTACTACACTACCATACCATTGACCTTCCAGTATACTTTCGCTCTGCAAAGTCTAGGCAAATAACCAACCTCAGCCTAAGCATCCTCACTCCAACACACCTCACCAGTGACTCGAAATCAGTTGAGTAACAACGCTTGCAGATTGAGGACAAATGCGCCATTCATATCTTCCAACTAGAAAGCTGTAATTATTCAATCCACACATCAGCTATCACAACTCTCACCGATCCACTTGAAACAATCAATCCGAGACCAACTCCGTTTGACACATCATTGGCCACCATTTTATACTTTTAATTACGGCAGCAGTGATTTGTCTTCTCAACCACTCTCAATCCGTCCGGTGCGCCGTCGAATTTGACAATCAAGCGTCTTGAACGAGCCCCGAAGGCGACTTTCAAATTTGTACAATTGTACATTGAAAATCGTCGAAGAACTCGTACCCGATTTGACAAGAGCTCAATGGCCACGTCATTAAGCATTTACAACTCCCCCTCGTCGGCACAATCGACCCGAACAATTCATTCATTCATCAAACTAGTGTATCTGCACACACACCCATCAAAAGGCAAATCGCTGTTCCGTTCGGCACCCAGCAATTAAAAGTCAAATGAGAAAAGCGAAGACGAACGAAGCCCGCTGTCTGTCAAATTATCCACTCACAGTGTCCGATTCACAAAAATTATCAAAAATCATTATTCCACACTTAGGGAGGCGACACCCCCTTGAGACATCACCACCGTGCGCCCAAGAGGCTGCGCTGCACCGGACCGATGTGCGGTCCCGCACCGTCTGAGGCCGGCGCTCATCAAACCGCCGAATTTCTTGAGTTTAATTTGACGCTGATGACACGGCATTAAAGTGAAAACGAGCGATCTTTGCCTCGCCGAGGTAAATGTCAAATAATCGATACACCTTCGGATCACGATGATCGATGGATTTTGGACATGCCTGGGCACCGCTGCCTATGGTGGGCTGTCAATTATGCTTCTGTACATGAGAATTGGATGCAAGTGGGTCTTGTAATGGTCGCCGAACAACAATGCCTCGAAAAGGATCCAATCGCCACGGCGATTGATGTTTATTGTGCCGGCTCAGGCCGTGTTGGACAACCAGTCCGCTCGGGATGGGTATGTTAACAGACCTTTCGAGTGGAGTTAATGAGAGACCGATGATTTGGCACTTCATTGTATGGGAACGGAGCAATCGCTCGCCGAGATTGTTCAGAATGAGGAAGGGGCGTGATCGCTGAGTTAAGGAATGTCCCAAGAGACTTTGGTACTTACGACCTGTGGTACACACTACACATGTTTGTTGTTAATTTAATCAAGTCTGCCCCTCATCTAGTTTTAGGCGATTGGCATAACGGAGAACGATTCTCTGAGGATTCGACGAATTGTTTGCGTTAAGTGTGTGTTTCCGGGGGCATGGGCTTTGGGGACCAAATGAAAACATTTATCCGCCGTTCAGAATCGGCATAAGTACACCTTGCATTTTGTTGTCAGCTTCTAGTTGTGAAAATTGTTCGTATTTAAATACGACAAACTGCCATTCCGAGTGATGGCGCAACGCAACAAGGAACAGGCGGCAGAGCAAGCGCAGCGAACCAGATCGAAGCGGTCACAGAAGAGAAGATTTGACTCCTACGTCAAGTGACGATCAATATTTGTTCAGTTGCACATTTGTAAGGAATACCACAATAAATCCGATCTTGATGATGGGTCTTGTAGTTAGGCGCATCAATTCGTAACCTGGTCTTCATTTGTATGCCAAAGCAGGAGTTTTGTTTGTGCAATTAGCATGCTTGTTGGATGAGATTCAGGACTGGAACTGAAATAGCGTCGGCTAAGATGAGGAAGACACCAGTTTTCTGTGTCAGTCGATCGAATGACGAAAAGGAAGAAGAATGAAACTAAAAATGCAGAGCCTTACATCATCTCGAGAGTTGTTGGCTGCCATTATTCTTAAATGTCACTGATGCTAAACTCGGTTAGGTTTAACTAGCTGGCTACAGGTGGACAGAAGTCATACTTAGGCCAGTCTAGACCCCCTTTGTGTTCCCATGGGGATCCATTTCAGCATAGTCCGAAAACCAGTACTCGCTTTTGATAAAACGCTGGAGATGACTGCTACCGACCTCATTAAGCCTTCTTATGAAAGAGTGTGCACTGCAATTCCAGTGAAGATGACAATAGTTGTATTTCCTCTGCCTCGTCTACTCTGCAACTTCGGCAAAAGTCATCTCGATGGAAGACCTACTGCAGAGAGGTGAGTTCCAATGGCACAATGCCCGATTATGGTGCCGATGAAAGTTCTGACATTCGGCCTACTCATTCGATCAGCCACAGCAGGTCATAAGCATCCTTAGTGATGATGAGGCATCCTGTTCCAGTCAACCACCTGCGGTCTGCTTGTGCAAACGTTTCAAGCATCAGTTTGTGTGTCGCAGTGGCGTTCTCGGCAGGAATGCAGTTCTCCACCCAGAAAGAGTGCAGGGACTGTGCCTTTTCCAGTGGAATCTCAAATATTCTTTCAAAAATCCAGTCAACTAGACTAACCACCACAGGTTCATGTTTATATAGCTCTTGTCACAAACAATCGGTTAGCATTGTTTCGTACAGGATCCCACTGACGTTAACGGTAACTCCTTCGTAAAATGAGGTCCACACCACTTGTCAATCTACTGCGTGGCCTTGAACCCTTGTGCATTGTATTCCCGACAATAATGTCATTTTGGCTGTTGCTGCGAATTTCCTTATTCGGTCCAAATTTTGAACGTTCAGTGTCTGCCGTGAGTGTATGGTCGTTCGGTTTCAATGCTTCTTCTCTTTCGGATTACCCTCAGTTTGTGGTACTCGACTCTTACAGAGGCCTGGCTATATTGGAGATGGCGCTGGTCCTAGTGTAGCCTGCGGTTATGTGCCTCCAGAGCTCCCGATCTACTGTAGATGTGCAGGGCGGCAGGATGCTTCGTTCAGGTCCCATCCTGACCCACTCAGATGCCATTCGGGGGCTCTCGCCAACATTGCTTCGTGCTGTGGCGATGGATTAGCTGGAACTGCAGTGAGGTGTTGTGTGGGACATGAGGTGCCTGTTCATGTAATCGGTGATAACTCGACCACGCAATTAATGAGTCGGTCAGGGGGTGGTTCTATGCGCGAACTAACCGTTTCTTCGAGTAGTAGTAGTTTTCTTGTTGTAGTTAGGCCTGATTGCCTTCGTTTTTCTGTTTTTTTCTGGTAGGGATGAGTGCATGTGTTATGTTTCTGTACTCCCCAACAGGTAGTGGTGTAGATCGATTAGGTTGGTGCATGCCTCGGTCTCACCTTGTTGGGATTTCCAGGCAAAATTGTGTTGTCTTGTGTTGTGTTTTGTGTTTATGGATGCAACTCGCCTATTAGTCACTGCCTCGACCACTGATTCGATGTGCGTCCATCTTAAAGGCTGCTAGGCCTTGAGTCTAGAAGTGACCTTCGGATTGCGAAAGCCTGACCAGAGGCTATAGTCCGGTGCCATGGGCGATAGCTGACCTTAAAAGGATAGTTGGTGCCGGTAGACTCCCATCTATGTGAGTATCATGTTGGCTGTGGTTGCCCAAAATCGCGGGAGCATATTGCATACTAGGACCCTTTTAGGGTCTATGGATGCTAGAGGTGTTAGATAGGCCTCGCCCTCAGCAAGGTTTGTGGTCGCCCTTAAGCGTCACTTAATTGCTACTGGGCTGGTAATTACCTCCGGCGGTGGTCAACGCTAGCTTTGACTCCGTTATTGTGGGTAGGCTCACCGTAAAAATGTGCCGGTTATTCACGTAAAACATACTTTCGACTCCTCTTTCGGATGTATGACAAAATTGAAGCTACATCCCTAGACCAGGGCATCAACCAACAAGTCCCCTCCAGCCAGCACGATCTTTCGTCAGATGTCCACACCAGGTTGGTTGAGGTCCTTCTCCACTTGTGTTCGCCGACGTCCTCTGTTGTCCTGATGGCTTGGGTTCGAAACATGGGAATAATCGCTTAACATTGCCTATTACGCCTCGAGTCTAAAAGGATTACTCATTTTCTTTAACGACTTCTGTAAAAGCTGCCAAGACGAGGATGAGGGGGAAATCACCCAACACATCCTCTGCGACTGTTCTGCACTTCCCGCAACTGGGAAAGCAACTATAGGCTCAATCTTCAAAGACAACCTAAATGATCTCAACAATACACCAATGGCTCGCTGTCATAACCACCTCTCCCGAATTGAAGCGCTTACGTAGCCTGGAAGTCTCTAGTGCGTTTACTTTACACATGGCAAAGTTGCTGACTGCACCCAACCTGGTAGGATGCCAGCGCGATGCCTGCTTGTCCATAAGTCAAGTTGACATACAGCCTCCTCGTGACGCCCCTGGATAGCCATCACAACAACCGTTGTGTGGTGAACTAATGTATGCAGCGATCCCCCTCTGCCCGAGGGTCAAATAATGGGCCTGGCCTACCAGTTGTAGGTTGTGCGTGAGGTATTTATTTAGTATTTATTTAATGTAGCGAGTAAAGTTTACAGTTCTTGTTTTACATGAGGTGTATGTTATACAGAGATACGATACGTGATCTATCTTACTACTGAAAAAAATTATTGCGATTATTTATGAAGAGATATCTTATAGATAGAAATATTCGAAAGGAAAGTGCTACAAAATAAAAACCTTTCATTTAACAAAAAACAAAAAAAAAAAAAAAAATATATATACACAAAAAAAAATGTATACAAAATATCACAGTTCAAAGAAATATTAATATGTATTTATATTTACAAATAGGTATAAATATTTATATATAGACAAAAGTATGTAAATACAGTATATACATAAATATAACATATACGTGTAATAAATTAAGAATAAATATTAGATATCAATATATATATATGTATATATATATATAAATAAATGGACATATAATATGTAGGAACTAGTAACTTAAAATCGTCTGACAAGAATATGTTTATAAGCGGACAAGATTATTGATGAGTATATTATCAGACATTTCACATCTTAATAGATATTTTTCTTTAAGTTGAGTTATTCTATCTTGAATACGATCGATGTTAGCCTTATCGTGCAACTCGCTGGTCGAAAAATGCCATGGGAGTTTGAGGATAAGTTTCAATAGTTTATTTTGTGCTACTTGGAGCTTTTGGATGTGTGTTTTGGCGCAGCTACCCCAAACAGGACTCCCATATAACATAAAGGACTGAAAGATAACTTTAAATATAATAAGTTTGTTTTCATTGCTTAGTAAGGACTTTCTATTAATCAATGGGTACATAACACGAATTGTTTGATTAACTTTGTTTACTATATTGGAGATATGCTTATTAAATAAAAGTTTTCTGTCCATCGTTACACCGAGATATTTGACGTTATCAGTCCAGTCAATTTCAACACCGTTAATTGATAGGTTGTTGCTTGGTAGAAAACAAGCTTTTCTTTTTCTAGTAAAAAAGATAGCTTGAGTCTTAGAAGCGTTTAATTTGATTTTCCATTTGCTCAAATAAGGGTATATGATATTAAGTCCCGATTGAATTTTGGTTTCTACATCGATACCAAGAACATCGGTGGAGTATATCCCTGTGTCATCAGCAAACATAGCTAATTCACAATTGGGCAGTTGAGGAAAATCTGATATGTAAGTGTTAAATAAGGCAGGACTTAAGACGGAACCTTGGGGAACACCTGCAGGGATGTTGTGTTCCAAGGACAACGAATTGTTGACAGAAACGACAAAAGTACGCTCAGAAAGGAAACTTTGAATAAGTTTAATAAGATAATCCGGGAAACCAAATACAAACAATTTGTGTATCAACCCTTTATGCCATACGGAGTCGAACGCTTTTTCGATGTCCAGTAGCACTAATCCAGTTGACTTATTCGTCTGAAAACCATGCCTAATGTGGCGCGTTAATCGGTCAATTTGATGTATTGTGCTGTGGTGATTTCTAAACCCAAATTGTTGCATGGGGAGAATACTCCTCGAGTTAAGATGGCTTTGGATTCTTTTATGAAGGAGATTTTCAAAGATTTTTCCTATACAACTTAATAAACTGATTGGTCTGTAACTCAAAGAACAATTAGGTGGTTTTCCTGGCTTTAAAATCGGCATAACCTTTCCTTTTTTCCAGACTGTTGGAAAATATTGCGTGCGTGAGGTTAACTCCCTCACCACATAAAAAACCAACGATTACGAACCGACAACAGGCGTCGGATATGGACGGATTCAAAGTTGACGACCCCAGCAAACGATCAAAGGACAATGATTTTCGGTTCTGCCGTGGAATGTGAGGTCGCTAATCGGACCACGTGCAGCCGATGAACTCGCGGACTACTACAAAGCAGATGTCACCGCCATCCAGGAGATGCGATGGGATGGGCCGGGCAAAAGGAAGATGAGAAACTGCGACATCTACTACGGTGATTGCTACAAAGAGGGAAGACAGCGCTTATTTGGATGCGGATTCGTTGTTCGAGGCAGACTTAGGCAAAAAGTCTTAAGCTTTGATTATTAGCGAGCGCCTCATAACAATCCGCATCAAGTCTAAATTCGGGAACACCAGTCTGATTAGCGCACACGCCTCGACGGAGAAGAAGGATGACGATAGCAAGGATGACTTCTATGAACTCCTAAAAGAACATACGATCGATGCCTCAGCTATGACACCAAGGTCGTTCTAGGAGATCTCAACGCACAGCTGGGCAAGGAAGAAGTGCTTTGCTAGAGTCATCGGAAAACACAGCCTGCACGACAACACATCTGGAAACGGAATCAGGCTGGTAGATATCGCCTCGGGGCGTAACCTCTCTGTGATGAGCACGCGGTTCCCACACCTCAACATCCATAAGGGGACATGGCGGTCGCCTGATCAATCAACCGTCAACCAGATTGATCACATTTCGATCGACGTCAGACACTCCTCCAATATTCTCGATGTCCGAACGTTCCGAGGAGCCAACATCGACTCGGACCATTTCCTTGTTGTAGCCAAGGTAAGGATGAGGATATCGAGAGAAGTACGGAGTCGAGAAAGAACACTACGGTTTGACGTCGGAAAGGGATACACCAGGGCAAAACAAAGTACATGCTGTCATCACGGAAGGACGCACAACATCGACGTCTCAGCCAGAGCGTCATATTGGGCAGCAGAAACTTTGAGGTAGTCAAAGACCTCGTCTACTTAGGCCTGGAAGTAAATAGGGACAACAACACCATTACCGAGATCAAGCGCAGAATTACTCTTGCCAATCGCTGTTTCTTTGGTCTCAAGAGGCAATTGAGTAACAGAGCCATGTCTCGAAACACCAAATTGGCCTTGTATAAAACCCTGATCATCCCAGTCCTGCTCTATGGCGCAGAGACATGGACGCTATTGAAAGCGGATGAAGAAGCTCTTGGTTGTTTTGAGAGAAAAGTTCTGCGTACGATCTTTGGTCCTGTTTGCGTTGATGGCGTTTGGAGAAGGTTCAACCACGAACTATACGGGCTGTACAGCGGCATGCACCTAGTTAAGCGTCTTCGGATCCAACGCTTGAGATGGCTAGGTCATGTAGAGCGGATGGACACCACAGCTCCGGCCCGAAGAGTCTTCGACACCGAGCCATTGGGACAGCGCAACAGAGGACGTCCTCGCACTAGATGGCGCACACAAGTGGAAAAGGACCTCAAATAACTTGGTGGATCGTGCTGGCTGGAGAGGGATGTTGGTCCACCCCGGACTGGAGGCCCAGGTCCACCCCGGACTGTAGCGCCAATCAAAGAAGAAGAAGAAGTGTGTGTTTCCGCTTTTTTCTGGCAAAGACAGACTCCCTCCTGTCTCGAGCAGAGATCGCTCTACTGAACCGGAGGAGATCCTCGTGATTGCGAGGGACATCCCGTTCATATTGAAGTCGCCTGTCCACTGTTCGGCATGCGATGTCAAAGATTACAGCACAGCCGTGTAGATCCTGTATTAGCCCATTTGTGTCGAGATAGAGAAATGCCTCGGGAGGAATAAAGCCGGTAAGGCGCACTCTACCGTGATACATAACGTTGAGGTAGTAAGCCCCAAAGATGAGATTGTTGGAAGAAGTCATAGTCCGTGCAATATCCTTTCTGATCAGCTGAGTAATAAAATGATCTATCCTGTTCAAGTTTGCCGCGTTGTTCAGGAACTCAGGATAGTACTTCTTGTACACAGACTCGGGTGTACGATACAACTGGAGACAAGTCCGAAGACATTGTCTCTTGAACAACGTCATCTTTTCCATCTGGGAGGGACTCACATTGAACCACAGTGGACACGCGTACGCCATAATTGGCCGGATGAGGGCCATGTGGCAGATTACCTTCACCCTGGCATCAACTTGGCTGTTGTAAAACAACCTCCTTGTCACAGCAAATCGTCAGAGCAATACCTATATGTTTGTCAAAATACAGATATTGATCCAACCAAATGCCAAGATACCTAACCACATTTTTCACATCTAAAGGGCGACCCTGTGGGTCAACAATTACCCATGATGCCATGTACAACGGGGTCCTGAAATGAATAGTGTCATACTTCAGGAAGTTGATAATCAAGTTGTCGCAAAATCGCTGAATTTTTGCAGTTTCTCAATATTAAGGCGAGTGACAGCTAGACCCAGTTGCACGGGAACAGGTAATTTGGTCGATAAGCAAGAAATGTTGAATAGACGCATAATTCTGAGGTGAGTGTACGCAGGCACATTCAGCAAGGCAAGAAGCATATCCGCCGAGAGATAGTCCATGAGCTCTTTACAGAACGTGAGCTGGGTTTAGACCGTCGCGAGAGAGTTTAGTTTTACCTTACTTACTTACTAAGGATGGCGCAACACTCCGGAGCGGACCTGCATTTTTAGCTAGCTGCCTCCAGTTTCACACGCAAAGTTGGTTGGGGTCCCTTTCCACTTACATGCGCCACCTGAGTCGCTGCCTTCCTCAACTGCGCCGTCCATCGGGGTTAGATTTGAGGACTTTCTGGGCTGGAAAATAACCTAGCCATCTCAATCGTTGAATCTCCACTCTTCTGGCTGAGTCAATGTCGCTGAACAGATCATACAGTTCGTCGTTATAATTCCTCCTCCACACATCATCTATGCAGACGGGACCTAGAATGACAAGAAAAGTTTTCCTGTGAAAGCGAGGAAAGAGCAGCAACGTCTGCTTTTGACCAAGTCTATGCCCGCTTGCCATATAGCTGAACTGGGTCAATTAAGATCTTTTAAACTGCTACTTTCGTTGTTCGAAGGAGGGTTTTGATTATCAATTGCTTTCTTAGCTCCAAGAAGCATCGACTGGCAAGAGTTAGACTTTCCTTGACTTCAGCGCTGATGTTTTTGTCTGAATTGACTAGGGTTCCCAGATAGCCACAGTCTTTGACTGCCCCAACCTACGAAGTCAGTCTTAGGGATCCTTACTCGTTGGTAGCACATACAGCACATTCTTGCCCTCACCGCTATACCCATCTTCGCGGCCTTCGCCGCCGTACTTACAAAAGTGCCATTAATTGAAGGCATCTCTTTCTCTCGTTGTATTCTTCGGATAATGTCAATATCATCCAAATATGCGAGTAGCTCGACGGACTTTTGAAAGATGGAATGATAGTTTTGAACATTTACTTTTATAACATCAAAGATCTCGGTTAGGTTCTTACCAAACTTGAAAGAGCAGAGTTCGTTCTTTATCGTCATCCTACAGAAAACGAACGAGTTTGGTAGGAAGTAGGAATGACAAAAGTAGGCAATGCTCTGTACACATCAAAACATAGGCTCTACACAGAACGCAATAAGTGATCCCGGTCGATGCTGCATGTGTCATAGCAGGCAGACCAACAAATGGTGGCGATTCCTGGATTAAAAAGTATATGGACTGGATATAGTGGTCGACGGAAAACTGCAATCACCTCATTACAGGGTTATAAGTTGTTGACCGGGCACTGAGGTTATCGTAAGTATCTGCCACAACAGCTCGCTCCTTTGCCCGAAACGGCCAAATGTACATGAGGATACGGAACACACAGCCCTTCAAAGTCTGTCGGGTCTCGGGTCTTAGAAGACAGGCAGTCGGTAAATCTGTCAAGTCCAGAAGATCTTATTTACTGCATGACATATATTAGAAGGTTGAATATAGTATAATTAGCGCTAACTAACCCATGAGGTAATGCCTTAGGACAGCCCCGCGGGGAGAATGTTAGAAGAGTGTATGGTGTATGTAGGGTTATTTCCAATGCGTCAGACCAGCATCAACATTCAGCATCAGTGTGGTCATACGACTAGTAAATAACGAATGATCTTATGTTCTGATCTGTACACAAACTATATTCCTCAGGCTCTTACCGTGTCGCTACTTCAATTCGACTCAGACTCTTACCGTGTCGCTACTTCTATTCCCTCAGACCAAAAGATTGCCTTGGGGACACCATATCCATACTATGAAGAAACTGCGTATATTGAAGAAGAGAATTCCGCACTCGACATAGACGAAGTCAAGATATCGACATAGAGACTAAAATCGAACAAAGCTGCTGGTGCAGACGGACTGGATTGTCCACAGAACTTTTTAAGATGAGCTGGTGGAGTGCATGCACCAACTTATCTGTTGGATGTGGTCAGAGGAAAGCACGTCCGAGTTGAATCTTAAGATCGTTTGCCCGATGCACAGGAAAGGAGACTCCTTCAACTGCGCCAACTATCGAGGGATAAGTCTCCCAAACATCGCCTATAAGATGTTCTCGTCTGTTTTGTGTGAGCGCCTGAAACCATTCGCCAAGGACCTGATAGCGCCTGCGTGCCCAGAGACGAGGCATGTCTAATTTTGACATTCCTGCCAAACTCGTCAGGTTGTGCAGGATGACGATGGAGAACTCCCGCTGCTCGACAACTAACTCACCGAGTCCTTCAGTGTCAAAAAAGGTTTTAGGGAAGGCGACTAGCTGTCATGTGATTTTTTCAACATCATACTTGAGCAGGTCGTGCAAAACTCACTCGCTTCCACAAGAGGCACGGTCTTCCGAAAATCCTTGCAGTTGCTAGCATAAGCTGATGACTTTGACGTGATAGGTCGAACACATCAAACCGTCATTGAAGAGTTTTCTGGCATTCAAGTGGAAGCGACTAAAATGGGTGTAGCGGTTAGCCATTGAAAAAGTAAATGTACATGTGTGTCCATCAATATAGGACGCACACCATAGACGACTCGGTCAGAACGTCACTATAGGCAACCACAACTTCGAGGTAGTAAAGGGTCTTCATCTACCTTGGCTCCCAAGTTATTGGACAAACAACATCAGTACCGAGATTATACGCAGAATAACTCTTCCTAACCGCTGTTTCTTTCGAGCCCTCTCTCGAAGGACCAAGCTAACAGTCTATAAGACCCTGATCATCACTGTCCTGTTCTATGGAGCGGAAGCTTGGACTATGTCAACCGAAGAATCTTCGACTCCGAACCAGTGGGACAACGCAATAGAGGACGACGACGAAGCCGATGGCGTACAAAAGTGGAGAAGCCCCTCAAGCAACTTGGAGAGCGAAATTGGAGGCAGCTGACTAAGGATCGTGCCAGTTGGAAAGGCTTGTTGGCTGAGGCCCAGGTTCACCCCGGACTGTAGCGCCATACGAAAAAGAAGAAGAAGTATATTGAAGGCCATTCAAGCAAAAACCTTTGGTATAAATGTAGTGTGTAGGGACAGGAGTACATTGTGAGCATATTTTTAATGAGGCTTGTCCTGCTCACCTTATCGAAATCGTCACGTTAAACAGACACTATTGACAATACATTCAAGCACACCAAAGCTGCCCATTTGAAACAGTTTATTACTGACGTGCAAAAGTCCATCCCCCCGTTCCATCACCACATTATGTAAATCCAGCGAATGAACTGGCTTAAAAATAATCATAAGCTATTTCCATACAGCAATCGTCGTCTTCGAGGTTTAACCTCTTCTGCTAATCGCCTCAAAAGATTATCGCATCTAGCGTATCTCCACCCGTGGACTTGGATTGGGCATTATCCACTAATGTAGTCGATTTCCTGTTCCACAGTTCAATTCATTCACTAAAACAAAAGATCCCCGGACACACTGCCGACAATTTGTACAACAGATCTTTGCCAAATACCAGCGATTTGTCTGCGCCGCATTTCCATATGAATGTACAGCGTCGCGGATCCTGTCCCATATCACTCATTAAATGCACATAGCTAATTTGCCAAGATCCATTATTCATCAAGCAATAAAAACTGAAACGGAAAATAAACGAAAATTTATATAAAATACGGATATCGTTCGGCTTTCCGTCCAGATCTTGATTTACATACATTAAGCGTTAATTTTTTGCCACTGCAATAAAACTGCTGAAAACTGCCGCGGTGATCGTGTTTAAATGGCGGCCTAAGCGCTCGAAATTGCTTTATTAATTAATGTTAATTTGATGCACTGGCTACCTAATAAATCCGACCGCTACATTCCGGCGAATGGCGTGTGTTTGTGTGGCCCATATGTGGTTGTATATTTTATTGCTCTCTGGCCGGGGGCCCTAAGCGCCCGTAGTCGGAGTTGACGGCCGGTGGCATAGATTCTGTGTTTCCGTTCAGCCATCTGATGAAGGGGAGCCGATCCTGCGGCCCCTGTGATCTTGGTACATGCATGTTGTACATTTTTAATTTCATTTTTGGCTACACAAATCGTCGTTACGCCTGCGAAGTGGATGGCAAACGTTTTCGGCGCCAAATGATTAATTGAATTCGATCAAGTGATCGTGTGAAATCAAAAGATCCGCTCCCACTTATGGGGAATGTAAAAGTTATTAATTCGGGATCCAAGTTCGACTGTGAACGATGCTCTGCCGAGTGTGCTGACTGCTGAGTCATAGATGGGATGAGTTCGCCGGAGGTGTGAAGGTGTTAGAAGTCCAGAGCCAACGCCGACACGTCTATCGCGGCGGGGAACTGTTAAGTAAAGAAGTAGCTTCCCGCGTATCCGCAGGCAGTTGATATAGTCTGTCGATCGCACAGATAACATTTCGTTTTATTGAAAAGAAAGCTGTTAAACAGCGACGCTTTCATAGAACATTAGCCTAAATATGACACGTTATTACACGTGTACGTGAAGCAATTAATGGAGTAAGTGTTTGCAAGTGTTCACGAAATCAGGGAAAAAACTTTCTCTGCTAAAGGGTGATGGAAATGCGAAATTTTTAATCTAATGACCAGAAGAGAATTTGAGTGAAAGAAACAACTAATTATTTAGTGCACTGTAGTGTGACATTCAGGCCAGGCACCTCACGAAGTTAGGTGTACGTGAAAATATAATGCTGAGGTGAACAATCTACCACAGCTGGTAAATGCGCTCATTTATTGCATATCATTCCACTAACGCCCAGAACCTGCTAGTCTTCTGTAGCATTCTGAAAATAAGCAGTTTACCTGTCCACTGAAATGCAGTTTCTTAGATCTCTTCTTAAGGGTTTTCCCATAGGCACATGTCAACTTGGAATTAAATTTGTGAACTCACTCTTTCACTAATCATCAAACTGTCACTGTCAATTTATCTAGTAAACTCAACATTTTCATAGTAGTAAGGTACACGAACGAGCAACGTCTGCGTCTGCACGTCTTGTTGAAGAGAAAATGAATACCCTTCAAGACTACCACAACCCAGTCCGGAGTAAACCTGGGCCTCGACCAACATGCCTCTCCATCTAGCCCGGTCTTGTGCTAGTTGCTTCCAGCCACATGCAGGTCCCCTTCTAGCTACGTGCGCCACCGCAGACGTTGTCTTTCTTTAACGCGGTCCCTCGGGGTTGGAGTCGAAAACTTTCCGGGCCGGAGTATTGGTGTGCATTCTCTCGACGTGATCTAGCCATCGGAGACGAGAGATTCGTACTCGTTTAACGAGATCGGTACTGATCGTTGTACAGTCTCCTGCTCCAAACACCATCCGTACATACGGGACCGAAGATAATTCGAAGAGATTGCCCTCAATTGTTCTTATAAAAAATGCGTTAAGCACATGGCTGAACCTTTGGCATCTCTCTTCAATTTTCCCATCTCACAAGGATGTTTCCCTCAGCACTGGTTTTGTGAAAAAACATGTCGACAACTTCCAACAATACTGAATTTGCGTCCAAAGCTTCATGTGCATTTGAAGTTGGCCAAGAACACTGTCTTCAGCATAAAATTTCACACCTAGTCATTACGTTCATCCATAATCATATATCGATAATAAGGAATATTCCGTTAAGTTCACATCGTCTGTGTCCAAACATATCAAAACCATTTCGGGTGTACCACAAGGTAGCCACGTCGGTCCATCACTATTCGCATTAACGATAAGTGATGTTGAAAATATTATTCTTGACACACATCTTTCCGTCTACACCTACGACATGAAAGTCCATTCATTCATCTCGTCTCCCTCTGATTCCTACTCTCTTTAAGATGATCTTAATGATTTTCTGCTTCGTGTCAACAAAATGATCTTCAACTTAACGTCAGTAAATGCCAATCAAACACATACTCCCGCAAACACATAAAAACTATTTTCTCTGCAGTCAAGCCCATCCCATCAGTCTCATATTTACGCGATAAGGCGTAATTTTGATCGTGAGCGCCACTATTGTTTCACTATAGTTCCATATTGATCATATAATTATCAGAGCAAGTTCCGCAGTTGGCTTTGTCAAACGCTGATCGAAAAAAATGTCTATATATATACTTCGTCGGACCCCTTCTTGAATATTCCCGCCAAGTATGGTCATCTTAATTGGCGGTTCATATTCGTCATATTAAAGCTGTACAGCGTAGGTTTTTACGCTTCGGTCTTCGCGATCTTGCCTGGACCGACAGAACCAATTTGCCTCCTTACTATGATCGCCTTAAACTTATTCAGCCCGACTCTCGAAAATCGTCGCAAAACTGCCGATCTGCTCTTGCTCCACCAGCTTTTCACTGGAAACACAGACCCCCCACTTCTTGAATTAGCGTCTTTTAGCGGCAACCCATGCAAACTAACGTCTTCAGCCCTGTTCCGCATCAGACTCCATCGGACTAATTACGACTTCAACTCACAGTTGTCAAGAAAGTTGTTTGGCTAATACTATGGAACAATCTTTTGATTTCCATCTCAGCAAAACCTCACTTCGCAACCACCTTTAGTGCCGCACTGGTACGTCCTGATTAGTGCGTTGCGAAACGGCTTAAGACGTTCACACAGTACGCTGGATAGGATCTTGTAGGCGACATTGAGCAGGGATATACCTCTGCAGTTCTTGCAGGAGGTAGGATCGCCTTTTTTGTGGATGGGGCATATGTAGCTGATATTCCAGTCGTCGGGCATGCTTTCATCTTCCCAAATTCGGCAAATAATCTGGTGCATGTTCCCTACTATTACATTGCCCCCAGCTTTGAAAAGCTCCGATGGTAAGCCATCTGAGCCTGCGGCTTTGTTGTTCTTCAGCCTTTTAATGGCTGTACCGACATCTTCAAACTAGGTGGGAGGACTACTATGTCGACTAGAGTTGGGATTTCCTGGTTTCCTATCTCTCTCTCCTGGTCAGGCAACTGCTACCTATTCAGCAAAATTTTCCAAATACACAAAAAAATGTTTCCATGTAGCTTGTTCAGACAACATTTGTCTACGCGAGACCTCCATTTATCTGACACTTTGAGGTGTCATAAACAAACCGAGCTGTCTAACAATAAACAATTTTCGCCAATTCTTCCTGTCAGTCGCAGTGGCCGTGCTCGCTGATGTTCAGGTTTTAAAACAACCAAACCGACTGGTTCCACGACCCATTTGCAAAAGAAACTGCTGGGATCCAAAACTCTGATGGAGGTGTGTATGCTAATGAAACAGTTTTTGCATGTGTCTACACCCACCTTCGGATAAGATGGACAACCATCCCGTCACTCGTTTCCATTCTCGACTAGAAGCTTCACGACTCTGCCTGTATATCATGTTCGACACACGATGTCAATGAAAACATTTCTTTCCTCCTCCGACTTGGGCGAAACAGAAGTCTGTTGAATGACAACATCAACAAACAGCGTAGAGGAACTCAGCAGACCACTTTGTTGGCCACAATGAATGAAACCAAAAGACGTCGCCGAGGTCTAGAGAAAACATGAATCGCAAGAAGCCTCGTTTAAAAATAACAGTTAAACAGGAATTCGCTGATATAAATAAATAAGTAAATTGCTTTCATTTGTCAAAGCGCCCCAGCTGCCTTAGAAGTCAACCACCTTCAGCTAGACTTAAGCAGCTAGAAAAGCAGAATTCCAAAAACAAGCAGCAAGAACCAGAACCGATCCATCAAGCAGCATCGAATCCAGCAAACAAACAATAAAACAAAGGAGTTGCTGTAGGAAAGCTGAGCTCTGCCCGCTCGGTGTTATCAGTTTCATTCGATCTCGCGTATATTAATAATGCTCAATGAAACACGCTCAGCCACAAAAATGTATAATTTCCATATTTCCAATAATTACACACTCCTAAACATTGGTCATTCCCCAATCCTGATCGGGGAATAATTTATGTTTCTGCGCCGCGCTGCGCCGCCGTAACTCATGAGCAGTGAACGATCAATAAAAACTATTGACGCTGCCGTTGTTGCAATTATTTGTCAGTTTTGCTGGTTTCACAGCAATTAGATGCATTCGCCGGATACACAGGGTGCTGAGACCCAGCGGCCGGCGGCGGCATCTCATCTGCTTGAGTTATGGCCGAGTGGTAACAAAATGCAAATGGAATTCACGAGGGGCGGATGTTAAGTGACGCGCCCATTCTCCATTGGAGGACGGAACGAATGGTGTGGCGATTGTTTTCTCGTTGGCGATTCTCTGCCCTGGTGGTCTTATCGGAAGCTGCGATTTCTGTCGAACGCGCTCACCATGCGAGTGCATTTGTCATTCCTTGAGCGGCACCGTGAAGTTCCGCAGCACACAGCAGGGGGCCGGGCACAGTCGTTGGTCGGTCATTCTGCGGCTCTGCGATGACCGGTGGCGATTTTCAATCGATGATCGGTTAATTGCTGGCCTTTGTGCTGTGGTTAAGTAAAATTGATTTCGATTCCTGTGCAGTTTTTGTGTGGCAATTGAATGGTGTTCTCGCTGCTTGGCCGACGCACGGTGAACTTGCTCAGTCGATCTATATCACTCGTAAAATTCATGGGTGGCCAGAAGCCAAATTTCCCCGTCCGGCAGTGTTGCTAACAAGACGGCAGCAGAACTGCTTGCCTCCATGTGGGGATGAGTTAGCACTTGGCTGGTAATCGTATGTGTTGCGGATAATGATACCCTTAATTTTAGGGATGAATTGGGCCTGGTTCTTTGCTGAGCGGGTTTTGTAAGCGATATCTCATCACTTGGTTGATGGAGTGATGTTCGTTCTTATTGTACTTGTGGAGAATTCTAGCAGAAAAGTGGCCGGGTTTGGATTTATGAAACATTTTGTAATAATCTAGCGTCCATTATATAAAGGGTGGTACAATTTTACGGGCCGATGTTGATATCGAATAAAACACAAATTATTTAGGAAATGATATGATGGTATGGTTCAATTATGTATGGAACAATATATCGGCCAAATGGCCGCCGCGTCCTCGTCGGCACACCTTCATCAGATGGTCCAAATTTTCGATGACGCTGAAGCATAATTGAGGTTTTATGCCGTTAATGTGCCGAATTATCTCATCCTTTAGCTCTTGAATTGATGCTGGCTTACACCTTTTCATCCAAAGAAAAAAATCCAACGGTGTCAAATCACATGATCTTGGCGGCCAATTGACATCGCCACCACGTGAGATAACACGGCCATTGAATCTGTCGAGTACAAGAGCCGTTCTTTCGTTAGCTGTGTGGCAAGAGGCACCTGTTGAAACCACATATCGTCCACATTCATATCTTCCAAAACGATAGCGAACACCATTCACAGTAACTGGCTGACCGGTCTCATTTTGGAAAAAATACGGCCCCATGATGCCGCCACTCTTTGTGGGTGCATTAATTTCGACAATCACTCTTGGACTATCATTCGCCCAAATGCGTCTATTCTGCTTATTCGTCATCCACTGAGGCAAAAATGTATCTCATCGCAGAAGATTTTCTTCGAAAATTGATCATCCACTGTCGCCATTTCTTGCCACGATTCTGACCATTGACGACGCTTGAAATGGTCAATAGGCTTTAGTTCTTGAGTCAATTGCACCTTGTAAGCGTGTAAATGCAAGTGTTTATGCATAATGTTCATCAACTACGAGCGTGAGAGGTGCAATTGTTGGTCAAGACGACGAGTTGCGGACGGCAGCAATAGTTTCTGCAGTACGAGCACGCACTGGTGTTTTCACATCTCCCACAGACCCGGTTTGCTCAAAAGTTTGCACGGTTTTACCGAATGTTCACATATTTGGACGATTAAATTGACCGAAAAAATCACGAAGTGCACGATATGCATTTTGATTTGAACGCCCATTTTCATAACAAGCCTGAATCACTTTAACGCGTTGCTCGATTGTGTAGCTTTCCATGGTTCAAATTGAGTAAGTCTGAAATTGAGAAATGTCAAATGATATGCAGAAAAATAACTTGACGTTTAGGTGTGGTGCACATTCAACATCGGCCCTTAAAGTGTAACCACCCTTTACAAGCATTCGAAAAATCAAATGAATAAAAGCTGTGGTGGCCCGTGGCGTTGAGGGTACGTTGCGATCTAGGTTCGATCAGCTCTTCCGAGTCAGTGACAATGCTCAAAGATTATTTCTGTCTAGTGAAAGCTTCCAAACTTCGCTTTTCAGAGTCGGCATAAAACTGCATGTCCCTTCAACTCGTGAGAGAACAATAGCATGCACAACACGAGTTGTTGCTGAGAACTTAGGCCATGGGCCTCTACAGCCCGCAGCGCCATACATATGGTATATTACAAGCAGTTCAAGGAATCTTCAGCGACGTCACGCTTATTAAGAACTTAAAGACTTTCCTTCTAGGTATCACAGGCAGGGAGTGCGAACAAGTGCTTTCCAAATTCGAAGCGAATTGAACTCTTGCAGAAATATGTGAATATAATGTGTGTCTTAGTAACAAATGAATAACTAAAAGAACAACTCTTTTATAAACATCAAAATAGTGAGTAATAAATGTAAATATAGTTAATAACAAGAAGAAATAAATATGTTTACAATTTTAAACACGAAACATTTCCCGGGTACCCGCGTACACGCACTTACGGGTATTACCCGGGAATCTTAATTTCGGGTACCCGTCATCACTTTAGGTACCCGGTATTTTTCGGTTCTCAGCAATGTGTCTAGAAGTGTTAGAAGATGATAACATAATACAATAAAACATCGATTAACGTATCTTATATTCTATTTTGTGGTTGGTTGTTTTAACATTTTTTGATTTCTCATCAAAAACCTCAACAAACTCACATTTTCTGGTAACAGATAAGACCGCTTGGTTGTCACAATGTGCTCAGCGATGGAAATGCAGTGTTCTGATGCTACCGATGTAGGAAGGTTTGGGTATTTTGTAAAATTTTGTTTCTACCATTTTAAGGTATCAGGAAAAACTATAATTCAGCTGTGGTTCTCCCAGGTACATGTCAAATTCGCTGACCGTGTCATCATCTAATTTGGCTTCAAGCAAGAAATTCAAGGCGGTGCATGTTTTTTTTTTTGAAACTTCTGCAGTACTACTTCCGTTGCATGCTATGTTTTCGAATAAGACTTGCACATGTTTTCTTGAAAAGCGTCCTTATTTCCTCAAACTCGAAATCCAGAGGTTCGCCAAAAAAGAAGAAACCTGTTCTGTGAGAACTTCTTCTGATTCATCTCTGTCCATTTTGAATCTGAGCCGCAGATTTTCTTTTACAATTCTTAAAAATTGTACGATACTTTCATCATCCCCGACGTTTGTATTCTGATGCTTATTTATTAGATCATATAAATAAGACGGTGCCACATACCACACAGCAGTGAAGGAGTTAGTTCGGTGAACATTTTATTTCACGTGATTTAATGCCTTTAGACTATTTTTTGTGGGGCTATGTTAAAGCTCATGTCTATACAGACAAGCGAACTTCAATTGACGCATTGGGAGACAACATTGAAGCATTTATTCGTGAGATACCGGCCGAAGTGTTGGAAAGAGTATGTCAAAATTGGACTAAGCTGATGTACCCTTTGTGGCGCAGTCAAGGTCAGCATTTGCATGAAATAATCTTCAAACATGGACCGTACTGTCGATTCAAATATAGATTTCATGCATTTTTCTGAATTTTATGTGCTTTTTCTTTGTGTAACCCTTTCCTATAGCTTTTAAAAAAAATGCCCTTTATAAATACATAAATGGTCGCAAAATCGAAAATGTAACAACTTCCTTGCAAAGAATTGTATTTGATACTTGGAATGGCTTCAGGATTGTCAGGATGTCACATTTATATATGCCAAAACGGAAATGATAGCAGCTCGATTGGCTAATAACCTCTCGCACATTAAATAAGACGAATTGCATTTTGTAGGACGGACAGATTCAGTTCTTGTAACCTAGCTTGTCTTTGCTACATGTTTTCAAAACGAAGTTTAGATAAAACCCAACAGTAAACTGATAAGAACATTGTCGTGTGTTGTGAAATGGAATGTCCCGGAAATGTACCCGGAATATTCCCGGGTACACGTGAAGTTGGCTAATAGAGGTCTGCAATGAATGTCTTGAAACCAGTTTCAAGACATTCATATTTTTTCGAGTATCATATTCATTCCACTCATATCTTGAAAACTAAAATGAATACATCACCCGATATTTGATTACCCACTGAATACTGTACCCACTGACAACAAAGCATTTAGTTCAGTGTACTCACAAAAAATAAATACACAACACTGAGTACACCGAGTGCAATGAATCCATTCAATCCATTCAATCCATTCAATACAATGAATGGATTCAAAATTTTTACTGTTTTCAAATAAATTTATGTTTTCTGACAAATCCTTATGAATATAATTTTTTTTAACACTTGAATGTACAAACATTATTTTCTTCACTAATATTCTGTCGGAACAAATTAAACTTCTTTTTTCCAAAATTAACTGTCTGGCCGAAAGTTACTTACTTGGCCGAGGAAAATATTCGGTCTGATGAAGCACTACTCACAGGTGTAGATAGCTTATATAACAACGGAAACTCTATTTGGTGCAAGCGTCACCATTGTAAGACATTAAAGCCATCATAATTCTGAATGAATAATTCTTTATTCGCTTTATCTGAGGAATTCATAACTTCCACCGGTGGAATGATATCTTGAAACAAGTCTTTGTCGTCTGAAAAAAGTCTACCCAGCTCTTCATTTAAAAATCGTTCTTGATCTTCATGTTCCCTTATTTCGTTGGTATATGTTTTCGTGATACCTATACATTAATCTTTAATACATTTTATTTCCTCTTCATTGAATTAAGGAGGAAGCAGAACATTGGCGATGAATATGAACAGCTGTTAAATGAAGAGTCGGGTAGTCTTCATCTTCTATTAGGTCTATAACTTAATTCGTGCAGTGAGAGTGAGAGTGAGTCGAGCAGAATATCAGAATTTTGCTTGATTCATTCTTGGCTGCCAAGCAATACTTTAGATAATACTACTGTGAAATTTTTTGAAATTTCTTCAAAACCATAACTTTAATCTGGCCACTTATAGTTATTGTTTGGTCGCTGAGGAATTTACCATTGTGACATTGCTGGCCAGTGAAATATCCGAATCGTTTGTTGAATAAGAATTTCTTGTACACGTTTGCAAAATAAAATTAACGTACATTACACATCAATTTGGTTACCAACCTTTTTGTCTACATTTGCTCAAAGCTACAATTCGAATACCAGCTGCGTTCTTTTTGAATGAATGTATTCAAATTAAATGAATGCATTCAGTTTAAAATGAATGCATTCATTTCACTCAGTGTGCTCAGTGTATTATTAACAGTTAAATTGGTACATGTTTTGTTTGAATGGAGAACCCACTTGTATGAATGACAACAAACAGAGTATTCATTTTGAAATCAGGTGATCGAATGGTGTACAGTGGTTGAATTTTTTAATGTTTCACTTACTTGTACAGTATTCTTATTTATATGATTGTCATGAATAGAGTACACTGAAGTAATGCACATATTTAGAGAAATAAACGAGTCCATTCGTGCAGACCTCTATTGGCTATTACCCGGTACCCAGGTACCCGGTAATATGCAGAATTGGGTATTACCCGAGTAAAATCAAGGGCCTTAGTACATATTAAATTAAGGAATATGACATTTGATTAAGGATTTTTAATTTATCGTTTAGATCTACAATCTATTATCACATATATCGAATTGCATTTGTGTCAGTATAGGTAGAATTTAAATTCTGTATGCATCTTGTTAGCGGCTCATTAAGCCCATAGTTATATAAGTGTCTCGGCTGGTATAAGAGAGTTCTTGATCGAAGATTTCTTTCTGGTGCATATAGATTTGTACAGTTTACACTTTGCGACAAAATATCATATACAAACATTTTAGATTGGATTCTTCGTCTTTTTTCTAGCGTATCCAGCCCTAACAGCACATCTTGTTTGATAAGAAGACATAGAATCGAGATTTCATTGCAGTCTTTTTATAACAAACCTTGTAAATTTCTGGTTTCTGAACATTCTTCAGATGCAATATAAGCTTTACATCTACTGGCCACCATAGAACAGAACAATATTCCTTAGGCATGTAGACTGGCTTAAATGCATACGGGTTTGTAAATTCACAACATCTACGTTTAGAAACCCACCTGGGATGAAAACGCAAGTTTTGTATCGAAAATTATACCGAGATATTTAATTTCGATTTGTAAATAGCAGAAAGCTTTGAGATCCCTCTATAGCTCTCTACATTTTGCCGACTTCCGGCTTTGAATATTGGTGTTCAAAATGAGCTTTTCAATTCTTCCAAAAATGTTCCAGAGGACAAAGATGAATTGAAAAGGTTTCAACTGAACAGACGATATATTAATGAACATTGAGAATGATAATGGTCCAAGAATACATCCTTGGGGTACACCACTTGAGATTTCGTAAAAGGAGGAAAGCTTAGTACTGAAGGAAACAGCTTCGACACGGTTAGTTAAGTACGAGAAGATTAATTTATTAGTGGGATTACAAAAGTTAAATTGGGAGCACAGTTTTTAACAAATACAATCGAATGCTTTTTAAAAGTCAAGTAAGGTTAGTAATGTCGTTTTATCTTCTTCGATGGCTATTTGTATGCTGTCGTTTACCTTTAACAAGGCTGTAACATAGCTATATCTTTTTCGAAAACCTGATTTCAGAGGGATCAATGAATGTGGTCCTTAATAATTTTGCTAATGACCGACACAGATGTTTTCGATGAAAATGGCAGAATAGAAATTGGTCGACAATATGGGGATAGAGACATATGTCCCATGATCTGGGCCCGAGCGTAGTAACTATTAATAGAGTGCTGCATGCTGAGGTCCTTGGGTTTGACCCATTGACTGTCCCTTGACAATTAGAAGGGTAATATCAGACCGAGATAAGATTTCTGCGTGCTACTGTGGCAGTTACTCTAGCTCTAGAGAGAAACACGGCAGCACGCGAGGAACTGGACCTTGCAGCTGGTTCTGCGAGCGAAAAGTGTTATGTTTCGATGGTTTCAGCGCGTGATACGAAAGTACCCATCATCACGACTGCCGAGGATTGCCTTGAATGCGACTCAAACTGGAAGGCGACCCCTTGACAGAGCTTATACCAAGTCCAAAAACTCGATTATAGTCGATGGCGGATGATCGAGTGGCCTGGAGATATCTAGTGCTTGCTCTACCCCAGTGACCCCTTACTAGATCGTAGTCAGTAGAGGAGAAGAATATCAGATAGAAGATAATTCCGTCCCCCTGACCTAGACGAAGTCAAGATAGCGATATCGAGACTGAAGTCAAACAAAGCTACTGGAGACGATGGAGAACTCTCGCTGCTCCATCAAGGTCGGTAACGAACTCACCGAGAACTTCAATATCAAAATTGGTCTTAGGCAAGGTGACAGGTGACAGGTGACAAGGTGATTTCATCACCGTGGTCCTTGAGAAGGTCATGCAAAACTCACTCGCCAACACAAGAGGACGATCTTCCAAAAATCCGTGCAACTGCTAACATACGGGGGCGACATTGACGTGATTGGTCAAACGCAGCGAGCCGTTAATGAAGCGCTTGCTGGCATTGAGACGGAAGTGGCTAGAATGGTGTAGAAGAATAAAAAACACGCGGTATGATTCTTGCACAACACACTGTGGATCTGATACACTTGCAGTACAGTCCGTTAGCTATTGTTTTGTTTTAGAAAGAGCCAACCAGCTGATCAGGTGAATGACCCGAAGTCTCCACAAAACAAAGCATAAATACACTAGTCGTGGTATTGAGTGTACGCAGTATACGGGATGACAATAAAATAAATTGTTCTTTGCATACAGCTGTTCTTTTCTTTTCCCTATTATTTTCCTCCTACAATCTCAGAAGTGGGATTATAATAACCGAAACAAAGAAGTGTTCCGCAAATCTCGGTGTTGGAATTAGTGTACAGTGCGAGTGTACGTTTGTGCCTAAATCGCGTTTTTTTCATAGTTCGAAATTTAATTAATTTGGTGCGTTTTTGATAATGTCAGAAGAGTGGATTAATTTCTTGGAGTCTGCCACGGTACCGAGACTCAAGAGTATACTCAGACTCTTAAAGTGTCAAACAACCGGCACCAAAGCAGAATTAAAAATCCGGGCGGAAGAAGCGGTTGCGGGCTATCCAGACGAAGACTTAGCCAGGATTATGCAAGAATTCCCATCGACGAGCAAGAGCATCTGTCTGAACGATTCGGTTCTCCCGCGTGATCGTGCATCCAGTATTGCACCCAGTAGCGAAGACGAAGAGACGCTCGATGCCGAATTACTGAAGCTGCAAAGAATCTGTAAGAAGAAGGAGGAGATAAGGAAATTGAAGCAACAACTGCGTGAGCTGCAACTAGATGAGACGGAATCGAATTCTCGACCATCCTCTGTCTGCAACTTTAAAGATGTCGAGGATTCGGTATCATCTTTTAGTGGAGACGACAACTTTAACGTTCGTTTCTGGATCGAACAGTTCGAGGAGTGTTCCGAGGTCTTGGGTTTAGACGAGAGGAATAAGTTCATTTACGCCAAAAGGCTCCTGAAGGGCACGGCAAAATTGTTTATAAGGACAGTGAATGTGCGAACATGGACACAGTTAAAAAGTGCTCTGCGAAGTGAATTTGTGAGAGTTGTGACAAGGGCTGACGTGTACGATGAGCTTCGAGGAAGAAGGAAATATCGCGACGAGTCAATGCAGCAATATGTTCTGCACATGCAGGAGATAGCATCGCACGGCAAAGTTGAACAGGAGGATTTAATACAGTTCATAATAAGAGGTATTCCTGACTCCGAAGTAAATAAAAGTCTTTTGTACAGCGCAGACAGTCTCGAGGAATTAAAATCAGCACTTCGGAAATATACAAAACTGAAGAGCAACCAACGTGATACCACCGAGCGAGCGACCAGATCTCAATCACTCACTCCAAACACTCGTCGTTTACAATCAGGCAAACAAAGAACATCCGCCGATAACATATCGACGTCTAACCCAATAAGCAACACAAAGTTCCAGAAGAAGGAGGTGACATGCTACAAATGCGGACAACCTGGCCACATTTCAACGAAATGCGAAAGCAGAACTCCAGTCATGGCATTGCAACATCACCAAATGTTGGAAAAAAATGATTTTGAACGCAAAATACGATGCAAATGGACAAATCATGAAATGGAAGCTTCGGTTGTGCTGCTGTCGCTTTTGGACTCCGGAAGTCCCATCAGTTTTCTCCAAGAACGGTTCCTGCCACCTGCTTTGTTGTCAACGTTGGAGATGTCGAAGCACACATACTGCGGAGTCAACAATAGCCCATTGGACGTGATTGGAAGCATCGACACCAACATATATTTCGAAAGTTCAGTAACCGATGTACACTTATTAATTGTAAAGAATTTCTCAATGACTTATCCACTCATTCTAGGTAGAGACTTCATAAGGAAAACGGGCTTGGCGTTCGAAATAAACATCAGCTGCAATCAAGGTCCAGGAACAGCAGGCAACATCGGTCTTCACTCGTCCACACTCTCCAAAACAAAAGGCAATCAAGACAATCTGGCTGACGTCATCGAACAGATCCTGAATATCGATACCATAGAACAGGGTGAGCTTGATTTTAGTATTAATCCTAGTATATGTGATGAGATTAAGAATAGGGTTAGAGAACTTCTAAATCGCGCGTTACCTCATTCTGGTAAAGTGGGAGAAACTTTGCATTCAATCCCAAAAGGAAATCTTCCCTTTTGCACTTTGCATATTGACCATGTTGGTCCCTTGCCGAACTCGCAGGCAAACAGAAAACATGTTCTTCTGATAATTGACGCGTTCACAAAGTTCGTCAAGCTTTATCCTGTAAGAACGACTCAGAGCAAAGAAGCTATTAAGTGTCTGACATCGTTCTTTGAAAATTATTCCAGACCTTCACGCGTAATTTCTGATCGTGGAACGTGTTTTACTTCCAAAGAGTTCTCCGATTTTATGGAGGAGAATAAAGTCATACACGTCAAAATAGCAACCCATTCACCGCAGTCAAATGGACAAGTTGAACGGATGAACAGAATTCTCGTTCCAATGCTTGCTAAAGAATGTCAGTCAAATACTACTAGTGACTGGGATAGACATTTGGCGAAGATAGAGTTTGCGCTCAACAACACTGTTAACAGGAGCACTGGCTTTGCTCCGAGTGTTTTACTTTTTGGCGTTGAGCAGAAAGGGCAATTTTCTGATGGATTGAAAGAATTCCTAGACACTAAATTCAAAGGACGAGTTAGTTTAGATGACGTAAGGAATAAAGCGCTTCAAAACATAGAGAGTTCACAAATGAAAAACAAACTTTATTATGATAACCGTCACAAAAAACCGAAAAAATATAGCTTAGGAGATTTTGTTATGATAAAAAATACAGTAACAACACCAGGCGTAAACAAAAAACTTCTAGCTAAATTTCGTGGCCCGTACGTTATAAAAAGGGTTCTACCTAACGATAGATATCTCGTTACCGATATTGAGGGACTGCAGCTTACTCGACTGCCATATAAAGGTGTGTTCTCGCCTGACAATATGAGGCCGTATAAAGTGGAGACAGTGGATGCTGATGAAGACTTGGAAGTTGCTGAAAGTTCGGAAGATCTTGATTCTAGCGCTGAAACGTGATATATTTGTTTCATATTTACGTTCCTATATACAAGCTCTTTTTTCTTATGTATAGTGTCCTTATAGTTTATATATGAATTAATCTTTTCAGTTGTTTCTTTTCCAAATAAATGTAATATTTGAATTTTTATTTTTAATTATATATTGTAATATTTTGAATAATTCCTTCTGAATTAATAATTATCATGAATTCATATTTTGAAAAAAAAAATAATAATAATACTGTTATAACTATTGCATGTAACATAATTAAATGTGATCGGGTCGATCACTTGATCAGGATGGCCGAGCTGTAGAAGAATAAAAAACACGCGGTATGATTCTTGCACAACACACTGTGGATCTGATACACTTGCAGTACAGTCCGTTAGCTATTGTTTTGTTTTAGAAAGAGCCAACCAGCTGATCAGGTGAATGACCCGAAGTCTCCACAAAACAAAGCATAAATACACTAGTCGTGGTATTGAGTGTACGCAGTATACGGGATGACAATAAAATAAATTGTTCTTTGCATACAGCTGTTCTTTTCTTTTCCCTATTATTTTCCTCCTACAATGGGTTTTGCGGTGAATGCAAACTGAGGAATATGCTGTCATCAAGGAAGGACACACAACATCGACGACTCGGTCTGAACGTCACCATAGGCAGTTATAACTTCGAGGTGGTAAAGGACTTCAGCTACCTTGGCTCCCAAGTAAATAGTGCGAACAACATCAGTACCGAGATTAAACGCAGAATAACTCTTGCCAACCGCTGTTTCTTTGGGCTCAAGAGGCAATTGAGAAGTAGAGCCCTCTCTAGAAGAACCAAGCTCACATTATATAAGACCTTGATCATTCCTGTCCTGCTCTATGTCACGGTAGCATGGACTATCCCTGGACTATATCAAGAGCGGATAAAGACGCACTTGGTCTCTTCGAGAGAAAAGTTCTGCATTCAATCGTTGGTCTTGTTTGCGTTGATGGTTTCTGGAAAAGAAGATTCAACCACGAACTGTGTACAGCGACATCAGTCTGGCCAGGCGTCTACCGATTCAAGCCTAAGACGGCTAGGCCACGTAGAGCGCATGGACAACACTGCTCCAGACCGAAGAGTCTTCTACTCCGAACCAGTGGGACAACGCAATAGAGGACATCCTCGAACGAGATGAGGCACACAAGTGGTGAAGGACCTCAACCAACTTGGCGTGCGAAATTGGAAGCAGCTGGCTAAGGATCGTCCCAGCTGGAGAGGCTTGTTGGCTGAGGGTCGGGTTCACCCCGGACTGTAGCGCCTCAAGGACAAGAAGGAGACAACAGCAGAACTTTACCATTTCCCCCTTAGACGTTCAAAAAATGTTGCCTATCGTTTTAATCGCGTATTTTCTCTATTATTTGAAGTCTGTGCATGACTTGTAACACACTTGTAGTTACTCTTCGAATTCGAATACTCCACTTATCGAATACTCCACTTATCGCATCATTGACAGACATTTCCGTTGTCATTGTCACTCCGTCTCCCGACGTGTTCGTCTGACATCAACATTTCAAAATTCCCATCGAGGTGAATTCCTCAAAACGATCCCCAAACGGTGTCCGCCTTTACATTCTCCCCGTGCTTGTGCGTCGAAGGGGCCAGCTCTTAGAAGCTCTAACATCGGTCTTAACACATATTTCACTCCCAATGGCATTTATCTTATCTCCCGTTGAAGACCCGTCATTACGTGCTGTTTCTGTGTCGCTCTGCGGCGAATCTCCGCCCTCCGACCATAATAACGAATTAAACACGTGCAAGCCTCCGCGAAAAACAAACATCTTCTCGGCTCTCGGGTGCCCGGCCAGAATCCGCAACGCATCCGATAATTTATCACACGTTATGATGAGCAGAAGGGAATCGAAGAAGATCAACGGAACACGAGACGGGGCCGAAGGATTTATACTCCATCATGCAAGTGAGGAGATAACACGCCACAGCCGCAGGAACCGAAATCGACAAAAGTGTTGGCAGCGGTTCTTACGTGGCGGCGTGTTCGGCCACAAAGGGAGCCGGGAACATTGACACATTTTCCAGTCGGCATTCAGTACACCTTCGGGATTAGGTCGGGCAGCGCCATCTACCCTCACCAGCAACGGCACCAAATGAAGGTGCTCCGAAAGGAGAAACACCCAACGAACTGCTTCTTCTGCTATTGATGCAATCTCGCAAGCAAGTAGGCGTCCCAGTTTGCCAGTTTGATCTTGTTCTACTTGCTGCTGCAACCACTGCACTGCGGCGTTGCACACTCAACGAATGGCCATTTCATGTAAGAGCCGGGCTCGTCTGTCGGCGAACCACAACAGCAGACACTCACTGGGGACGATTCCTGCTCATTAACGCCTTTAGAAGCCGCGCTCTGCGGTTAATTAGCGCTCGAACACGAAGAAGGCTGCCCTTAGCACGACGGGCAATGATGGATGATCAACTTTGTGCGATGCCGAAGCGGCGGCCACTGATTGGGTGGATGTTCCTCAACTCGATCGGCTTTGATGAGCGGCATACGATGCCGCAGTGTCGATAGCACTCCACGAAAAATGGATGCTAGACGCACAAGTACGTGCGTGTAAATGAGGTGCGCTCAGCGACGGTAGTCAGTTAGCCGGGGACGATGCGTGTGAGGGATGCCATTTTGAGCGAGAGTTGCAGGAACTTGTTGAAATGTCCGACAACAATAATGGAAAGTAAACACATTAATTGGGTTCATTGCAATAGGTCACCCGCCATCAAATATTGGACATTTGTTGTAATTTCGGGGAGACTAGTCCGTTGTGGTAATAATCGTGACTGCAGGCCCCAACTTTTGATTGAAACTGTACACATCACCCTGCCAACTAGGAGTTTTTCGTACTAGTTGAAGACACAAACCAATACTTTAACTTGAACGAAATACCTAAGCCTCACGCAATTCGTTGAAATTATTTGTAGCATAGACAGAGTATTCACGTACTTGCAAATGGTTAAGGTTCGGAACATGGGTAAATCTTAGTACTAAAATCAGATGAACGGATAAACACGAACTGAGCTACTATTTACTCCGAATATGTGTACAGACTACATTTAGTGTTTATCAAAACCCCCTGTTTCGCTGAGAATTGGTTAAAAAGAGAACACAGATGTGAGAAAAAGGAAATATATCTTCTTACGGATAATTGAGCAACAGCGAATTTGACGCGTTGTTTTTTGAAACTTAAAGCGATTTCAAATTTAATTTTATTGTCACCAAGAATTATTTATCTCATAATTTCAGATTACAACTAGCCTTAGAGCTAAAGATTGGGGTGTTGCCTCATATTTGCGGGCCCAGCTGATGTTCATTGATTGATTTATCATTAACCTGTGCTTACGTGAGTTTATTCAAATACGTGTCCATGTTGGTCCTTTTGGGATGGGCTGACGATTTGGTAGCCGATTTCGCTGCTTTGGTAGCAACCATGCTGCTCGTTGTTTGACGTATTAAGGAAGTTCTGCTCATTTAACTCAGACTTAGCTCGTTCAAGTAGCATTGTCCGGGCATTGTATTTCTCGTTCTTGCTCATTGGGATGGATGCTTATGTCCAGAAGTTTTTTTCTGAACAATATCACCATGAACTGTTGCAAGGGCATGATGCGTGCTTCATAGTAGAGTTTCTTGATGCCCTGTCACAAATCGAAATTTCCTTTCAAAAATCTACAGTTTCTCCATGCTGGAAAGGCATATGTCGAGATCAACAATACTAGCTTTATCCTTTGGCTAAATTGTGCATACCCATCAAACGATAGAATCTGCACAGCCCTTCTTCTAATACCCCCAGTCTCGTTAGGTGCCCTGTTCTTGTTCATTTTGATACATGCCTCAAAGCGGTCTGCTTCATGACATGAGCTTTGTTCCATTTCACAGCCATCCATCCTCGTGTGGCCACTGGCCAGGGATCCGGCAGAGTCTTAATGTGTTTCCTCTTCGTCAGTCCCAATAGGCAGCAGTTCGGCAAGTTCTTGGTCCCAGTAATACTACGCAAACTTTTAAAATTTGTTGAGTGTCTTCCTCCTGCTGATCAGGTATTTTTCATGGCCCCCTAGGTAACTGTGGATCTAATAACGATTTTCTTAGCTTAGTCTCATTTAGATAGATAGCAGTGCTTATGTTCATGGGGAGAGAACCCGCCCCGTACTCCCCAATAATAAGAAGTATGTAGACGTGAAGTACAGTCCAATTCATTTACAATGACATCGGTTACTGCTCCCAAATTCCTAGGTCCCGATTGGAGAAATTTCTTGCATTGATATCGGTTACATCGACCATCGCTTATAATCATCAAAATCGTCAGCCCTCGTTTGAGTATGTTAGATATCGTCGGCTAAAAATCGATTGCTACCCTTCTAGGAAAGATCGAAAGAAACAAAAAAGCAAAATGGAAAATGAAACATTTCTCCACTTGCCAGTGTCAGAGCATGAGAAATTTTTAAATTGTTGTTCATTATTCTATCCACGCATCCTCGAAAATCGGTTATAAGGTTCTTCAAAAGAGACGGCTTTGGTCGTTAAAAGCGATAAGTTGCTGTAACCGATATCAATGCAATACATTTTTACCGAAGTTGGCTCATATAATTGATACGTAAGCCATTTTGAATATATTCAATATCAAGAAGGTAATGTTATGCCACGAGAATGGGGAGGATATGGATGCTTACAAAAAATAAAAATAGACTTTGGGTCAATTCTATATCGTATTAAGATGAGGCGTAGTGAATTAAATTGGATTAAATTGACGTACCATGCTGAACAAATACAATACCTAAGGTAGTACATCGTTGACGTCAAAACTAGTCGTATAGCTCGTCTCTCTCGTATGCACGCTGTCATATGCTGATTCAAGTCGACAAAGAAGTGATTGGTGTCGATCTGCAGCTCTTGAGTTTTTTCGAGAATCTGCCGAAAAGTGAAGATTAGATCGATGGTGGACTTCCCAGGCCTGAAACCGCACTGATAATCACCTATCAGGTTGTTGAATGATTTCAGGAGCTCACACAAAACGGCAGAGAAGATCTTGTAGGGGATGTCAAGGAGACTTATCCCAAGATTGTTGGCGCAGTCAAAGGGGTCTCCATTCATGTGGATCGGGCAAACGATACTTACATTACACTCGTCAAGCATGCTTTCCTCCGACCATATATTACAGATAAGTTGGTGCATGCACCCTACCAGCTCATCCCCAGCTGCCTTAAGCAGCGCGTGATGGAGGAAATGGAGAGGCGGTTCTTTTCTCCGTTGGTAGAATTTTCGAACATAATATCCGCCTCTCCATTTCCTCGATCTCGCGCTGTTCATGCATTTTTCTTTTTTTTTTCTTTTGAGAAGCCGGTGCTCTTTCCTTCTTTAAAGTTCGTAGAGCTCACAAACCGCTATCGTCCTTCTATCCATCATCGCCATATATGCTTTATATGCCTTATATTGCGATTGTAGCTTTCCAAAGTCAAACTGTTTTGGTCTTGCTCTACTCCGTTGTACAATCGATATCAGAGTTCTGACCTTGACTACAACAAGGTGGTCCGACTCGATGTTAGCGCCTCGGAACGTTCGGACATCGAGGACACTGGAGGAGTGTCTGACGCCGATCGCAATGTGATCAATCTGGTTGACAATCTGAATGAAGTTGAGCGAACATCAAAATGGACAATCAAGGCTTTGGCTAACTCGATTACACAATAAGCCCAACAAAACAGCAGAAGAATGGGGAATTGCAGAATTTATTTTTTTCCCTGCAGATCTCATCAACTGGCAATCTAGTGTTGCGGGATGTTCCTATGGTCTAGCACCCAGTACAGGCGACTTTTGATCTATTCGGATATATCGTTAGCAGCAGACACAGTTATCCATTGTTAGTTTTTAGTTTATAGAGAACTATGCTAGAGATTTGTCCAGGCTTATACACTCTGAAAAAACGCCACCTCCTACGCCATCTTTCATAGAAGTGTATGTAGGGATGAGAATGCAGAGACGAGAGGCAAATTGCCCAAAATAATGAAGCAGATATAACTGGTTATTCAAAAGAATCCTGCTTAGTACCTTCGGTGTCCTCACGTGGCTGCCAAATGGTCAACAAAGTCTCGCCGCTTATATTCAGGGCACACTTAGGCCAGATTAGGCTTTCTGAAGTCTACCTACGGGATGAGAGATCATTCCACTTGCAAAAGAAGTGTAGAAGGGTTTCCGCCATCCAAGATAGAGCTTCCTTGATTGCTATGGTTAGCGGTTGAAAGACGCAACAATGGTTAGAGAATCTGATAGACTGCTGAATGCCCAGTTCTTTGGAATAGACGCAAGCACGTACATCTTCCCGCCGACCTTAGACCCATCTATTCAGCTTCAGACTCCCAGTAAGACTTCTTCTCGAAGGGGAGTTCATGTATCATGAGGTCAGTGTCTATAGGTAGAGTTTTACATTCTGAGCAGAGTGTCACGATAGAAGTTCTTTCCAGAGGCGCCGCCATCCCTGTGCTAGCTGCTTGCGGTCTACCGACTAGGTCTATTGGTGGAAGGTTGAGAAGTATGTTCAATGCAACGGAGGGAGGGTTTCGCAATACTCCACTCCACTGCACATTTGCGATGGGTTTGAGGTTGATGTTCTTAATGTACCATAGTATATTACGCACATTAAATAGAATTAAGATCAACATAGTAGAAATAAGTTGCTGCGTGGCAAATACATGAACAGTCAATAATCTACTACATATCAACTACATATGGACTAACTTCTCATCTCATAGTGTATGGCTTAACCAAAGGGTAAAAGTTATTTTTTTTTTTAGATTTTTCAAAAAAGGACGGTAAAAATGGCTAAAAAGGAGTTAAGTGTTAGTGAGCGGCAGTTTATTTTAAATTTGTACGTGGAAACAAGAATGTCCTATACGGAAATATCAGAGGAAACATCAAGAAGCCGGTCAACAATTCAGAGTACAATTGATCGCTTTAGATACGACGGAACGGTCGAATCAAAGTTAAGATCAGGCCGCCCAGCTCACAGAAAGAGATAAACGTGTTATAAAGCGGGTGGTGGACCAAGAACCATTCATAACTGCAAATAAAGTGAGTGCTAACCTTGAGAGAAGCAGGAACATCAAAGTCCACCCAGAAAATGTGAGGAGAACAATAGTTCAAAAGGGTTTCAAGTCATGCACACCCAGGAAAAAAACCATTAGTGAACAAAATCAACCGACAAAATTCCAAGCAACCAAAGACATCTAACGGGGAAAGCTTCCAGCGAATTTAAAAGGTATCCGTGGGTGTAGTTCTAAGGGTTCCACTGATGCAGATGCTGGCTTGATTGGGTTTGTACATAGTTGCCGACATTGAGTATGGACCACCACGCACCACACTACTGCGCCGGATAAGAGGAGGGGCTTATAAAAAGCTAGTGTGTCATAATACAAGGTTGAAGACCCCATTTATTTCCAATGGACTTCTTGCTTATATATAACGGCCTTCCTTAGTAAATAGATAGATAGATATTTATTGTTTCATAGATGAATATACATATTGCTTTTTTACACAGCTTGCACACCACATAGTACAATTTTGTCTTACCACTGAAAAAATATACATTTGAGCTAATTGCATTCGTTTGTCTAATTGGGATTCAAGGAAAAACTATGAAAAAAAACCTTAATTTAAATATTACATTTCGTGAGTTAAATGATAAAAACGTATACAAATCGTTGTATACGAACATGAAACAAAACCAATTAATTATTAATATATATATAATATAATGATATGAATAAATAAATAGCTATATAAATAAACAAGCAAAAAGTAAGAGTAACTTGTGTATTGTCGACTAGTAGACATTTCGAAAAACCGCTCATTGAGAATTTCGATTCTTCGGGCGACTTGAATAACGCCAGCTTTTTCGTGTAAAATCTTTGTTGAAAAGTCCCAGAGTAAAATCAACATTATTTTGAGAATTTTGTTCTGTGATATTCACAGTTTTTTAATGTGTTTTTTGGCGCAGTTACCCCATACAGAATTTCCATAAGTAATCAATGATTGAAAAATCACCTTAAACATTATCATTTTGTTTTTAAGGCTCAACATCGACTTCCGGTTGATCAATGGATACAGTATTTCAGTGGCTATGTTTAACTTATTTAGGGTATTTTTAATATGTATACTAAAGGTAAGTTTCGGTTCCAAATAAACTCCGAGGTAATTGACAGAACTAGGTTATTCATTTTTTGTATTATGAGGAAAATGGCAAGGTGATATTTTTCTTCTAAAGAGTCCATGCCTCGGCGCCATATAGCAGGACTGGGACGATTAAGGTCTTGTAGAGCGTTACCTTGGTTGTTCGAGAGAGGGCTTTGTTTACCAATTGCTTTCTTAGCCCAAAGAAGCACCGATTGGCAAGAGTTATTCTTCGTTTGATTTCAGCGCTGGTGTCGTTGTCTGAGTTGATAGCGGTTCCTAGGTAGACAAAGTTTTTAACTACCTCAAAGTTATACCTGTCTGCCGTGACGTTCTGACCGAGACGTCGGTGTTGGGTGTCCTTTCTTGTTGACAGCATATACTTGGTCTTACCCTCGTTTACCGCTAAACCCATCTTAGCGGCCTCCGTTGCAATACTCACAAAAGCGCCTTTGACATCACGCTGCGTTCTTCCGATAATGTCAATATCGTCGGCATATGCGAGTAGTTGGACGGACTTCTGAAAGATTGTTCCTCTGGTGTTGGCGTTTGAGTTTTGAACAATTCTTTCAAGAACGATGTTGAAGAAGTCGCATGACAGCGCGTCGCCTTGTCTGAATCCTTTTTTGACATCAAGGGTCTCGGTTAGGTCTTTACCGACCTTGATGGAGCAGCGTGCATTCTCCATCGTCATCCTACACAAACGGACGAGTTTGGTAGGGATGTCAAAACTAGACATTGCTCTGTATAGCTCGTCTGTATAAATGCTATCATACGCGGCCTTAAAATCGATGAACAGGTGGTGGGTATCGATTTGTTGCTCCTGGGTTTTCTCCAAAATCTGCCGAAGGGTGAATCTTTGGTCGATGGTGGATTTTCCTGGCCTAAGGCCACACTGGTATGGACTGACCAAGTTGTTGACGAATGGCTTTAGCCGTTCACTCAGTACGGCAGATACGATCTTATAGGCGATGTTAAGGAGACTTATCCCCCGATAGTTGGCGCAGTTAAGGGGGTCTCCTTTCTTGTGGATCGGGCAAACAATGCTGAGGTTCCATTCATCGGGCATGTTTTCCTCCGACCATATTTTACAGATGAGTTGGTGCATGCTCCTTACCAGATCATCGCCTGCGGCTTTAAAAAGCTCGGCGGGTAGGCCGTCAGCTCCAGCAGCCTTGTTGGATTTCAGTTTAGATATAGCAATCCTCACTTCATCCGGGTCGGGTGGTCGGAATTGTTGATCTTCATCTTCCCTTTCATTGGGGCTGAATGGTTCGTTCTGCCTGACAGCGGAATTCGGTTCTTCGTCGCCGTTATACAGTCTGCAGAAATGGTTTCTCCATATTCTCAGCATCGACTGTGACTCTACTACGATGTTCCCTTGTTCATCCTTACAGGCTTCGGTTCGGAGTTTATAACCTTGACTGGTTGACTTTACCCTTTGGTAAAACTTCCTTACCTCATTCCTGCAGTAATATCCTTCTATTCTGCCGATCGCGCGCTTCTCATGCTGCTTATTTTTTCTCCTGAGAAGCCGGTGTTCGTCTCTCCTCTTCTGCTCGTAGAGCTTCCGAGCAGCTCTTGTCCTTCTGTGCAGTGCCGCTTTGTATGCTTCTTGCTTGGCTGCATTCGCCTGCTGACACTCATTGTCAAACCAGGGGTTTCGTTGTGGTGGCTCTGGGTCAGCTCTGGTCTGGTCTGGACTGGTCTTCAATACTTGATGTTGGCGGCGTAGGATTTCTTAAGAGGTTGAGGGAGACACGATCGGAACAAAATTTGGCAATCTCTTGCGATTGTAGGCGGCCGACGTTGAACTTCCTCACAGTATTTCTTTGTCTTGGCGGTGTTCGGGATATCCGCAACCTTACCTTGGCTACTACAAGGTGGTGGTCCGAGTCAATGTTGGCACCTCGGAACGTTCGGACGTCTATAATACTGGAGGAGTGCCTTGCGTCGATCGCAATGTGATCAATCTGATTGATAGTTGATTGATCAGGAGATCGCCATGTCCCTTTGTGAATGTCGAGATGTGGGAATTTTGTACTGGCTTCTACAACATTTCGCCCCGCAACAAAGTCGATCAGCCTAAATCCGTTATCGGATGTGGTGTCGTGTAGAAAGAAAAGAAAAATTCCACGTCGGATAAATGGTCCCGTCTGCGAGAATGGAGGAGAAGACACAACCGCGAACGCTACAAGCTGTACAAGGATGTGGATGTAGTCCGTCGACTACACGATCGAATGGACAACAACGCTCCAGCAAAGAGCGTCTTCTAATCCGAGCCTCTTGGGTCGAGAAGGATAGGAAGACCGAACTTCTGGTACAGAGACCAAGTCATTGCGGGTGTAAGACACCTTGGCCTTGATGACTGGAAGCAGCGTGCCTATGACCGTTACCGATGGAACGCAGCCATTGCTTAGGCTCAGACACTTCATGGTTTGTCTGCCTGATAAGTAAATAAGTAATAATTTGCTACATCCGTTGAGCAAGCTAATGGTCCTGTTTGGATTACGGGGGTCCTTTCCGGTCTTGAGCAACGCAATTACTTTAGCTTTCTTTCAATTTATAAGAAAATAAGTTAATTCCTTCCATAGTTTTTCTTGTGTGTTGAGCTTCCAGTTGAATCTATTGCCTAGTATTATCTATTATCATCTGCGTAGCGAATGGTTTTGGAACCCCAATACCAAATTGAACAAAATAAGAGGATCTAAATCATTCCGGCAAGATCTGGCCTAATGGTCTTATAAGTTCTATACCCCTTGTTCCAACTGGGGGAATATTTATTTCGACGTAGTAAACAAATGAGTTTTTTCCATTGTTTAGCCAACCAAATAACATAAGTAATATCCTTTAAGCGCCGTAATGTCTCAAAGACACGATTTATTGCCATTCAACGTATGTTAATTGGAAATCACAGTAAAATCAAATCTAATTCGATTTGAATTTACCAAATAAATCATTCAGTCTGCTTCTTTATATTTTAGAAAACTTAATTGAGGGCTGAACGCGACCCATTCCGTTTCTCATTTCATTCCCAATTTCCCCCACCCAGAGAACTCTTGACATTTCAACAAAAACAAAAACATCACAGAGAAAGACAAAAACAGCCCACCACTGAGCAAATCCCACACACCAAAGCAGCTGCACCATATTTGGTGGTGCAAAATAAACGTGTTTACAACTCTCGCCCTATCTCTCTCGCGCCACTCTCCGTGCCGAGCAACCAGTTGGAAACTCTACAAACAATTCGAACTCCCCGCGTGCGTGCGACAGAGACCACCACCGTCAGTCAAAACCAGTTTCAGCATATTTCCCGACCCGTTCCGGCTTACCATTGCACCGCCACCGCAGACCGCTGCGTTGCTTTGCTATTCTGCTGGTTTGTTGTATTCGGTATTCGCCTCGTACGTTTCGTAGCTGAGCAAATCCGTACTCTCTGTCCGCGCTCTGGTATTGTCATTCTCCATTCCGGTTTGTTCAACGACGGTGTTCGGTGTAATTCGAATTTCATTCGGTTCTCTTTCAAACGGTCGTGCGACGAAAGGAAGAAAAAAACAACAAACAAAATCCAACGAAGTAACGACAAAACGCGGGCGGTAGCTCTGTATTCAGAGAATACAGAAAATTTTCCACTCAAATAGTTATTCCGAGTCAATCAGCGACATGTAATTTATTCGACTTAACACAAATAATTCGAGTTTTTCCAGGAATTTCCCTTATAAAAAAGCAGGAATTTCCCAAAACAAAAGCGACAAGGTGAAGCACGAAGGAAATCTTCGAATTGTCTCACCAGTGGTGGTGGCTCTTGGTGTTTTTGTGTGCGAGCCGCGGTGGTGGTCCTTTGCGTTCATCCGCAGATAAATAATAAATCTCATATTGTGCCAGTGAAGAAGTGCTAACAAGAATCACAAGAAGCAAAGCAAAGTGAAATAAAAGTTTAAAAATGTGCGACAGTGAAGCCATGGGTAATGGTGGCCCGGGCAACGAGCAGGATCTCAATGTGTCCATGGAAATGGATTGTGATGCAGCTGCGACCCTGTTGCAGACAACACAGTCCCTGTTGATGGCCAGCAATATGATGCTGGTGCCAAATGGTGGCGTTGGAGTTCTCTCCGATGGTAAACTGCTGTCGACGCAAGTTCCACCGAATTCGTCGCCAGTTCCGTCGCCACAGATTGTGGCCGCTATCAACAACCATGTGAAGGTAAATGTTGAAGAATTGTTGCGCGAGAACTACGCACTTCGTGAGAAACTGAAGGAGGTGTCTTCCGATCGGGATCGTCTGCTGTGCGAAGTGTCCAACCTTCGCCTGGAGCTGGATATGAGTGAGCTGAAACGGTTGCCGCAAGAAAGGTAAGTTTTTTTCTGTGCTGGTTATCTTGTCCAATTGGAAATTGGAAAGTCACGGTGATACAAATTTGTCCAGCGTCGACTACCCTTGAAATGTGTTCCTCGCACATGTGGGGCACAAGTTGATCCAATGTCTGCATTTGTCGCTCTCGATTATCGTAATGAGATTGTTGACGAATTTGGTCGGCTGAGATAAGATAAGACATGATCGAGGTTTCCAAATAAACGTCTCCGTCAGCGGTCTGATTATGTAAATGCTTTGTAAACGGAGTTACAGAAACAATTCTGATATTCTTTGTGTGTGAGGAGATAATCTGAAAGAGTATACAAAAATGTCGTTGAGAACTAACCACACATTAGGCAACTGCCGTGTCTCCGTCGTAAATGGTAATTCCACGAGCCTATACAAATTTCGAACGGGATTTGGTTGGCGTTTTGTGGTTCTTTGTGAAGTGATGAAACCGAAAGTTGCACCCAAACATAATCCATTCAAATAGAGCTACAAGTTTGAGCTTGAAATGTGACTGCGTGATCGTAAAACGAAACGGAGATTTTCGTCATTTTTCCCAGTTAGACCTACAATTGCACACGGCGCCGTCGTACGGTGGGAAATATCACTTACAAGAACACCCATAATGCAATGCAAAGCAGTGTAGTGGGGACGCTGTTTTTTTTTTTTCTTTAACCATGACCCAGCTACAGCCATAAAATGATATGATCCGTTGACAGATTGTCTCTCTGAGATCATGCGTCTTTATCCAGCATATGCTTGCCGTGACACGCATGTCGTTTAACACGTCACGCATTCGAGAGCAGATGACTTGACAATGAAATACATCTTTTGCACTTCCATGTGTGCTTTGGGTACATTTAATGTTCGTACAGATAAATACGTACGCACTTGTCATCCAATTAATTCATCTGAACATCTGTGTTTTCGTCGTTTTCTAGATATTTCTTTCAACTGATTCCCAAATGAGTGCTATTTTATGTGTGTTCACGATGTGATGAATATTCAAAGTGTTTGGGGGCGAGGAATATTTAGTGTATTCGATCATGGAATGACCAATTAGGAAGCTCTCACTTCCACCCTACAGCCTGAGTGAAGGGTAGCCGCTTTGTCATCATTCCACGTGCAAAAACTGGGTACTTATTTGGAATGAAATGAATTAATAACCTTCGCTTCCGCCCTGTTTTACCTGATTTTAATAAATGCCCGCCCACTGTATTGTTTCGACGTGGTCCAATACTGCTAGCCAAACAAGATCTCAGCTCCATAAGTGGCTCATGAAAACAACCCTTCTACGTACATAAAAACGGATTTGTGATGTTCGGCGTCATTTTGTCTGCTCACTGTTGTACACGAGTGCAACCAAATTAGGAGCACAAATTGTGAACTGCATCGTCGGCAGAGACATGTTAGGCGATCTTGTAGGGCAAGTACAGGAGCTTGACTTTGAGTCTATGTAGAGAACGAAATTGAAATTACATAACTTGCACAATGTGAGTCATTGCGCGACGAATAAAGGCCCATTCAAGCGGCGAATTGCGAACGCGAACTTTCAGAAACCTTTTTCCAGCGAATATGAACAAAAAGTTATACTTCATGGTATGCAAAAAGATGGGAACTGAATTATCGAGTTTTTTCGTCGACAAAAATTCAAATGAAAGTTAGTTTAAGTATTCTAATAAATGATTTAAAAGTTTTTCTCTGCGGATCAATCATTCTCTCGGCGAACTGTCAATCTGAGATCGCAATATACAAACAAGGTTGCCACTTGAAGAAAAAATGTGTGTCCAAATATGGAAATAAAAATGACCAACTGCACCTAAAAATTACCAAAATATTTGTAAGGACAGTTTCTTGTAAAGGGTGATTTTTAAGCTATTATCTTTTTGGCAACACTGGTTTAAACAGCTGACTCACGTTTCGTGTTTTGTTTCACTGTCAAACATCTTCAGTTTGGTCTATAATTTAACCATGAATCGTCTTACAAGCGAACAACGCTTGCAAATTATTGCAAAAATTATCAAAATGAGTGCTCTGTTAAGAAAGTTGATCGCGCGCTTCTTCCATTGTATGGTCAGTTTACCGACGAAGCTCATTTTTGGCTCAATGGGTACGTAAATAAGCAGAGTTGTCGATTTTGGAGTGAATATCAGCCAGAAGCATTGCAAGAGCCAATGTATCCAGAAAAAGTCATAGTTTGGTGCGGTTTATGGGCTGGTGGCATCATTGAACCGTACTTCTTCAAAGATGATGCGAATCGTGAATGGTGAGCGCTACCGTGAGATGATATCCAACTTTTTTTGCCCAAATTGCAAGAGCTTGACTTGCATGACATGTGGTTTCAACAAGACGGTGCCACATGCCACACAGCACGCGAAACAATGGACTTATTGTGAGGCGAGTTCGGTGAACATTTTATTTCACGTTCGGGACCGGTCAATTGGCTGCCTAGATCGTGCGATTTAACGCCTTTAGGCTATTTTTTTTCGGGTCTATGTTAAAGGTCATGTCTATACAGACAAGCCCGCTTCAATTGACGTATTGAAAGACAATATTGAAGCATTTATTCGTGAGATACCGGCCAAAATGTTGGAAAGAGTATGCCAAAATTGGACTAAGCGGATGTGCCATTTGAGGCGCAGTCAAGGTCAACATTTGCATGAAATAATCTTCAAACATTAACATATATGGACCGTACTATCGATTCAAATAAAGATTTCATGCATTTTTCCGAATTTTATGTGTATTTTTCTTTTCAAAAACTTCCCTATAGCTTTTAAAAAATCACCCTTTATCTCTCTTTTGATCTCATCCATTGGAATACTACTTATCGTTTCAATTATCCAACAAGCCAAATCAACGGCAAAGCCGAATATCCGCGGCGCAAAGGTAATGCTCGCGTATTTGGTGGGATCAAGAGCGTGTGCTGTATTATGAGCTGCTAAAACCAGCTGCAACCATCAATGGACAACGCTACCGAACACAATTAATCCGTCTGAAGAGAGTAGTAGCCGAAAAGCGCCCGCAATTTGAGACCAGACACGAGCCCACGATTTCCCATAATGACAACGCTCGGCTCCACGTTGCTATTCTGGTTAAGAATTATTTGGAAAGCGGTGCTTGGAAAGTTTTACCCCACCCGCCTTATAACCCTGACTACCATTTGTTCCGGTCGGTACAGAACGTGCCCTCTGAAATACGTTTCACATCAGAGCAGTACTTCAAAAATTGGCTTGATTAATTCTAGGCTGCCGCCGGGGTCTCTCGATCACACGATCCTAAGCCATCCACTCTTACTTATTAGATTCATGCCCAGGTGCAACTAAGCAAGGTCCTACATCTGGTCCAACCACCTCTTTCTCTGTCTGCCAAGGGATCACTTACCTGATAGAGGCGCATTTAAGGCATGCCTCGGGGACATTCGCACCTCGTGCCCAAACCATCGAAGCATATCTCTTGTCGTTCGGAGAAGTAGTTGATCGACATTGAGCTTCCCGCGGACTGCCGTTTTCTCACTCTCCGGCGTGTAACTCCCACAACAGCACGAAGAAATTACAATTCTGCAGCTTGTATTAGCGAACTTGGTCAAATTTCATGACGAGCTTGGCGATTAATACAGGAAAGCTCAGCATTACTCCTTACATCGCAAGTGAAAATGACTCGGAGGTACATGAACTTCTCCACTTGTTTCAATCGAAGTCCACGTAGATGTAGAGTGCATTGGCGTTCAGGAAATTATCTATTGTCCGATTTGTCCACGTTAACCCATCCCAACAACTGCAAATACGGTTAGAAACCTAAAGAGTCCGAGCTGGAGCTCCGTTTAGGAGATTGTTAGGATAACCCAATCATCAATGATGTTTTTATTTTTCATTTTGTGAAAATATGACCAAAAGGGAAAAAAATGACAATGTGACAAAGAGAAAAATGAATGACCGACCAATGTGGCAACGGTGTATACAAACGGGCAAACGCAATCCACAACCAACACGACCAAAAAATTCGCATTGAAGTGTCAGTTTGCACCCGTAGTTCTCTGCGAATGAGAAAGTTCCATATGAGTTGTCAAAATTTGTGAAGTTCGCAACTTGTGGCGACTTCTAATGTGGAATACGGCGTATCTGAGATTCTCTTCTCATATGGATCGTGGAAAATGGCGAGCAGACTACCTTACCGATGACCATTTCGAAATAGCAAAACAGATGTGGTGTGGTAAGTGACCACAATTTATGCTGAAAAAAAAATTGCTAATTCAATTAAACAACCCAAAAACACACGTTAAATAGGAAAAATGAGATAGTATATGCATTTGATAATGAGAACGAATTAGTTTCTAACAGAAATAGGCAAACTACAAAATTTGGTGTAGAGTTTTTGAAAACTCGACATTTTTTCGCTCTATTAAGTGTTATTTAATTTTTTGGATTTGTTAAAACCTACGGCATCATTTTCAAATCGTGTGGATGTCTTCAAAACGAAGACTAATCTCAGCTCGGAGTCATTTTCACTCACTTTCTTACAACAAACACCCAGATACGCAATGAACAGTGTTACCACAGGGACTCTATAGTGTTAAAAGGACTCATCTTTATAAGTCTGACTTGGAGACTCATAATTTTTAGATTTGACTCATTATTTTGTTCAAGAAAAAAATTACTCAAACACATACTAGTAATGCACCCAGACTTCGAGCCAGTAAAGGAATGTAGTCGTATCTTCATGTATGGCTCCAAAATCAATGAAGGGTCCGGCGTTGTTGCTTTCGTGGAGGGCGACAACACAGCTACACAGTCTACACCTCCTTAGACTTGTGGAATCAACACAACAGAACTGCGAAATCCGCATTTCAGCACTTCTAGTACAAATTTAAAGCATGTACAAATGTACGCACCACAATTTGACATCAGACGATGGAATCGAAAACAATTTCACTGTCAATTAATTGGTCACTCTCGCGAGGAAGCGGAATGTTGATGATGTCAATAACTTAAAATAAACAGAGAGCGCACAGCCATGAGTATATTCATGGTGAAAACGTTGATACAGAGGGGAACGTTTCTTTTTTATTTCCAGTGCAGGGGTCAGGGACTTTCAATTTTGCGCGGCCTTCACCCAGTCATTGCTCTCCCATTAAGTCACTTATTTAGGTACTTTTAGGTCAAATTGCTGCGAACTTTTATTGGACCAAATAACGTTTAACTTTTGTTGTTCTTCTGAGAAAAGCACACCAAGAGGGAGGGAGTAGGAAAGGTTCCCATGCGACATCAATTCAAATATCTTCGGCAGTCTGCCAAATCGGTCTGTGCGAGAAAAATGTACCACCGAACAACTAGCGGAACTTTGTTCAAAAAGCCAAGTCGTTCAAATGACAAAAATTTGGTATCAAAAGACAGCTAACAAATCAGGCTCTCGATGTTTTGCAAAAATAACTACCTAGGAACGACAGCAAACTTGTTGCTAAAAGAAACAAACAGTATTTCGTGATTCAAATTCATCGTACGTGTGTGAAGGAATCAGGAAAAATGTCCCCTTATTTTTTTTATTTCTTTACAGATTCTTTTGGATAAATTTGAACTTGCCTTGACCACAGGAAGTGGTAGTAGTTATCGTTTTGATTGAAGATATTAGTCTTTACAGTATTTTTTCTGAATTCTGACTTGAAGACTTTGAATAAACCTTCTTCTTATTCTTCTTCTTGTGGTGCTACACTCCGGTGTGAACCTGGGTCTCGGTCAACAATCCTCTCCAGCTGGCACGATCCTTAGCCAGCTGCCTCCAATTTCGCACTCCAAGTTGGTTGAGGTCCTTCTCCACTTGAGTGCGCCATCGGGTTCGTGGTCGTCCTCTATTGCGTTGTCCCACTGTTTCGGAGTCGAAGACTCTTCGGGCTTGAGCAGTGTTGTCCATGCGCTCAACATGGCCTAGCCATCCTAGGCGTTGAATCCGTAGACGCCTGACTAGGCTCATGTCGCTGTACAGCCCGTACAGTTGGTGGTTGAATCTTCGTCTCCAGAAACCTTCAACGCAAACAGGACCAAAGATTGTACGCAGAACTTTTCTCTCGAAGAGACCAAGTGCGTCTTCATCCGCTCTTGAGATAGTCCAGGCTGACGCGCCATACAGCAAAACAGGGATGATCAAGGTCTTATATAATGTGAGCTTGGTCTTTCAGGAGAGGACTCTGCTACTCAATTGGCTCTTGAGCCCAAAGAAACAGCGGTTGGCAAGAGTTATTCTGCGTTTAATCTTGGTACTGATGTTGTTCGCACTATTAACTCGGGAGCCAAGGTAGATGAAGTCCTTTACCACCTCGAAGATGTAGCTGCCTATGGTGACGTTCTGACCGAGTCGTCGATGTTGTGTGTCCTTTCTTGATCGTTTTGCCCTCATTCACCGCTAAGCCTATTTTTGCCGCCTCCGTTTCAATACAAGCGAACGCTTCATTGATGTTCGCTGTTTTCGACCAATCACGTCAATGTTTTCCGCGTAAGCAAGCAGTTGAACGGACTTTTGGAAGATCGCGCCTAGCTTTGCAAGTTCTACTTAGGTACGATGTTGTAAAATCACGTCGGCTTGCCTAAAACCTTTTTTGACATTGTCCATCGGTGAGATCGTTACCGACCTTCATGGAGCTGCGAGAGTTCTCCATCGTCATCCTGCACAATCAGACGAGTTTGGCAGGAATGTCAAAACTAGACATGGCGTTGTATAGCTCGTCTCTATGCACGCTGTCATATGCGGCCTTAAAGTCGACAAATAGGTTTGGGTGTCGGTCTGGGTTTTTTTTCGAGAATTTGCCGTAATGTGAAGTTTTGATCGATGGTAGAATTCTCAGGCCTGTTTCGCCTGGCTGGGTTGGATTCTCTGGACTCGATCGGAAAAGTTCCCAATGTCCTAATAGGAAAATGTGTCCTTAAATGTTTTTTTTTTTGATAATAGCTGTCAGAACCCAGTGGCTTATTTTAGCTACCGCTTTATCGTCATCGCCATCTCCACCCCCCTGCAGTGGGTGTCAAATCTGGAAGTAGATTTTAGCGATTAAATGGTGGACCTCGGCCTAAAACAACAAGTCGCTCCTGCCAGCGCTATCACTCGTACTCCACTCGTATGTGCCACCTTGAATGCGGTCGTTGCTTGGTCTCACAGACACGAAATCATAACTTTCGAACGATGTTCTATCCAGGCTGCGAAATAAGAAATCAAAGAACTAGAGGCAATATAACTCTCCATTATATGGGCGGCACAGTTTCACTGAGCGCCCAATTAGTGGCAATTCCGCGGTCAAGACCTTCAAGTTCGTTAGTGAAACTGGTTCCCCCTTGATTATTCTGGACTTAAGCATATGTTACAACAGCACTAATCCTAGTATGGGTCGCTTCCTAATGTGGTTGCAGTGACCAGTATCCATTGTAATCCATCGCATTGTGTTATTTATGGCGATCATAAAAATGTAACCAAAAACATCAATACGCCTTTCAGCCTACAATCGTTTCATAACTAGTTGACACTTTTGTCAAACACTGTCTTGCTGATAACTGAACAACGATGGCCAAAACCCCATAAAGCCCCCCGAATATCATCATTTGCATACGATCTTGCTAATTATGAGTGGTGGCCGGTGTATATCCAATAAAATTCGATTCCCACCACGGAGTGGTTTTATTTTAAGGCTAGATGGGATCAGCATCTAGCGTGTTCACACCGGAAATAGCGAGCCATCAACATCTAACAGATCGCTAATTGCTACTACTCTGGCTGTGCGCGCACAATTTTCTGCATTTGTGTGGAAGATCTCCTCGGCGACATCGTAAACCACAATCAATTAAAAAAAAAAGAGCGGTTCAGTGTAATAAACGCGACCAATCGAATGTTTTCTGCTCGAGTAGTTCCACGAAGTGTGGGCATGGGGAAGCGTACGAGTCTTATCGTAGCAGATAACATTCCTAAATAAGAAATATAGCCATAATTGCTGAAGCGAAACGTCGTCGATTGTATGCCATTGCGAAAGTGTAGACCGACATATGTGTGCGCACATGCGGTGGGTAGTCAATAAATATGAATTTTAAATTCTATTCGATTTATTGGGTGAGGTGGAGATTGAATACGAATGTTTTAAATTCGCTCAAGGCACTTTTTTTCATTTTTTTGTTGAAACTCCTACACCGGTCGCACACAATGGTGTAGGAAATGTGGAATGGAGCGACAGGAGGGAGGTGCAAACTGATAAAATAACATGACAGCGAATTATGCAAATACACACGCACGTGTCGTATCACCTTTATTCACACCGGTGTCGATTGGGTGCTCTAAAGGCATATGGGGCGAGTAAAAGGTCGAAGCAACTGATAGGATGTCATGTAATTTGATGCATGGGGGAGTATGCTCTTGGCTGTAGGTACATGGCGTGTGACCTGTGACGAGCATGTGAGTGAGTCAGAAGGTTGACTGTAGATATATTTTTTCAATCATATCTCTTGATTTTTGATGTATAGCTTGTTCTCACCGAGGGGTGTGGAAACGTTGTTATCGCGTTGGGTTGTGGAATGATGTCTAGTGTTTTTCTTAAAAGTTAAAAACGTAACTTAACCCTCCATTTTGGACAAGCACTCTTTGAGCAAAAAGTATTTTCAACAAAAACATTTGCAAACTGCGTGTGAATAGCTTTGTTCTGCAATAAAAGATCAACGGAAAGCAAATAGCAGCCAGCACAGCCTTGAGACTCAAAACACTCCGACTGTGGTCCGAGCTCAACATCGGCCACCCAACCATTCTCAAGGAATTCAACTTCCTGCCTAGCTATCTTAGGTGAGAAATTCTCCATCAACATTCCCGTCAGATCGGACTGGATGTCTGATAGGCAAACTTTGGATGATCCTTTGCGTATTTTCACAGACGGATCGAAGACTAAAGAAGGGGTGGTGGGTGCGGGTTTCTATTCCCAGGATCTTAACATTTCTACCTCTTTGAAGCTCCCTGGTCAGTGTAGCATTTTTCAGGCAGAAACCATAGCGATCAAAGAGGCGTTGTCATGGCTCAAAAAGAGCATGATATCAAAAAGGGATCTCACCATCTGTTCCGATAGTCAGGCCGCTATACAATTCCTGGAAAATGTCATGTTTTACTCAAAAACATCCCTTAATTGCAGGCTGTCTCTTAACGAGATGGCTGAGTATTTTAACATTCACCTCATGTGGGTGCCGGGACACTGTGACACACCAAGAAACTGCAAAGCCGATGAACTCGTTAGGTGTGGTACAACCTCATACATATCAATAGCAGCGGTACCACCTTCCATGCCGATCGCTGCAGCCTCCCATCTTTTAAAGATTCACACAATTAAAACCAACAATGACAAATGGCCAGAAGGAGGCACCTGCCTTTAAACAAAATAAATCCGGCCATCACTTAACCTAAAACAGCCACTCAGTCTACTTAGACTTAAGAAGCACTCATTAAGGACCCTCATAGGATGCATAACCGGGCACTGTGCAATTGGCACTCATGCTCGAAGGATGGATGCCCCATATAATGATTTTGAAGAAGCTGCATGATGAAAAGGAGGAAGAAAGCACTCATCACCTTCTTTGCTTCGTAGTGCTCTTGCTAGTCGTAGGTTCCTACACCTAGGAGCCTACTATTTCATCAACCTCAACGAGATAAACAATGGGCCTACTCTGGCCTAAGTATGACTGCCCTTATCAGTCAGCCACTATAACCTAACCTTACCTATACAAACTCAACAGTATGCACAGGTTGCACCTTAAATCCAACTACATTTGAAAGCCTAGAGTGCAATCAAGTCTGCGTTGGGCTACGATATGCATTTTTTGTAAAATTGCCATTTTCAACCCCAACCTTGCAGCGTAGATCCAATCTCTAGCCTGTACGATAAAAATAATTATCACGGCCCCACCTCTATCGAGTCACTGACAATACTCAGATGCTTCGCAGACTTGGCCGTTCGGAGTTGGTATAAAACTGTAGGTCGTTATTTTTACCTAATTTTTTCGGTTTGTTATTTAGATTGTCGCGCAAACTCGATGGATTGAATAAGAATTGTTGGACACACCACGTTTTTTTATAACACATCCATTCCGGAACTTGTTTAATTGATTTTCAAGGCACTCTATCGATTGGAATGATTCGCCGCCAGTGCATTTCAAAGTGCAATCGTCGTCCAAAGTTCGATTATAGTTTTGACAAAATTGAATATATGGCTTCGTCGACCGCATCGACGTTCCACAATCGTATGGAATGACAACAAAGTTGTGAATATGGCTCCCATAATAGCTGGTAACAAACCATGTTTATCTAACGATCAAACCGCAGCGGCAACAGCTCATTTTAACAAATAGTTCAAATGGGATCAGTTGATTGCAAAAAGGTGATACACGATTATAATAAATACATGGGTGGCTTCGATCTGATAGAGGCGTACTCTACTCGATTTCGCATCAAATCACGCAAATTCAGACACCCCACACGTTATATATGACCATCATCAGCGCTTGGATGTACATCGGCGCCACTTCGATAAGACGGTACAAACTATTGTAAATCAAACACATTTCGTTTGAACAAAAAATAAATAATTGAACTGTTTTATTCACTCAAGGAAACTTAGCACTATTTAAGAATAAGAAAAACAAACAAATGGGATAAAGTTGCTTAATATGTACGTCTGAACTGTTTGCATGTTGTCGACACAATCCTATCGGGGTTGGTCCTTTAGTTGATGATGTTGAGTGGTTAATTGGTGGGAGGGATGTTAAACGTTTACACCATGAAGCCTAACGAACCTATCACGGAAGTGGCCATTTGTCTTAAGAAATTTGGCATACCCTTGCCATTAAAGCCTGGTTAATAGCAAACAAGCGGGGTCGAGTGTATGTTGTTCCTTTGCCAGCGAAGGTTATACGGTTGGACATAATAGGCCACTTGCCACAACTCGACATCGATGCAAAAAAATGGGCTGCGACTGAGGAACTCAATTTGTTTGACAAAAATGTCAAGTTCATTTGTGCCTCATAGTAAGGAGATGCGTAACCGACAATTTTTGATCAACATTTTGTTTTATAAAATACTACTTTTCTTTTTCGTTTCTTATATACACTTCTTGTATACACTTCTTGAAGTCACCTGTTACATACCCAAGTGAGTTATATGCGCAGTGGCCATCCGTCCTCCTTTTAGAGGACAGTCCTCTTTTTCGGTCTCAAGTCGTTTTTTTCTTCTAAAAGAGGACCTCTTTTTACTAAGCTGTCCTCTTGTTATCCTTTTTTAAACTTTTTTTGTATGGTGGCCTGTAGCTATGTGGGTATGTGCATCGATCCCTAGTCTGGACGCAAAAAAAAAAATAATGTTCACGGTCCCATCACTGACAATGCTCAAAGATTATTTCCTGTCTAGAAAAAGCTCCTCAAACTTGGCCGTTCGGAGTTGGTATAAAACTGTAGGTTCTTCCCTTCCACTCGTGAGAGAACAATAGCACGCACAACACGAGTGGTTGCTGAGAAGCTAGGCCCTGGCCCCCTACGGGCTGTAGCGCCACCCATATTATATATTATAAACATAAAGTACAGAATGGTATAAGGTTCACTCCAATCTTCCTTCTAAAAACGAACAAAATGCAATTTATCCATTATCCATGAAAATTTTCCAAGACCTTTTTCATGGTTTCTAGCTTTAGCTCACGGATTTCGTATATGATTTTGACCTTAAGTGCCTGAATCGATACCGGATTGTTGCTGCAACATCGGTCGTTCACGGTTCACCACAAAATCGTGTCAAAATGTGTCAAATCACAGCTCCGAAGTGGTCAATTGACATCGCCAAAATGGCTGATAACACGATTTGGATTTGTAAAAAAAAGTCAGTCAAAATGGCTTTGTAACGTTGACCGGAACGTTGTTTCGTTGATCATCGTGAATTGAGTCTTACACTCTCGGTCATAGCAGCCACATTCTCATCTGTGCAACACTGTACGGCGACGGGGACCATGAGTGTTGCCCATTAGCATACAATTCTCATTAACTTTTTGCACTTTTTGCAGTCGCGATGAGTGCTTCATTTCGGCCAAATTAACTATGGGCTACAAAGTTTCAATATGTCACAACGTTGTTCCAGCATATAACGAGTCATTTTGTTCCACTGAGGTTGGATACTGACTTTCTGCTGTCAACTTCGAAGCTGTATTACATTCGCCATGACTCGGTCTCTATACCGGAGGTTCAGTCTCACTCTCCTTCTCCAACCAGCCAGGCTCTGATTCTAAAACAGTCTTGGCTTAAGCGTTGATGTCCATGCGCTCGATGTGTCCAAAGCATTGTAGTGGGTGGATTTTTGCCTTTCGAACTACATCCATGTACTGGTACCGCTAGTGAAGTTGGCGGTTTGTGTGTTCTCCTTCTGGGATGATACCATATATCCGACGTAGAATGTTCCTTTCGAAGGCACCAAGAATCAGCTTTGCAGTTTTGCTTATCATCCTCTGTTTTATATACACATAAATGGTCACCGTAATTATATAAAAAGAAGTGGGACAGACCATTGTCTCCTCTACTACATATAATTTATATGAATTAAATTGCTTTCCCACAAGAAAAAACTTGGGCATTAAATGGTCAAAGTTTCTCTGAATGTAAGTGACTGAGGATGAGGGCCTCGTCAGAAGCACTTGACACTTTGGCGCATTGTAAAGGTATTTTAAAGTTGAGTAATACATTTCATACTGGCTTTTGGCTCTTCATCGGTATCTGTTTTAACAACGCCCCGCACTGCCAGCAGTCAGACTTTCTTGTGTACGACTAAAACTAAAAATGTCCTGCAAATCCTTTCAGATTCCAGTTGGCAAATTCAACATGCTCAACGAAAGTTTTCGCAGGTCAACAAAGCAGCATACTTTAGTCATTCATATTTCATAGTTAGCAACGAAACAGAAGGAAGCCCTTGTTTTCTTTTCAAGAAAACATCAAACTAAAATCATTTTTCATCAACAAAAGTTCCAAAGTGTGCTGCGAAACAAAATCAATAGAGAACAACAGCAAGTTTACTTTGTCAGAACTTTTGAATCCTTCTCTGCGCTCAAACAACACAGAGAAAACTAATTTCACCGTACGACCGTTGAGTGCTTGCATTCTGACACATTTATTCCACTCTCCTTCTGCACATATTCATGAAGCAGAATATTTCACAAGATCATTATTCCATTAACATAGTCATTTGATGTATCTCAGCGCACTCAGCGAAGGATATCATGAAATATTAATAAACGCTCTCCCCTGTTGACGTAATCAAAATTCAGGCAAACAAAACAATGAAATCAATGAACAAGGAATACACTGGTTTTCATTGTCACAAGGAGGCGGGCAGAATGCCGTCGATGTGTGGATAATGAAGAGTTGTGCTATTTGAATAACAAAACCAAGACGAGGGCGTGTTGACACAACTTTTAGTTCGATTTGTTTGCCTCTGATGGCCAATGTCCGCAATTATGGAGGTAAACAGCTGCGCCTGAGTCTGAGGTATTTGTGGTCAATCAGTCGAGTGCGTTTCCAGAGGTACGGGGATCATCTAATTGGAGTCATTGTTGCGTAATTCTCAAGTTCATTAAACAGAGCACCGAAATCGGTAATGCCTTTGGTTTTCCATTGCGCACTAAGAGAGCTGGTTGGTGTGGCTTAGAATGATTTGCTTGTAGGTAATAGTCTTCCTTGGTCATTGCAGACAAACCATTCAACCATCCAGCCAAGCTGTAAAGAAAACTGGTTGAATTTGGTAGGAAAGGCCTTCGGAAAACTATGATCTGCATCTTCTGCATTTGTTCTGCATAGACGGCTATTTTTTCTGTGGTAGTGACGTTCTATATTTTAAGAGAATTTGGGACTTCGATTGTAAGTTTCATTGAGAGCCTTAGTCGCTATTGCTTTAATTAGGTAAGGCGTACAATTGATGTGACTGGGCCACCCTTGTGTTCAGTGATTGATACTACTGACCACACAGCATTTAGTCACACAGCCCAGCTAAAGTCCTTTGTAATTAAAGCATATAATAAATGAAATAAGCAGTAAAAGTGATTCAAATTTATTAAATATCTATGATTCTGGACTGAAGTGATGATAGGATGGCGCTACAGCCCGTAGGGGGCCAGCGCCTAGGTTCTCAGCAAGCACTCGTGTTGTGCGTGTTATGCTGCCGACTCTGAATGGCCAAGTTTGAGAAGCTTATTCTAGACAGAAGCACTCTTTGAGCAGCAGTCAGTGCCTCGAAAGAGTCAAGAGAGACGACGCACATTCCCACAACGCCACGGGTCACCACATCTTACCTGTCGTACTTCAAAAATATTTCTTTGAACCAAGGCATCTTTCCAACTTAATCGAAGTCAATCATAGTCACACTGGAGAAAGAGACAAATTCAAGAAGCTATCAAAGATCTAAATATTCCAACCACTTAAAATGACGCCCTCTTCACCTGGATACAGCACAATCTAGAGCACTTTGTGACGGATTTCGGAACGTGAGAGACTCAGAGATGTGTATTTTTCCTTAACAACCGGCTATAAGAGGGAGCCGACCGATTGACATACTTCCTAGTTGCATGGAGTCTTGTCAGAAGGCCCCTGTTTCCCCATCTATAATATTTGATTAGCAATTTAGTATTTGGTCTCCTCGGACAAGCTCTGTTTGGCGTGACTGGTAGAACAAAGCGTCATTTAATTTTTATTTGAAGTTGGGAGCAAATTTTGGGTCCTTTAGGAAGGGGTAGTGCCGTGAGTTCGCCAGCATTCCTGGAATATCACACAGTCTTGTCACCAGTTAAATTAAAATCAGTGATGACCGAAAGAATGATACCGCGAATAGAAGCTGCCCAGATAAGGTTTCTTCGTGATGCTATAGTAATCGCACTTCACTGCGACTAAAACTGATCAGCGATTTTTATCTCTTTTCATTCGGCGTCGGTCACATGGTCCGATGCTATTTTTACTGTCTCTTGCTATCGGAGAAGAAATCGTTTTGTTAGATATGTTGCGTTCTCGTAAAGTGAGTGTTGCTTCGTGTGTCGGAACCATTTCAGCTTAGAAGTCGCTGTAGTTGTCTCTTAACGCCAGGAATTTTTCGATTTGAACACAGAAGAACTATGCGTCTGAACCCTAAATAACGAACCCCAAGGTTTTTGAGCTGTCGGAATGCAGGAAGAGTTCCACATCTGCTGCTGCCGTTTTTTCTTCCCATTGTTTCCGATTCGGAAATCGAAGATGCAAGGTCTTTTCCGAAGCTAGTGTTGGAGACTATCTGCCGTTTGAATAGTGTGTTGTGTTGCTGCCCAACGTTTCAGTATGAAAATTACCAAGTAGCTTGTTCTTCTCTGAGCCTCATTGCCGACGAAGCTGCACTGCTGTAGAATAGGTCGAGAAGACGAGTAATAGGGGGATAATTATGGCAGTACGAGAGAAACTCAATGTTTAGGAAATGCTCCCTTCGGCGAGCCTTAAGTGCGATTACATCAGGCGACCGACAGACCAAGGATGCGTTGGTTGCAGCAAGTCCAAAATCTCGCTTGGGTGCATAACTCCTGATGAGTTAGATTCGAATGAGGAGTGTCGAGAGGATTATAGATCTCAGGTGCGTGCTTTACTCCCGCAACGATGATGAGGATGAATTAAAAAAGGACTGGAATGATTAGCCATGTCTCTTTGTGTCAATAAAATGGTGTGGTGGCAAATGACAATGCACTTAGACGGGATTAAACAGATCCATTGTGTCATCATGGTGGCCCGTGGCTTTGTGGGTATGTGCGTCGACCCCAACCTCGATGGCGTAGGTTCGAATCCAGCTCTGAGCGACGAAAATAATTTTCACGGCCCCACCTCTTTCGAGTTACTGACAATGCTCAAAGAGTATTTCCTGTCTTGAAAAAGCTTCTCAAACAGCCGTTCGGATTCGGCATTAAACTGTAGGTCCCTTCCACTCGAGAGAGAACAATAGCACGCACAACTCGAGTGGTTGCTGAGAAGCTAGGCCCTGGCCCCCTACGGGCTGTAGCGCCACCCATATATATATATATTGTGTCATTAATTCATTAGCCACTAGATGGAAACCAGTAAATTACTATCTTAGGTTAGGTTGTACTGGCTGGCTGCTAAGGGCTAGGGCTAGGGCTAGGGTCACACTTAGACCAGAGTATCCCCATTGTGATACCACGCGGATTGACTTCTCCTAACATCGGAAACAGTTGGTGCTTGTAGTGAAGTGATTTAACTGGCCTATGCTGGCGCTGTTTAGCTCATTGAGGCCGCTGAAGTAGTAGGCCCCTAAGTGTAGGAACATACAATTAGTCAGAGCGCTGCAAGAGCAGAGTAGCTGATGAGTGTTTTCTTCCTCCTCTTCATCCATGTAGCTTTTGCAGAAATCATTGTATGGGGCACTTATCATGCATGAGTGCCAATTGCACAGTTCCCGGTTATGACTCCTATGAGACTCCTTAATGAGTGCTCGCTGAGTCGAACTGGGTGACCGTTTTAGGTTAAGTGATGGCCAGATTAAATTACTAAGCTATCGAGGAATTGTCATATTTCATCTCGCCCGCGCTACCTTGATATCGCCTGAAAGACTACAATGGAGAGGGAAATGAAATGATATATACTCAACCTGAGGTTCGTTGGCTCCGAGAGGATCCGCGCCGCCTTTTCAAGCAAAAAATTAGTCTTTGTTATCATTCCACTTCAGTTGTTTGTTGGTAGGGGTCCGCTAAGAGTTAAATTCGTTGCTGGAGGTCTGCACAGGCTTAAAGGATGAGAAACTATGAGGTAAGCCATGTTATGCCTTCTTTTCTTGTATGTACTAAAAAGAGTTGTACAATATTGCTTCATCATGCGTACACTTCCGATTAATTAATCAGCAAGCCAGCCTCCCGATATCTCCTCTCTAACGAATGTACTTACTCCAGCTAAAGTTGTTTCGGCGTTTCGACCGAATTTTGTTTTCAATTTTGGTAACACGACATTCACTTTGAAAGGAAATTTGTCTTATTTGCAAATTGCTTTTATTTATGATCGATTTCACAGTACAACCTTATTTGCTGGTTTAGCTAAGTGTATTCAATTTGAATTTAAACTTCGCTAAAAACGCATTTCGTTTTCACAGTCCACACTAACACAACGAACGAATGTTCATGCATGTAAGGACATTGTTAAATGAAAAGTGTGCTTTATACATTTGCGTGCTCACTGCTCTCTCAGAAGCACTGTCAGCAGTGGAACCACAGGATAAATTATTTATGAGTCCCAGAAGATTAAAAAACGAGTAATTTTGAAAATAAATGAGTTCCAACAAAGGTTTTTGATAATAAAATGCTTCCTTATGTGGAAAAAGGAACTTGTATGCATTTTCTTTGTTGGAGGTTTTAATACTACACTGGAGCACTCAGACTCAAGACTGGTTCAAAGTAGTACCAGGTAGCAACCTACAATTCCTTCGGAATCCTTCGGAAGACCAACTGGCGCTTCTGTGATGAAGGACCTACACAATCAGCTATCACCACATCAGCGCCGAAGATCTGCCATCTCATCGGAGCAAAGACAAAACAGTGACAGAGGTGTCACTGCCGTGTCGTCTTCCGCAGGCTTCCCAGAGGGTATCTTCGCTTAAACCAGCCATCTTGGAGAGTCATGCCATCTACGATTGTGCTCTTGCGAGGTCCAACCATCAATGGGAGCACTAACCACAGACGAAGTTGGTCCAAGCACAGGATCAGGTCCTGATAAAGTTTCCTCTGATCCTTGTCTAGCAAGTTCATCGGCGATCTTGTTTACTTGGTTTCCTGGGATCCAGATGAGTTTCAGTGAATTTGTATTGCCAATCAAATTCAGATGGAATTTGCATTCCTGAACTAACTTGAAAGTGGTTAAAGCGCTGAGTAAGGCCTAAAGCACAGCTTGGCTGTCACAGGAAACACAGATACGTCGACCCGTCCACCTGCTCTTCACTATATAGTTTGTTGCCATTAGGATCGCATAGGTTTCCGCTTGGAAAACCGTGTCGTTGTTGTCGCCCTCCATAAAAAAAACAGCGCTGGACCCTTCATTGGTTATGGAGCCATCCACGAAGTTACGACAACATTCCTTTCCTGGCTCGAAGCTGAGTCTTTCCAGCAGTAGTGCAGTACTAGTATGTGCACAGACGGTTTAAATGAAAGCGTTTAGGAGTAATTTTGTTCTTGAACAGACGAGTCAAATTTAAAATTATGTGTCACCGAGTCTGGCTAAAACGAATGGTGTTTGAAGGTTGAAAGTCAGTGAAAAAAAAGGTTGAAGACAATTGTAGTGTCAGCCATTAAATCGGCAGAAAAAACCATTCCAGAATCCCATTCCTGACACTTCTGCGATATTAAAGCTCTTAAAGTAAAACGCTTCTCTAAAATTCGCCAACCTGCCCTCCTTTGCTGTGTGTCCACTAAGTTAATGATGTTTGTGTTTGGGTGGGAACCAACAGATTTCGTCGCCTTCTTGGCAAGGTCTTCACTCCGAGTGTCTGCAAGAATAAATTACTTCATCTTCCAATGAAAACAAAATTCAAATATCCTCTCACTTGATGACCTCACAGGCCAAGGAACTTCGAATGTCCACTCATGGATGTGCTTATGCATCAACGTGTCTGCCATTTTGTCCACAATTAGTAATCAATAACGTAAATATCACAACCGGCTGCTGATTTGAAATGCAAATGCGCCGCTAATTGCCGCTTTGCACTTCTGTGCAATAAAGTACAAATAGCGCAGTATGTTGAAGTGTGTTTATGAGTTAATGCGACAGCACCCCCGCATCTGTGTGTCAGCCTAATCAGCGCAGGGCACTTTGCATGGGGACACAGAGCACATTTCATATCGGGAACAGGTTTTTCTCCATTTTCAAATTTATTGTTCTATTTAACGTTGTGGCGGACGATTCCTCTGGTTCCCATGAATGGAGCATTGTCATCGATATATTTAACTTCCCGGTACATAATAAATAATACATTAGCCCGGGAATAAAATTACAGTTCCAGCGTTTTGCCGGGGCGTGGCGCCCTCCGCCTCCCCCCAAAAAACATACCGATTTTATCTTTATCTATAAATAGCCAACCGAATTGTACGTCCAATATGCATTTGCGGTTTGGAAACAATTACATCGATGATGAGCGGGAAAAATTCCGAAAATGAAACACGATCGCCAAATTGAGTCGGCAGCGCTCGGAGATTAAAAGGAACACATTTTCATTGCCACAGCGCGCCGCTCTGTGGGGAGTAGTGCTGGGCATGGGTTCGGTTCAGTTCAGTGAGTTCACTCACACAGTTGGGCAAGAGAATTCCGCTTAGCTATGCATTGGGATCTCAATTTACATGAGTGGATTAATCATGGCCACACAAAGCATGGCTGGCCCGCCGATGATCAGCCAGTGACTAAGTAATGTGTCTCGGAGGGTTATGATGGGTTTTCTTTTTTTTGTTCGATTTGGATGAGTGTCTGGTAACTGTGTTTGTGGATGGCTTGTGCAAGCGTGCGGTGTTATCTGGTTATCTGTTGACTCCCGGTTTAGTTGCTGAGGTCAAGTGTGACAATGATTGATACAAACTCGAGTTTTATCGTTCGTTATGCGCACGCAGTTATCGGGGAATTATTCAAAACAACTGTTAAGACGTAAAGGTTGTCGCATATTAAGTTATCGCTGTTTTGTCACCAACAACGGATTTTGCGTGTATTTCCGAGTTTTGTTTATGCATTCGAGTTGCTAATGAGACTCAGCTGAGGAGTGCAATCAATTTTGTTTACCTCTGATTTTATTTGGGATAAGCGGTGCGCCGATGGTAGAAAGTGTATTCGTTCTACTTCGTTTATTCGTTTTTGAATAATGAGACCACCTTATAGAGGAGGATTGCCTTAACCGGATAGGTACGTGTTACGAGTACACAACCTAAAGTGGAGAGCATCAACAGTTGGGCACTCCCCTTGACTTGTCGGGATACAAAAGTCAATCAAAAATTTCAAAATTTGATCCAACATCGGTCGGACGTGAGTGTTTAAAAATAAGTCGGAATATTTCCTTTATTTCCTGCTTCCTAAGCCACTTGATTTGACTGTATAGTGCATTCAAAACTAAGTGTTGAATGTGAATTTTATGCGGAATATGATCCTAGGTATGTTCGTCGACACCAACGCACTTGAACCACGACGTCGTTGGTTCGATCCCTGGTCTGTACATAAACAAAATGCACGGCCCACATCTCTCGAATCGTTGACAATGCTCAAAGAGTACACGTGTCTAGGTAAAGCTTCTCAAACTGCCTAGGTATAGATCAGAAGCTTCTGGCCTGCCCGCTCAAAATCTCTAGAAACAGAAAATATCCACCCCGTGAGTTCGACATGTCAACAACATATTACGTTTAGTTAGTCCCAAACCCAATGATTCAAAATAAACAATAAATAATTACACGTTATGTTTGTGGGAAGCACTCTCTCGCATCTACTTGCATGCTGTTCGATGTATTCTAACGCATGTAGAATGTCTTGGCACAATTCGATACAGTTGACAATAGAACCGTCTCAAGGCAGACCAGCGTCTTGCCTACAATTCAGGCAGGAGTCGAAAACGTAATTGCGGTGTATAATGTCGCTGTTGTTGCTGATGGCGATGAAGAAGTAAAAGCTTAGTCCGATCCGACAACAGAACTGTAGTGACGTCTGCGATGCAGTTTCAGACGACGGATTGTAGTGGCTGCTGTGTCGGTTATATTGTTGCTACTGTTGCTGGAAATGCTGACATGGACATTGATTCACTAGAAAATGTTATGGATGAAGAAGCAGAAGTTCCAACAGTAGTTGGGTCTAATCCAGAACCGTCCGCACGCATTGGTTATGGTAATGTTACTGACGATGCCGATGACTTAAGTGTCTGTTGTGAATTATTTCGCGACACCGGTCGCAGTAGCGTCGATGGCAGGTGAGCACCACCAACCTCTGTCATTGATGGTGGTGGTGGACGCTTTGTCGAACATGTTGTCGTTAATTTCCACTAGCATTTTGTTGAAAAAAACTTATCAATTGCGATTTGTTTTCATTCAAAGTGCCACTGAGTTTATTTTTCAGCGACTAGAATGAGTAGCTTTTTTTTTTTTTTACAAAATTGATGACGTCAACTTCTGGTACACTTTGTCTTCATCCAAGAAAAAGCTTCTTAAACTATATGTTCCCTCCAATCATGAGAGAACAATAGCACGCAGAACACGAGTTGTCGCTGAGAAGCTAGGCCCTGACCCTCTACGAGCTGTAGTGATATCTCTGAAGACGCAGAAATAGATGACAATCAGTATTCAAATCAAACATCATTTAAACGAGTCACAATTGTTTGCTTTAAGAGAAAACATTGAAAAATATGATTCACCATAAAGCAAACAGAAGATATTAACAGATATGTAGGTACAGATAATGTAAAAAATAATAGATACCAGCTTTTTCAAGACGGACAATGATGATGGGGTAGTCCTAATGGCTTTGGACATATTGAACAACATTATGAAACATTCAAAAATTTTGTAGACCACCTGAGGAACACAAAAATTAAGCGATTCACGATTTTTCTAAGTGTCAAAGGTTCTTGTAAACAGCACAAAATTGGGTCGCAATGGAACTACACAAGTTTTTTTCATTTCTTGAACACAACTACAAAGAACACATAGTCAGCATGAGTAGTGTTTGAAATCGTGTAATATTCAAAATTGCTTCCTTGCCAAAAAGGCTTAAGGTCGCTTCAGAATGTAGGAATTCCTCGTACGTTCAGGAAGGTTTATTTAAATTATTTAATTTTGTTTCGGAATATCATTTAAATCCTGAACACATTAAACAAATAATAGATATGGTCCTTACACGTAAGCGGACAATGACGTTGTTTAAAATACTAAAAAAAAAGAACGAACAAAATGAAATGCTTAATTTTACAAAAATCGCCCATTACTCGAACACGGTTCGTTTTTCAACGATCCAGTTTATCCCTTGTTATCAGGCTTTTTAAGCGTATATATGGAAAATGTTAAGCCGCTTCTTTTGAGGCTAACATCCTGATGTGATAACTGAAAGGTAGGGAATAGTGACAGGAATCGCCTGTATCTCGAAAATGAGGCATTTTTCTGCAGATTTCCAGTTTATCTTTATCTATTACGCTTTGTGGGCATATATCAAAAATTGAAAGACGCATCTTTGGAGCCCTCAATAATCCCGACGTAGGAAAAAGTGGCCTTTGTGAAATGTTTAATTTTAAACAATCGCCTATATATCGAAAAAAAACTTTGTTTGATGTAACTTTCCCAGCCATCGGATCCGGATTAATGCACTTTGCGCCGACTAGTCTAGTGACCAGTGGACCGACTCAACTGTTATTGGATTCATGCTTCTACTGCATATAGAGGAAAAGTTATCCATCAAAGTGATATGTGTGCTTTTAGTCCCATATTAACCATTACTGCCATGCCAGCACACTTTCAAAGGACCTTGCCTCTGCTCTTGTTCTGCACGACGCTGGTTGTATTCGATTTATTTCGGGAATGTTTACTCAAGGTGATGAGGTGATTCTAAATAGCAGATGCCGGATACTTCTTTATCATTTTCATCATTCAACCGCATGATCCACTAAAGGAGTCGCTAGGGTAAAGTTTACCCCATATATCTCCGCCACTCGATCATCCGCCTTTGACTCAAATTGCTCAGGAATTAGGAAATAGGCAACCAAACGAGTTTTAGGACTTGGTCTAACCACCTCATTCTTGGTCTTCCAATGGGACGCCTTCCTGTTGGAGTCCCACGCCCATCCTAAGTCGATGTCGTTGTCTGTTGGCTGTTGATCTCCGTATGCACTGGTGTTTGAATGGCGGGATTTCCCCCACATACCCTTAATGGCTCACGTGTGCATTGCTGGGTTCCGCGTACCTTTTTCTAGCCGGCTGCCGAGTGGGATAGATCGGCTATCAGACGCTTGCATACTGCCACCATTCAGGCCACTGCCACCATCCAGTCTTCATATTATTGCTATTATGATCGTTTCGTCAGATTCGGACTGTATGAAATTAAGTTCGCACACCTTAAACCTGTTGGTGTGCTTCATTGGATTAGGAGTGGATTAGGAGAAGTCAATCCGCGTATCACAATAGCCCTACCCTGGCCTGTGTGTGACTGCCCTTTAGCAGCCAGCCACTACAACCTAACCTAAACTAACCTAAACCTGTTGGATGTTTTTTTTTATTTAAGTCGTAATCCTAACCGCTTGTGCCACACTATGTCAACTCCCTTTTACTGTTTCACTGGATTATTGTTACAACATCCGCCCTTCACGGTTCCCCACAGAAAAAGTCCAAAGGGTTCAAATCACAGCTCCGAGGCGGCAGATATAGCCATGATTTGAGAATTTGAGTGCGAAATATCTATTTTGGCATGGGCATGGCGCGCATCCTGCGTGAACCAGAGGCTGTCCACGTCCGTGTTTTCAATTTCAGTAAAAAAATAGTCCATTAACGTGCTTCTGTAACGCCCACCGTTGACTAAACCGTTGTTCTCGGCCTAATTTTCGAAGAAAAATGGTCTAATGTTGCTCCCACTCCACTGCCACTACATTGTCATCTGTGCACACCGTACGACGACGGGGACCATGAGTGTTCTTCACTAGCATACCAGTAGCAAGAACTTTTTATACAACAGTCTCGGTGGGTGCTTCATTTCGTATTAAAATTCTTCTCAAAAAACGTCCTGTTTGGGCTACACAGCACTCACTTTGGAAATAAGTTTTCAAAATTTTTGTAAACGTTGTTCAAGCGTAAAACGACTCATTTTGTTTAAAGAAGGTATGATTCTGACTTTTTATATATATTTCGAGTGGGAAACAGGTGTCAGTATCTAAAGAACCTATGATTTCCAAGAAAAACCAGAGTAAGGCTAATCGTCTTGACTTGATTGGACTCGCATCTTCTGCTTTTCTGCCATCGAAAATTAAACTCTTAACGCACTTCAACAACGGCTGGATGGCACAGAGGGTTGTGTGCCTGCCCTTGTTTATATGGGTCTCAGGTTCGAATCCCAGTGAAAGCAAGGGTTAATATGATCTTATTTGTTTCAGTCACCATTTGCCGTTGGGATCAAATTCACAGCACTGTGGTTCGCAATGGACCAACAATAGTCTAAGTGTGCTGGCAGCTCAATAACCTAAGTTAACCTAACGCAGTTGTGCACCTTCTGGGGTGTGAGTCTAATGCTCGTGACCTTTTAGATTTTCTGAGCTTTGAATAAATAAAGAAATAAATGTATCAAGCACAGTGGAGTCTCCCTAAGTCGAATTATCACGGTATATCAAAATTGGTTCGTGTTAACAGAGGAATGGTTTCTTTGTATGGAAAGTGAGGAGCATACCAAAATGTGGCAAACACAAAATTCGAGTCAGAGAGAAATTCGACTTACGGAGAGAGTCCACTGTAATTGTATTTATCAGTTCCTTAAAGCTTTTTACTTCTCGTTGGAAAATGCATGCTTGGTTAGAGAAACGTAACGGTAATTTTGTTGTCTTTCTTCTCAATGCATGTTCGTCGAATTAAATGACCCAGACTCTGTGTCGTACGTATTTTCTTTTATTGCCATGCCGCTACATATAACTCTTCAAACACTTAACAGTTCATCCAAGTGATTAAAATAATTCACGGTGTCCCATCTCTACCATTGAACATCAAATAAAACAGATTACAACATACGTACGACACGTTTTTCTGACAAACGGAGTACCCTCCAAATAAGACATATCTTCTATGAAATCAAATCCGAGCCCACCATTATCCCCCATTAAAGCGTACCGCCCACTGCTGCCTAGGAAACCGTTGCACGATTTATGACCTCTATATTCCTCCAAACAAATTAACTAAATCATTGTCATCCATCTAAGCGAACGACAAGTGCCGTCCACAATAAAACAAGAGAACTCATTCCCCGAACTGTATTTACACCTCCTGAATTCCCAAGCAAGCCCTCTGAGGAAATAAACGAGCAGCGCGGAAAAAACCGAACACCTAGCCTCAGAGGAGAATTCGAACACGAAATGATGGTCATTTAGAGGGTACCCCCATTTAGCTAAATTGGTGTTGTTCCTACGCTCCGTTGGCACATCGTCGAGGAGTGGTGACGTGGACTAGGAGATGAACCTAGTTCCCGAGGGGTATCACACCAGAAGCATAAAATCGTTTTCACTCTCTGTGACCACTCGGCGTTTTCTTGGCGAGCGTGCGCGCCCAATTACCCAAATGTGTACGAAGCCAGCTCCACACACATACGTACACCGAAAATGGGGAGGAACTAGCAAGAAATCAATTTACAAATTGATAAGATCCAACAGGTTGTCAGGTAGTTAGTGCCGGTGTCTCAGCGGCCTCGGGGGAGGACCGAGTAGTGTGGAGGACCGAGTAGTGCCAACGTCCGCCGAAAATAAGTTATTACGTGAGAGTCCACGATGGGCTTTGGAGATGATAATAAAAGCGGTTTATAGCTCTTCCTGCGCACATTGCGTGAAGACGGTCACGAGAGTGGATGATGAAGCGGAGGACGACATTCAGGTTATGCTTGCTCTGCTCTGTTTTTGGCAAGTGTGATGGCACGCATCAGATTAGAAGGGGAATGATTAATGGTCTAGTTGATAAGTCGCATGGTTCATCTTTAATAATAATGGTCTCTAGACGGGACATGGTTAAATGGGTTGTGTGAGATATGCTGGAGTGGTTGTGGTTGTGGGATGGTGGTCAATTTAATCACTTGCTGGCGCTTTACTGGGCAAATATTTCTTTTCTTTCTTCTTATTGCCCGCACTGCGTTATCGACTGAGTGGGTCGTGGAAAAATTTACTGATGTATGGTCTTAGGGGTGATTGCTTAAGCGTTTGGCTTGAGCTGATGAATCAACGATTTTTGAGGATTATCTCATGATATATGTTCGTTGTGGTCCGTGCGGAGCGTCTACAATTGAGCTTGACTTATCGGCATAGACTAATCGATTGCAACCTTCTTACACAAAAATGCGTAAGAATCAGCAAGAGGTAACAAAGTGTGACAGATCGTGTCTTTCGAGGAAGTTCTCTTCCAATGATAGGAAACATTGGTAGAGAACATTAACTCGTGTATGGAGTGTGGAAGGTGCACGTTTTCTTCTTCTGTGGCACCACAGCGTTTAAACTGCTTACCACTTATAGGCCATGCATGCGTCCTTATTGTCACATGGAGGGATTTTGTCGGACTTAGCACTGTTGCCGATACATACGCTAATTTATTGCGTTTTCCCTCGAGCCGGAGATCTGCGATGGATCATTTCCGGTTCACATATTTTTGTAGCCCGATGACTCAACAGATCTTAATCGATTGTTGTGACCCAAGAGCATTGAGTTCCACACGACAGCTTCCAAATATCTTAGACTAGAGTTGACTGCCCATCAGATACGGGTGGCGCTACAGCCAAGGCCTAGTTTCTCAGCAACCACTCGTCATTTTTCATTTTAATACATTTTTATTAATAATTCATAATAAACTTAAGTACTAGACAAAAAAAAAATGCTTAAAACCAGTTGGACGTACAATTTTATTATTTCGAACTTACTGGCCCTCAGCAGGCACTCTAAGCTAATAGCAACCAATCGTGTTGTGCGTGATATAGTTCTTCCACAAGTCGAAAGTTCGTACCATTTTATGCCGACGAACGGCCAAGTTTGAGAAGCATTTTCTAGAAAGAAGCACTCTTTGAGCATCAGTCAGTACGTCGAAAGGTGTCAGGCTGTGAAAATTATTTTTGTAGCACTGAGCAGGAATGGAACCTACGACGTCGAGATTGGGGTCGACGCACATGCCCAAAACGCCACGGGTTCACAGTCCACTGGCAATCAGATAATCTCTGTAAACCAATTAGTCTCCGCTCAAATCATCTGCGCCTGGATGGGGTTGTCGCTGCAAATGAGCAGCTTAAGTCTTTTGCCTTAAAAATGGACAACTTTAGTTTTGAATTTTCGAGAAATGACTACATTTAGATAAGGCCTGCCGAAAATTGTTATTCAACATTCGAGGAATGTTTGGTTGGTGAGTACGAGGAATTGGTTCGTACTGCGATGAAGTTCTTGCGATCTGAAATCCCCCGCCGTCCACTAAATCCTGTGAGCGCGTTGTGAGCGACATTCAGTGGTCGCTGCTGGTCACTTTTGATTACTCTTGCCTTCAGTTTAGAGAAAAAGGGAAAATTTCATGTCAGGCATAGGCCCAGATTGCGAGTGGATTAGTCGATTGAAATCTATTAAAAAAAAAGTGAAGCAAAAGTCGTAGACATCTTTGCGCCAACTACAGGGGGATAAGTCTCCTTAACATCGCGTAGATGATTATTTCCGCAGATTTGTGTACCCGCCTGAAGTAGTTCATTAACAAGTGGGTAGGGCCGTATCAGAGGGGCTTTGGGCCAGGAAAGTCCGCAGTAGACTAGTTCTTTACAGATCCTGGGTAAGACCCAAGAAGTGCAAACCGACACTCATCATCTATTCGTCGATTTCAAGGTCGCATATACGAGACGGGCTATCCAACGCTTTTTACATTTTTTCCAAACTGGTCTAGTCCCGTCTAGTTATTCTGGACGATGTTGGAGTACTCTCACTGCTCAATCAAGGTCGGTATGGAATTCGCCGAGAGTTTTTTTCGAAGGACCAAGTTGACTGTATATATGACACTGATTATTCCGTTCGTGCCAAAAAGCTTGCATTAATGGTGATCTGTCTTTTTGAGAGAAAAGTTCTACGTGCGATCTTTGGTTTTGTTTCCGTTGACGAGATCTGGAGGAGAAGATTCAACCAGTAACTGCACGGGCTGTACAGCGACATCAGTCTAGCAAGGCGTCTACGGATCCAACGCCTACGGTGGCTGGGCCATGTAGAGCACATTGCACAAAAAAGTGTAAGGAGGACCTTTTCAGTCTCCGGCTGTGGCGTAAAAAGTTGCGTTGACTCATACGAATGGTGGTTTGGATTTGGATTCCTGTATTGAGAAACTTTCACAATTCACGACTCCATCTCCTTCAAGTCATTGAGAATCCACACAGTTAGTCTAGACAATTTTTTTTTCAAACTTCTGGGACAAATGTTATGACGGACCTTCGGTTTTCATAAAAAAGGTACACATTTTATCACAATATTGTTTTTTATGTTGTCCTTCAAACATCAAGCTTGTGAGTGGTTTGTCAATGTACTATAAGCCTCGAAGGGAATTATGGTTAGTCTAAGCCGCCATGTCTAGCCCCTTATCAGCTGGGGAAGACAATTTCTTTAAAACGTACATGGAGCTGTTTTTGGTGTTGGAAATTTTTGTTAGAGGCAGATGTTCTGTTGGGCAATTTTGTAATCAAATTTAAAAAAAGAAGCTCTCGCACATGTCCACACACCATAATTTGTGGTATTCAAACTAATGATTAGCGTATTCGAATGATTTTAAGAAACGGCACTTTAGTTATCAGGCTAATATTTCAATAATCGAATGGTTATATAATATATTATGGGTGGCGCTACAGCCCGTAGGGGGCCAGGGCCTAACTTCTCAGCAACCACTCGTGTTGTACGTGCTATTGTTCTCACACGAGTGGAAGGGACCTACAGTTTTATGCCGACTCCGAACGGCCAAGTTTGAGAAGCTTTTTCTAGTCAGTAACTCGAAAGAGGTGGGGCCGTGAAAATTATTTTTGTCGCTCAGAGCTGGAATCGAACCTACGACGTCGAGGTTGGGGTCGACGCACATACCCACAACGCCACGGACCACCACCTGTTACTGAATGGTTACTCAAAGTTAATGATGGAAACTATCTAATGAATTGCACTATCGAAAGTTGGTAACTGAATGATTTCAACTATCGAATCGTTTTATTTATTCATTCATCCATTCACATACTGGGTCGTCAAAAACGTATGACCAGGTTTTGATGTTTCCCAAGAAAACCTAGTCCTCGGTATATAAATATCACAAATAAATAATCACAAAAACACAAAAACCTTTCTCCATTAGACAGGTGAACGAAACGTTCATTCGACTCGATAGCCCATATTTTGACAATGTGTCTATGCTTACACAAAATTCTCTCTCAGAGCTTAATACGTACACATTCTTGACTCAGTCCAACCAGTCATACAATAAAATTTTGGATGAATGAATTGGATGAATGAACGATTTTTGACGAATTTTTACCCAGTAAAAACATCTTCCTTCAAATAAAATATATTTCCACTACAACTAAGTCTTACACTTATCCAGCAGTTTTACTTTCTTGGCTTAGGCGCATTTGACAAGAAATTCTCCATTGAGAGTTTTTGCTATCACCGCAGCTAAGCACGGGTTGAATCCACCCTGCTAGGTGAACGGGTTTAGTCCTTTGAAGACGGCGGTAAGCGTTACTTTCGTCGAGCATTGGAAGGACAGCAGAGTTTATGTGCTCTTCCAGACGACGCTTATGCTTACGAGCAAAATTTATCTTGGACTGATGGAATTCCAAGATCTCTGTGGATGTCACTGTTTCAAATATCATAGGGGGTTTACGTGGCCCTTAGCACTTTATTTTGAAATGTTTGTAGTATATTTCCATTATTTTCTTTGGTACAACCCCATAGTTGTATACCATACGACCAGACTTGTTTTACCGCTTGCTTGTATATAAGCAATTTGTTCGCTTAAATACTTGGAATATATTCCAATAAGCTTGTACATATCTTTGTTTTTTACAATCGAATAAATGAATAGTTTGCAACTATCGAATTACTAGATAGTTTTTATTCGATAGTTCAAATCACTACTCAAGCTATAAGTACCATAAGGTAGCCGTGGTTGCATTCAAATGATTATCGATTAGCAAATCTCAAAATTCCAATGACTATTAACTATTAACACAAGAGATGTCTGCTCCCAAAATCATTCGAATAATATTCCTAGCAACATAAGAGAACTCGACAAATGTAATAATTTACCTCGACAAGAAAATTAAAACCTCGTCGGGAACTACTTAGTGATCAGGAACATAAGGATGACTACATAGAGTTCTCTTGTATTAGTCGTTGTGGGTCATTCGAATGATTTTGAGAATTGAGATGTTGTATGAATCGATATAATTCGAATGATAATTCGATATATCTAAAAATCGATAATCCAAAAATGTACGAATAACCAATGCACTAGTTTGTCAGTCATTTTCATTTTTTTTTTGATTTAAATACATTTTTATTTAAAATTCATAACAAACTTACGTACTAGACAAAAATGCTTAAAACTAGTTGGACGCACACTGTCAAGCCTCATGTCCTACATTCTAACTTACTGGCCCTTGGCGGGCACTCCAAGCTGAACTAGCTTGTCAGTTGTAGGTACGTAAGGTTGACTCACATCATTTATTTCACGGTGTATGCAAATTTCCAAATTCCAACACACTCTGAAGGAGCGACTTGCTCGGCAGCAGATTTACACCAAAAAAGTCACGTAATGGTCGTACATATTCCCAATTCCACATTTATTTGAATAAAATATTTTTATAAATTCAACACGATGTTGTGACGTTATGTGCTCCATAATGGATTGTGTTCGACCACTTTCTTCGACTCGCACATTCCTACTGACAAATGTCAGCCAAACGGAAATAGCATCCGGAAATGACTAACAAGGGTAGTATCAACGTTTTGACAATTTTTGCATAACTTCAGCAAGCTATTTTAATGGTTCCCGGGGACGTTTAACTGCGTGATGAACCAACCTTTAAACATCGAGAACCAATCAATGTGGTCAATCCCTTGCCGAGCCCATCAAACCCTTCCTCTTCAGAAAATAGGTTACACTTCCAATCCGTGCGAAGACGCATTCAAAGACTCGCCGGATAAAGGTCACCTCCTTGCTCATCGATTATCCATTCAACTGAAAGCCCGGCCACAGCCTTTTTTTTTGTCCTCTCCAATCCTCGGATTTATTTTTACCCCCCTTACATCATCGTGAAAAGGTCAATAGCTTCGCATAAAAATAGCAGCCAACGGCCAAGTTCATAGTCCATTGTCTTTGCGTATGCTGAGCACACACACGACGGGGTTATGAAAGAATGCAATTCTTCGCTGCCCGCGTTATGACACGCCAGATGTGGCGCTGGCTGGCTTCATGTGAATCTCTGATTAACCGAGAGCACAGCCCAAAGAGATACAGAACGTGAAGTCTGAGCCATTAAGCGGGCCATGGCGCTGCGGCTGTTGGTGCTCATAATTGCACTCGACTGCGAGTGCGATTGAGGTCGACGCCATACATTGACTGGCCAAGCATGTGAAAGGGGTGTGAGATAGAATTAAGGACCACGGGCATGCAGACGAAAACAAACAGCAACTACAACGTGCGATGTGTTTTTTTCGCTTTGATTTTGACCTCAATCACGGAGGTAGCTGCGATGACGTTCCGGACTCGTGCAGATAATATACACGGAATGGAGGTGTCATAAGATTGGTTGCTCACTTGGCCGTCTCCGCGGGCCGTGTCTGTGCATGTCTCGCCGACAGGCTGAGTACTTGTGAGGCACATCGGACGCTACGTTATGCAAATGCAAACACAAAAAAAAGTGAAATGAATACAATTACGTCAGGCGATAAATTCCAAACCAGTTAGGTAGATGTACTCGTCGCATGCGGCCGAAGATGGCCGTGATCAGCGGCAGCCAAAGCGGACGACGATATTCAATATTTGTCGTGGGTCTAATCTGCTCACTTAATCATTCGAACACTGATCGATCGGAGATCCACAGGCTAGATAGCAGGCGTACTTGTAATTGTTTGGAATCTACATGAATACCTCCTGGCCTTGTTGCCAGTCGGCACAAATGACTTTCTGCCTTTCACCAAAACAAACACTTCGGCTGTCGTTGGCCGTAGCTTACGTCATAGGTATTTTCTTCAAGCGAAGTGGCGGAATTGCCAAGAAAACAAAATGCTGATTGATATTTTAGTCAGGAAGTAATTGGTGTCGGGCTAGCCATTGTTAGGTTAGGGTAGGTCAAGGATTGTGACTAAGCTTTAGATGGGTCAGCGTGGGCTGCCTCAGTCGCCAGTATCGAATAATATGGTCACTGCTGCCATTAGTTGTGATTTGTGACGAACGAACTTCGAGCACAAGTAAGGCTAATTGTGCAGTACGAGGGTCGTTTGATTAGTCAGCGGCTTTTTGAATGTCCCGCGGAGATGCTTCGTTACTACTTCTGTAACTGAGTCTATTAATAGCTGCTGTCAATGTATTGGCTGCGCAGTTTAGTTTCTATTTGAGCCACAAGCCACTGAAAGTAGATAACCTCGCGGTTTTTGAACGTTGATTGAACATGCTACTTTGCGGGAAACCAACCACCACCGAAGACAATGGAGAGGTTGCGCTGTCAATATCAATGGTCAAGTAGCTTACTTAGTTCCAAGTGATAGCCGAATGTTCAGGTCGCCCAAAAGAGTTCATCACGCAAGAATCGTCATTTAAGAAACTTCGTAGCTTGCTTTCGATGGGCACTGCAAATACTTCGATTGACGAGGGGATGTGTCTATGTTGGAACCATTCAATGGGAGACACGTTTTCTAACTCCGTCTTCTGTTTTCGACTGGCAAAGCATGAATGGCCGTCTGGTGCGCTTAGATCAGAATTCTAGTACAGTCTGGATGAAAGACTATTTTCGAAGAGGTACCGAAACAGCACGATGTCGTTGTCCCGAGGTGTACAGACATATTTATGAAGAATTTTAGCCCTGTTCAGACAGGCTTCGGTTAAGTATGACTTCTTTAATAACTAACCCCTGTCACCTATAATATGGGTGGAGATACAGCCCGTAAAAGGCAAAGGCCTAGCCTCCTAGCAACCACTTATGCATGCTTTTGTTCTCTCACGAGTGGAAGAGACCTACAGTTCTATGCCGACTTCGAACGGCCAAGTTTGAGAACCTTTTTCTAGACAATAAAAACTCTTTCGTCAGTGACTCGAAAGATGTGCGGCTGTGAAGATTATTTTTGTCGCATAGAACAGGACTCGAACCTACGTCGACGCACATACTCACAACGCCACGAGTCACCACATGCAAACTACCATCTGCTTTCATATCCAATATCGGACAAAAGCATTTGTAACTAAGTACTGCTTAATTTCCAGCTAATCATGTATATCGTTCTTGTGAATTTACGCACTACACTTGCGTTGGTATTTAGCATTGGAATTTCTTTGAATTGCTGTGGAATGATGCGTCTCTTCTTCGTTTCTTTTGGTGTTGCGATGTAAAGAAAAATATGCAAAAGGACTTTTGAACTAATTTTGTGTAGACTTTTAGATGCTTTCTTTTTACACTTATTGATAATCCGAAACCTTTTTACAAACTTCAAGTAATCATGGCTTCAGTGATGGTTCGAGTTATCAAAGTTCGACTGTACTATAGAAAACAGTAGAACAGACATGGTACACATATTAAGAGAAACATAAGTATACAACATTCTGTAAAATCTAGAAAAAGCTTCTCAAACTTGGCCGTTCGGATTCGTCATTAAACTGTAGGTCCCTTCCACTCCTGAAAGAACAATAGCACGCACAACACGAGTGGTCGCTGAGAAGCTAGGCCCTGGCCCTTTATGGGTTGTAGCGCCACGCATATTATTATATATACACCCAACTCTTTTTTTACACGGATTTGAATTTACACGGTTGAAAAAAATATTTTTTTTGTAAATATTTTTAATCTATTACGGTTTGAAAATCACTGTCTTGTCCTGTTTGGCACTTGGCACCATTGCTGAAATTCCTTGATTCAACCAGATTGGAACGAGATATTAATAATTGTATTGCTGGGTATAATGAATTTAAAAAACCAAAAGGTCAACTTTCTATAAAAGATTTTTTAATAAAAAAATCGACGGCGCAAGACCTTTCAGAAAGTAGTCCGACAGTTCAAAACTCTATTACCGGACGAAAGTCACCATTGGATAATTTGATGGAAATCTTCAGTGATGATACCGATTTTAGTCCAGTTCCTCGCAAACAATTGCGCTTGTTATCAAGTAGCGACGAATAATTATGTAGCTATGTAAATATTTTTTTCTTTATTTCTATTCTAATTTTTTTGTTCTTAATTCTGGATTAACATATTTCTTTTGTTTTTTTGATTGCTTCACCAATTTGTCATCTGTATGAATTATATATTTAAGGTTTTAATGTATGTACAATAAAATGCCACATGCGCATACAATTTTTTTACACGGTTTTTCGAAGTAAATATAGTTTTTTATTTCAACTTACACGGTTTTCAGATGACATGGAACGTATCTCCCATTTTACTATAGAAAACGCTTTTTTTTTACACGGATTTCTGAGGAACGTATCTACCGTGTAAAAAAAGAGTTGGGTGTATTCTGTAAAAATAAACCTTTTTTAATTGTGTTATATTACCTCTTATTGGAATATACGACAAAGCATTTTTAACTCCAGCACGGAAGAAAATAAATATTCAATTTATATCATTTATATCAAATCCATGAGTAATAGCATTGCACAGACATGATATTGACTCGATTTATATGCTTAATATTCTTAAATTAATATTTAATGGCATTTAAAACCCGCCTCTTTACTCGTCATCGCCATTTTTAAGATTTAATTTTTTGACGAAGGGTTTTCTATGCTGTTCATATCGGGTGTTGTGATCACTGATACAGGTATTAACGATGTGTGCTTTCAGACATTGGCTTGCTGTAAGACTTAATGCAACGTCTCCCATTTGGAATATGACAACTTAACATCTTCTAAGATATTGACCTCCATCACGTATTCCATTGTAATCGAAAATGGCCTACGAACTCTGAAAAATCGATCAAAGAATTCAATCGAAGTAGAATCATAATCAAACATCTGCTACAAATGTTGTGAAGGTTGCTATCACTGAATACAAATGAAGAGAAAATTTGTATGTTTTTCTACGACAAGTTACTTACGTCGGAGTTCGTAATTTCGTTAGGATCTTGCAATGCCATTTTTTCGTAGTTTGTATCGTAACTACGAATTGTACAAATGGATTCATTGATAGGACTGATTTTGTCTATTATTCCATTTAGCGATGGAATGGACAGAAAGCAACAACAGGACAATCCCACGCCATGACATTACCCCTGTGATGCATAGTATGTACATACCAGATTTTAAACTGAATAGTGATTGAAGTGGCTTGCCAAGTGGTCTTCGGACGTAAGGATTTCGATTCATCGCAAAGAAGTCGTTTTCTTCATTTCGACTACTTTCTATCAATGGTTTTCTGGGAAATCGGTAAGTGGGCGAATCTGAGGTGGACGGCCGACGATGTACACGTTCTGCTTTCTTCTAGTTCTGTTAGTTTGAACTCTCGGAGCAATTTGAGGTTGAATACGAAGGGATATTTTTTTTTATTGTTTTCTAACGACTGATCGAGAGAGTTTTATTCGTGTTCGACCGCCGCCATGCACAGTACCCTTTTCGTGGGTTTTTCAATATTGATCTAAAATTTCTGAAACCTCGAAATTTCTTAATATTTTACTTTTGTATAATTAAAATCATTTTCATTATTCTATCTTAACACCTTTTACTTTCGCGGTGGACCTGGGCCTCATCCAACAAACCTCTCAAGCCAGCTGCCTCCAGCTGCGCACATCAAATTGGTTGAGGTCCTTCTCCACTTGTGTGCACTATCTCGTTCGAGGACGCCCTCTGTTATCCCAAAAGCTCGAAATCGAAGACTCGTGCCAGAGCTGGCCGCATGCCGCCGCACAGCCTATAGAATTCTTTGTTAAATCTTCTTCCTTCAACACAGGACTAAAAATTGCACGCTAAACTTTTCTCTTGAAAAGACCAAAAGCTTCCTGACCCGCTTTTATTAGCGTCCATTCCTCTGCGCCATAGAGCATGACTGGGATGAACAATTGCTATACAAAGCCAGTTTTGTCCTTCGAGAGACGCTCTGTCCGAGATGTCGATGTTGTGCTTGTTGTTCTCTATGACAGCTTGTACTTAGTTTTGTCCCCATTCACCGTCCATTCATGACCCATCTTATCAGCCCCTTGGCAAGACTGCGCAAACGCCTCATTGACGGCTAGCTGGGTTCCTCTAATCATGTCAATTTCATCCGCATAAGCAAGCAGTTGAAGGGACTTTTGGAAGATCGAGCCTCTGGTGATGACGTTTTGATTTTCGCACGATTTTCTCAAGTATTATATTGAAGAAGTCACATGACAGCGTGTCGCCTTGTCTAAAACCTTTTTTGATATTGAAGGTCTCGGTGAGTTCGTTACCGACCTTGATGGAGCAGCGAGAGTTCTCCATCGTCTTCTGTACAACCTGACCAGTTTGGAAGGATGTCAAACCTAGACATGGCATTATATAGCTCGTCTCTATGAACGCTGTCATATGCGGGCATAAAGTGGTGGTGAGTGCCGATATGCATCTCTTGATTTTTGAAGATTTAATCTATGGTGCATAGCCCCGGCCTGAAATCACACTAATAAGGACCTTTCAAATTATTAATTAATCGTTTTAGGTGTTCACTCAAAACGGGAGAGAGGATCTTGTACGCGATGTTGAGGAGACTGTAGTCAGTCAAAAGAGGTCTCCTTTCCTGTATTTTAACACCACAAAAAACTTATCCTCCATTATTTTTTTAATTATTTTAAACTAAATACAAAAAAAAAAAAATGATTTTGAGTGATGGAAATCTTTATTTCGTCCTCAACAATTTTTTTCTGTTAAGTGGCTAAGATGATACACATTTGTGCCCGTCCGTTCGAAAATTCTCCTTATCGGCTGCGATTGTCTGGGGCGAGTTAGCATAAATCCTACTATTGTCTGTTGCCAGCTCACAGAGTGAATGCCAACAACACAGTCGGGACAGTAATGGAACCGCGCTTATGATAGTTTTCATCATAAAATCGTCTTTTTCGTTGTTGAGGTTAATGATTGCGCTTTATTGCTTGTCCGTTTGTGTACTGGAGCTCTGACTAGTTCACAAATGTAAAATATGACCGTACGACTCCATTTGAAATTCTAACATCTTCCGATGGAGAATGACTAATTTTGCAACACTTTGCATAATAAAGCTTGCGTTGTAAGTCCGTGGTTGCTTCCGTTGTTGAATGTTGAATCTCTATCGATAATGAGACTCAATGAACCGATAGTCTATGACTAGCTCCAAGCGACTTCCATCGAATAGGAAACACTGTGCAGCGCGTGTTCCATTTATTGCACCCCTACGTGCGATAGTTGAAGTTCATACAAAAATCAAACCAGAAAGCCATTAAATTGTAAAATCGTGGTTCTCGCCTAGCAACACGTCCATAACTAGATGCAGTCAGTGACATGATCTATCGCCTTGGTGTCTTAACTTCCCCACTGTCACGTGGGCAGCTACTGTGCTTGCCATTTTGTATAATCTCTCCAAATATTCAGTTCGCCTTCGGGTCTGATGAAAGGAAACACGAGGTCTTTCATGGAGTCGGCTAATCTCTCGGTGCGGGGGTTGCCCATTGTCACAGAGCCAAACGGCCCGCTATCGTCTTCGCCATCGATTTTCAGATTTATTACCGATCGTAGGATGGACTCTCTTTATAAATTTTTTGTCGTTTGGTTCGTTTCGTAGGATGGACGCGTACTTTGTTCTGGAAACGGTTCAATTCATAGGTCATTGCATGGTTGACCGTCTTTTCGCATAATTTATTGTGTTTGCGTTCGGGTCTTGGACCCCGCAGCGAATACCACCCCAGCATCAACAAATCGCACCCTTTTTTCTGCAAGTCCGAGACCCGCTGCTGCCCCCTATGTCGCTGTAGAAGGGAGACATGAAGCGTACGGCGAGCACTTAATTAAACAGTCCCCCACCCTTATGCGGGCACGTTCGCACTATGACACATTGCTCCGTCGTCTATGTTTGCCCAACGCTGACTCATAGCCACAGTCATCGCCGTATCTTCTCGCCGATAAATCGACGCAAATTTGATTCGATTTGAGACAGAACTTTAAAAAGTCAGTCAGGGGCACACACATATTTGCCAGGTCTTCCCGGGTTGTCAAACGTTTGCTCTAGATAAGTGCCAACGCACGGAGATTAATTTTATCGCAGTGCTTTTGGGTGGTTCCCTTGCCGTGTCTTGGCCACACCCTGCACTTGTCCGGCCCGTGGAGTTAATTAAATTCCGCTAAAATCTTCGCAGGAACGCACGAGACTGGTATCCAAACTACAGCCAGTCACACAGGAAACAAGTCATATCCTGGCTGAGGTGGTGTCCTTTTCTACACTTCCTGCAGATCGTACCGCTCAGGGAAAAAAAAAGAATTCCATGTCAATCCGAAAGGACTATGAGCGAAAAAAAAAAAAAAAGGAATCCCCTTTTTGTTCTCGTCTTCCGACGACAGACTGCTGCGCACCAAGTGTCCTTTTGTGAGAGCGACATTGAACGTTCTGCAGGGACGATGATTGCCAGCGAAGTCGGCAGAGGATTAATTGAAAAATATTTTTATCAAGAGAAACAAATAGCACTTGATTGCATTACTTCTTCGTTTTTTCCTCTTACCCGGTTCAACGATGGAGGGGGCGGTTGATATCGTAAAGCTTACGAGTTTTTTTTCTAAGCCATCGCTTATCAGGACTGAATGGTTCAACTGACGCACGCACATTTGAATGGAACAATGTGCACACATACCGAATGGGGGTTAGGTTAGTAGGGCACGTTGCTGGGTGCGGCCTGTGCGCCTTTGATGGCGGAAACTTTTCCCATTGTACTTCTTGGAGAAGTTGCCTAAGCGTTTCCCTTTTTTGCTCATTTATTCGGGATAAGTAATATTTCGGTTACGTAAGCAGATTTTGTAATATGCCATTGTGTTGTGTTTTCGGAATGATGCCATTTTAAAGGTGCTCCTTGTTAACTCTTGTTGCCGGGGATTTGAGGGTCTTTGGTTGGCTTCATCTTGGAAATACAGATGTATTGTGTGATATGGGGTTAGTTACCTCAGAATAATGTGGGTGGCGCTCCAGATCGAGGTGGACTTGGAAGCTAGATCCTATAGCAACCACTCGTGTTGTACCGCGTGTGGAGGCGACCCAAAATTGAATGCAGACTGTGTAGGGTGTAATTTGAGAAGCTGCTTCTAGATGAGAATCAATGGCTGTGATTCACAAATTATGGGAGTTGCTCGTATCGGGAATTGAACCCTTAGCGTAAGACTCGACGCACTTAACCCCAAAGCCAGGGTTACCCTGACAATGTGATGTGAATTTCATGCCATTTTACGAGTACATAAGCCGTGCCCTGTATTCGTATTGTAACTTGTGAGGCCCTCAAGTGTTCTTTAGCAACCCGAATCAATAGCAGGTGGAGTTTCGATCGATCATTATATCAATCCCCGCCATACACAGTACATACATATTTGCAAGAGGAAGCTTTAAAGAAATAATAGCTGCAGTCGTTTCAACCAACTCACACTTCGTTGGCGCGGCTTTATTGGGCAGCCGCGGCTTTATTGGGTATACATAAGGAGCTGTTCACTGAATTTTATTTTGTTACCTTGCAGTGATGTCCAAATTGTGCCGTGCTCAAGTTTTCTTAAATATTTAAGCAACGAAAGATAATTAGAGTGACCACTGGCCGCTTTTTTTTTATGTACAACTTAGTAAAACCTTAAAAACTACCCTAAGCTATGTAGGTCGGCCATAGGTTGTGGCTGCAACATTACAAGCGCACGACTGAAACCGACTGCTTCCCAATCGGGGATACGCACTGACCATTTTTAACCCGGGTCGGTTCGAAGAGGGAGTTCTTATACTCCTCAGCCACCACAAATTTCGATGTTGTATCGCAAAATCCCGAACGACCCGACTCTACACCGCCATACTGAAGCGGAGGAGACCCTCCTCAGCTCGTTATGCGACGGAACGGTCGTGGTTGAGTCGCCCATACACAGTTGAACGGGCGATGTGATAGAGGATCGGTACCGCATTTTCATTTTGTATCAAACCGTGCTTATCGAAATGGAGGAATGCTTCTGGGGGGACGAAGCCGTTATAACTCACGTTGAACCACACGGGACAGCTATAGGTGAGCATTGTCCGTATGAGGGACAGTTGATATTCAACTTCCAGTCATCGCAATCTCTCATGAATGAGTCGAAGTCACCCTGCGCGAGCGTAGTGATGTCCTCGATCTTTTTGCCTGATCTGTACACGATCAAGTCGTCGGCGTACGCAATTGCGTGAGGAAGAGAACTTATCAGATCGCTCAAGAAGATGTTGAACAAGATCGGCGAATTAACGGCACCCTGTTGGAGACCATTTTTAACTTTAAAAGTGCCTGTAGAGGTCACGTTGCCATTCTTGACTACGAAGCGCGTACCGGTAAGCATGTTATACAGTAGGAACAGCAGTGGTTTACTAATGCCTAGCCGATTGAGCTTGTAGTAAAGTCCTTGTAACCATACGGTGTCGAAGGCCTTCTCCAGGTCAATCAAGCAGGCCCCCGTACATTGTTTCTGGCTTTTATTCCATTGGATATCCGACACCAGTTTCGACGCAGCATGAATAGTGTCATGCCCCGCTCTGAAACCGAATTGGTTATCCGGAATTATATGTCTGTCCTCTGTCCAGTTGATCAGAGCTCTATTTATCACCTTCTCGAATACCTTGCTGATGTTCGGAAGGAGACTAATTGACCGGAGGTTGCACGGATTCGAAGAATCTTTTCCTCGCTTGGATATGGGTTGTACAATCGCTGTTTTCCAGTGCTCCGGATAATGTGCATTATTCAGAGTATTGTTAAATATGATTGCGTACATAGTAACCACTTCCAGAGGCAGATGTCTTAACACAATGTTCGAGATACCGTGAACCGCTTGAAGATCTGCCTTCGAAATGAACGGGGGATGAACCCCTTCGTCGGCGATGACATTGTCTGCCATGTTTTCGTCATTGAACTGGACAAAGCCGATGTTCTCAGATCACCATTGCTGCAGATCTTCTCCAAGTTGGGAGTTGCTAGCTTGCACGCTGTTCTCCAGGTCGTGGTTCGGGCGAACACTCTCGTTCACCTTGTACACTTCCTGAAAAACTGCGCCTAGTACTTCAACTTTTTCTTGCGGGTCTTCTACCACAAAGAAGCCATCGTCGAATACAGCGTTATTGTTATCAATACCTGCTGTAGTCAGTATGTGTTCGTTGTCTGTCGTTCTGGGAAGCTTTAACAACGCTGTGACACAGATATGTCCTTTCCGAAAACCTGATTGTAATGGGTTTAAGAGATTGTGTCGCTTTAGATAATTTTAAATCTAACAACATATCCAAAACACTTTTGACAAAATCGGAAGAATAACAATAGGTCTGTATTCGGGTGGATTGGTTTTGCTACAGCCTGAGCGACCTATGCCGGTCCTACTTGCCCATCGCACAACTTGAATGTGTCTAGGTTCCGATCTTGAAACTAGTCGACTCCTTTGTCACAGTTGTCGCATGGCGCCACAGCACTTCTCAGCTTCCCTATGCGCTTCCTATCGCATGAATTGATCGCACTTCAGAATTGGTCACCAAATCAGCATATCCTCGTGACTTGTTAAGCATTTATTCATTTCCCAGAGCATACCTACCTCTGCTGATCTTTAAATGAATCCTTATTGATTAACGTCACTTTAATTTGAGAATTGATTTATTGCGATGAAGATTCATATCCTTCTAAGAATGTGTCTTAGTCACTCGTGATAATTAATGCGTTTTCATACAAATTCGTCGCTAAGGGGCACAATAAATTCGAAAACACTGTCAATGGAAATGAGATTACTCTGAAAGCAAATAAACACAACGTAAGCTTTGTTTGATCCCGATTAAAGAATAACCTGTTTAACAGACACTGACAGATAGTCAATCTCTTCTGCCGCGGCACGGAAGCCCCGGCACACACGAAATTTAGATACTACATATCTCCCACGCAATTCCATCGCAGAGAGACAAAAATAAGACTTCCTCCACCACCATGACCCATTCGTGCAGTGATCCAATTCCAGCCTTAACTTGACATTCCCCATATCTTGTCCGACATGCCTACACCATCATCGTGTGCTAAACGCTAGTTAAAGAAACAAGCGAACAGAAGCCATATTTCCGCTCTCAAAACGCAACAGCACTTTGCTTCTTCGTTTCCACAACGCCGCGCAACACCATATTGCGTAGCGAACCGCTCACGAACCACAACGCACATCGCAGCCAAAATAACCTCATGCAGATACACTTGCCGATGGATACATTCGTACATCTGCATGTGTTCACTTTAGATATAGTAATTAAACTAAAGAACAACGCGCGGGGTACCCGCCATCGTACAGACCGCAATTACCACCCGCTCCCTGGTTGTTTGATTTGTTTTCTTTTTCTCAGCTAAAAGGCTCTTTTTTTCTCGAGTAATGTTCTACACCACGCACGCATTGTTGCAGAGTGTCGCAATGGATTTATTTATAGTGCGGCTTGCCGGCCGAGTGACGACGCACTAAAGGCCAGAGGTTCAAAATGCCATCCAGCTTTGAGGGGAAAGCGTGATAGATTCGCCCAGCACCGGCAGATACCACCGATACCGCTATAGATAGATCAAAGGCGCACGGAATAAATTTAAATACCTTAAGGGAAATCAGCCGTTAAATCCCCGTTCGACTTGGCTGCGTACCAATGACCTTAGGCGCGGGGCGAGTGTGTGTGTGCCTGCAACTCGGTAAGATAGGCACTCACTCAGGTTTCCGATTTTGCGTGGAAATTGTTAATAAAATCCAAACTAGTTCTGCAGACAAGAGACCACCGAACGCACTCAGGTGTGGAACCGCGCTCCGTGCGCGGTCCCATATTTTCGTCGTCCGTCAAACCGATTTTGGGCCATTGCACCGAATGGCGTCAAGGTATCCGCTGGACACGTTGCGGTGGTTCTGTTCTGTTTCCGCTGCACTTTTATTCCCTCATCGCAGAGGTTTGGCACGAGCGGTTCTTATGGCAACCAACCCACCCACCAGACGTCATAAAAGGACACACGTCGATTTTGGGTCATGGCAATAAATTACCGCTCCGGGCTGTGTGCTCTTGTGCATACTTGGTGCAGGGATGCGTAACGTCAGCGTGCCTTGCGGACTGCGGACCCTATTTGGGCGGCTGGGATTGTTGTTTTTGTGTCTGGCGGTAATTCAAGGAAGCGGAATTGGCAAATTATCCCGGTCTGTTTTGTGTTCTGCTGCTGTCGGCCCGGTACTTGGCGTGTGGGCGTTCGCCATCTGCGCTCGGTCACTAATCACTGAACTCTGAAGTGGTATCGGGAATTAATATGCGGTGTGTTTTGTATTTCTGTGGTTTTAATTGCGGGAAATTGTTATTTTTGCTGAAATTATATTAATTTACTTCGAGCCTGCGTGTCACGGCCATGAATGGGCGTTTAATGAACGTGTACACTTGCGGTGGAGTGGGTATCGATGGTAGCTTCAAAGAGTACGCCAAACGAATGTACACAATGCCGCATTAATTGTGTGGTGTACAGTCGGTAGAACGGGGCAGTTTTCTGGTTTGGCATTTGAGGGTTTTTTGATTACTGCGGCATCGGTGCGTATCCGCATGAGTTGAAACTGATTGGAGTGAACAAGGAAAGGAAGTTAGGCGTTTGTTAAGCTCATCATAAGTTTGAGTTGCCTTCAGAGGAAGTAGGAGAAAAGTGACGTGTTGGGTATGGCTCTTCATTCTTGACATTCTTGAAAAAAAAAAATTGATCGCTGTAGTTGCTTGTAACCATTCTTCTTGAGTTTTGTGAACTAGCGTTGTACTTCGTAGGTCGCCGACGCAAGAGGTGTTTTATGGTCACACGGGGTACCGGCCACCTAACACATTTTCCTACTGTATAACTTATGGTCTATAACTTAATTCGTGGTGAACGTTCACTTAAGAAAAACATGTGTACAATAGTATTATTCATAGTATTGCCCATTTGAAGCCATGACATTTTTAATGACAGCTTTTTACAATCAAAGTGGCTTTCCAACGCATGTTCCGATGGAATAGCACAAGTTACGCCATCTCTTAGCAAACCGCATGGAACCGCGTTATGCACCTATTTACCTAATTATGTACGCCAAGAAATTTGTCGCACAGAGTAGAAATCTAATTTACGACGTTAAGGTTGGCGTTAATGCACAACGCTACGGGCCACAACAATAAAAGTACACGTTCCAAATATTTATTTCACATATTTCAATGAATTTTCAATGAATTTTCGCCACCCGGCCACTTTGATCTAATACCCGGCCATGTCTCTGTTTCTTCGGAACATCTCAAACCCAGCATATGAAGTTGCATATGTATCTCCAATAGTTACAGAAGAAATCACTGGAAAGAAAAAATACCTCAGTAGCGGTGAAGGAAGGAGCAATAGGGAATAAATCCCTATCCAGTTGCATGTTCGATTTTGCATGTAGGAATTGGGCTTGAAACTTCAAATGCGCTTGTTGATCAAAGCATATTACTTCAGGCAAATGCAGTAGTTCATCATCCAGTTCATTCATCCAACGCACTTGCCGCAGATCTCTCTTTTATTAAAGGCATTAATAACACCATCTTCTAATTTGAAGTTATCTTCAAGGATGACGGACCATATTTGCCGTTTCTAGGCGCTTTTTGTATCAGTTGCATTGTTTCTAAAATGTTCACTGTTTCTTCAACTCCTGTAGGATGTACCGAAAAATTATCCAGCTTGCATTGAATACATGGATTATCTAAAAAGTCAGTTCTTTTTACTTCGATGAATGCACTATAACTTGTCTTTCTTCTTGTATTTAAAACAGTCTCAGTCCAAAGCACTTTACCATTCATCCTATTTTTTAAAGTAGTCTTTTGTGCATTCTTCTAAAGCCGATTTTCTATAACAGAAATTGTTTTTTCCAATATCATTTATATCAAGTTCTATTATTTTTTCTCGCGAAAGGTCTTGTCGTTACTGTTCTGCGGTTTCCTGACTCATTTGCTGCGAAAATACGCATTTCCATACAAATTATTATGTATCATTCGAAGGAGATTAGTCACGAACTGGGTAGTGATGCACATAGCCTACCCTGTATACATTCTTCTTCTTCTTCTTTGGCTGTCGCTACAATCCGGGGTGAACCTGGGCCTCAGCCAACATGCCTCTGCATCTAGCCTGGTCTTGTGCTAGTTGCTTCCAGCCACGCACGTTCAACTTATGCAGGTCCCCTTGTAGCTGCGTGCGCCACCGTAGGCGTGGTCTTCCTTAACCGTGTTGTCCATTGGGGTTGGAGTCGAAGACTTTCCTGGCCGATCATTCACTTTATGTGATCTAGCCATCTGAGACGAGAGATTCGAACTCGTTTGACCAGGTCGATGTCGCTGTACAGCCGTACAGATCATCGTTTAGTCTCCTCCTCCAAACACCACCAGTACATACGGGACCGAAGATAATTCGGAGGACTTTTCTCTCGAAGCAACCAAGAATATCGTCGTCCGCTTTAGTTAGTGTCCATGCTTCTTCTGCTACAGCAGGACTGGGACTATTAGGGTCTTATACAGAGATCTCTTGGTTTTTTGAGAGATGGTTTATTCCTCAGTGGCTTACCAAGTGCGAAAATGTATCGATTGGCCAACGTGATCTCCCGTTTTATCTCCGCGGTAGTGTCGTTGTTTGAATTAACTTCGGAGACAAAATCTTTCACTACCTCGAAGTTACAGCTGTCTATATTGACGTTTTGTCGAAGACGTCGGTGTTGGTGGACCTTTTTGAAGACAGCATAGACTTCGTCTTACCATCACTAACCGCAAGCCATATCTTGGCCGCTTCCTTCTCGATGCTCACAAACGTCCCACTGACAGCCCTTTATGTTCTTCCGATGATGTCAATGTCATCGGCATATGCGAGCATTTGAACAGATTTATGAAAAATCGTGCCTCTGGTGTAGACATTTGAGTTCCGCACGATCTTCTCTAGGATGCGTCGCCTTGTCTACATCCTTTGCTGACATCAAAAGTTTCGGCAAAATCTTTACCGACCTTGACAGAGCCTTGGGCGTTTTCCATCGTCATTCTGCAAAGACGGACGAGTTTTGCAGGGATGCCAAAACTAGACCAAGACGAGTATAACTCGTCTCCATAAATACTATCATACGCGGTCTAAAAGTCGATGAATAGGTGGTGGGTATCAACTTGAATCTCATGGGTCTTTTCCAAGATCTGCCGTAAAGTGAATATTTGGTCAATAGTTGATTTTGCTGGCCTGAACCCGCACTGATATTGACCAGGCTGTTAACGTTGGGTTTCAGGCGTTCACACACCTTTACCTGTGTTAACACTGTATACCTTGCCTACTTTATTTCCAAGTTACACAAGTGCGCACTCTTCTAACCCATGGTCTGTTCAGTTAAAAATAATTATTTTTTGCTAATGAACAGCATCTATGTCTTAAACCCCAGTTAGTTAGTAATTTTTTGTGTTTGATCTGTCTAATCAGCGTAATGGTGTTTAGCTAGGAGGAAGAAGGGTTTATTATATTTTTTTCTGACTACGCTTCAATTAAGTAAAAGAAATGTACTGCCGACTACAAGAACTGTTTTTATTAACGATGTGCTCACTAAAATTTAATTTTACATAGACTGAGTATCTATTGTTTTTTATGTTTACTGATACAACATTTAAGCTTAATAAAGCGAGACATTTTTCTTCTGCTTTGGCTGGGCTGTGGACCTGTGTCTCAATAAACATACCTTTTCAACAAGCACGGACCTGGCCTGCCGCCTCCAGTTTCGTACACCAAGCTGATTAAGGTAATTTTCTAACTGGTCGCGTCGTTGTAGGTGAGGTCTTCCTTTAGCAGCTTGTCCCTCGGGGTTGGAGTCTAAGTGACCTAGCCATCTGAAACTCGTTTGCCCAGATGAATGTCGCTGTACAGCTCGCACAGTTCATCGTTCGGTCTCCATCCGTACATACGGGACCAAAAATAATTCCGAAGGCTTTTCTTTCGAAGCGACCAAAAATATCCTCGTCCGCTTTAGTTAGTGTCTATGATTCTGCGCCATACAGCAAGTCGGGGACTGGGGTCGATTGCGGATGCGAGTTACTCCCTCCGCAGTCAATCGGCCGGATTCCATAATCGGCATGAATGTCTCAAAACAGTCAGCACCAAACTCACAGACCGTTTCGATGTTTTGTTTTGAGTGACTTAAGACGATCAATGGGTCTTCCTGAATGTTTGAACCATTTTCTTTTATTTCATCAATTTTAAACAACGTGGAGCTATCAGCTGCTGTAATTAGTGCTGACTTAAAATCTTGCATAATTCTCTGCTCCAAATGGAAATTCAGAGGAAACTATCAAAATGTTCGACAACAAAACAAATTAGACTAGACAAACTGAGCGAAAGCGCTTGGATACACTAATGACCACCCTCCGGAGTTAATAACCATCGTCGGTCCAACACCCGCACTGCACACACCCTGCCGACGAACGTTAATGCACGATTGACGACTTTAATTTCAGGGCACAATAACAACAAGTTTAAATCAATTTGCCATTAAAACCGAGCCAACCCAACGCCCCAAACTTAATGAGCGCTTGCTACGTTAATTGAACTATCGCCTATCAAAGCCAAACAAATTAATTCCCCACAGAGCGGGCTGGTGTGAGTTTTAGAGCAAATATTTTGTTGATGCAATAGCGCAAGCGACCTTAAAAAAAAGGTCCATTAACACTGTAGCACACCAGCAACATCAGTAGTCGACCGCAGTGGATGGATAAATTGTTGTGTGTGACCTCCCTCCTCTGGAGTTAGTCTGACTGACTGACTGCTCTTAATGGCATCTGTCGATTATGGTAATTACTGCCGTACATCAGGCGACAGCGACTCCCACCCACCCTCGTGGCGGCAACTACTTGCAATTGATTTGATTCAATCGAAACGATATCGCACATACGTGCTGGGTGAATCGACAGGCAACACGAAGAGAAATAGAAAAGAAATCAATTTCTCTCGTTCGAGGAGAAAGCATTCGTTTCGCCGTGACCGCACGGAACTGGGATTTCGTTTGTGGTCTGCAGATACGGATAGGGAAAAAATAGGGCAAAAGGGAACTCACTGCGAAAGTAATCCTTCTCGTCGCTGCCTACCGTCTGTAGGCAGCCTGCGTATGCGTGCCGCTATTTTAAGTGCTGCCTGGGTATGTCGAATGTCTCGCAGCGCCTCCCCAGCAGCCAACGCCACTGCATTGGCGGTGAAACCCGAGTCAGATTGACCCTAATCTGATGCCGATAGAAATGAAAATGCCTCATGCCAGTGCAGCCAGGGGATGAGTGGTGGGAGAAAAGAACTAAGTGCTTGTGTGCGTGCCTGCTGCTAATGCGATTTGAGTGACTGCGACTAGGAGATACAGATTATTGTGTTCCCCAGCAGCAGGAGATGTGTGTGCGACGGAGTGGGTGGATTATGGAGTCACTGCAGTGAGACAGATATAATAACATCAAATGAATCGCAGCTCTGTTTTTGTTCGGGTTTTGTTGTGCTCCCCCGTTCGTGGTATCTTCTGGTTGCTGCTACTTTGCGCGTCTGTCTGTGCTCGGATATAATCGTCTCTTTGAGCTGGAGAATCTTAATGGGTACTCAAAGAGTGGAGAATCATTAGAGATGGGGAACGTGCAATTGCAGTGTGCACAGTCAGAGTCGGAGACAGTTTTCTAATTATCCCCATCCCCCCATGTCGTGGAAAATGTTCGTCATAATTATGCTAATTTTCTGGAATTCCATATGCTGTGTCGTGGGGAATGCTATTCAAGAGTCGAATGCGAAAATAACGATAATGCGTCTCCCCGAGACGCAGACTATTCATGTGGAGACGGTTAATTCGAATGACATAGATTCTGATAAGATTGCCTATTGTTGCTGCTGCTGGGAGGGTGATGGGAACTGCCACATCTAGTGGAGCCACACAAGATGGCTGGCCATTAGTTTAAACGACTACAAGTGAATAGTGCGTAGTCACCTCCTCTCGAATGTCGTTTACCCGTCTTTCATGCTAACGAGGGGTGAGTGATGTGCTTTTAAGAGACTGCTCTTGAAGCAGATAAAATCTTCACAGTGAAACCCATTTCTTCCGCACTATAATTCATACGACGTCCTTTGGCATGGTGTCAGTTTAGTGTTGACTGGGACATTGCTGCATTATTCAAGAACATCATTTTTAAGGGGACAGTGGTTCATGGGACTCTTTTAGCTGAATTGCGGATGCTGATGCTCGTTGCCAGGACTTGTTGATGTACTGATTCGTCGTTTCTGTCTTCTAGATTGGAGATGCGCACCCACTTAGTTGGTTTCTGTGCAGTGATTTTATGTATTGCTCCTGACGTTAAGCAATGTTACTATCCCTCAAAGTCGAAATGATTCATCAATCTTAATGTTTCTTTTCAAATGACTGAATACCATGCATCCCCTTGTCCTCAAGGAACTTCAATGTTACATATTTTCGTGTTGGTTGACAAAAAAGTACGAGTCTGCTGTTTCTTGGGATTAAGACGGCGCTTGTTGCCTAGATCGAGCAGAGACCGGAATGATGCAACTCTTGCATATCCTTCAATGGTTGGGATGCACATACACACTATTCAGTGCGCCCTATCTTGCCGCAACTGCAACCCTAATAAATTTCGAATCACCAGCACGATGCAGCAGATTACAGAGAATGTGGCGCACAGATGTAGAGGGGGAAGCAATGTATTCCACATGCGCAACTCGAGCCAGCTCCCGAGAGAGAGGGTCTTTGTGGTTGAGATTCAGGTTCACATCGTTCAGATGTGTTGCCATATAGAAATAATAAATAAATAAACGTCGAACACATTATACGCACAAAATTAATGTTTGTTGTTTTATATCACATGACGTATTTACAACACTGTATGATGAAGTTTGTGGTTGATCATCTCTCGGTCACACATCAATTTCTCTCATTTCATTGCGTACAAGGTCTGCAGCTGTATTTTTTGGTTCCTTCTTCTGTCTTGTTTGATTTCGGGGTTGCTCCTATCATGTTGTTACGCGGTTGTCCGAGGGTGCGAGAGTGAGAGTATACAGAATCTTGATGGAAATTTACCAACGCTAGCTGGGTCACTTTTATTTAAATTTGAAGCCCCCTAACTTTACCATAGACAGGCCTGGGAAGTGGGCCACCGATCAAATCGTCGAAAAAACCCACGAGATGCAGATCGATACGCACCACCTGTTTGTCGACTTTGTGGCCGCATATCTAGTTTTCACATATATGCCAAAATCGTCAGGGTGGCTTAGTTGTGAATGAAGGCAGAACGATGCATGATAAGGACACACAACATCGACAACTCGGTCAAAACGTCACCATAGGACACTAGGCAGAGCCAGTGCAGTCGACGGATTTTTGCCTTCCAGACTACATCCACATCGTGGTACACCTCGTAGAGTTTGCGGTTGTGTCTTTTCCTCCATTGGCCTTCCTCGCAGATGGAACCCCATATCCGACATAGATATTTTCTTCCGAAGGCACCAAGAATCAGCTCTGCAGGCTTGCTTAAAGCATAAAGCAAGGCCTGGCAGAATACGAGTTTTGTAGAGCTTGATTTTGGTCCTTCGAGTCAGGAATTTCGAGCCCAGTTGTTTTGGGCGATGTCATTCATTCGTGGAGTTTACGTTTGCCGAGCGAGGATACGATACGAGTCTGTGCTCTGCTTAGCTTCTTCACCAACTACTCGTGTTGTCCGTGCTACGGACCTTTCCCGAGTGTGCGGACCTATATGACGACGATTTAGTGGCGTACAGATCAGGACCGGATTTGGAAGAAATACATATCTCGTTGCAACGTGACTTCTAACAAATTCAGCGATTTGGGAACTGGAAGTTGATTATCTACTTCCTGAGTGTGAAACTATCCTCTTCAAGAGACGCGTTTACTTGGCATAATGGGGTACTCATACAAACTGGCGTAAGTTGGGCATTGTTGACCCACAGGGCCGCCCTTTAGATGTGGAAAGAGTAGTTAGGTATCTTGGCATTTGGTTGGATCAATATCTGTATTTGATAACCACACAGGTATTGCTCTGACCAAAGCTAAAAAGGCCCGTGCTGTGGCAAGGAAGTTGTCTTACAGCAGCCAACTCAATGCCAGGGTGAAGGTAATCTGCTACATCCCGCCAATTTTTCTGTACGGTTGTCCCAGGTGGTTCATCCTGAGTAATTCACAGATGAAAAATATGAGTTTGAGTTTTCAGTTGGGCTAATACGTATATACAGGTGGTGGCCCGTGGCGTTGTGGGTATGTGCGTCGACCGCAACCTCGACGTCGTAGGTTCGATTCCAGCTCTGAGCGACACAAATAATTTTCACGACCCCACCTCTTTCGAGTTACTGACAATGCTCAAAGAGTATTTCCTGTCTAGAAAAAGCTTCTCAAATCTGGCCGTTCGGATTCGGCATAAAACTGTAGGTCCCTTCCACTCGTGTGAGAACAATAGCACGCACAACACGAGTGGTTGCTGAGAAGCTAGGCCCTGGCCTTCTGTGGGCTGTAGCGCCACCAATATTATATTATTATTATAATACAGGATCCACACGGATGTTTTGTAACCTGCCATGTCTGTGTACAGGCAAGTCCAATACACACGGTATGCCGCTCGCAGTCACGAAGATCTCCTCCGGTTCAGTAGAGCGATCTCAGCTCGAGACAGGAGAGAGTCGCTGGATAAATTGCAAACGCTTTTTGGCAGAAGTATTTTTTTATCTGCTAATGCAAATGCCACTTCCAAGCCGGCTTTCATAAACCAGTTTTGTCGTATACGATCTTATCAAATATACTCTACTTGACATATACGTCCTGGTGCACGCATTCGTACTGTTACAAACATAGTTCGGATGGCTTAATGATTTTTTTCTTACCATTTTTCTTGTCCAGACAAACAAATGAAACAATGGCAATTAGAATAACTCAGAGTACCTGTATAGGGTCAGTAATTCAAATGTAAGAGCATTTGTTGAGCTGGTCTTAACATAAAGTTTGAGAACCTAAAATGTTATGCCTCTCCGAAAGGCTAAGTTTGAGAAAAACTTTCTCTAGTTGAATACTACTTCTTCCGCATTGTGGGTGACTCGACGAGGTAAAGTTGTGAATTATGAAAGTAGCTGTGTAGTGAATTGAACATTGAACCGCCTTCCGAACATATTTGCCTTTCGGACTACATCCACATCCTTGATTTGATTTCGCGGTAGTGTCTTCTCCTCCATTCGCCTTCCTCGCAGACGGGACCATATATCCGACGTAGAATTTTTCTTTCGAAGGCACCAAGAATCAGCTCGGCAGCCTCACTTAATGTCCAGCTTTCGACTCCATGAAGTAGGACTGGCAGGATAAGGGTTTTGTAGAGCATGACTTTGGTCCTTCGAGCCAGGAGTTTCGAGCCCAGTTGTTTTGACAGACCGAAGTAGCAGCGGTTGCCAAGGGCGATTCTACGTCGGATCTCCACTACGATGTCATTCGTGGCATTTGCCCCGAGGTAGACAAACTCCTTTACTACCTCGAAATTGTAGCTGTCGGTCTTGCTGTCCTTGTCGAACCATAAGTCACGGATTCGAAGGTCGATTCGTGGCCGAGTCGGTTTAGTCGAAGAATTTTTGCCTTCCAGACTACATTCAAATCATGGTACCTACAGCTCTAAGAATTCATTTTTACATTGCGCAAGATAATGATGTCTCTACAAGCTCCCCCAGAATTTTTTCTTTTATCTTTGTATAAAAATAACGCTGATAGAAGGAAACGTGCGAACTTCACTCATGAGTCACATCAATCGATACGATATCAGTATCCGTATATGGCCTCTTCATTGCGACATTATGTTTGTTCTTTTTTATGATCCAAATTAGCAATTCTGAGCTACTGATCGATCAGTATACAATCCTTAAAGTGCTGCCATAAACTTTCCATATAAGTTTGAAGCATTTTATTAATTTCGACCGCCTAAACAAATTATTAGCTAACTCTTATGGCATGCGTCCTATTAAAGAAGTATGATTTGAATATAAAACCTGCACAATTTAGTTAATGTTTCGCCAATAAAAATTTTCAAATAAACGTTAGGGGCGGTACGAATTTAGTCAATTGGAACATCGAAAGCGAAACGCTTCATTTGGGATTGAAGGTATTTATCTATAAAATCAGCCTAACTGGTGGTCTTCCAGGTAAGGTTCATGGAAGCTTTTTAAGGCTCGGTCATAAAAAATAAACGTTTATATAATATTAATGTGGCCACCTGTGATTTTCTAATTGCTCCGACAAAAATCTTCCGTAATGTGTACGTAAAAATCAATGTTTGTCTGTTGGTTTGTGTGTCCTTTTTATATTCTTAAATGTTAAAGAGTCAGATCACCGATGCCTTTGGCAACTTTGTTCAGTGTTCTGTGAAAAGGGTTGTTTAGGTGCAATTTTTTCCTCTTCATCATGCTAAATATATTAATCACATAATTACATATAAAATAAATTAATAAAAACTAGCCAAAAACAGTAGCACTCAGTTTTGTGGCAATAATTAAAAAATAAAAATTCAAGGGCTCCTTCCTCCCTACTCCCTTCGCCTTGTTTAAGAGCTTCCTGCGACTTTTGTGCAGATGGTCTGTTTCATGGTTCCACCAGGGAGGCTTAGACTTGCCTCTTTGCCTGCTGATGGGACATGACATAGCCATTGCGTTGTTGAGAGTTCTTGAGAGGTTGTCCACTGAGTGGTCGAGGTCAGTGGGGTACTCGACATTGTTGCCGCAACAATCTCTCTATATCTGTCCCAATTGGTTCTTTTAAGATTCCTAAAGACTCTTTGAGATGGAGGGGGACTTATTATGCTGAACATTATATAACATGTTCATAGGAGAAGGGTTAGTCACATTACCGAGCATTCAAATGTAGTACAGACATGTAGTACATGTAGTACAGGAAGCTTGCTGTGAACTTTTTCCGTGTTACCCAGGAACAATTTTCTCAGTAATGCCATATACCGTCAAAACCGATTCAAGCGACCTTCAGGAGCGTTAACATTTTTTTCGTTAACAGATATGTCGGTTTAATCGATATAAATGCAATACATTTTCACGTATCCTAGGAATTTGATCGTTATAACCGGCACTTCATTGTAACCGATGTCGTTGTGAACTGCTTCGACTGTATGTTTTTCCTTGTGGAAGCTTGCATATCCGACTCATCACTGATATTCATTTGATCCGGCTTAATGTCTGCATAAATATTTCTTCAAGCTGCCTTTTAAATAGCTACCCCATTTGAGTCTGATTCACAATAAGTTTTTCTCTTTTACCGAACAACAAGCCTCTTCTACAATGCTCCCATAACCTCTTTTCTAACTTAACTTGTTTTTTGTAAAATTCAAATGGATCGAGGTACGCAAAACAAACTATTCAAATTGGTCGAATGCATGTTTAAAGGTGTTTCAAAAACTGTCCGAAGTATATTTAAGGCTGTGAGTAGTATTCTAGCCTATTAGTATTCTAGTTATAATTTTTAGTGTTTCGAGCATGTAGTATTTGCACATTATCATGACCGCCATGACGTATTTGGTAGGTGCTTCTAGGACTTCACTCTTGCGAGTCAATAACAATGCTCAAAGAATAACAACTGTCTGCCTAGAAGAAGCTTCACCAACCTAGCCGTTCGGATTCGGCATACGATTGAATCTTGAAAGATCTTGAGAGAACTATAGAGAGAACGCACAACAAGCGTGGGTGCTTTGAAGATATGCCCTGGCCCTGTTGCAACGGCCACAAAAATTATATATATACAAACCATATTTTAATTTATCGTGTTGTACAACACCGGCCGCGTAGTACCGCAACGTATCTTCAAGAAGAAACTCTCCAACAACATTCATTCCAGATCGTATCCAAAACTGTCACCATCTGTTCAGACAGGTCAGGCCTGGGTGCAAAAAGATTGTTAAGCATTTCAATTTGGTTCTCAAACAACATGGATAGATCGAAGTTTTGTGACGATCGCAGCAGCTTATCTTCTTCTAAAGATATAAACATTTAGAACAACCTTCCTCTTCATTCGTCCAGTGTAGACCTGGGCCTCAGCCAATAAGCCTCTCCAACTGGCGCGATCTCTGGCTAGCTGTTTCCAGTTTCGCACACGAAGTTGCTTGAAGTCCTTCTCCACTTAGGTGCGCCTCCCTAAACGCGGGCGTCCTCTGTTGCGTTGCCCCACAGGTTCGGATTCAAAGATTCTTTTGGCCGGAGCTGAGTTGTCCATACCTCGACATGACCCAGCCACCGTAGGCTTTGGATCCGAAGAAGCCTGACTCGGCTCATGTCGCACTACAGGTCGTACAGTTCGTGGTTAAATCTTCTCCTCCAGAAACCATCAACGCAAACAGGACCAAAGATTGACCGCGGAAAATTTCTTGAAAATATCAAAGTTTTCTTCATCCGCTCTTGAGATAGTTCGGGCTTCGCCGTCGTAGAACACGACAGGGATGATCAGGGTCTTAGTGTTAGTGTTAGCTTGGTTCTTCGAGAGACGTCTCTAATATTCAATTGCCTCTTGGGAGGCGTTGGGGCAAGAGTTATTCTGCGTTTAGTCTCGGTACTAATGTTCCTACTGTTTACTTGGGAGCCAAGGTAGATGATGTCCTTTACCAGAGGGGTTGAGGAAAGAGTCACAGAAGAGACTAGCATTATTTGATGATGAAACATCAATTCCTTCAGTTATTACCAATGAAAGAAATGCACAAATTTAAAGGGTGATTTTTTTCAAAACTATACGAATGTTTTTCAAAAAAATACACATAAAATTCAGAAAAGTGCATGAAATCTTTATTTGAATCTATATTACGGTCCATATAAATTAATGTTTGAAGATTATTTCATGCAAATGTTGACCTTGACTGCGCCTCAAGTGGTCTATCCGCTTAGTCTAATTTTGCATACTCTTTCCAACATTTCGGCCGGTATCACACGAATAAATGCTTCAATGTTGTCTTCCAATGCGTCTATTGAAGTGTGCTTGTCTGTATAGACATAAGCTTTAACAGAGCCCCACAAAAAATAGCCTAAACGCTCTAAATCGCACGATCTAGACGGCCAATTGACCGAACGTGAAATAAAATGTTCACCGAACTCGCCTCTATAAGTCCATTTTTGCGCGTGCATTGTGGCATGTGGCACCATCTTGTTGAAACCACATGTCATACAAGTCAAGCTCTTGCATTTTGGAAAAAACAAAGGTTGGATATCATCTCACGGTAGCGCTCACCACGATTCGCATCATCTTTGAAGAAGTACGGTCCAATACTACCACCAGCCCATAAACCTCACCAAACTGTGACTTTTTCTGGATACATTGGTAGCTCTTGCAATGCTTCTGGCTGATATTCACTCCAAACAATTCTGCTTATTTACGTACCCATCATTACTTGTGAGAGAACAATAGCACGCCCAACACGAGTGGTTGCTGAGAAGCTAGGCCCTGGCCCCCTACGGACTGTAGCGCCACCCATATTGTTATTATTATTATTATATATTGAGCCAAAAATGAGCGTCGTCGATAAAGAAGAATGAAGAGTGAATGTAGCGCGATGAACTTTCTTAACAGAACACATATTTTGATAATAAAATTCAATAATTTGCAAGCGTGGTTCGTTTGTACGACGATTCATGTTTAAATTATAGACCAAACTGAAGATGTTTGACAGTGAATCAAAACACGAAACGTAAGTCAGCTGTTTAAACCAGTGTTGCCAAAAAGATAAAAATAACTCTTTAGCTATAAGACAAATATGGTATACATGTCCAATGTGAATAGATGTAAGCAAGAGCAAGCGTGAAGCAAAATTACATTTGTAGGAAATATCAAGGATAATTCTCATTTGCTTCTTGTTCTAGAATTAACTTTCGTTTATACTTCGCAATAAACATTTTTTGCTCCAATCCGCAACTCATTTGGTTCGGATGGGAAACGTCACAAAATGTATGAAGTGCGGATGAGTTACTTTTTCTATAATAATCTTTTTTTTATTGTACACTACTTCACCGATATCCGTTTACTTTCTGGACTGCGTTGCCTATGCTTGAAAAATATGCCGATGCGAAAATTTTCTCTCCGCCGGATTCCATAATCGGCATGATGATATTGATATTGATTCTTTCAAAAGTTCAGGAACATTATGAATCAATCATAAGGTTGTGTTTGTATTGTAGCAACAACCTGAAAAAGTTTTGTAAATGATTATTATATTTTTCGGCGGTCTGCGTTAATTTTCGTCCACTACACCCTGTGTGAGACCGCAAGGCCAACCACACACGCTGATTAATTTCATTACTAACTTCCTGAAAATCGAATGCAAAAAATGCAATCAAGTTGTTTAATTCATTTTTAATTTTTGAAGTGACCACAATACCGCAACAATTAATATTTTCACTCGCAAATAAATAATTGCATGTTTAGAAAAATAATATCAATAATTCCATTTTATGAAAAAAAAATACAATTAATCACTTTTTTAATTAAATAATAATTATTATATTTTTCTTTCTTGCAGGTATGTGATCAAACGGCTTCACTATAAATTGCAAGTATTTCATGTTCACAACTTGTCGCATAATATTTTTTATTTAGCTACAAAATCATTAGACGCACGCTCAGAGAAAGTAAAGCCCATCGTGTACCTTCTTAGGCGGCACCTAGGTTGACATAAAAAATCCTCCAATCATCAATTAGCTCGTGACAGTCTCTTAAAGCAAGAAAGTCCGTTTAAAGTCTCGACCTTCACAGTGCCGAGTGTAAAATACAAGTAAAGACCGCACGAACGACGGGGCATAAAAACATTCACAAAGCCACTCAGGATTTGTTTACCAAAGCTTTTATTGCGTCCATCAGTTGCGGCGGTGTCATGTGCCTTTAATGCCTGTCAACGTTCCATATTGGCTGTCAAGGCTTTGATAGATGAATCAATTCAATGCCGACCATGAACTGGGAAAAAAACATGCATGAGCCCCTCACTCTGTCCGCATGAAATATGTGCTCAATGTGCGGCTGATTTGAATACGCACAGCGTCGTCGTCGGTATTCCTCCCAGTCATAAATGTGGTCAAATCCGGCAGAGATACCACATTCTGCTGACTGCGCGGAAAGAGAAACGTATGATATTCGCAAATTATGCGAGCATCAGTATAAGCAACCCCTAAACTATGCGCCATTACTTGGCGACCCCTTAACCGAGTTAAAGTGCCTATAAAACCCCATTAGACTTGGTGCCGCCTTTTTATTCCGCTGTCTGCTTTCTGCTGAATAATCCATATCGTCACATCTCCAGGGCTTACGTAAACACTTTTCTAGTTTGTCGTTCCGCAGATCTAACCTTCACACAGTTTCTCGTGTGCGCCTCATCGCGCACTCATTCCATCAAGATGGTGCTGGAAAATCAAGTTTTTTCCCATATCTCGCGGGACAGCCCTTAGATATCTGCTAGCTTGCCCGCCGCGTCTCCGATTCCCTCGGCTGGCAAACACTGAGAGTCAGGTCACGCAAGTTATACTCATAATCGAGTCCCTGCCGTCTCCTTGACACACCTTCTTCTCCGTGGAGTGCCTGCCTGAGTCGTTGTACCTCCGTCCTGAGTTCTCCGGTTTCCTTTTCTTTCGTTGGTGGAAGCTCGATGACACGTCTCAATATGCATCACTGCATGTGCACACACTTCTGGGGAAGAGGAACCTCGCAAAAAAATGCACAGACCTCTAGAAGCAATTGAAAGCGACGAAGCGAATCGGGAACGGGTTTCGCAGAAGAGGTTCGCAAAAACGAAGCAAAAAACCGTCTAACAGACACTTCCCTCGGAGAGGAGGAAGAACAACAAAAAAATCCCTGTTACTTTCTGGATTACGAATTAAAAATGCAAATGTCGTCGGAGCCGACGCGACGGGGACCGGCTCGGAGGCCCTACACACTGTGAAGTCATCTGAGCGAATTTCCTTCCTTCCTGTTGTCTAAACAGGTTTGCCCATGCATTGTCCGCCGCTGCTGGCTACCGGCTCACACGAGTGTGCGCCTCCCTTCGTAATTATTCAATTAAGAGTGTTTAAAGCGACCCCATCGGTCGCTGGGAAAAAACTCGTCAGGACCGTGGAAAATGTGTGTTTTTCCATCTGGAGTGTGCATTTGTTTACGATGATTTATGATGATTTTGGAAGCACTTTGGCGCATCTATCTTGATTGAGCCGCGCAGAGGGTGCGAGGAAACATTGCCTTTTTTTCCATGCCCCGGCATTCTGGGGGGAAATTCCACAGCATTTTATGCCTGCCAGTGGCCAGTGACATGGAATGCGAAACAAATTTCTGTCGGATTCGATTTGGTGGCTGCTTGTTGGCGCGGTTGCTTGGTTGGGCGAGTGTGAGTGGAGTGCACTTGGGGCCACGCGGGCGAGCGTCGATTATGCGTTCGGTTTGGTGGGGGAGTCTCGAAATGGAATATTCGTGTGAGAGGCTGGCCACGTTGATGGCAATCGCGTGTTGCGCGGTGGCCATTGAACGGGGCGAAGAAGTTTGTTTAGATAATGGATTTCTGAAATACCGAAAACAGAATATCCAGGCACATCCGATAGTTGATGGACAGGTTGGCTTCCATCATGGGAATATGATGGTGACGTTGCTTGAATGGGAATGCTTATTTTTTCTTGCCGTGATTGCGCAGTGGACAGTGGAAAGTGATGTTTTGGGGTTCTTGGCATATTTCTTAATTTCAGAGCTGTCATCACAGGATGCTGCTTCAAATGGGTGCAAACTTATAGAAACTACTTAAATTTGGCTGCACATTGTAAGCAAAACCAGAAGGAATGACAGATAAGGGACACCACTGTCATTAAGCTTGAGTTCCTATCTCGGTCACACTGCAGATGGGTTAGGCGAGCCGCAATTACGTACATATCTCACATTTATGAAATTCACCACGACATGTATTTGAAAACATTTCCAAGGACCGTCGTTTTACCACGTACTCGGGTCCAATCAGCTACCATTCCAAATTCACGCCTTACTACGAGTAGAGATGCCTTGTGGCCACATGCATTTTTCTGCATTCCTTATAATCCTTCCAACACCGATTGGCTTCCATTTGCATTACCTTCCTTCTTCCACATCCCAGTCGAGGGCGACCAAAGTACAGACACAAACAACCTGGAGAAGTGTGATGACTCAGGTCCCATAGATTTGCGTTGATTAGTCTCATTTTCATCAATTTTCGACCAATTTTTTGACGATTTTTCCAAAGAATTGAAGTTTTTCACCCCTATTCTCTTAGTCCTGTCCACCAAAAAAAAATATATGTCACTGTCACTGATTGTCATTCACTCGACGATCTTGCTTATTTACTTACTTATCAGGCGCACGAACCATGAAGGGTCTGAGCCTGAGCAATTGCTGCCTTCCATCGGTGACGGTCCTGAGCACGCTGCTTAAAGTCATCAAGGCCAAGCTTACATCCGCGATGACTTGGTCTCTGTACCGGAGGTTCGGTCTTCCTCTCCTTGTCGAATCAGAAGGATCGGATTCAAAGACCCTTTTTGCTGGAGCGTTGTTGTCCATTCGCTCGATGTGGCCGAGCCAGTGCAGTCGACGGATTTTTGCCTTCCGGAATACAACGACATCAGAGTTCGCCATTGTGTCTTCTCCTCCATTCGCCTTCCTCGCAGACGGGACCATATATCCGGCGTAGAATTTTTCTTTCGAAGTCACCAAGAATCAGCTCTGTAGTTTTACTTAATGGCCAGCTTTCGGCTCCCTAAAGTGGGACTGGCTGTATTTTGGGTTTTGTAGAGCATTACTTTGGTCCTTCGAGCCAGGTGTTTTGACAAACCAAAGTAGCATCTGTTGCTAAGGGCGATTCTACGTCGGATCTCCACCCACGATGTAGAATCGCCCTTGGCAACCGATCTTGCGTATTCCATTAATCACATTTTACGATAAAGTGAGTTAGAATGTGATATTTGTTGTCTCTTGCATTTTTGTGTGGCGCCGAAAGGCGTAGAATAAGAAAAGCTCGCGTGTTGGTGTCAAATTACAAGGAGACAGCAATTTTAGTGCCTGATCTCTTTAATAGAGGATGATTGAACCATTTCATTCACACTTTAAATAAAATGGGAGATGATTGTCGTATTGGAGTTGTGCTACCGAATCATCAAAAAATGCTACAAAAAGCGTGAATGTCAAAACCGGTTTCAACGACCATCAAAGTACTGCCGAATTTGGTATGCAGATATATCGTTTTTAGCGATGAAGGCACATGATGAACTTTTTTTTCAATTGGACATTTTGTTTCATTTTTTCATAATTTTGTTGATGCTTGGGCATTGAGTGTGTACTATAATAGGAGATATGTCAGTTTTGCTTCCTCAGATTGTTTTCTTATTTATCCTTGTCCCCTCAAATTGTGGGTTTAGTGGTGTGTGAAACGCAGTGCTCTTTGGCGGGGTCTTTTTTTTCGCTCCTCAGCTTCCAACCTAAAAATGATACCCGCTTTCTCTCAAATCGTGAATATTTTTCGTGTTTGACTCATTGTGCAACCGACATGGGGCCTACAATTTTATGTGAAGAATAAAGTCGGAAAAGTTCAAACTAAATTGAAATTGAACAGTTTATCAACGAGGAGTAAGCTGTAAAATATGTGAAGTTCTATGTATGTGCACAGATATATTCATGTAATCTGCAAACAAAGATTGCCGGAAAAAAATTCAGTTGTACAAGTAGACCTCGGTTTCAGTCGTTTTAACCAATATTGTATTTCAAAAAATGGAAAAATAGGTCGCGGTAAGCGGCATATCGTTGTTTATTTATTTTCCATTTTTGTTTTGTTTTTTAATTCATTTGCTTACGTGCTAGACAAAAATGCTTAAAACTAGCTTAACTAACTTAACAAATTCTTACACCTAACCTACTGACCCTATACGGGTACTCTAAGCTATTCTTATTGTAAATTTCTTCTGTGACTTCCGGCTTATGCTATGTTTTTTTTTTTTTTATTGTGTTAATGATATGTCGATGTAAACGATATGTTATTCAATGGGATTATAATGGATCTCAACCGGGACCTAAGAGTTGGTTTCAAACTCCCATGGCATTGTAAACGGTTTGGACTGCACATTAAAGACATGATCTAATATCCAAGGCAACATCTGAAAAGCCTTAGGTACAAATGAATTTGAAAAACGCTGCAAATAACTACCCCAAGTGCTCCCCCTTGGTATGAATTTTAGTAAATTCATATCACATCACTTGCATTCAAGAATACACATTCTGAGGTAAGGCCAATTTGTCGTAGAGAATAGGTTTAATTCAGACCATCCATCGGACATCATTATCACTTGAAAACTTCAAATAGTTGGATCTTGCGGAAGAAATAGGTCACCACATGAAAATTTCTATCACAAGTAAATCCTGGGTTGAAAATTGGATTTGTTGTTTCTCTTCCATTTTCCATTTCATAACAAAGCTGAGTATGCACGTATATGCGCTCAACTCCCACGACATGGCAACGCACGTATATCTTCCATTTTGCTGTTAGGTGGATCTCCAGAGAGTTTCTGCACCAATTCACTTATGGAAAGCAATTTTGCGCTTTGAACGGAGCAACGTTATAGTGGTTGGTTGGTTAGATTCAGTGGCTGACAGTAAAGAGCAGTCACATTTGGAATACCATGTGGATTGGATAACTCCTACGAAGCGATGTTATTCAGGTCGTTCTAGGGAGCCTTCTAGGCACCTGCTAACCATATGATTACCTTGATTGCCTTCAACAGAAGTTGGAGCGAGAGGTGTAGAGTGTAGGCTTCATCCTTTCCCAAATAACCCGGTATGGCAAAGTCAGTCAGTCATCTCTCTCTCTCTGCTGAGGAAATCGTTAAAGACAGGACTTCCATCGCCGGACTAGCATATACGCATACCGTTCTTTTTGTCCATAAAATTTACGCTTATTTATATAAAACTTTGAGGCAGTATTCCTTGATGATACATACCATTTTAGTATTTTTTGATGACCGAAAAAAGACAATGCCTTTGTAACGATGTGAAAGCAGTTTCGAAGGGATCATTGATTAAAAGAACATTGGCAAGAATGAATACTTGACGATGGTTGACGTTATTTGAAAAGGCTGTCTGCTAGCATGTTGCAATTACCAAGTACAGGGGACTCTCCCTAAGCCGAATTTCTCTCTAGCTCGTACTTATTGCTTGCAATATTTTGGCGTTTCCCTCAATTTTCTATACAAAAACACATCGTCTAAGACTAACAAATGTTGATATCCCGTAAAAATTCGACTTAAGGGGAATACACAGTACAAACGTCTACAAGTCTATACAGCTCGACAATAAACACTTGCGAATTTTCGTTCGAAGTTTTATGGCACTAAGGTAACTAACTCATAAGTACATAAGTTAGTCGTCGTAGGTTAGGGGAGGTCTCATTGAACTCTGTCAAATCACCGATGCAAAAGAATCAAAACTGCCTTGAGAAACTTCCCAAAACTTCGCCATTTGCAGTCGTCGTACATCCTTAGAGGAGGGTAGCAGCTCCTCCTCGAACTATACCACCATTTGATTAGTTTTATTATGGCCCATGTACTTGAAGGTAAAATGGTCTTCAAATGCACCGAGAGAGAGAAAACATGATCAGGCTTACCAAAGTTCCTAACTTATCGATTTCTTTCATCCGAATCACAGTGCGTTCTATTAGGACTGTTCTTCCAAGAAACCGCCGCATTTGAGCTTACTGCAGTGAAAGTGGGAGACACAGTGTCCTTTTGTTGATTGTCTGAGTGTGGACTTGATGAGTTTATATTCGCCTAAGTTTGAGTCCCTTTTGCTGTGAGCCTATACGGCATGTTGCGGGAGCTGCCAAACTGCAATGCTTGGTTGCCGAATTAGGGATCAATCCCTAACTGCTTGTCTATGAATACATGTAAATGTCACTTCAGCGATTGAATCGCGATCTTTAACTGGGCCTACTATATCGAAGGATAGACCAAAAACTATTCACATCACCTCCTACCACATTCTTGGTTCCAGGTCCACCCATATGGGTTGACATTTGACGGATTTATCGAAGGAAATAATGTTGCTGCTTGCTGTTCCAGAAATGTCTTCCTGGAGTTCAGATTTCGAAATCTTGGTGTGAACGAAGTTTTCTACTGGATATTCCAATATTTAAAAACTTGTGTCGGGTCCATAAATTTTACCCCACGACTAAGGGGAACGCCTGAGGACAAATAGCTGTGCTCCCTGCCATTTGTCAGCGCGAAGAGATTAATGGGGATCAGGCGCATCGAAAAAAACTGATTTAAGGTCGCATGCCTGCCAGTGAACTTCTTTTAGAGGTGTCAAGCACAGGCCACCTGGCAATCACGAGATGTAAATGCATGCCGAACACGGTGGTGACTGTTCGTGGGAAGTTTACTTAAATTCGAAGTTTCATTTTTTGTTAATTTGGAGACAAAATTGTTTAGGTTAAGGGCAACTTTCTTCCGAAGTGTTTCTAGTTTCTCGCATTTCGCAAACTTCAAGGAAGGTGGAGCATTTTTAATAATTGGCGTGTATGGCAGAAAGAAATTCATACAATCCAAGAGTAATTGATGTCTGGTTTCTAAGCTTCGAATCCATCGATTAACTCCAAAAAACACTCACAGATCTGATGATAGTCAACTTAGTCTTAAGTCTCTCCGTCATAGAAATGCCAATTCAAACCATCGGCTGCACTCGAAAAACAGCAACATTGAGCCAATGAGTTATAGTCGAGAAAAGTCCACACTCCGAACAATTAGCTTTCCCCACATACTTCGCTATATTTAGGCTTAAATGCACCATCGTTTCCAAAATTAGATGCTCCGCAGTTTCCGAGGAACCGCAGCTGGAGGCATTAATTGTTCCGATGACTCTTTGGGGAGGAGGACGATAAAGGTGAAGAGCGTTGACATTTAAGTCATTTATTCCTGTTCATTTCGAAAGCTACATGTGTTGACAAGTATATTTCTTGTCGAATGATGCTGCTTACATATGTATTTTACATCTCGACATCCATTTTACTCATTTGACTGGTTCATTAATCAAGATATTGCTCAACAGACAGTAGACGGCAGTTTTTCACATATTTTTTTCGAGTGCACCTAATTCTGTTTTTGCACGGTACATTGGTTCCAGAAAAAACCGTGTAAAAACAGAATTAGGTGTACATGGCATTGGTATAGCTTACCAAGATGTGTTAGGTCAAGTAGTTGCCTCTAGTACTGGCGTAGAAGCCAATGCTTTCAAAACCATGTAAAAACTGATCTGGTCTTAAAGCAGTAACTTCGTCACAAATTAAATTGTTGTACATTCCAGTTGTGATTGAAAACTAAAAGTGTTAAAACAGAGTACCTACCCTGCGACATTCGCAACATTTTTGTCCTTTCTTGTAAAAATTGCATCACAACAGGTTCTGTCTGCGGTGTGACTTTTCTTTTTTGGGCTCACGGCCATCTGACCTATTTTGGCGCTATAAAGTTGAGCCAAGACTTGTACGTGGACGACAAGTCAATTCCTTCTGTGTCAAGTGTAGGGGGTGTGAGCTTACATTACTGCACGTTTTTTTGGTTAAGTTCAAGAATCAGAGAATCTTTAAAACACGGTGGACTAAGTCGAATTGTCACGGGATATCAAAATTTCATCGGCTTAGAAAGTGGTTATTGCGTGAAAACTTAAGGAGAATGCAAGACTATGGTTAACAAGAAATCGAGTTAGAGAGAAAGTAAGGGTAAGGGTACTGTAAACTAACAACCCAGGCTATCAGTATGCATGATTCGCAAGCTCAAGTACCCACCCGCTTTCTGGAATACGCCTAAGTACTTACACTCATCCTGCACCACTCATCGCGTGGAACTGCCCTTAGGTATTATTTCACGGGGCTGGTGTGCAATTTATGTCCTTTCTTCATTAGCTACTTGTACATTGGGTACAGCATTCACTGTTCTTTAGCCATCTGGGTTTGATTTTCCCTAGTGCTCTCTGAACCCATTCCAACCGTCGTTCCTTCTTCATTTTTGCTACCACCTATGTCACCGCACTCCATATTGCAGTGCTTGCTCATGGCTTATGTCGGCTTCAGGAGTGCCTGTTTCTCCAGTTAATTTCCTCATGTTTTTGGCACTTTGTACTGAAATACGTGCTAAGCATCTTCTATCGCCGGTTTGTTGTTTAAGGATCAAAGAGCAAAAGGGAGATCACTTTAAACCAAACCAGTGTAGGCGCGCCATGCTTGGTGAGGAGCTGACTTAAGTAAAAATCGACTTCTCTATAGCTCCATAGCTCTCTAAAAAATCTACGCACAACGGACTAATTGTATATTTTTGCTGAAAAAATTAGCTTATTTTTATAAACAAGCCAAGATCAAGCCGTCCAAGGAAGATTGATAGACCTATGGAGAGGCGATTGGTTAGAGGTGTCAAAGAAGATCCTCGGCATAGTGTCCCTGTAATTGCCAGTAAATTAAAATCAACTGTTGGAATAGATGTGGCTCCCCAGATGATAAAGAAAGTCGTAAAATGATATTGGTACAATGTTCGAGTGAGCCGGAAGAGGCCATATGAAGACTAGGCTGCAGCATGCTACTGAATATTTAGAGAAGGATAATTGTTTCTGGGATCACGTTACATTTACAGATGATAGCAATTTCGAATTTTCGATTCAGATAGACGACGGCGTGGCGTACTCTTAATCCGAAAAACTTAACCTCTACAGTAAAACACCGTGGAGGCAACGTAGTGGTGTGGGGATGTAAGAACTCTTCCGGCGTTGAAAATCTTTTTTTTCATTGATTAACAAATATGGGTACTTAAACATGCTGAGAAAAAGCCTTAATTCAAGTGCTCAAAAATTGATTTTCGGCAATAATTTGATATTCCAACAATGACCCAAAGCACACATCGTTTCTGGTGAAAGAATGGTTACTTTACAACGTTAAAACACGAATTAAGTAACCTACTCTGCTAAGTTACCAGACCAACAGCCATTTATGTAGAAATAAAAATCCTGGACCACCCAATATCAAACAAAACTGATTTGAAGACAATAACATGACTTACTTGATGAATGCAACAAGATTTCTCCAGACACGACTTCTAAACTGGTGCATTCTATGAAAAACTGGTTAAATCAAGTTATATGGGACCAAAGAGGCTCGACCAAATATTGACTTTGTTTAGTTATCTCATTCTCCTTGTTGTTATTATTACTTTTAGTTTTAAGAAAATCAAAAATCATTTTCATCTGTTACGGTCAAAAAAGGTCTCTGCACTCAACTGTACATTCGAAGGTTGACTTAAATGCGAGCTGAAGAATACGTCAAGGAAGACGTGTATCGTTGGTGAATTCTGGAAGGTGGGCATCGTGTATGGAAATGGTGTTAAACTGTGAACAGAGGCGAATCATCGGTCGGTCCTGAGGTGAGCCCATCGACTTCACGACATTGATGGCACCCAGGGATTAGTATCTGCTTTTCGATTCTATTTAGCAGTTCCAGTAACTCGTTATTGAGGAATTTGGTTTTCTGAAAGTTGCTCCTCAACTACTCATCCACTGTAGCACTGTTAGAACAGACAAAAAGAATCCACCCCGTTCTGTGTTGCGATGCAAAGAAACATGACCACACAGGAACAGTCGTCTCTATGAGACGTCAATAAATGCGTCTTGCAAGCGACACATCATCTCTGTATACAGAGGTTCTTTGTCCAAGTCCGCCGGGACGATACGGCAACCTAAAGACACAAGAACCTTACGATACAATACGTTAAGTTCGGTCCTTCCTTGGCTGCTGATGATGTATGGGAACTATCTTCTGATCTTAACATTTTGTTAAAAGGGAAGGAGGAATTTTCGCATAAACTATGGCTTTTCCGCCGGTTTACATTTTCGAATTGCGTTCTTCAACCACCTTCATTCGGGAGAATTGAACTTGACGAAAGTGTTAAACTGGACTGGGGTCACCACAAGGGTTTTCAGAGGTTTTTGGCGATTTTAAATTTCATTTTGCGACGCGAAAATTGGTATATCGCCACAACCCAAAAATGGCGATATTTTGAGCTTTTGGCGATTTTTTTGTATCAAAATAAAAATTTATTTATACTTTTCATAAATGACACTTCACATCCTTCGGATAGTTAGTTACTAAATCTGAACACAACCCATTTTTTATAATGAACAACAATTTTAAGTCCACAGTATTAATGACAAATAACAAAATAAATTACTGTACATGCAAAATGCAAGGCACCCCACAGTAGTGATGGGAACTATCGAATGAATTGCACGATCTATAGTTAGTAACTGAATGATTTCAACTATCGAATAGTTTTAGTCATTCATTCATTCATTCACATACTGGGTCGTTAAAAACCTATGACCAGAATTCGGAGTGTAGGTTTTGATTAGTAGGTACAGAGCGTTTTTTTGTTCCAAAGAATTCAAGTCCTCGGTATATAAATATCACGAATAAAAAAATTACAAAAAGTTAAGAACCTGTTTCCATCATACAAGTGAACGAATCGTTAATTTCACTCGATAGCCCAAAGTCCAAACGAATGAAAAACTCATTTATTCATCTAAAACCAATCGAACATATTTCCGTCATACAAATGAATGAATTCAGTGGGAAAAAAACATTCGAACATCAACTGAGTCGAACTATCGACTCGAACCAAACCATATACGTGAACAATCTGTCATGCAAATATTTTTGCAATGTGTACAATGCATACAGAAAATTCTCTCTAAGAACTTAATACATACAAATTCCACTCAGAGAAGTTGCCATGCGAACAGGAAGCTTTTCCAATTTTTAGGCAAGGGAGGTGAAACTTGCTGTCAAAATTAACTTGTGTAAAAACAATTGAATATTTTTTTCATTCAATTGGATGAATGAATGATTTTCATCAATCGAATAAAAGAATAGTTTGCAACTATCGAATAACTTCTTCTTCTTCTTGTGGCGCTACAGTCCGGGGTGAGCCTGGTCCTCGGTCAACAATCCTCTCCAGCTGGCACGACCCTTAGCCAGTTGCCTCCAATTTCGCACTCCAAGTTGGTTGAGGTCCTTCTCCACTTGAGTGCGCCATCGGGTTCGTGGTCGTCCTCTATTGCGTTGTCCCACTGGTTCGGAGTGGAGGACTCTTCGGGCTGGAGCAGTGTTGTCCATGCGCTTAGCATGGCCTAGCCATTGAATCCGTACAAGTCCGTACAATTCGTGGTTGAATTTTCTTCTCGCCTTCATACGCTCTTGAGATAGTCCATGCTTTCGCGCCATACAGCAGGACAGGGATGATCAAGGTCTTATATAATGTGAGCTTGGTCTTTCGAGAGACGGCTCTACTACTCAATTGCCTCTTGAGCCCAGAGAAACAGCGGTTGGCAAGAGTTATTTTGCGTTTAATTTCGGTACTGATGTTGTTCGAACTGTTAACTTGGGAGCCAAGGTAGATGAAGTCCTTTACCACCTCGAAGTTGCAACTAACTAGATAGTTTTTCGATAGTTCCCATCACTACCCCACAGTCCGTGGTTGAAGTTACCTTTTTGAATGACTAGAAGTTAGACAAAGGGACTGTACTCCAACAGCCAACTCGATGCGAGGTAATCTGCTACATGGCCATCATGTGGTTCAACGTGAGTGTAAACTTTATGGACAAGAGTCGGGTTCTTGAGAGTGCTTGTTTTAGGACTTGAATTAGCCAGAGTCAGAGTACCAAAATGTCTATTCCAATGAAGTCCTATACAAGAGGACGAGGGCACAGCTTCCTGGTGAAGTTCATTGGAGGTCAAACTGTCAAAGCGGTGATCTCGACTGATAACTTGATCACTGGGGCTTACTACCCCATCCCACAAGTAAGTCAGTAAGTTAGTGAGTTAACATTGAGTAGAAGTTAGCATTATTTTGGCATAAAATGTTTTTTGATTATTTATTTCGGCGTCGAAAATTTTAAAATGTGGCGACTTTTGGCGTTTTTAGTTTTTGATTTGGCGATTTCTCCATTTGAAACCGGACAACTCTGGTCACCGCTGAATGAAATGTCTCTGTTGAGCGTATTGGAAAAAAATTGTTAGAATTTGAATTAGCTATTGAAAGCGTATTTTGTCCAAAAAGTCACCGACTCTTCAAACGCCTCCCATAGCATGAAACGCATGTCCAAGGGGTAGTTTCTGCAGCCTTTCGCAGAGCAACTAACTCACTTCTCATCACTCGCAGTGTCCCTCGTAATCGCATTGCTTTCTAATTAAGAATGTAAACAACGAATAACGAAAGAGAAACGCAAGATAAGTGGACGTGAACATGTCACTTAGCAGCTAATCGGCTATAAGAAGAACAAAAGGCAGACTTAAACTATGTCAAGGAGTGCTTAAACCGTGAATATCATGTAACATGTCAATGAGGTGCGCAAAGCCGGAGTGCCACTTAGTTTCTCACTGCAACACTGCACTGGGTGCCAACTTGTATACGTCACCGAAGGAAGCTCCCTCATTGAGTCAGCTGGGCATTCAGAGGCACGCCTTCACAAAAATGGAAGTCAAGCATTTATGATGCGGCTTGAAAAAAGTTCCAAAATTGGACGAATATCTTTCAAGTGTCTTTCACCATTCAAGGGGGCCTTCGTCTAATTGACGTTCAACCGCATACATTCGTCGCCACCAATTGAAGCTCTAATTGGAGAGCCCAAATTGAAATGACATCCCATGCAGTGTGCCCCGAAACAATCATTTCAATGAGTTTCATTCACCGATCCCAGCACTCGTACGTAGTTTCGTGCCCAAGCCGACTCGGATGAGACTCGGGTGCCGGCTGTGACAGTATCTTGTGACGCCAAACAATATAAGCAATTAAAATACGTGTCATTGCATCTATTTACGATGTTATCCCAAAGCAGAGTGAAAAACTTCAGTAAAAGTAATATAAACTGCCGCCGACGGAGGAGGGACAGGCCTTGTTTTGGAGTCACACTCCTCCACTGGGAGGCTTCGAGAAATTCACATTCAGGCCGTGGCGTTGTTCGCATTTGAATGCATCTTACATTTTAATTGCTGCACTCCATCTATGGTCTGTTGTTTCGTCGGAGATACAAATTGAATATGTGATGAGGAAAGCAGTCGCACCAGCAACAGCAACAGCAGCAGCCATGCATGAGGACTGTTACTTTGTTCGGGTGATGATTGTTGCATCACTGCAGATGGTCGTCCAGGACACGATGTGTGGTTGGGGGGTGTTATCATATTTCATCGGCTTCAAACTTTAACTTTATTCTTGACTTGCAGAGAATCTATTATTCATGCTTAAAAAGCACTTGTAGGGTATTATTGGAGTCTGGCAGAAGTTTCAACACGGATGGGGCCCAGCAAGGGGTGTGCCCTGCCTAGGGGATACTGGGAAGAATCCTTATTCAATATTAACTGCGTTTCGAGACTTCTTCTGTGAGAGTATAACTTTCACAATCGTCTGGGGAATTGTATGCACATTTTTGATCAAGCAAAGCTGAAAAGTCAAATGTTTTAATTAGAGGGCGGGCCGCTTAGTTGGTTTCTTTTTGAATTTGTGTGTTATTTTAACACCGGATCAAGTTTACTTCTGTAAGTGTTTAAATTATAGATATATTTGCTGTCCGAGTTTAATTGATTTACGCTTGGACAACGTTGAAAAAACTGTTATCACCTTGGAGTGAACGCAAAGTTATTGTTAATTTTGAACTGCAATTTAGTATGAAACCAAACCAGCATATTTGTGAAGAAGGATCATGTCAACCGAAGAGTTAACAGTGGAGAATGGTGCAGCAGCTTCCAAAATAATGGGCGTTAACCTGAGATCATCAAGCCCAAAATAATGGGCGCTAACCTGAGATCATCAGTCTAAGACCTCATCCGAATTTTAGTCGCACCAGTCTAAAAAGAATCTTGGGTTTTGACAAACAATTTCCTCGATAAACCATAGTTTCCGATGAGACACGTCTACTTATGGGATATACGCAGAATTCAAGGTGATTTGTGCCCGCGTTTTATTTTTTTTAAATATAACGTCATTAGTTTATCCTAGTTTAAAATTAGTAGAAATCACATAATAACTCTGTAGATTATGTGCAAATTCCATTTTAAGCCTAGGAATAATACAATTTTCTTATAGATTTAAGATATATTTCAGAAATTGGAATTTCAAAACAACATTTATAGTTCGCTAATTCATTGCTTTAGTACTCAATGAATTTGCCATCTGTAAATGTTGTTTTAAAATTCCAATGTCTATTATGAAGTTGTACTCGTAGGTATCAATATATACTTCGAAGAAGAGCATAAAATCAGATTTAGTATTTTTATACTGAATTTAATTCAATATTTCCTCACAATTCGTCCCCATGGTATGAGAAAAAGTCCTCTCTCAGAGAAAACGGTACACTAGTGACGTCGCCAACTTTGACTCTTCAAATTTTGACAAATGAACGTACTACCTTGTATTCTGTGTATCATGAGTGGGAATAAATGTTGCAGTTAATAGTGCTGAATCGCTTTTGGCAATTAAATTTGATTAAGTTCCGTTGGTTCCCCTATTCTTTAAAATAGACCCAAGCCAAAAAATCAGACTTATTTCCAAATTGTATGATTATGACATGGCCAACACATGAGGCATTATGGGTATGTTCGTCGATCCCAACGCACTTGAACCTCGACGTCGTAGATCGAACCTACTACCCCTGTTCTAAGCGACAAAAAAAATGTTGTTCACGGTTCTCTTTCGAGTTACTGACAATATTCAAAGAGTATTTCCTGTCCCAAAAGGGCTTTTCAAACATGGTCGTTCGGAGTCGGCGCAAAACTGTAGCTCCCTTTCACTCGTGAGGGACTACGGGCTGTAGCCCAACCCATATTAAATTACTGTTGTTATATGGCGTATAGTTCGAAGAAATCGTGTCGGCAAGTTTTCTTTCCATTCTTGACCAGAGCCGGACAGGAACACAGAAGATGTGTTTTAGACATTTGGTCATCACCGATTCGTAATTTTTTCAAGCCAGTGAAGCTTGAGCAACAGTGGTTACAACGATTCACTTGGCTCCATTGTGCTGTCACTGTTCTTTTTATTTTAAGGCCGGAGTTCCTGTCAATATAATTTATGATGCAGCTTCCATAAAAATCAGTCTACGGGCATCTTTGTTAAATTTGTTTCAGTGTTTTATGTTGACTTCTTAGTTCCGACTACTTTGTGTCCAAATTAGAATTCATGCCTTTACTAAGGTGTTATTTGCATTGTAGGTGTCTATTGAATATACTACCAGTAGGAGGGCTGCTATTGAATAGGTTTTATTTGTGGCTTATGGGTCATAAACATTTCTCTCGACATTGCGTTTATACCACGAGCTCTGTGATGACACTAAGCAGTGTGATCCAGTCCAATTTGAGTAATAGAATTGTTTGTTTGATTTTGTGAATAGCAGGAGCATTCGTCAGTAGTTTCATTTGCTAAGATTTTCGCCAATAAAATAGATCATGTGGTTATTGACTGGAGGCGCACGTCAAATATCCTGGTTGTGCGAACATTCAAGGGGCAATCGTCGAAGCAAGATTCAGCGCCCGACTGCCCAGTTTCAGAAACCTGCACCAGCTTACAAAGACAAGCTTTGACGTTGTACTCCTGAGCAAACCGGATATTGCCAGAGCCTACGAAGAGCAACTTACTCCTGACTCGAAGGACCAAAATAATGATCTACAAGACTGTTATACAGTCCTACTTTATGGAGCTGAAAGCTGGACCATAAGCAAAACTGCAGAGCTGATTCTTGGTGCCTTCGAAAGAAAAAATGTACATCGGTTATTTGGTCCCGTCTGCTACGAAGCTGAATGGAGAAGAAGACACAACCGCGAATTCTACCATCTGTAGAGCAAGAGCCAGATGTGCATGTAGTCCGGAAGACAACAATCCATCGACTACACTGGCTCGGCATTGGCTCTTGGAGCGTACTTTGTGTTCGAGAAGCAAAGGAACACCGAACCGGTATGGAGATCAACTCTTTGCCGATGCAAGACAGCTTGGTCTTGATGACTGGAGCAGTGTGTCTAAGAAGGCAGCAAATGCACAGGCTCTGACAAGTAAATTAGATATTGGTTGGGTATTGCAGGATTATATTTGTATTCATTTAGAAACATTGGCGAAATACAATTTCTTACTTTGGCAATACTTCTTCTTTGTGTGGCGCTACAGTCCGGGGTGGACCTGGGCCTCAACCAACATGCCTCTCCAACTAGCACGATCTCTGGCTAGCTGTCTGCAGTTTCGCACTCCAAGTTGGTTGAGGTCCTTCTCCACTTGGGTGCGCCACCTTAAACACGGGCGTCCTCTGTTGCGTTGCCCGACAGGTGCGGATTGTCAATACAGAGTGTTATTTTTTTAATTGAAATTCCATAAATGGGGTGTGCTTTCCTGTGTAATTATTGCTGACAACTTGGCGTTGAAAATTGATGTAGGTTAGGAACTACCTACATGAACTTGTGGCTAAACTCTTGTTTTTGTATAGTTCGTTGTTTAATCTGTGATTCTTGCTCTGATTGATGACAGACCACAAGTTTCAGGTTTTCACCCGCTTCTTATTGTTCACGCTTCTGAGTCATAGTGCAAGACTAGGATCAATGTGTTGGTTAGGGATGGGAAAGTAGATCCCGAAGTGTGGAGCAAATTGCGCCAAAAAAAGGAAGTAGATAACGATTCGAGTTACTGCCAAAAAAGGTCCCATCCACTCGTGAGAGAACAACAGCACGTACAACACGAGTGGTTGCTGAGAAGCTAGGCCCTGGCCCCCTACGGGCTGTAGCGCCACCCATATATATGAAGCAGGTATAAAAGCATAAAAAACAAAATATTGGATAAAAAACTTGTCGACTACACCTACGTACGTCAAATACTGCATGTGTGTTCACTTTCAAGGCACAGGCGGGGAGGTCAATTCACAAGTGCACCTATGGTGGCTTGGTTATAGAAGATATGTTACAGAATATGGCAAGTTGTATGATAACTGGAACCATCACTTTCCACAAAATAAATTCGACTTATCAAGACTTGGAGTTACCAATTAAAACTTAAATCTAAATTTCAGTTTTAACGCCAAACAATTTCATTCGAGATATGAAGATTTCGAGTTATCGAAGTTTGACCTTATATAATGCACCTTAAATTTAATCCAACTAGACGGAGTAGAAATAAGTTGCCACGTAACAAATGTATGTAAATTAATAAAGAGGTAGGTTCTCATCTCTGGTCTTGATCAGTCAGCGTGCTCTCAAAGTAAAAAAGAATGAGTCAGTAGATAGAATAAGAAGTCAGTATGAAATCTTCGCTTGATCTGATGGGTGCGCTATAGAAAATGTCCCTTACACCTTCTAAGGGACAAAGGCAGTTGCCCATTGTAAGATTCTGGACGCCGGTATGTTTGACTTGGATATTGTGCGTTGATATTTCTTTTAGCTTCGTGTACCAGCAGACGACCTCATTGACAGCTTGTTGCTGTCGTGTCTTAAGCGTGTGCCTGCACTTGTACAACTTTTGGAAGATCTGTGCGATCTTCGTAAGAATGATATTGGCGCAGTGTGACATCGAATCAGTTTGCCTAGAAGCTTCGTAGAGATGAAAGGTGACAGAGGGTTGGTTACACATCTTGATCTAGAGTCACACAGCACGACCTAACTAGTTGGTAAAGCTGTGTAATCAGTGGTAATCACGCACCGTGCCATTGTTACACTTCTTGGATCTTCTCTAGGATCTGGCCTAAAAATCTGGTCAATTGTGAACTTTCCTGGTCCGGAAACACATTAAAGAGGGGTTATCAGATTATGTGAAGCACTGCACTCTTGGAAATATGTGCAATAGAAAAATGCCATTATAAATTAGCAATTTCCTGCTTGGTTTGATTGATAAAATAAATCGCCTGTAGTCGCATCATTCGTCCATCGTGAGTCACTGAATAAAATAGCATTCACTCACGCGTGTTAACCAATTATGATCAAAAACTGCATGCACGACGATGATGGCACGAGATACGCGCGCACACTTCCTTTCCGCATCGAGCTCGTTTTGATGCCACAAATCCTGTCAAAAAGTGATAATGGCAGCCAGTCATTTCCTGACTTTCACCACCACCCCGAGCAGCAATCAGCGGGAGGGCAGCGCCGGTGAAAAGCCAAAGCCACACTTCACAGATTCCCATTCCTGTTCGAACAATGGCATCGCAAGTGTTATCGATTCACTAAACAACTTGAAAATGAAAAAATCACGTTCTGCTACGATCCACATTAACAAAGGTTTCCGTTGCAGTCAATAAAAAAACGCCGGTGTTCCTCTGCCACCACACGGTAGAGCACCCAGAGAGGTGAAACCTCCGTGCCATCTACCGAATCTCCGTGGCATATGTCATACGTGTGACACCCCCACTCGCGGAGTCAGGTATCGAATGGGGAGCCGTGATTCCCTCCAAAGTTGCTGTTCAACGCCAGCTAGCGCGCCGACAGAATGGGTTCGTGTGTGTATCTGTGTGAAGTTTAACACGATGCATTTGTGTCTCCCCACCGTGTCACGGCGGCTGTGTATGCACATGGAGGAGATACATTTTTCCTCGCACAGATAAAGTGTTTTTTTGTTTTTTCTATTTTTCATATTTTTGTGACTCGTATTCTGGAACAGTCCAACGACCGGCAAACAGACGGCTCCTCCGGTGAGGGGGAGGGAGGGCGTGAGAGAGAGAGCGAGATACTCTTACAGAATGGCAGATGAATCTGGAAACTATTCCGTTTGCTCTCCACCGCTAGAATAAGAATGACAGCACGATGAAGTGAACCGAAAAGAACAGACACACGCATACTGGAGAGCCAGCGATGACGCTGACGCTACCTACAGCCGCCTCACGTCCGTACGCGACGCGGAGTGTGCTGTGCTGTGTTGTGATGTGATGTGTGCCCGGCTATATGGCCTGGGATGGATGATGATGACGATTTTGTAAATTGTTCACCATGGGGGGGTTCAATGACATCTTGCGCAGATATATCCACATTCAGCGAGCAGGAGAGATGTCACTGCCGCTGCTGGTGCTGCACGTTGTGCTCCAGGTCTGTCTCTGTGTCGGGGAGTGTGTGTGCAACACTCAAGACTAAGTTTTCAAAACAAGGCAATTGGCAGGGAATGGATGTCTATCTGTCTCTAAGTCTGTTTCAGATGTGATGTTCAGCTGCTAAGTGTATGTGCGCGTTTTTGAACAGGAATAGATGTAACAGGGCGTCAGGGAAGTCAGATAGAGATCTCTATTGCATTTTGCCTTCCCGCATGGCAGCGATGATGATGATGATGATGATGGAGGAGGTGCCGCCGGCACTGATGCTGCTGTGCGAGTTTACTGCACATCGCTGATCACCGAGTAGGCCTTGTTCATAAGTTTATGATAGTTTAACATGCCGCAAAGCGACTAAGAAAGATGGTTGCCTTCCGGTGTGTGTGCGCGACGATAAGGGGACTGTGTGCCGTGCCAATGGCGAAATGGGCTAAATGCGAGGCAACGACAAATGTTCCAATTCTGACAGCTTCGCATTAACGAAAGGGAATCGCTTCAGGTAGATGGCAGCAATTAACAGGAAGAATAAAAGAATTGTGGGAGAATTCTGGAAGTGTTCCTGTCAAGCCTGGAGCGTGTGAGTGCTAGAGCGAGTTGGTGGGGGCATGCGATTGTGTGCGAGGAAGTACAAAGTTGCGTTGGAGTGGAAGAACGACTTTGCAGACAGTCATTCTTTAATGGAAGCATCTCGTAAGTGTTGGATGTAATTTGTGGGATAAGGGATGGGGCTTTTTCAGGCGTTCTACATAATTGTGAAGGTAGTTGGAGTTACCTACTCGTTGGAGGCGATAAATTTTGACTTTTAGCTGGGATGTGTGCTTAAATGACTGCCTGAAGTTAGCTTGTTATGCAACGTTTTTGTACAGACGGTGTGAACAGGAGGTTCTCATGCAAGCCACAGCCGCGCGGCTGACTTAAGGATTAAATGAAGGTAGCGTAAGAGATAGACATAGACAGGTTTTACAAATTTTAGCCGATACAAGGACAGACTGCCAGATTATTTTCGATCGCGTTACACAAACGAAGTTCAATTGAACTGAAGCTCTGATTTGACTGTGAAACTGGACGGGTTCAACCAAAAACTAACTCTGTTCCAGATTCAGTTTTTTTTATAATTTGCGCGTGCTTAAGGGGTTATTAATACCCTTAATTGTTCGGGATCAAGACACAGCACGGGACGAAGGTATAGTGGGAGAGAGGAAGACGAGGTACCTGTGCACATTTGTCTTAAATATTGGGCTGGGCTGGGAAGAGAAATCCATACTCGTGTAGTGCGGCTGAAAGACGAAGCTCTGACTTTCATTGTGCGTCCGAAAGCAGGCTTAAGGCTAAACTGAAGAGCATTCCTGTCGAGGCGTGTGTATTGGAGGTAAATTCATGCAGAGGAGAAGCAGAACAGTCGGCTAGCTCACTTGAGCATCGTTTGTGAAAATAGCGAAAAAACACGGACAAAGAAGACACGGTACGTCGATGTTCGAGCGAGTCTAATGAACTCGCGATATCGTTGTTTCCTATAAGTTTCATCGCTCGCTTTTTAATTCTATCTAGTTGGCGCATGGTGGTCTTGGGGCCACCAGACCAGATATAAGCGTTGTACTCAACCTTAGGCCGAATATACGGCCTGTAAATTAAAGCCAAATCAGAGGGGGTGAAATATTTCTTGCATCGATTAAGGAAACCTAAACATTTCACAGCATTTTTGGCCATTTTGAATATCTGATAGTTCCAACTAAGTGTTGTGTTGATGCACATTCCAAGTATGGAACGTTTTTCGGTTTCGTCGATACAAGCGCCACTCATGCAAAATGGCAAATTATGAGGGTTTCACTTTTGTGGCAGCACAAACCATTGATAATTGAATTCCACTCTGTTGTTCTTACCCCAGTCAAGTATGCTGCCAAGATCGGACTTCAATGTGCTTGACATACGCTGCCGTTCCAATAATACGTCCGAAGGGCAGGGTCGTGAGTTTAGGAACGAATATGAAAAGCTGAGGGTGCTGTCATCAGCGAATTAGTGGATTGGATTAGAAGTGGCAGACAGTTCATATACAAAAATGAGAAAGAGTGTCGGAGACATAACAGAGCCTTGGGGGACACCAGCATTTATTTTGTGGATATCAGACTCGAACCCATTCAAAACAACTTGGGTATTTTCTAATCCATAGAAGCAAAGATTCATCAACACCATAAGCACGATTTTCAAGAAAAGAGCTTGTTGCCAAACTCTGTCAAATACCGCAGAAATGCTATGGCTGCCGCAGCTACCACAGATAGTATGTTTAGGTTGGGCCAGCGAGTAGACGAACCAAAGCACTTCTCAATTAGGTGCTAGTCGATTTTTTAGTGGATTCCCCTTGATATATTGCTCGTACATGTCACATGTCATGTCATGTCTGTTCATTGTATCGACAAACCTGAAAAAAGAATTTAAAGAAACATTGGAAGTGTTTGCCTGAGTTCTGTGCCGCAGCTCGCAGAGACAGTGTGGAGTGTCCTCCTTTTTTTCGTCGTCACAACAGCCTTAGATGCAAGAGTCATGGCTAATAATACTGGGAGCCTCATAGAGGGCCACGCTACTCAGCAACCACGGGCCAACAGTGCTGAATTCGAACGGCCAGTTTGAGAAGCTTTTTCTAGACAGGCATTTATTAGTGTATGACTATTGTCAGTGACTCGAAAAAGGTAGAGTAGCGAATATTTTTTTCGTCGTATTTGGAATCGAACCTAGTTGGTGTATGTTCAAATGCGTAGGAATCGACCCACAGAGTCACATGGCCGCGAGTCGTGGGTAAGTCACATTTTGATTTCATCATACCTTAGATGAATAGTTAGCGCTCCGTCTACCATCCTAAGCTTCGTTTGGTCGCATTGTGCAGTTCACCGGTTCGCATTGTGTGTTACATCCTGCTGTATTCAAAGAAGTTTCTAGATTAAGTAGGGCTATATTCTTACTTGCTCAGTTCCTCAGTTATGTCCGATTTACGGTGTTCCATCTTTCACCTCCGTCGAACATTGGATTCATACAGTTTCGGTGGCTCGCATATTCCACTGGATATGCCGCGGAGGACAGATCTTCCGACTACTCGATCTTCCCCAATTGGAGATTTGAATCTGTTGCCAAAGGGTGTTTTTTTTTTGTTTATTTGTTTTTTGAGATATTTCGAAAACTTTATTCTCGGCTTGAAGTACAATCAAAACGTTTATGAATGAATTTCGAGTTCGTTCATATGGCCACCGTGGCCACCGTGGTGGCCCGTGGCGTTGTGGGTATGTGCGTCGACCCCAACCTCGACGTCGTAGGTTCGATTCCAGCTCTGAGCGACAGAAATAATTTTCACGGCCCCACCTCTTTCGAGTCACTGACAATGCTGAAAGAGTATTTCCTGACTAGAAAAAGCTTCTCAAACTTGGCCGTTCGGATTCGGCGTAAAACTGTAGGTCCCTTCCACTCGTGTGAGAACAATAGCACGCACAACTAGAGTGGTTGCTGAGAAGCTAGGCCCTGGCCGCCTACGGGCTGTAGCGCCACCCATATTATTATTATTATTATCATATAACCACCGCGGCCCCGTTTGCAGCGGTCGATTCGTTTTACCCAATTTTCTTTTCATGCATTTAAAGGCTTTTTATTTATACAGAATAGTTTACCTGCAAAGCTAATTGCTTATCCGCAGGTGGTTGTAAATTAATCGTTACTATTTTTGAATTGGTAATGAAGTAATTTGTTTTGTTTTTTTAAGTTAACATTACTCAAGTTGCTTTGTTAAATGGGAAGGTTATTTCATTAGGATTAATATTCATGAACTACAAAAATGTATGCTACGGAATGAAGACACTGTGGCAGCGCATTCGTAAATTTTGGGACGGTGCAACGTAGTTCTCGGTATCCATATACGTTGTATACCCTCGGAACATCAAGCATCCCTGGGGCACGTCTTCTTTTGTTAAGTGTATGACTAAATGGTTGCTGGAACAGTGGGTCTCTCATGTACTGCAGCAGTGTTGTCATCTGGAAAATAGAGTTGACATCTAGAACTTGAAAAGTTGAGTTAAAGTGTCTAACAACTTTTATAAGACGATGTTGTGTGCTAGATATCTTATCCAGGTGATATTTCGCTGCGTTTCCTCAGGCCATAATGGCATATTATATGCGCGATTCTGCTAACGAGTAATAAACCTGTTAAAGCACTTCTACGTTCGTGTAGCGCTTAAGATACGTCATTGGCAAGATGGTGCTATTATGTTGCAGGACGTTGATGTGCTCACGCCAAAGAAAGTTCTAGTCGATGGTAATCCCTGAGTATTTGATACTTTTGACAACTTCTATTTCGTTGCTGTTGGTTGACTGCGGACAGCGATCAATCGATGAAAATTTGGAAGACTTCTGCAGCTGTTGATGAAGTGCGAATGTGCATCGCTTTTTGGTTTCGTAGTATTTATGACTAGGCCACTATTATGGCACCATTCGGACACAGCGTTGAATTCGTCCTAAATTATCTGCACAGCTGAATACGGTGTTTCACCACAATTGCTATATCGTTGGCATACGCATAAGCAGTGGATTATTTCAATGACTTTAGTAGTTCGTTCGTGAAAAGGATGAACAAAATGGGGGTCGAGTTTGAGCCTTGTGGCACACCGAAAAGTCTTTGAATCCACCCCCGAGGGACGGCGCAGTGGAGGAAGACCGCGACTCAGGTGGTGCACGCAAGTGGAAAGGGACCTCAACCAACTATGCGTGCGAAACTGGAGACAGCTAGCTAAAGATCGAGCTGGCTGGAGACGCTTCTTGGTTGAGGCCCAGGTCCACCCCGGACTGTAGCGCCACCTTAAGTAAGTTAGTAAGGCACACCGTAGTTCACATCACATTTTCAGTACTCAATGTATCGGCTGCCTTGACTTGGACAGTTCTGTCAGTCAGATAACGTTTAAGCCAGTTTGCCAGGACTCCTCTCAAACCCATTTTGCTGGCACATTTTACTAGCTTTTCATGTGTCAAGGTATCGAATGCTTTGCTGAAATCGATAAAAATAGCACAATTACGTGGTGATTCTTGTTAAGGCCTGCATTGACAAAATTTGTAAACTCGTTCAGCAGTGATTGGGTGCTCTTGCCTTTTTGGAAGCCGTACTGATTCGGGTGGAGTACTTTCCAGGACATCCAGATTGCAATCCGCCTGTAGTTCCCTCTTTCGTACTGACGTAACTTGTTTCCAAGTCCAAGCAGCTTTTCAGCTGCTTCATTGGAACTATCAACTTCCCATCATTTTTGTTGTTCCACTACTCTATGAGTGCGTACGTAGAGGAATGGAATTGAATCCGATCCTTTAAAGATCATGATCTTCGTCATCAATCCCTAGAGAGGAAGCAGTGAAAGTATGATGCTGTAGACAGTCAAGTTGATTTTATCCTTGTGTCAATTTGACCTTCGAAGTCATAAGTCTCGCTCGCACTGTAAAATGAACGACGCACGGAGCTTTCCAGTCACACTCTCAGCTGTGATCTTTACAAGCACCATTCTTGTCCATACAGAGAGATACAAAATGTTTCAGACACAATTTTGATAAAAAATTAATTCCCCGCGGCGGCCTCATCATTCAGCGACTTGATGACACTCATGCTTAAGCGGCGATATTTCCAGCCCCAGATCGGTTTAAATTGTTAATCTCACATCGCACGCCGGCCATCTTCGTCTTTGGCTAGAGAAATCACCGAAAAGTCATTCATCTCATTATTTCCCGTCAGATGTGAACGATCCCACAAAATTATTATGCACAGCAAAGCCATGGGTTTATAAATAAATAATGACCAAAGTTTACTGTCGTTTTCTGATCCACTGTCCGATCGGCGGCGACCAGTTTGGGCTCGTCTCTTGGACCTCCCTCGTTTCCCCAGCGATGTCGGGGAGCCTCCGTCCGTGACCGAATGGAATACAAACAAGCGAACGTCCATCAGGGGCCATTAAGAACTTGTCGTGACTGACCGATTTGCACCTGTCTGCGGTCTGACGCGATGTAAAAATATGCCGTCTACAAACGGATGTCTGCATCACTTATCAGTGTCGGAGAAAAGTTTGGATAAAAGTTTTGGATAACATTTCCCAACGGCAGCTCCCCATCGTGGATGCAAACAAAATTTGTTATCTTCCTCGCAGCCGTCCACCCACAGCCGTCCTCAGGCCCCAATTAACGAAACTAGTTACAGCGGCAGGAAAACACTCTCAGACGACGCCAAGACAAGACGGACAAAGGCAGAACGAGAGCGAAAACACAAACAAAACACACGAATGCCCAAGTATAACAAATAAAATTTATTATTTATACTCGCGAGTATCTGCAGAATGATGCGTTGCTTCATATGTGCGGGCTTGTGCCTGCGCTTCTGCTCTCCGGCGACTCCCCGACTGTAGTGCAGCACCCCGTCCAGACAGAGAGACAAGGCGCGACATGATGACTAGCTAGTAGTGCGGCGGTTCTGTTGTTGTTGCTGTTGCCGACGGCATTTCTTATTTCGAGGTGCAATGAACGGATAAGTTCCTCTTGTTGCCATTGTGCTGCTCACGTAGATGCACACTTCTTCTTTTGGATCCGAGAAACAGATACAAGAATTGAGTTTTATTGCCTCGGTGTCAGTCAGGATCGGGTGGAAGTGGTTACTCACCGCAGCATGCAGGATGTCGTTGGTTAGTCGGCTCCTATCTGAATACACAGCGGAATCATTGAAACGCTTCGAGTTGATCTAATTGCCGAGGAAGGGTGGGGGGTTGTTGCCTGCTGGCAGCTGCAGTGGATGGCGATAATCGATAAGTTTCTGATATCGGTTTTTGTCTGCTTTGAACTTGCCCTTTGGGAGGGGACTGCAGCTTTGATGGATGGGTGCTTTTGCTGTGGGGCTGATATCGGGCGGTTTATGGGTTCTGAAAATCAAGTGTTTCTTATCTTATCGCTTGTGGAATTCTATAATCTAACCTGGGTGTTTAGAAAACACACGTAATCGATAAAGGGGACGGTTTTATTTTGAATGGAATGACTCAAATTTCTGGAAATCAGTAAACTGTCTGTTTGGTTTGCTATCTGTAGATTATCAATTATTGGATTGGTGATAAGTTTTGCAATTCCCCGGTGTGAAGTCAAAATGGTTGACTTCAGAAGCTTGTCTCCATGTTTTTAACCATTCCGACAAGAGCGGAGTTGTTTGTCTTTTCTGGCAGTTGGTAGTGTCTTAGAAGCTGACCATAGTGCAAAACAAACAAATGAGCAATTACTTCTCATATTACTGGAAATGACGTTCCTCCTGTATGTCGACGTCGAGTAAATTTCCACAGGCAATTCAGTAAATTCGTCTAAAACAGCAAACATTTTTAACCCTTAAATGCCCATTGGGCGATTGTGCGAACGGATTCTTTGAACAAAAATGCTGTCCAACAAAAATGTTCAAAAATGATTTTATTTCAATTCGTACCCGTATTCGCTTGAATCCTCCTGTAAGTCAACTTCGATTACGGCAAATGTCCGCGGGAAATTCAGTAAATCCATCTGAAATAATTTTAATTCGTTTCTTAACATACAGTTGCCAAGACAGACAAGTATGGGCTTAACGTGTTGTCCTGGCTACTCTAGGGTTATATCACGAAGCCATTTACTCTTTGGGCCATTTTTCGACGCTGCACCAGACGCCTTCAGAACGAATATAGAGTATCACGTTTAGAAATAAGCTTACAGACATATTTCTCTACCTTGGTACTGGTGGTGAGGCCCCGTTTGTTCTTTGCAACTCCACAAAGTCTTGAATCAATACCTTTCACGTCTAAGAATCGCAAAAGCCGATAGCCCTAACTTCTAGACCTACATGTCTAGGTGTACCAGTATGTTTTTATTTTTTTGAAAATAAGACACTAATTATTAATGGGAAAGTAAAAACGGTCAGAAATTGTTTATTGTGCAGCATTTGGCATTGCTGCCATTTGATTTTGACTCAAAGTGTCATCTCCATCCAATATCGTTGCAATTCGGCGTCTTCTTTGTCTTTTTTGGTGGTCTTCCACGTTCTTCGTCCCTCACATCAAAATCATTATTTCTGAACCGTTGAAACCATCTTTTGCATGTTGCTTCTGAAAGAGCATGATCACCATATGCCTCGACAAGCATTCGATGCGACTCTGCAGCACTTTTCTTCAAATGAAAACAAAAAAGTAATGCTTTCCGAAAATCATCACTTTCTGGTACAAAATTCGACATTTTTGTGTACTTGATGTATACTTAATATTTTTCACAGATGTCACAGCAAACAAAAAAAAAAATAAGGGCTTGTTCACAAAAAATGTTCCCCATCGAGACATTTGTATCTTGACGCTCACTTCATACTGATACACCTGGTAAATATACTTCTCCGCGCGACCACGATGCCTCCACTTAGTGGCCAACCTCAAGCGATTAGTATGGGAAATATGCGAGTCTCGCGGGCATAAGCATGATCTCCCGTGGCAACAGACTACAGCCTCTGATCAAGCTACCAGTAGGATGCCATAACATTCCGGGACTGGTCGCAATTGTTATCAGGGCGAAGACTTATGTAAAAATGGTAAATATAAATTTCTCTGTCTATCTAGCTTGAAAACGTCATTTTCTCTAGCACTGGAGTAGGTTATTTCCTAAATCATCAGCTATTAGCTCAGAATTTTAGACTTACGACAGTCATGCCTAACCTCTGGTATATTCTACGATCCCTACCCGAAGGGGAACCTTACCACACTCGAACTTCGATAACTCAAACCGTCCTTTGCCATAAAAAAAAAACAAAGAGTAGAATTATGTAGGACAAATATAAATTTCAGTGATGACCCCAGCCAATTTTCACCATCAAGTTATCAACAGAAGAATAAAAAATTAAATGTGCATGGCCCATGCAGGGGACTATATCTTTAGCGAAGCTGCGATCAAAACTCTTCAAAGTCGGACCACGGAGTGTCGGAACCTGTACTACTACCTCGCAACATGTTTCTAGTCATCCAGGCCAAATTATTTAGCGCTCACGATATATTGATGTTTTAAACCAAGGAGGCCTAGATACTAAAAACCCCTATCAGCTCAAGCTTTGATACTCGTACATTCGATGTACCATGTCCATGGCCATTGTCTTCTTCTCAATGACTCATCCTCTTGAACTTCTGAATGCATGAAGAGCCAGTTCATTTAAATGTTGCTCCAAATTTCGGTCCAGATTAGCGTTCAAGGGTTCGACGGATGAGGTGGAGACATTTAGGATTACTAAGACCACAGTATAGGTTCATATTGACGGCGAAATCTTAGTTTAATCCGATTTTTTTTTTACGGCTGGATGGCGCAGTTGGTTGTATGCCTGCCCTTGTTTATAGGGGTCCCAGGTTCGAATCCCAGTGAAAGCAAAAGTTGATACGCTTTTATCTAGTTTTCAAATCTGATCCAGTCACCATTTCCCGGGCGGATCTAATTAACGGCAATCTGTATCACAATGGATCATCCCAGTCCTGCTCTATGGCGCAGAGACATGGACGCTATTGAAAGCGGATGAAGAAGCTCTTGGTTGTTTTGAGAGAAAAGTTCTGCGTACGATCTTTGGTCCTGTTTGCGTTGATGGCGTTTGGAGGAGAAGGTTCAACCACGAACTATACGGGCTGTACAGCGACATGCACCTAGTTAGGCGTCTTCGGATCCAACGCTTAAGATGGCTAGGTCATGTACAGCGGATGGACACCACAGCTCCGGCCCGAAGAGTCTTCGACACCGAGCCATTGGGCCGCGCAACAGAGGACGTCCTCGCACTAGATGGCGCACACAAGTGGAAAAGGACCTCAACCAACTTGGTGTGCGCAACTGGAGGCAGCTGGCGAAAGATCGTGTTGGCTGGAGAGGCATGTTGGTTGAGGCCCAGGTCCACCCCGGACTGTAGCGCCAATCAAAGAAGAAGAAGTATCACAATGGACCAACAGTGTGCTGTCAAGCCTAATGTAATCTTACTACGATTTATTTTTTAATCAAAAAACTATTTCATTCCTAATGAAACGCTGTATCTTGAATAACTAGTTTTCAGCCACTTTAACCATTGTTAAATACTATCAGGTCTGGGATGACCGAGGTATGATTGGTGGCCGAGCACTTGTGCCTTTACCTTATGAACTGAAGTAATGCAGCGCTGTATTCCCACAAACGTCCTTGTTGTGACCAGTAAGTGTGCCTATAACAATCGTTCTCTTCCGATTAATTATACGTTTTTAATAAGTGTCCTTTGATGTTATGGCGTGATTACTTTTAGTGTTCAGAATTCACATGCTCTTTTATGTTCCAGAAGACACTTGTCTCCAAGACTGAGCAAATAGAAAGGTTGCATCTGATTGCTGCCCCCTTTAAGAAAAGACAGCAATGATTCCTCATCATCATTTTCAGTGGCCCACACGATCCGTTGAATGGTACGCGGCAAAGCACTCATGAGAGATTTCCAGGTCACTCCATCTTCCGCCATTGACTGTATCTCATCAGGAGTTAAGCGTTAGCGTAACAAAGGCAAAGACTAGCCGCCACTGGTTTAATATGATAGATCAAATGGTGCCCGATCTTAATTTTCAGTTCATTCATTAACCCAGTCAAAAATAGTTCAAAAATCATCGAACTATAGGCGACGTGTTTTCCCACCATCATCATCCGAATTATACAATAATTAAAGATTTATTCTTCTTTAAACCATTAATTATGTAATGCAACATCGTTCAAGTGGCTGCCTCGTAGTACGTAGTAGCTCATTCTGACAACCCAATTTTCCAAGACCCTGTTTATGGTTTCGAGGTGCAACTCACGCATTGCTTGGTTGTTACTGGCCTTATGTGCTTGAATCTTTTTTGGATTGTTGGCATAAAATAGTCCTTCACGGCTTCCCACAAAAATTGCAAAGGGGTCAGTTCGCAGCTCCGATGCAGTCGATTGACATCGTCAAGACTGAGAATTTGGTGCGCAAAAGGTTGGTTGGGGCATGACGCGCCATCTTGCGTGAACCACAACCGTCCTTCAATTTTAGTAAAAACTAAAAACATGTCGGTTAACGTGGCACTTTAACGTCCACTGTGACCGTAACGTTGTTCCCAGCTTTATTTTCGAAATCATCAGGAGATTTATGCCTAAGCGTAAAAATCACCGGCATGTCTAGCCGGTGAATTCACAGGTTCAACCCAAGAGATAAGTTGCTGCCCGAACCCAATTGTCAATTCACCCACGTTATACTGGAATCACATGCGAAGTAGTTGAAAATCATTGAACTATAGCCGTCCCCACCACCGGCGACGTTTCTTTTTCCCACGGTCATCTTTGAAAAAATACTGGGGTACTGATTCCACTGATTCACATGAACCCCACTAAACAATGCACTGACGGCTTCTGTATTGCCTGAGATTGCCCATCGGACCAAATTCTGTTATTAACATACTCATTCAACCAGAAGTGATTTGGGTCGATGGAGACAATTTTTCACATTGTCACATTTTGATAAGAATATTCATGCATTCTTAAGCGTTCTTGGGCCTTGGGTCTTGTGAAAGAGGAATACTAACTGAGCCTGTTGAACATCAATAAAATCACCGAAAACTTATAATTTGAATATCTTCTTCTTGATTGGCGCTACAGTCCGGGGTGGACCTGGGCCTCAACTAACATGCCTCTCCAGCCAGCACGATCTTTCGCCGTATAGTTCGTGGTTGAACCTTCTCCTCCAAACGCCATCAACGCAAACAGGACCAAAGATCGTACGCAGAACTTTTCTCTCAAAACAACCAAGAGCTTCTTCATCCGCTTTCAATAGCGTCCATGTCTCTGCGCCATAGAGCAGGACTGGGATGATCAGGGTTTTATACAAGCTCAATTTGGTGTTTTGAGAGATGGCTCTGTTACTCAATTGTCTCTTGAGCCCAAAGAAACAGCAATTGGCAAGAGTAATTCTGCGCTTGATCTCGGTACTGGTGTTGTTGTCCCTATTTACTCCGGAGCCTAGGTAGAAGAAGTCCTTGACTACCTCAAAGTTTCTGCTGCCCAATATGACGCTCTGTCCGAGACGTCGATGTTGTGCGTCCTTCCGTGATGACAGCATGTACTTTGTTTTGCCCTGGTTTACCGCTAGACCCATTTTAGCCGCTTCCGCTTCAATACTAGCAAACGCCTCATTGACGGCTCGCTGTGTTCGTCCAATCACGTCAATGTCGTCCGCGTAAGCAAGCAGTTGAACGGACTTTTGGAAGATCGTGCCTCGGGTGTTTACGTTTGAGTTTCGCACGATCTTCTCATGTATGATGTTAAAGAAGTCACATGACAGCGTGTCGCCTTGCCTAAAACATTTTTTGACATTGAAGGTCTCGGTGAGTTCGTTACCGACCTTGATGGAGCAGCGAGAGTTCTCCATCGTCATCCTGCACAACCTGACGAGTTTGGCAGGAATGTCAAAACTAGACATGGCGTTATATAGCTCATCTTTTTGCACGCTGTCCTATGCGGCCTTGAAATCGACAAATAGGTGGTGGGTGTCGATCTGCATCTCTTGAGTCTTTTCCAGGATCTGCCGTAATGTGAAAATTTGATCGATAGTGGACTTTCCTGGGCTGAAACCGCACTGATAAGGACCTATCAGGTTGTTGACAAAGGGTTTCAGGAGTTCACACAGAACGGCAGAGAGTATCTTATAAGCGATGTTAAGGAGGCTGATCCCTCTATATAGTTGGCGCAGTCAAAGGGGTCTCCTTTCTTGTGGACCGGACAAACGACGCTGAGATTCCACTCATCGGGCATGCTTTCCTCCGACCATATCTTACAGATGAGCTGGTGCATGCGCCCAACCAGGTCATCTCCAGCTGCCTTAAACAGTTCCGCGGACAATCCGTCCGCTCCAGCAGCTTTGTTCGACTTCAGTCTAGAAATCGCTTTCTTGACTTCGTCCAAGTCGGGGGGACGGAACTCGTGTTCATCGTCGTCCAAATTGAGTGAAACATTCTGCCTGACAGCGGAATTTGTGTCGTCATCGCCATAATTTGAATATACTACAGTGATTAACCAAGTGAGCGTGAAAGAGCAATTCGCATGGAGGCGTTACCATTGCCATTTAACCAATGAAGGTGTCGAATGTCTGAGAACATACATGCACTTGCCTCTAGAAATTGTTCCAGTAACCCAGTAACGACCAACTGCTTCTGGTCCTCGTGACGATTCCACAAAGACCGAAGAAGACTGTTGTGGATAAAGGGGCGCCCCTGGTGGAGCTGACAAGAAAGGTGATATTGGTGATGGAACTGGAGATGTTGATAGTGTTACCACAGAACCTTATAGAGTCAAAAAGACTCATTTTTTTAAACTTGACTCATAATTTTTCGATTTGACTCATTTTCCCAACAGAAATGCCTAAACATCTAACGTACTTTTATTTCACATTTTCATTTTCATCATTTTCATAATTTTGCAAAGTGTGACTAGCTTTCATTTAAAACGCCTGAGAACATACTTGTTTCTTTTTTTCGCATAAGGAGGCCTTGTGTTCTCAAAAACCTTTGTTTTAGCTTTTTAGCTTCTGGGACTCATAAATAATTTAACGTGTAACACATGAATTCCGTGGTGGATTTGGCCGACCACAATAGTTTGTACAATAAAGAAGAAAAAAAGCTCCATCTTTAAGTTCACTTTAACAAATCAAAACAACGACGTCCACTTCAGCTTCTCCTTCCCCGATTCAGTGTCGTAGTTAGGACCTAAATCGAAAAAAAAACTTGTGTCGTGATAAGTGAACCTGTGGTCTAGTGTTCAACTTCGGAATCCAATGACGCATTTAAAATCGTTCACATTCACGTCGAGGTTCTTCTAGAATTTATTGCACACGTTTGGCGTTGCGCTGTGCATACGTTATTGGACTCGTCTTAAGTCACCATTCGATAAGGCATCTCCAGAAAGAGAGTCCATTATGTGAACAGACCAAAAGCATCTCTTCGTGTTGAAGCGATCAATCTACCCCACGTCCATAAACAGAAAAACATTCATCATAGAGCGGAGTGATTGGATAACTGGTGATCTGCCAAAATTGGGCTTCGCAGTTCGCGCGTCTAGTGTTTTTGATGAGAACACATAAACCAACGTTTTGCCTAAATTTGCGTCCACACATGGAGTTTGTTTGGCAAGGGAAGCGCTGTAAATGGCAACAGACAGGCTCCCCGAACCCAACCCCCAGGAACCGCCTCTCTCTCGACGGCGATGACGATCTACAAACGAGCATCGATGAAAGAGATTATGACAGTTTACGACATGCGTTTTTGAGTTTTATCGGTTCACAGGTCTGCGACCGTACATGGACGCCCCAGAGAGGTGCGGCATTCCCCGAGAGTAGGCGTCAGTCCATAACGTTAACCTTGGCACAGAATACCTGGGATGCCCGGGAGAATGGTGTAAAACTGCGGCATTACAAGATTAAAAAAGGTTTCGTTCGAATGCGATAAACGAGGTCTCGCCGGCCGGAGATGTTCATAAAGATTGAGGCGGACATCCAGAAAGAGCCCCATTTTATTCTGTTTTGACACGTTATCGCCCAAATTAGCATTATTATTGTATCCAGAACGTTTTATTACACGTTTAGCCGTTGTGCCAGTTGTGTATCAAATTTTCGTCTAATTTCCATTTCTGAACAAACAAAGCCACAAAGAGCATGTGACGTTGTTGTGCGTCTGGCTGGGTAGGCCGCAGTCCGGTGCGTGGTTGGGAAGTTTCCCACAATGGAAAAGCAAGAAACTGCAATGGTCTGTCAATTCAGTTCAGAAGCACTGGCCTCCTCCCCTGCCAGCGATTAATTCTATCTCATTCGAGTTTTTTTTTTCCTTTTTCCTCCATTTCCCTTTGTGGCACTCGTTCCGTTGTCTGCTCAAGCGTGCGTGTAATTTGTCTAATGTAACACACGAGTGTGCCTTAGTCCGCCTTAGTTTCATCGGCACGTCGTCGCTTCTGTTTCATCGCATGGAAGCGACGGCGAAGAAAGCCCATTTCTTAAATCCTAAATCCCGAATCCTTTATGGAGCTAAGCACGATCGCATACGATAAACATACGTCAGTTGGGGCGTCGCGTCAGCCGGTCGGTTGAGGTGCGAAGGACCTGGGATTGTAACTAAAATAAGTCGTAAAATTTGCGAAACCTTAGAAAGGACTTAGACCACCTCTTATCGAGACCCGGTGCGAGGGTATTCCGTTCGGCGTAATGTGCTCGGACGGATGGGGCTCAAATTACTGTGGGGACGGAGACAGGAAGAGGGTTCCGGGTGGCTGCTGTGCGAGTATTTATTCTCGGTTTTTATGGGTTCGGATGTGACTGAGATGTGGGGAGCCTTACGAATTGATGAGGGGAGTCCTGCATTCGTTCGTTTTTTTCTTCTTCTTCCAATTTAATGCCCGAGATTATGTGGAATTAATTTAAAAGGGCCGAGATTAATCCACAAATCATGTTAACCACTTTGAAATTCGTAAAAGCAAAAGACACAGCTTCGTGGGGAACCAATGCGATTTGATTTACGGTGTGCGCAGGCAAGCGGATCTGCTTTCTTTTCCTCGTCGGGTGAATATGGAAAGGATAACGTGGAGGAACATTCATCTCTTCTGACTGACGTTTCTTCGATTGGCTTGGAATGGATAAGTGGCTAAGTTATTTGATTGCTCGTGGTGCCCATGTGCGATGCTTGCGCTTGTGGAAGGCGATACCTGATTGATGGGGAGGTTGTTATGGTTTTGGGGACGTATCCATTTTCTGGGTAATTGCGATGGAAGGAGCTCATTCGTATATTTGGTTCCGGTGCAAGTGATGTCTGTCTTTTGATGACCGTTCAAATTTCCTCCAAAAAGGTGAACGACCGACGAGTTCTCTAAAAGCGTTGACAGCTGTGGACGCATACGTTCATTTCATGAGATCCCATGCTAAGAAAGATCCAGAAAAGAAGAGAATGCAGGAAAAAAATAAACTTCGCTTCCAAAAGTCTTCTCATCAAGTAACGACTGGATGGCTCAGTTGGTTGAGTGCCTGCTTTTGGATATAGGGGTCCCCGGTTCGAATCCCAGTTAAAGCAACGTTGATGCACTTTCACTATTTGCCTTTGGAAACAAAATAACGTGACTATCACTGCAGGTGTCGATCAGTTGTCATAGTCTGACCAAGTGTATCACAATGCATGGACATGTTATAAGTGCGCTAGCGACTAGCTATCAATCCCACTAATCTAACATAATCTCATCAAGCAGCTTCATGTGGAGACGGGAAGTGCTTGAAAATGAAATGATTTGGTCCTGTTTCTAAATCTTTGGACAAGTGTATGGCGGTTGCCGAAATGCCCCACGTACGGAATGATCCCGATGAGATGGATAATCAGTATAGAAATATACTTTGGAGGACCAGCATTTGCTTGTTTGTTTGGACGAGAAATAGTCTCATAATTCTTGGTGATGACATGACGCCACAAGTTAAATGTTATTTAATAGTAGCAGGATTCTTATTTGTCTATATTGCATAACATCGATGTAAAGAGACACGATATTTGAATATCTTACTTTTGAAAATCATAAAGAAAGGAGACCCTTTAAACTGTACCAATTATAGAGGGATAAGTCTCCTAAATATATCCTTAAGATCTTTTCTGCCGCTCTGTGTAAACGCCTGAAACCCTACGTTAACAGCCTGATTGGTCAATATCAGTGCGGGTTCAGAAAAAAATCAACTATTGACCAAATATTAATTTTAGATCTTGGAAAAGACCCATGCGTTTCAAGTTGATACCCACCACCTATTCATCGACTTTTAGACCGCGTATGACAGTATTTATGGAGACGAGTTATACTCGTCTTGGTCTAGTTTTGGCATCCCTGCAAAACTCCTCCGCCTTTGCAGAATGACGATGGAGAATGCCCGATGCTCTGTCAAGTTCGGTAAAGATACCGAGACCTTTGAAGTCAGAAAAGGATGTAGACAAGGCGACGCACTCATGCGACTTTCTTAATATTATTCTCGAGAAGATCGTGCGGAACTCTAATGTCAACACCAGAGGTACGATTTTCCACAAGTCTGTGCAACTGCTCGCATATGTCGACGACATTGGCATCATCGGAAGAACACAACGGGTTGTCAGTGGGGCGCTTGTGAGCATCGAGAAGGAAGCGGCCAAGATGGGGTTTGCGTGAGAGTAATACGAAGTATATGCTATCTTCGTCCACCATCACAGACGTTTTGGACAAAACGTCACCATAGACAGCTGTAATTTCGAGGTAGTGACAACGACACTACTGCGGAGATAAACGGAGGATCACGTTGGCCAACCTTTGCATTTTTGCACTCGGTAATCCACTGAGGACTAAAGCCATCTCTCGAAGAACCAAGATATCTCTATATAAGAACTTGACAGTTCTAGTCCTGCTGTATGGCGCAGAAGCGTGGACACTAATTCATTCACATTCTTGGTCGCTTCGAGAGAAAAGTCCTCCGAATTATCTTCGGTCCCGTATGTACGGATGGTGTTTGGAAGAAGTGACTGAACGTCGAGCTGTACGGGCTGTACAGCGACATCGACCTGGTCAAACGAGATCGAATCTCTTGTCTCAGATGGTTAGGGCACGTCGAGCGAATGGACACCAATGCCCCGGCCCGGAAAGTCTTCGACTTCAACCCCGAGGGACAACGCGGTAAAGGAAGACCACGCCTACAGTGACGCTCTCAGCTAGAAGGAAACCTGAATAAATTAATCGTGCGTAGCTGGGAATAACTAGTACAAGACCGAGCTAGATGGTAAGGCATGTTGGCTGATGCCTGGACTGTAGCGCCAGCCGAAGAAGAAGAATACTATTGAAAATTGCATAAATTATTAAAACACACTGATTAGAAACATACAATACTGCTGAACATACTAAAACCAAACCACTGCGCTCTTCTACCATTATCCTCTCGGGATCGCCTCTGGGTATTATTTCGCGAGTCTGCTTAGGGATAGCGCTGTATGCTCTACAAATATTTGCCGATCTAGCTTTCTCCTGCCAATTCGATCCTTCTTAATTCTATGCGCACGCATAGATGTCTATAAAGACATTTTTCTGCTGATTGTGTTATGCCTGATTAGGAGCACGGGATGTGGTAGACGGGCTCTTGGACATTTTAGACACTTTGTTTGTATCATACCTTACTTTGGCCTTAAATGTAAATCGTATAAATTGGTCTAAGAAAGGGACAACAACACCAGTACCGAGATCAAGCGCAGAATTACTCTTGCCAATCGCTGTTTCTTTGGGCTCAAGAGGTAACATTTTGAGTAACAGAGCCATCTCTCTAAACACCAAATTGAGCTTGTATAAAACCCTGATCATTCCAGTCCTGCTCTATGGCGCAGAGACATGGACGCTTTTGAAAGCGGATGAAGAAGCTCTTGGTTGTTTTGAGAGAAAAGTTCTGCGTACGATCTTTGGTCCTGTTTGCGTTGATGGCGTTTTGAGGAGAAGGTTCAACCACGAACTATACGGGCTGTACAGCGGCATGCACCTAGTTAAGCGTCTTCGGATCCAACGCTTAAGATGGCTAGGTCATGTAGAGCGTATAGACATCACAGCTCCGTCCCGAAGAGTCTTCGACACCGAGCCATTGGGACAGCGCAACAGAGGACGTCCTCGCACAAGATGGCGCACACAAGTGGAGAAGGACCTCAACCAACTTGGAGTGCGCAACTGGAGGCAGCTAGCCAGAGATCGCGCTAGTTGGAGAGGCATGTTGGTTGAGGCCCAGGTTTAACCCGGACTGTAGCCCCAATCAAAGAAGAAGAAGAAATTGGTCTAAGGTGTGTCTTTATAAAATTCTTATTATTCTGCATTGCTAATGATCAACTATCCTTGGAACGAGATGTACCTAGAAAATTTTTAAAATGGTGTGTTGGCCGCGTCATGGGCTTCACCAGGAAATATAAAGTCCACATCATCAGTGGCAACTATTATTATAGGCATACGCAGCTTAGTTGGAACCTGATCTTATTCGATGGAATATGAAAACTCATTCAAAATCAAATTCATCCACACATTTTCTAGCAAAATAAGGCGTACCTACTGCAATGGTCAGGTCTTTCAGAAATGCTCCTGTGCTTTCCTTTGAACAAAGAAAATCATTCGTGGAAAAAAAAGGACAACGAAGATGCATTTCTCGTCGAACCTCATATAAAGACGCAATAAAATGTACGGATTACACTCATTCGGCAACTAGCAGCCAAGCCTGACATAAGACTGTCCTCTTCACAACTTTTTTATGTACACACTCCTCAGGTCTCCAGTCTATGGAGGGCATAATTCAGAGAAGTAGCCGCTTGCAATTTCTTGCGGTCCTGGGCTTCATACTTTCAGTCATCAATACCGAAGTGTCCTTGAACCAAGAGGCTTGCATTTGAAGACCCTCTTAGCTGAAGCATTAGCGTCAACGCGATCGATTAGGCTGAGTAAGTGTGATAGCCAGAATGATTATAGCCTGGCGACATCTCATGGTATAGTTCGTGTCTTCTTCTCCATTCACCTCCATCAAGGGCAAGACCATACATTCGAAGAATAATGTTTATTTCAAAATCGACGACAATTGTCTCTTTTGTTAAGCTTATCGCCCAACAGACGACTCCCACTTTCACCAGAGACCTGTTAGTTCCCATCACAGAGTGCTTGGTTAGTGTTTACTAACTAATCCCAGTTCGGGACTTCGGGTTGGATTAGCCGTACAGTGACTATGCAAGTCTTTTTCAAAAATCATACAAGGACGCACTAAAATACTATACAAAAAAAACTCTCAACTACTGCAGCGTGAGGAGAAGCAGTGTCAAGCACTCCTATTCCTGGTGATGTTATATACTATTTTTACGGACATTCTGTTAGCTATCAGGAACCTTGTACCAATCACACCAAACTGCAAAGTGGTCTATATCTATCGCTCACATCATTGTTGTTGGACGCTTAGTCATAGAGTCATCAGAGAGCAAGAGTACGAGACCATAAGCATCGGATGAGTCATTCCATCGAAACGTAAGGATTCGAGAGTAAATTCGACAGTTTCGAGAGTGGCTTCAATTGAAAGTTCGACTGAGGATATGAGGACTGCGGACTGTAAATTCATCGCTACAAAAAAGGCGATGAACTTCCCAGCCATACGGCATCCTTGCCACTTTTGGATGAACACTATGATAATGCGAACCTATTGCCACGTGTAGATATGAAGTCCAACAACGGATGTGAAACATAGGCACTAGGTGCAACTTGTTGGGAACGATTTGATCTAGTTTAGATTGCGAAGTGCCCTCGAAGCACATGACAGCGCAATAGGCCATACGCATCTGGAGCTATTTCAATATTGTTTCTAAATGTAGCTTGCTCCATAAGTATTCTTCTATTTGCGGCTGGTTGACACAGAGAGGGTAGGGCAGGGTTGCAATGTAGCATTCAAGTACAACGACCCACTTGTCAAAGAAAAGGATTCGAAAACTAGCTCCTATTCGATTAATGTCCAAGGCAACCCACCGCCCGCCTCAAAGGGAAATCCATTTTCTAGATTGCCTTCCATCTCGACGTCGACGTTGAAAATGATCATTCTATTAAATCATCACAAGTGTCCGTCCAGCGTTGACAGAAAAGAAAACCCATTTCCTGTGTGTGTCTCTGTAGCTGGACTGGGGAAACATAAAAATCTGACATATATTCGCTTAAATGGTTTTCTCAAATTTCCACTCAACCGAAAAAGCTCTTAAGGACCGCTTGGTATCCTTGTTCCATTTCGGTGCTTGTTTTCCTCGCGTGTACTGTACACACTCAAAAACTCACCCAGTTGTGAAATGCCTTACCGACATCCGTCATCGCATTGCGCTGCTCCTTCGTTCCATCTCGTCCTTTGCTCGCATTCCTCTATTTACCTTCTTGTTGTTGTTGGCGAACAATCGGATTCTCGATGAATGGTTTCAAATGTATCTTAACAAGAGCGCCTGCAGACTGCTTCAATTGTCACTAGCGCCAACAAAAAAAGAAAAGAGACAAAATAAAGCAGAATCCGGCGGAAGAAGGACAAATGTGTGTACACTCGATAAATAAGCACGAATGTGTGCACTTAAGTTCACAACAAAAACTTGATGCGAGTGTCGTCCCAGTAATGTTTCTCGGTCAAAAGTTCAAGAGGTCTGCGAATGGAGCAAAGCAGTGCAGTGCAGTGCATCCATCTGAGTCGGTTGCTCGGCAACTGTCTGTCTGAGCGGCGGGTGTGTGCACGACGACGAGTGTGTATGTGTCGGGGAGAGAAGAGCTTGCAATCCTTCTGCACTCTGCCCTGGAATATTAAATTTCGCAATTCGAACCGCACCCATTGCGAGCTCGAAACGCGAGGAAAATTGCAATTTGCTCATGGACATGACCCATTTAGTTTGTGTATCTACGCCATGCCCTGGCGGTGGGTGGCGGAGAGAGTGTGGAAGGTGTGGCGCCCGTCTATCTCTCTATCGCCACTCAGCTACTTTAAATGCAATTTATTCCATCGGCATTCAATTTGGCTTCGAATAATGAAATTTCAATTAGCCCGACGCGATGTGACACCGAGGATGTCAATTCGGTTAGCGCGCAACCCTTTCCGCAGGTCCTCGCGGCAGGCTACCAGTGGCCGCACGAAGGCAAACCGGCAGGCAGGTGGTGGGTCCCGCCGCTGTTTTTGGATGTTCAGCCGTTCGGCGTTGCATCTGCACTGTGCCGTGTGGCAGTGGTCCTTGGCCAAGTGACGGAGCAAGGTGCAGCGAATTTATGTGCAGCCCGTATGCACGGTGTGAGTTATAGCTCATCAGGCGTTCGTTTCGTTTGAAGGGATCGTCCGGGCAAGGATTCTCGAAGATTGCTAAACATGAATTTTAAGTTTCATTTGACGGCAAAATGTGTTGCAATTTGTGCACAGGAACTGCGGCGCTGATGGCGGTAAACGTCGTTACGAAACGCAAGGTGACGTGGCCTCAGGCGGGCAGGTGGGAAATTAACCTGTGCCAGCGTCGAAGTGGTTTTCGAGCGAGGTTTGGATTTGTCGGCGATGGCGCCGGTGTTTTCTTCTCCTCTGTCACTCTTGCGCTCGCCTCTGTGGTGCGGAGAGGTTAAATTTGAATTTTAATACATTGTGGACTATGTGCCGACAAATTGATGATATGAAAGATCAAAGCGAAAGCGGCGCTGCAGATAAGGCCAGTCAAAGTGTGTGTGCGTGTGTTTGGACGAGATGAGTGGTAATTTCGCAAATTGACTGGGCTTTGATTATTCCTTGCAGTTTGATTATTTCGATTGCCTGAGACAGGTTGTAGTGAGGTAAGGAGGGGAGACTGGATTTTTCACTGGTGGGTGAAAAGCGAGAACAGGTACTTCAAGAGCAGAGGTTTTCTGAAAAGTCTTTGAAGGATACCTGATCCTAGGGAGCCCGATTCCTTCAGAATGCAAATGACTTAACCAATGCGGCTATCATTGGTGAAGTGATACTCTGACCTCGACACTTGTCAGGATACTGAGAACGAACGTCATCGGAAGTGCTCTTGATCAATCCAGTAAACAGTAACTCTTTTCTAAATATTCCTGTGTAAGGGCTGAAGGAGGACGTTCTAAAGATTTGCAAACAATATTATTCCTTATTCATACACACTGTTAAGCTTTACTCACTTATTTACTTATCAGACCGGCGAGAGGCGGGTCGAGCTTGAGAAACATCCATTGGTGGCAGTCCTGGGCACCCTATTCCCAGTCATCGAGATCAAGATGCCGTACCTCTGACATTTTAGGTCTTTCTCACCTACTCGACTCAGTAGGCTCGGATTCAAAAGACTCTCATAGCTGGAACGTGCATATGAATGCGCTCAATGTGCCCGAGACCGTGTAGTCGACAAATTTCTGCCTTCCGGAATACATCCATATTCTGGTACATCTCGACGAGACCATATATCCGACGTGAAATTTTGTTTTGCAAAGAATAAGCTCTGCGGTTTTGCTTAACGTTCAGCTTTCAGATCTACGATGACTGGCAAAACGAGAGTCTTGTAGAGAATGATATTATTTCGTCGAGTCTGGAGTCTTGAGAGCAGTTAGATCTATAATTTAAAGTAGCATCGGTTGCCAAGGGCCGCTTAACGCCGGATCTCCACTGTGATGTAATTTGTGCAATTTACGTTTGCTACAAGTTGGACAGACTGTTTTAAATTGAATTGAAGATCGCGATATTTTGTCCTACGTCAACGGTTGCCACTTAAAAAAAGAATGTGTCCAAATTACCAAAAGACCAAAATATTTGTAAAGAAAGAACAATTAATTCATCAGTTTTATTTTAATATATGGTTCATGTTGCACAGATAACATTATTACATAAAAATATAAAAAATAAAACATACATACTTACTTACTTAAGGTGGCGTTACAGTCCGGGGTGGACCTGGGCCTCAACCAACAAGCGTCTGCAGCCAGCTCCATCTTTAGCTAGCTGTCTCCAGTTTCGCACGCATAGTTGGTTGAGGTCCCTTTTCACTTGCGTGCGCCACCTGAGTCGCGGTCTTCCTCTACTGCGCCATCCCTCGGGGGTGGATTCGAAGACTTTTCGGGCCGGAGCATTGGTTTCCATCCGCTTTACATGACCTAGCCATCTCAATCGTTGGATCTTCACTCTTCTGGCTAAGTCGATGTCGCTGAACAGCCCGTATAGTTCGTCGTCGTATCTCCTCCTCCACTCACCATCTATGCAGACGGGACCGAAAATCACACGAAGAATTTTCCAAGGCTTCAACCAAGGGCTGCTTCATCCGCTTTTGACAGAGTCCATGCCTCCGCGCCATATAGCAGGACTGGGACGATTAAGGTCCTGTAGAGCGTTACCTTGGTTGTTCGAGAGAGGGCTTTGTTTACCAATTGCTTTCTTAGCCCAAAGACGCACCGATTGGCAAGAGTTATTCTTCGTTTGATTTCAGCGCTGGTGTCGTTGTCTGAGTTGATAGCGGTTCCTTGGTAGACAAAGTTTTTAACTACCTCAAAGTTATATCTGTCTGCCGTGACGTTCTGACCGAGACGTCGGTGTTGGGTGTCCTAAAAAAAAAATAATAAAATATATTACATATAAATTAAATTCAAATAACTAGTCATAAATACCATCCATTAAAATACTACTTATTGTTGCAATTATATCGTTTTGGATTGTTTTCCTCAACATTCCCTTAAAAAATTGTAGAAGTTTCCAAGAATTGTTGATGCCGAATCGTATTTTGATGTGCATTCACATAAACCTTTGAAGTTGCCTTAATTTAATGATTCATTGCATTTGTTCTAATCCCCGAATGGCAATGAACAACTTAAAAAAATGTGCCATTAATCAAAACTTCAAAGCCTTTTGTGTAACAACGGTATCAACATTTTAAATTCCAGTTTGTCTCTAATGATCGAAAAGGAATTCAATTCTTCATAATCTTCTGTCTTGCATGATCTACTAAATGGGTCGAGGGGTAAAGCACACACTAGAGATCTCGAGGCCACTCTATCCTCCGCCAACGACTCTAGCTTATTAGGATTTATGCGGCGTCCAAGCGACTTTTTGGACGTGGTTCAACCACCTTTTTTCTGGGTCTGTCAAGGGTTCGCTTTGCTGATGGAGTCGACGAGAGTTTCGTGTCATGTGCCCAAACCATCGACGCATATCTCCATCCGTTCAGAGAAGTAGCTGCTTGACATTACATTCACGATATCCTTGCGTACTGCCTTCTTGCCCTGTACCGGAAGTAAATCCCACAACAGTTCGAATAAATTTCATATCGGAAGCTGGCAGCTTGTATCCGCGATCTTATTATTTCGGTCCTTGCCTGAATGTCATGATCATTGGTGAGACTTTAAAGAAATACTGTGTGGAAATCCACTGACTTAGCTATGACTCCAAGTTCGGTCTTTCGGATTACAGATATTCCAAACTCAGAGGTCTAGGTTGCATAAAAACTAAAGTTTTTTTTCTTTTCTTTTTGTGATCACGAGAACAAATAATGAGCAAATTTGGTCACAAATGACGCCCAGGTGATGTGTAGCGGAACATTTCTTTGTCAACAGTGTATGTTTTGGCATCGTTCTTTTAAGACAAACTCGCTTAGTCTCTCCCTTAACTGCTGCTTTCACTACCGCAGATTGCGAATGCGTGTCGATGTCTGCGATGATAGTGCCTTCGAAATCACGACGAAGTTTCCAACCTTCTCCTCCAAACGCCATCAACGCAAACAGGACCAAAGATCGTACGCAGAACTTTTCTCTCAAAACAACCAAGAGCTTCTTCATCCGCTTTCAATAGCGTCCATGTCTCTGCGCCATAGAGCAGAACTGGGATGATCAGCCTTTTATACAAGCTCAATTTGGTGTTTCGAGAGATGGCTCTGTTACTCAATTGCCTCTTGAGCCCAAAGAAACAGCGATTGGCAAGAGTAATTCTGCGCTTGATCTCGGTACTGGTGTTGTTGTCCCTATTTACTCCGGAGCCTAGGTAGACGAAGTCCTTGACATGTACCTGCCTGCACTCCCTGCATGTACCTGCCTGCACTCGTCGTCAAACCATGGGTTCCTTCTGGGTGGTGTCGTGAAACCCAGCACATCAGTGGCAGCTTCTTTGATGGCTTTTTGACAACGTTTCCATTCTTCTTCTATTGAATGTGCAGGCAGCGTCGAACTTTCAGAGAGTTTCAGGGAGACTCGGTCGGCAAAGTTCCTAGCAGTCAGTTGCGATTGTAGCTTCCCGACGTCAAACCGTAGTGTTCTTTCTCGACTCAGTATTCCTCTCGATATCCTCATCCTTACCTTGGCTACAACAAGGAAATGGTCCGAGTCGATGTTGGCTCCTCGGAACGTGCGGACATCGAGAATATTGGAAGAGTGTCTGACGTCGATCGCAACGTGATCAATCTGGTTGACGGTTGATTGATCAGGAGACCGCCAGGTCCCCTTATGGATGTTGAGGTGCGGGAACCGCGTGCTCATTACAGAGAGGTTACGCCCCGAGGCGAAATTTACCAGCCTGAGTCCGTTTCCGGATGTGTTGTCGTGCAGGCTGTGTTTTCCGATGACTCTAGCAAAGATTTCTTCCTTGCCCAGCTGTGCGTTGAAATCTCCTAGAACGATCTTGGTGTCATAGCTGGGGCATCGATCGTATGTTCTTTCTAGGAGATCATAGAAGTCATCCTTGCTATCGTCATCCTTCTCCTCCGTCGGGGCGTGTGCGCAGATCAGGCTGATGTTCCCGAATTTAGCCTTGATGCGGATTGTTATGAGGCGCTCGCTGATATAATCAAAGCTTAAGACTTTTTGCCTAAGTCTGCCTCGAACAACGAATCCGCATCCAAATAAGCGCTGCCTTCCCTCTTTGTAGCAATCACCGTAGTAGATGTCGCAGTTTCTCATCTTCCTTTTGCCCGGCCCATCCCATCGCATCTCCTGGATGGCGGTGACGTCTGCTTTGTAGCATTCCAGGGCCTCCGCGAGTTCATCGGCTGCACGTGGTCTGTTCAGGGACCTCACATTCCACGTGCAGAACCGAAAATCATTGTCCTTTGATCGTTTGCTGGGATCGTCAACTTTGAATCCGTCCATATCCGAGGCCTGTTGTCGGTTCGTAACCGTTGGTTTTTTGTGTGGTGAGGGAGTCAACCTCACGCACAACCTACAACTGGTAGGCCAGGCCCATTATTTGACCCTCGGGCAGAGGGGGATCGCTGCATACATTGGTTCACCAAACAACGGTTGTTGTGATGGCTATCCAGGGGCGCCACTAGGAGGCTGTATGTCAACTTGACTTATGGACAAGCAGGGATCGCGCTGGCATCCTACCAGGTTGGGTGCAGTCAGCAACTTTGCCCTGTGTACATAAGCCCATGTCTTTACTATTCAGTAATTCATTATTTCATGAGCATCTATATTAAAGATCAAGTAGTAATGTACCAAAAAGGCTACCCTGTGGCGGATATGCCTATGTATATAGTTGTTGCAAGAGTTTGGATCCGCTTTCTTGTGAATGGACGATTCGTTGGGCGTGTGTTCGTCTTTGCAAATTCTGCAGATGAACTAGTGCTTGCTCCCTACCAGAACATGATTGCGAGAGAACTTTAAGCTTTTTAAGACAAAAATATAGGGTGCAGCCTTAAAGCTAAAAAACAGAATCTTAAGGGAGACATCGGATCAACGGCGAGATACATATTTTTTTATTCGAAACGTCAGTCTTATCCTCGCATCGCGCACCAGCATACACGTACGTGTATCTTTTACTACCAGGTGCTGAACTTGAAATCAATGGTTTTTCAATCTCAATGCTCTAGAGTAGTGGAAAAGTGGCAATGGACACTCCAGTAGTTTTGCTCAAAGTGTCTATGCGACCTGTGTGGACCAAACTTAACGATTAGCGGGTTACCAAGCAGTTCCTTTTGCCGTCGACATCTATAAGAAGGGATCTTTAACCATCATATGATGGTTCACGAATAGCTCACGTGACTAGTGCTAATCATAAAACGCAACCCGTAAAATGATGAACTCATCATCTCCATATGCCCCGTAGCTTGCAAAATGCTTACGACTAATTTCTTGGGTTTGCATTTCTAAGCCTTCGGAGCAACTACCACTCGCCTGACAGTCTGACAAGAGATTCTATTCACGTGCACCATTAAAAATGCCAAACATCAACTAAACCATCAAACTTTTCATTTATCAAATTTCATCATTCCCGAGTAGTCGCAAATGTAATCTCCCGAACGAGCAGATCACTTTTCGTCAACGTCCAACATGTTCAGGTTCACCAGCAGCGTCAACCTCCACGACGGATGGCTTGTGAAAGCGCCTCATAACGTCCCTCCATACATTAGATCATACTTTACTAAGCGAGTAAGCGCATACTCATTGCCTACCCACGCGTCTCGCTTTGGACACGAGAGAAGATTAATTGGCATTAAAAAGGGGCAAGCCATCGGAGTGCTGGGCTACACACAAACACGCGCCAATCGCCAGCGGGTCGGCCTTCGTCTCGCCGCGCTGCAGCATCGAAAGTGTGATAATAATTTTCAATTTGACTTGGAAAGACTATAAGTTCCATTTCGCGCGTCATCCCGTCAGGCTGCCCTGTTGTAACGCCGTCGTTGTCGCCGGCGGTGGCGCTGGTCTACGGTGAAGGGGAGCTCAATCCAGCTCAGTCGCAGTCAGCGAGAACGTGGCTTATGGCGCCAATGTCGGTCGTTTCGCGCGCTTCTATGGAAATGCTGGACAATTTAAATGGAATTAATCAAAGCGGTGAATAGGATTTGTTTGATTCTCTTTGTATGCCTTCGTCGTTATCGGATCGCGAGTGGAGAAACGACGGCGGTGGCTCGAATGGTGGCCCCCGACCGTGCTTGGCCATCTATTGGCATCTAATCGATGGGTCGGCGAGACGACATTTATGAGACAGCAATGAAAATCGTTTTCCTCATAGCATATGGGGACCGGCCACTTAGCGTCGCGCTTATGCACGGGGAGTCGCAGTTTTCTGCTGCAAATGCAGCGATGATGTCAATGACAGGCGCGCTGTCGTAGACGCTGCCGCCACCTCCGATCGACGGCTGGTACATACATAAGTGCGGCCAGATTGGAATCGATTTAGAGACGCTTTGAACCGATGGCGGCAGCAGCGGGGTATGATTGCTGAGAATATGTGTCTGCGTTTCGCAATAGCTGAGTGGTTTGATTTCTGTTTTGGTTCTGCAAGGTGTAGAGCGCGGCAGAACCTACGAAACTGGTTTCACGCGACTGACGGTTGGGAAAAGTGAATTTGGTTCGGTGGATGAATGGTTGCCGGGTTACATGCGGTTTGGTTTTTTTTTTAGGTCTGTGGGAGAGAAGATCGTGGCGTAATTAAGCTTGTCAGCAAGTGGATTACATTGCTCAGTATGGGGGCATGCCATACACCTTTTTTAATGACAGCATAGATGACGTTTGTACATACAAAGTTGTTGTGTGGGTCAAACGGACTCTTGCGTCGTCAAGAAACGAATAAATTTACGCAACATTGTTGCTTGAGTACCTGGTTCAACACGGACTCTTGCGTCTTTGAAGACCTAGTGAAAAAAAAACCACACTATAGTATGACAGAAAGATGACAAGACCATTTACGTCAGCTGTAATAGGCCCATATGGGTAAAAGGGGAGCGCGATATGTAATATATTAACTTTCGCACATTCTCGATGATCTTGTTCTTGACACCAAGCTTGCTATCCGCGTGGTGTGTCGGTGTTCAACCTCAAAACCGAATGCCCAGCGCAGGAATTGTTAAATTGCTCTATGTTCCATTATTTCTGATTAGGCTGTATAGACGGTATCAGGAATGGTGGGTCGAGTTCATAAGCGACAATCTGCAGCGGCCCTGCTTCTTAAATTTCGTAAATGTAAATAAAATGTTAAATATAATTTTCAAAGCGTATTTTTGTCTAGAAAAATCTAGCACGCACACGAGTGGTTGCCGGGAGGCTAAGCTCTAGCCCTCTACGTGCTGTAGCGCCGTGCAGCAAATTCATCGAGGTAATCTATTGTCCAGTGAAGACATTTTCGAAGCGTTGACAAGCGACTTATGCGGACTATCGAGCGGACGGTTTGCCCGCTGAAATATTTAAGGCAGCTGGAGATGATCTGGTAGGGCGCATGCTCCAGCTCATCTGCAAGATATGGTCTGAGGAAAGCATGCCCGACGAGTGGAATCTCAGTATCGTTTGCCCGATCCACAAGAAAGGAGACCCCTTCAACTGCGCCAACTATCGAGGGATCAGTCTTCTTAACATCGCGTATAAGATCTTCTCTGCCGTTTTGTGTACCCGCCTGAAGCCATTCATTAATAATCTGATAGGTCCATATCAGTGTGGCTTCAGGCCAGGAAAGTCCACAACAGACCAAATCTTCACACTACGGCAGATCCTGGAAAAGACCCAAGAAATGCAAATCGACACTCACCATCTGTTCGTCGATTTCAAGGCCGCATATGACAGTGTGCATAGAGACGAGCTATACAACGCCATGTCTAGTTTTGACATTCCTGCCAAACTCGTCAGGCTGTGCAGGATGACGATGGAGAACTCTCGCTGCTCCATCAAGGTCGGTAACGAACTCACCGAAACCTTCAGTGTCAAAAAAGGTTTTAGGCATGGCGACGCGCTGTCATGTGATTTCTTTAACATCGTCCTGGAGAAGATCGTGCGAAACTCACACGCCAAAACTAGAGGCACGATCTTACAGAAGTCTGTGCAATTGTTAGCATACGCGGATGACATTGACGTGATTGGCAGAACTCAGCGAGACGTGAATGGGTCTGGCGGTGAATGAGGGCAAAACGAAGAATATGCTGTCCTCAAAAAAGGACATACAACATCGACGTCTTGAACAGAGCGTCACAATGGGCAGCTATAACTTCGAGGTAGTCAAGGACTTCACTTATCTCGGCTCCGGAGTAAATTGTACAAATAACATCAGTACCGAGATCAAGCGTAGGATAACTCTTGCCAAACGCTGTTTCTTCGGGCTCAAGAGGCAATTGAGTAATAGAGCCCTCTCTCGAAGAACCAAGTTGATTCTATATAAGACTCTGATCATCCCAGTCCTGCTATACGGCGCGGAGGCATGGACAATCTCGAAAGCGGATGAAGAAGTCCTTGGTCTCCTTGAGAGAAAAGTTCTGCGCACGATCTTTGGTCCTGTTTGTGTTGACGGGTTCTGGAGGAGAAGATTCAATCACGAATTGTACGGGCTGTACAGCGACATGAGCCTAGTTAGGCGTCTACGGATCGAACGCCTACGGTGGCTAGGTCATGTAGAGCGTATGGACACCACAGCTCCGGCCCGAAGAATCTTCGAATCCGAACCTGTCGGGCAACGCAACAGAGGACCCCCGCGTTCAAGGTGGCGCACCCAAGTGGAGAAGGACCTCAACCAACTTGGTGTGCGAAACTGGAGAAAGCTAGCCAGGGATCGCGCTAGTTGGAGAGGCATGTTGGTTGAGGCCCAGGTCCACCCCGGACTGTAGCGCCACACAAAGAAGAAGAAGAAGACACTAATGTTCCAATAATGAATTCAAGCATGGATTACGCTCTCTCGTTCATACAAACTTCCTATTCTGGTGTTTGGAAGAAGCCTTTATTTGGCGTGAAACCTGCTGCAATGACGCTGCAATTCACTTTACCAGACTATTGAAATATATTGAAGATCTTGCGCATGTTATCCATAAGAAAGGACACCCCTTTGACTGTACCAACTATATAGGGATCAGTCTCCCCAACATCGCGTATAAGATCCTCTCTGCCGTTCTGTGTGAACACTTGAAAACATTCATCAACAACCTGATAGATTCTTACAGTGCGGTTTCAGGCCCGGGAAGTCCACCATCGACCAAAATTTCGCACTTCGGCAGACTCAAGAGATGCGGATCGACACCCACCACCTATTTGTCGATTTCAAGGACGCATATGCTACCGTGCATGGAGACGATTTATACAGTAGCATGTCTGATTGTGACATTCCTGCCAAGCTCTTCAACTCTTGTTGCTCCATCAAAGTCGGTAACGAACTCAATAAGACCTTTAGTGTAGGCAAGGCGATACGCTGTCATGTGATTACTTTAATATAATGCTTGGAAAGATCGTGCTAAACCCAAGACCAGTGGCAAGGTCTCCCCACACTCCGTTTAACTGCTTGCTTACGCGGAAGATACTGACGTGATTGGACGAACACAGAAAGCGGAAGCGGCCAAGTCCAGCGACGTCTCTAAGAGATCGTCAAAATGGGCAGCAGCAACTTTGAAATAGTCAAGAACTTCGTCTACCTACCGAGTTCAAGCGCAGACTTACTCAATGGCTGCTTCTTTGGGCTCAAGAGGCAATTGAGTGTGAGAGCCATCTCTCGAAACACCAAGCTGACTTTATATAACACTCTGATCATCCTTGCCCTGCTCTATGGCGCAGAGATATGGACGTTGTTGAAAGCAGATGAAGAAATTCTTGGTCGTTTTGAGAGCAATGTTCTGCGTGTGATTCTGTTTGTGTTGATGGCGTCTTGAGATTAAGATTCAACCACGGGCTAGACAGCGACGTGCGACATAGTTGAGCGTCTTCAGATCATGTAGACCGGATGGACTCTACGCTCCGTCCCGAAGGGGCTTCGCAACATAGGACGTCCTCGAACGAGATGGTGCATCCAAATGGAGAAGGACATCAACCAACTTGATGTGTGCAGCTGGAGCCAGCTGGCGAAAGATTGTGCTGGCTGGAGATGCATGTTGGTTGAGTCCCAAGTCCACTCCAGACCGCAGCGCAAAGCAAAGAAGAAGAATAACAACCGTTCATATTGCACTTCGATTTGTGGTAGATTTTCATGATCCAGTTATGAGCCTACACATTTCCCACAGAGTGCTAAAAAGCTGTACCTGTTGCTTTGGATCAAGTGTATGTGACAGAAGCACCTGCGGGTTTTATTGTGCGATCGATAAAAGCCTTACTTTATATATTAAAGGCGGTGCATGTCTCTATTTTACATCGTTTGTCATTAGACTCTAAATTATTACAATCCGTGCCTACTCCTACGTAATTGAACCTCGACGTCTACGCTCGATCCCTGGTCCTTACGACAAAAATACCATTCACAGCCCCACGGTCAGAAATGCTCAGACTGTTCAGGCTCTTGCCGGCAGATTCCACTGACAATGAAGTTGTCTTCACGCCAATCCACTGCCACTTTCTCCATCGTATTTTAGATAATGATTCTCGTTTCTTGGCCCTTTCGCAGGTTTAGTTACTCGTTCGAAATGTGGATCGGTCAAAAAATCCTAAGGGTACCTCTGTTTACGAAGGAATGCATATTTTGTGTGGTAGTGGTGTCCATTTTTCGGGTAGGGGAGTAAGGAGCTGGATGTAACACGGGCAGGTCGTAATGGCCCCCAAAAATGTGTCATCATAGGGAATGTCTGAAAGAGAGAAAAGTTGGTGTTCTAGAAAAAAGTTGCAACCAACACCGGTCTCCTCTACTGCATCCATAAAGCATCTCTGATTCAACGTTGAAGCGAAATAGTTTTGTCCTCAAGCTAATTACGTTGCTTTTCCAGATCCTGGATAGCACTCCCATCGCAGCTTTAGCCTTTTCGATTCTACTGCACACAGGTTCGGAGCCACAGCGTTAAGCAGAGACCACACTTCCTCGGTATAGAAAGTAAATTACTTTATCGACCTCCTATCTGGCAATGTTCAGTTGGGCGTTGTGGCCAGATACGTTAAAGGTGTTGAAGATACTATAGTCTTCAGAGTTACCATCTGTCGATATTTCACAGAATACATCGATGATTACCTCTAGAAACAGTAGTGGGAACCTCAGACACCCTTGACGAACTCCACTTTTGCCACTCCTTAGACAACTTACCGTTCTGCAAGACATGACACTTTCTACCATCGTGTGTAGCTTTTGGGATATGGGCTTTGATAGAATGCCTCTTCTGCGCAACGCCAACAGGATTGCATCTCGATTCAAGATAAAGGGCTATACTCACTTAAGGTGTTCGATGATGACCCTTGAGGTGTTAACGTGGTCGATGCAGGAGGATCCAGGGCGAAAACCACCTTGTTCGGCATCGGGATTTTATTTTAGTTGCTTTATGATCCCTTTTTCCATCGTTAACCATATAAAATTACAATTTATTTTAACTTGCGCTTTTGTGGTCGCCATGACGTGGACTCTTTCGTGGACTCCTATGTAAAAGGTGCCTAGTTCTATCCCCAAGGCACCAACGTTGCAATTTCTAAAGAATCTCGTTTCATGCTTAAATGCAACGTGTCTTGTATTATTACATTCTGGCAAGCTGCCCTACTACCGATAAAAGCGGAAGCGTGATATATGCCTGTCATCCAGTGTATTTACCTCAAAGCTTAATGTTTTACATTCGTGACAGAAAAACAGACTGACTTTCCTTTTTTAAATAAATATTTTATTACTTAATATGGGTACCTTCAATGAACACCACCACATGTATGGTATATGTAGTACTTACACCGCTCCCCTTTCCCAGTTCTACAGAACTCAAAAAGCACATACATGCTACGGTACTGCGGATGTACATTAATAATAATAATGGTATATTATTTAATTCACATAAACTAATTTCTATGAACTATCACATCTATCTGTATTTTATTATTTTCCATACGTAATCCCTTCAAGGCTAATTTGCTTACTGTTTCCTTTTCTTTCCAGGTACGTACTTATTCAAATGCTGCTGACAGGATAATCCGCACGTCACGATATTAAACAAGGTTTTTATGCGCTATAATTAGAATCTCTGGGCAAGGTAAAGTAATAAAGCATAGTAAACGAGGTGGGTGGTAGGGAAAAGAAACCAGTTTGTTTGCACACGTGTTATCGATTGGGGACACTACTCTGGTTGCAGAGTACAACTTGATATTTTATTTAAAATAGATTTCAATCGATTCGGTAATATTGAAGAGGGCTAAGGAAGGGATTTTATTAATTTGGTTTTATTAATATCCTGCAAAGGATAGAGTTAATGCACATTTTTTCAAATGCCGCTTGATAAACTTATATATTGCCAAAAAATAATCCGAATCTCATCACACGCAATAATGCCCTGATGAGAGTGAAATTTGAAAGATAATCTAAAAGAAGTAGACTATTGAGTTCGGACAAGCGACTATCCAAAGTTTCAGAATGGTAGCAGTGTATGTCCAACATGTGCATATATATTTTATTTCCGATTTGACAATGTCATATCGGATAATACAACTTCCATAGGCTGGGACATACTACGACCAGTGAACCCCCTACGCACCTACCACCTTAGTAGAGTCGGACAGAAGGGCATTTTTTTTCGCCGTAGACAAAATCGAATATGATCATACAACTAGAAAAACTAGGAACTCTTAAAATGAATTTTTATATTCGTTTTTTTTTTGCGAACTAATAAGAGCCAACGATTTGTACCATAACTTTCAAGTTTCTTCCGAAAATGTTTACTGAAAGAGGATTTGGACTTTTAGCTACCATTTCTCATGGTCTTTCCACCAAGTTCTAGTTTGCCAAGAGTTAACTACTTGTTTACTGCAAAGAAAAGTACGGAAAATACCACAATACTGTTTTTACTTAAAACATAAAATTCAACATTCGGCTTCTGCAAAATCTCCGGCCTTATTTAGCCGAAGGTGGCCAAAGACGAATGTTCTGTCGGACTCTACACCTTAAAAGACGCAAACACCCTGCAGCCGAACTCAATTTTCAGTGGTCAGACTAATTGCTTGGTCGAAAATAATAATAATAGTAGCAGCGCCACGTGGAAGGCCAGGACCTAGCTTCGCAGCAACCGCTGGTGTTGTGCGTGCTATTGTTCTCTGACGAGTTTAAGGGACCTGCCCGCCGAACGGCTAAGGTTGAAAAGCTTTTTCTAGACAGAAGTACTCTTTGAGCATTTTCAGTGCAAGAGAAAGAGGTGGGACTGTCGACATTTTTGTTTTTCGTTCAGACCAGGGATCGAACCAAAGACGTTCGAGGTTCAAGTGAGTTGGAGTCGACGCACGCACCCACAACACCACGGGCAACCACTCCGAAATGAGAGTCGTATATTTTGACGAAAATTAAATTGATTGATACTAAAGCTTAAAACAATGCATTTAAATGACAACCAAATTTGTTGATATACTCTATTACTTACAAACATGAGTTGTGTAAAGAGTGCCGCTAACCACGATCAATTTGACTGTATTCTTCAAATCCCCGATACGATTTCAACAAAGCTATCAACCCACTTTTTATTTTCAAGTTTTAAATCGAACTATAAGTAGTTCCAGTTGTTGCATTGGAAGTTCATGACTTACTTCGGCTTGTTTAGCAGCGTCTAGACACCATGCCATTGTTTCGACCTAGTGGGGTAGTGTTAACCATTCAATTGCAGTCACTGCTTATTGATAACTCGTCTGTTTGAGGGTCTTTTGGAGTCACCAGACTTTTCTTTGTATCGTTGACTTGTTACACGCGCAGACTGATCCGAGAAACTACGCAAAGTTTTTTAAAAGATTTAATTATATTTTGCAATTTTCAACTAAACAGTTTGGTATCAACAAATGTCGTGTATATATCTGCTGTCGCTATGATTCCCAGAATGGCTAAAAGAAAGTCAAACTGAGCGGATGTAAATGCCATTTTTCATACGCTAAATTCTTCACCGATTCGTCTGTAAATATGACCTAAGAGAACGTTTTGGAGGTGCATATACAGTCGAACTTGGTAAACAGTTTGAACATCGACGCACAGTGTCTTCTTTGTCTGTGTTTTAACAAGCGATGCTCAAGTTAGCTAGACAACTCCATTCCTCTCCTTGAATTTATCCGTAATACACGTCTCGCCAGGAATGCACATCAGCTTACCCTTAAGCTTGCTTTCGGACGCACAGTGAAATTTAGAGACTCGTTTTTTCGCCGCACCACACGAATGCGAAGAGCTCTTTCCTCTTATTTAAGAGAAATGTGCACAGGTACCTCCTCTCTATCTCCCTTTATACCTTCGGCCCCTGCTGTGTCTTTACCCCGGACAATTAAGGGTATTAATAACCCCTTGAGTACGCGCAAATTATAAAATTATAGCTTGCCACATAAACCCTCGACTTATCAAGACTTGGAGTTTTCATGTAAAAAATCCTCCACCCATGAGAAAACTACTACAAACACAGTGCTGATGATGCTTTGGAGTAGTGATGGGAACTATCGAATAAAAACTATCAAGTTATTCGATAGTTGCAAACTATTCATTTATTCGATAGGCGAAAATCATTCATTCATCCAATTGAATGAAAAAGATATTCGATTGTTTTTAGTCAAATGGTTGGCATGGCAGCTTATCTGAGCGAGAATTTGTATGTATTAAGCTCTGAGAGAAAATTCTGTGTGTGCATACACACATTGCCAAAATATTTGTGTGACAGATTGTTCACGTATATGCTTTGGTTCGAGTCGATAGTTCGACTCAGTTGGGAAATGAGTTTTTCCACTGAATTCATTCATTTGTACGATGGAAATATGTTCGAATATTTTTAGTTGAATGAATGATTTTTTAATTCGTTTGGACTTTGGACTATCGAGTCCAATGGACGATTCGTTCACTTGTATGATGGAAAAAGGTTTTTAGGTTTTTGTGACTTTTATTTCTGATTTTTATATAGCGAAGACTAGGTTTCCTTTAAAACAAACGCTCTGTAACTCCTAAATCGAAAAAAAAAAAAAAAATGTGGGTAATGTGGAAACGCAGTAGTACCCCCTTCCACCTCAATCCTGGTCAAAGCTTTTTCATTTACTTTGGAGGTTATTTCCATAACCACCCCAGACGAAAAATATTTTCATAATTTTAATCGCCCTTAAAACACAGTACTCCCAATGGCGTCATACATTCAGACCATGAAAATGCGCCTCACATCAAACCTTTGCCCTCTCGATTACGTAACAGTGAGAAAAGTGGGAATCTCCGTCGCATGGTTAAAAACAGACGCAAAAAGAGCTTCCAACCGCGCCCCTTCAAGGACACCACTGGTTGTTGCTTTTTTTATCGACATAACTTCAAAACTGCGCAAATTGTGAGGATTTTAATTGGGGTATATGGATATTAGGCTACTCGCCATCAACTACGTGTCGAAAGACACGACAGTCATGTTACTCCTCATGAGTTTATAGAGTGTCCTTGGGAAGACTATTTTGCATGTTTATCTACTTACTTTATGCACTGACTTTCATGGCCTGAGAGGATGTATGTTGATGCACGTCGTGAATACCAACACGATAACCCCATTGAAACCCCCTTTCTTTTTAGTTTGAATGACACTTGCGAGTTTTTCCTCTTCGAAAGTTAACCTGCATCCTTCATGGGTTCAGTCCATTTTATTCATATGCCCTAAACTTGTGCGATAGGAATCATTATTCGCGTCAGATGTCCCATGTCTCTGTCCCGAAAGTTGAATCCCAAGTTGTCGAGTCGCATTGTTCACATTTCTAAGTTTTCTATCAAATTCACGAATGTCCACACAACTTGGCATGTTTCTTTTTTATCTCTCTCCAAGGGAATACAATGGAACATCCCGAATAGTCTACGACGAAAGAGGTCCCCACTCCTCACTGACCGGTTTCTGATTCCTTCCTGTACAATGTCCCAGAATGTATATTCAATACATCCCCTCCCCGTCGTGTCCTAAAGCAGAGACAGATGCAAAACAGTGATATCCCTCTTGTCGCTTTGTGTCACTGGAGGACATTGATTTGGACGAGATCCAGGAAACTAGAAAGGACAAAAATATGAACACATAACGAGAGAATGGAGAATGGAAAAAGTTTAATGAACCGGGCGGCGAGGGGGACTAATCCGGCATTATCCACTGAGAGTGTATTTATTCAGGCCAGTCATCTAAGGACATTCATCCGGTGACCTGGATCTACGGCATTTGCCCATCGAATTCGACTTCGGAGCCGAAAAGAAAACAAACAACAGCCCCCCACCGGCAGCGCTGTTGTCATCAAAGACGTGCCACTTTTCATCGGACGCCCGGAAAGGTTTGCTTTCAACAAAAGCCGTCAAAATCCAAATTGAGTCATTACTCTGGGTTGTTTAGCTGCTTCTTTGCACAACCGATTTATCAATGAAAGAGATATCTCTCAAGTGGGTCGAACGATGGCTCGTCCCAGTGAGTGTGGGTTGACCACATAGAGCAACCCCGGCTTGGGCGTAGTTCAATGTCGCATCGCTTTGTTAGCTTTCGTTATCAACCAGCAAAGGCGATTTTTCTTGGAAATTCCGTGAAGAGGTAAGGCAATTAGGAAGGGCCCTAGGTGGTAGAGTGCCGTGCCGGCAATTCATTATGATCCGAAGTGAAAAATTGGAACTTAATCAAGCGTGTGGGGGCACTGGGCTCTCCGTCTCGCGGTCGTGATGACACACTCGACGAAAGGTAGCGCTGCCTACCTACTGTACCCCTGCTGGTATGCTCGCTAATTGGTCCAGACGTTCCATTAGTTCATTAATAAAAATTAATTTACATAACTTGGAGCAAATTGCCTGGAAATTGACGGTGAAATGTGTTGTTGCGTGTACCTTTTAAAATGTAGGCTGTGTAGCACGTGGTTGAACTTTGGGGGAATTTTAGTAGGTCGGGCCGGTGTGTTTGTAGTAAAAATATTTCCGTTTCTTATTTTATTTTAATTCAGCTTCATTCTCCCGCTGTGGTGACCATGGACTTGTCTTAAAAACACGATGTTCCAAGTGCAAATTATAGCGTACCTCCGCAAATGCTGGCATAAATTGCGGAAGCTGCCGGAAGCGAGGGTGCAACTTTCTCACTTTACAGATTAGTTTAAATTTGGATTTGGTTCATGGGGAGCTGTCTTCTCCAATTCCAGCGATGACGGGTAGTTTATGGGATTCATCGCAATGATGCGTGCGATTTTGAGGTTGTTTTTTTAGTTCAAGTAACTATCGAAGCTGCTGTCGAAGCACTGTAGGAAGGGTGTTCGAAAATTGTATCAACAGAGAAGACAAACAAGTCAAACTCATAAGAACCGAACAGAAGCCTGCAAGGATAAAGATGGAAATCTAGTAGTGGAGGTGCTAAGAATATGGAACGACCACTTCTGCAGACTGTATAAAGGCGATGACAACCATAATACCGCCGTCAATCCATCCAATATAGGTGATGATGGTCAAGAATTCCGCGGTCCCGACCTCAGTGAAGTTACGGCAGCAATAGCCAAACTCAAGTCCAACGAGGCTGCTGTGCCGATGGACTGCCTGCCGAGCTCTTCAAAGCAGCTGCCGATGATTTGGAAATCCAACTAACCTGTAAAATTTGGTAGAATGAATGTAAGCCCGACGGATGGAATCTCAGCACCTGATTCTGAAGAAATGAGACCAAAAACTTTGCCAATTACAAAGGTATAAGTCTTCTAAAGACAGCATATAAGAACTAGGGCGTCAATACCAGAGGCACCATCTTTTACAAGTCTGTCCAACTGCTCGCATATGCCGATGATATTGACATTATCGAGAGAACTCAACGGGCTATCAGTGAGATATTTGCTAGCATGGAGAGGGAAGTTTCTAAGTTGGGTCTTGCGGTGAACGAAGTACATGCTGTACATGTGATCTACAAAAAAAATCGATCATCTATCAAAATGTCGATTTTGGACAAAGTGTCACAATAGACAGATACAGCTTCGTTGTAGTTAAAGACTTGTCTATCTATGTTCTGCAGTAAACTCCGAAAATGACATCACCGCGGAGATAAAATGAATAATAATCCTGGCTAATAGCTGTGTTTTTTGACGCCAATTGAAAAATAAGGCCTTGTCTCGGCAAACTAAGCTGTCTCTATATAAGACCTTAATAGTCCCAGTCCAGAAGGGTTTGGAGAAGAAGATTGAACGGCGAACTCGAATTTGCCAATTGACAAACCCATTAGAGACATATATACCTTGAACACTACGGTATCAATATGATCTAACCATCTCAGTACGCCATTACACATTATTTCAAGATTTCTAGCACAGTTATCGTTTTCGACGGCGATAGAGTTAAGTTCTATATGCGGGAAATGGGAAAGAGAGGGCAGATGCTTAGAAAATAGGATGACTTTGTCCTTGTCAGAATTAACTAGAGAGCATTTTGAACAGCCCACATCGTAATATAACTCAAATCATCGGTCATTTTAGCAACTGAGTCTTCAACCAACCCAGAGGAAAGCTTAAGTATATTTGAACATCCTTTGCATAGATATAATATATGGTGTATATATGGTGCAAGAATAGACCCTTGGGGTGCACCATTGGAGATTTCACAAAATGAGGAAAGTGCAATGTTGAAGGAAGCAGCTTGGACGAGGTTAGTTAGGTACGAGAATATTAACTTATTAGTAGGATTATTGGGTTATGCTTTATTCAAGGCAACAATGCCTACCAGACGAGAGTTTGAGTCTCAACCAAGAAGTTTGTTCACCAAACACAATTTCTTGCAAGCTGCCTCTAGTTACACGCATCCAGTCGGTATATATCCTTCTCCACTTGATTTCGACGAAATAGGCTGAAGCGTCCTCTGTTGTATTACCCCAAATTCTTGAATTCCAATACTCTTCCACTTGGTGCAGAGTTTCCCTTAAAGTCCAGCCACATAAGGTGTTCGATTCGTTGACTCATAATTCGGCTCATGTCGCTGATCAGCAAGTATTGTTCCTGGTTCAATCCTCTGCTGAAGATGCCACTATCGCACGTAGAACACCCGATAATGTCAAGGACTCCTTCATTCGATATTGAAATTCCGCACGCCTCTGAACCGGGTGTCATTTGTCTTGTATAAAGTCATCTTGATTCTTAGAATGAGGGCTCTGTTTCAACCCAGGAGTTTCTTTGGGTGGACAAGAGTTATTCTGCGTTTAAACACGGGTCACGGTTCGCAATGCCGATATAGACGTGCTTCCTGACTGCCTCAAGCGTGCGCATAGTAATACTCTGCCCAAGACGTCGATGTTGTGCGTCCTTTCTTGAGGAACAGTTAAATTTTAGGTATTTCTTTAACGCTAGTCATTTTAACAGAAATTGTATGAACTTTTGTAAGAATGTGGCTACTCTTGTCTTGGCGAGTACGAACTTATCAAGAAAGATGTTGAAGAAATCACAAAACAACGCGTCCCATTGTCTAAAGATTGTTTTCAATTTGAAGGGGGTGGCTAAGATGTTTAACGACTTTCATGGAACAGTCGTGATTCGCCATCGGCATCCTGCACAACAAGAGGAGTTTTAACTGTGAACTCTAGAGACGGCAGTGAAAATCTAAATACGTACGTTATTATTTGCGGCCTTAAAATCGATGGACCAACTGGTGCAGTTGCAGTTGCAGATGTGATCGCCTACCGCTTCACACTGCTACAGGAAGAAGCAGCGGAACTTACTTGTGAACTTTAGCTCCTGGGTCAGTTTTAAGTTGTACCAATCTATGCCCAAGTTCGGGTAAAAAGTCGGAAAGGTAAGTCTGTGAAACTGCGTCGGAATATCCTACGCACTCTGATGATGGACATTGGTGATGTTTTGATGGTTGACGTATTGATCACCGCAAAAAGCCAAAAAGTCGAAAAACTGCCGGAAAAAATGTATTAAGACTCTCCAGATAGAACAACATGACCCCAATGAACTGCCAGAAGATCTCTATGCTTAACTGGTCTTTAATCTGAACTAATTTGTTCTTATTAGGTGTTTTTTTTGGACTAAATTATATGTGAACAATCAGATCCAAACAATTAGCGGCGCTCAACATTCATCAGAAGAACTTGCTTAAGTCTAAAAACTCTACTTAAGTCAGCTGATTGAAGAAATTAATAGGAAATTCAGCAGGGAAAACTTTTAGGTCTACAACTCGATTCGTGCTAAGAGATGGCGTAACTTGTATTATTCCAATGGAACATGCGTTGGAAAGCTACTGTTAGTGTAAAAAGTTGTCATTGAAAAAGTCATAGCTTCAGATGGGCAATGCTTTGAATAATACTGTTGTACATGTTTTTCTTAAATAAACGTACAAAGCACGAATTAAGCTGTAAACCCAATAAAAAAACTGGTTTTGTTTAATAAGTAATTTTTTTATTAACTATTTATCGCTCTCAGCCATTTGCACACCTATTGTCAACTTTTTGCTGGTACACTCTTGGAGTCAACGCTTAAAGTTATGGTGTCCACTTAAATAGATAAAGTGTTCGCATCTCTCAACATTTCGTGATTCAGCGAAAAGGTGACTAAGTGCGTCGATTCTTACTCTGGCCCCCGTGATGATTCGATTTCTAGACAAACACGCCACTATTTCTTCTTGTAGCACCACCCCTGAGAGAATTTCTATCAAAGCCTTTCCAAAGTCAGTGTTGCGTGTCTGGGTACAGTGTCAGTGGCCGTTGTTGAAGCTAGGCACAGCTCTTAATAAACTTCCATATCGGCGAATGGCTTTTTAAATAAACTTTGACAAAGTGATTTTTTTAAAGAATCCGCAACGTGTGCAGTGTCAAATAAAAACGAGATTCTCACACCAAATGTAAAGCACATCCATGCCATCTCACCCTTTCCAGCGAATCCGGGAGGCTCATTTGCGAACAACGCAGTTTCCCTCATGTCGACCACTCAATCGCAACCCCAGTCAATGTCATTCGGCCACCCTCCTGCTTTGTGCTGGTGCCTGCTCAAAATATTCCCTCAATTACCATAAAACAAAAGAGCCATGTTGCATGAATCACGTATCCCGTCACGAGTTCAGAGAAAACGAATCAGTTGTCTGTTGTACTTGGCACGAGCGTTCGAGTGTTAAACCGTCGCCGCCGCCGCCGTTGTCGTCGTCGATACGTCAAGTGGTTGTGCGAGCGCGTGCGCACATTGCATATGATTACCGCTAATCAACACAAAAATAGCACGGTGGCCAGCAAGAAGCCAACAATAAAAAGGAAACTCCACGGAGTCTGTATGCCAACACTAATTGTCTTCATCGTTCGAACGACAAAAGAAATGCCAAGTACTCCACGTACCGCACCGGAAAATCTATTGCTGGTAGGGTCGCGGGCTTCTCTCCTGCTCGCGCCCGTCTCCATTTCATGTCATCAATTCTTTGACGCAAACAAAGCCAGACGCATAGCCGCACTGCTGCAGCGCAACGAAAAGATGATGAGCACTTTGAGTGAATCGCAAAGAAAAGATTGTGGAAAAAAAAGAGATACAACTTGACATCAATATCCAGCAGAGCATTGTGTCGGAACAGCACACTACAAAGAGACCATGAGCTGGGTACAGTGAAGAAAACCCTCGGCTGAAGTACACTTGGGCAAGTTTTTCTTTTTACACAGCTGTGGCTAACAAGGTGCTAATAGTGGAGTAAGTGCGAGCAGGTTGTTGCTGCAGTGTTGAACCTGGAAGTGGGTGAATTGGTCTGGCGGATTCCCAAAATGACTGTCTTTCTGCGGGAAATACGTCCACAGAGATTAACTCATCCCCAACGTTACTCAACTTGACGTTCACGTAAGCCCAGACGTGCCGTCAAAACAGCGCCGTTGTCAGCCGAAAGTTTGCTCTTAATGGACACTCTTGAGCATAGCCTCGCGATGACACGAATTAAATCACTCTAGCAACTGATCTTGTACTCGAGATAGGGCTCGCATGAGTGGGCTAAACCAGCGCAGTTGGTCATTCGAAGTTTTAATTGCGGACCATTTCGAGCAGTGCCGGCAGGAATTCGCGTCTGCTCTTGGTTCGTTGTCATTATTCGCAAACTTTCTCCCGCCGAATGGCCGAGATAAGGTGGGTAATAGTGGCCATCTCCGGCAGACGGGAGACGCATTTAGACGGGGAATGAGCCATTGTTCTATCACGTGGTTCGGCGAGAACTTTGTGAACTTAATCTCTGGGAACCAATTTTCATGGGGTCACGAAGATTATTGAAGATGTGGGTATGAAATGGTGGTGCCGCCTGCTGGTCAGGAAATTTTGAGAGTGCCTCATCTTCGAAGACGACAACTTTTCAGACGTCATTAGAGAAGAGTCATCATCTGTTGCCTTGTGACACCTCCCACAGTGTTCGTTCTTGACCTTTCTGTGAGACTAAAGTTTTGTAGCAAATTTGTGTCCTGATTATTCTGTTGGTGTGGCACGTAATGCCTGTTGTTCATTCATCAATTTTCCCTCTGATGTGGATGTTATTTGGTTAATACAGATAAGTTTGCCTGTGCGTCTATGGCCCACCACCCATCTCAGATGAATGCTCAACTGCTTCGTTATCTCATCATGACGCTACCACTTGGGCGTTCTCCTAGATTTATTCTGGGAAATTTATGGCCGTCTGACTGTCTGTGAGGATAGCACTAAAATTTCGCCGACACGACAGTCGGCCTCAGAACTCGCCATAATTTCCGTCTGAAATACGCAGACTAATTTTATGTTTATTGAAGAGACACCAGTGCCATCATACATTCCTCTTATAAAAGAAATCTTAAAGAGCAATTCACTAGCTCTCAGCAAATCTCAGGGGAATTGAATTTTCGCTACGTTAAATGTTTATACGTTTTTGGAGGAAGAAAAATGAAATCGTTTGCAATATAGGAAAACGCTTTTTATTTCGTCCTTTTTGTGACATGCATATTTGCCCGACAAATTTGTTGGGACTATGCGTCTATGTGGTGATCGTGTTAAGACAGTGCAATGGGCAATGCTAACAATATAAATTACGTCACCTATGAGAGGCCTGAGGATGGAGACATATTGAAAGGGGATGTTTTTTCGAACACCAATAAGGTACTAGTGCCTAAAATCGACTTTAGTTGTAACCGGCACTAAATAAAAAGTAGACCTTATCAAATTTTTCAAATCGTTGACAGTCACCTTAAAGCCAATTTTGTTTTTTTTAGAACGTTCGGCTCATTTCAGAATTAATGTCAATGTTATTTCTATAGCCATAGGCGTGTTTTTTTGACTAGTCAGTACTCAGCTTAGTAATGATACTCAATAAAAGCATTTTGTGCTGAGTTAAGTTATTCTTCCGAAAGTACGTACGTGTGCTTATGTCCACTGCATTAGATGTCAAAATACTCGAATGTCAAAAATAAGTGAAATTGAATACTCAATAGCAAAAAAATACATAAATAAAGGATACCCAAACAAGAAATATGAACAGAGCGAAGTCGAATAACCGAGTGATACCAACCTTTAATAAACAAATAGTTTCCTCAAGCCCCATCTATGAATTAGATTTATCAACTCGTCCTAGTCAGTGATGACAGTCAAATTTCACCAAGTAGTAACTCAGTAAGTTTTTTCGTTTTTGCTTCCCGTTTAAAATCTTACTAAGTTGAGTACTGGCCAGTCAAAAAAACACGCCTTATGAATAACAAAAAGTCTTCTTTAAGTTAAGTAATTGAATAAAATCTCTTAAAGTCGACTTTAAATGACAGCGAATTTGCGTCAATGCCTTTGACCTTCGAACATTCACTTCAAGAAGATTAAGTCAGTGATGTGTCATGATGCACTAAAAAAATATCGCACGTATTTCGTATTATTCGTCGGGACTACTGTAGCGATGGGCGATTGCGAAAGAATTTCTCAATCGAATACATTTTTGTTAAAAATTGAATTCGATTGTCGATTTATTCGGTCTCATTAGAAAACAATCGAATAATAATCGAATCGAATCGAATTCTACAATTGATTCTCAGTACCTTCTTCAACCAAGAGAATGCCGGGTTTGGCATGAGAGAATCTCTCATAAATGTAAAGTTTAAATTGTAGTAGTGAAAGGAAAATGAAACCACACATGGTACAATGCAACAACCTCTCTCCGACTTAAGTAATCGGCGAGTACACACATTCGTTGACGATTGGAATCGTACCTACAAGAATCGAAAATCAACAATCGACTCCGCTCAATTCGATTGTTCTCGCAATCGCAATTATTCGAATTATTTGATTGTTTTTAATCGCTAGTCTAATAACATCACATGATGTGCATACGACATCCTAATCATTGGGCGATGTTGCTGGGCCGTACAGTAACATCATTTCTTAACAATTGTGATGTAACTTGATTAGTTCACAGATGAGCGACACTGAATCTACAACTTTTCTTTCCCGCTTCACATTCAATTTTTATGTGAGCATTGTCTTTGTAATTATTAGTCCAGTAACTCAAATTAACTCAAATGAATGTTCAACGCAATGGACGACGATAGAAGAGAATTCCGTCCCCCCGATCTAGACGAAGTCAAGGTAGCGATATCGAGACTGAAGTCGAACAAAGCTGCTGGAGCGGACGGATTGTCCGCGGAACTGTTTAAAGCAGGTGGAGATGAGCTGGTATGGTGCATGCACCAACTTATCTGTAAGCTATGGTCGGAGGAAAGCATGCTCGACCAGTGGAATCTTAGTATCGCAGTAGACCCCTTTAACCGAGCGAACTATCGGGGAATAAGTCTCCTTAACATCGCCTCCAAGATCTTCTCTGAGCGCCTGAAACCATTCGTCAACAACATGATAGGTCCCTATCAGTGCGGTTTCAGGCCTGGGAAGTCCACTATCGATAACATTTTCACATTACGGCAGATCCTCGAAAAAACCCAAGAGATGCAGATCGACACCCACCACCTATTTGTCGATTTTAAAGCCGCATATGACAGTGTGCATAGAGACGAGCTATACAACGCCATGTCTAGTTTTGACATCCCTGCCAAACTCGTCAGATTGTGCAGGATGACGATGGAGAAATCTCGCTGCTCCATCAAGGTCGGTAACGAACTCACCGAGACCTTCAATGTCAAAAAAGGCTTTAGGCAAGGCGACGCGCTGTCATGTGATTTCTTTAACATCGTCCTGGAGAAGATCGTGCGAAACTCACACGCCAACACTAGAGGCACGATCTTCTAGAAGTCCGTTCAACTGCTAGCATACGCGGACGATATTGACGTGATTGGCCGAACTCAGCGAGCCGTCAATGAAGCGTTTGCTTGTATTGAGACGGAGGCGGCAAAAATGGGTTTAGAGATGAAGAGTATATGTTGTCATCAAGAAAGGACATACAACATCGACGACTCGGTCAGAACGTCACCATAGGCAGCTACAACTTCGAGGTAGTGAAGGACTTCGTCTACCTTGGCTCCCAAGTAAATAGTACGAACAACATCAGTACCGAGATTGAACGCAGAATAACTCTTGCCAACCGCTGTTTCTTTGGGCTCAAGAGGCAATTGAGTAACAGAGCCATCTCTCGAAACACCAAGCTCACCTTATATAAGACCTTGATCATCCCTGTCCTGCTGTATGGCGCGGAAGCTTGGACCATCTCAAGAGCGGATGAAGACGCACTTGGCCTCTTCGAGAGAAAAGTTCTGCGTTCAATCTTTGGTCCTGTTTGCGTTGAACGTTCCTGGAGAAGAAGATTCAACCACGAATTGTACGGGCTGTACAGCGACATGAGTCTAGTCAGGCGTCTACGGATTCAACGCCTAAGATGGCTAGGCCATGTTGAGCGCATGGGCAACACTGCTCCAGCCCGAAGAGTCTTCGACTCCGAACCATTTGGACAACGCAATAGAGGACGACCACGAACCCGATGGCGCACTCAAGTGGAGAAGGACCTCAACCAACTTGGAGTGCGAAATTGGAGGCAGCTGGCTAAGGATCGCACCAGCTGGAGAGGAATGTTGACCGAGGCCCAGGTTCACCCCGGACTGTAGCGCCACACGAAGAAGAAGAACTCAAATGAACTTGTCCAATTGTTCGTCACTCAATCGTTCAGTCGCTCATGCCTTACTTCGTTAACTGACTATATGTACATATGTCTCTTTTTTTTGGGAATCTAAAATCGGATGAAGAGCTCTTTGGTCTCTTCGAAAGAAAAGTTCTGAGTGCGATCTTTGGTCCTGCGTGTGTTGACGGGTTTTGGAAGAGAAGATACTACCCCGAACCTTACGGGCTGTACAGCGATATGTGCCTAGCCAGGCTACGGATCCAACACCTAGTGTGGCTGAGCCATGTACAGCGAATGGACAACTCAGCTCCGGCCCGAAGAATCTTTGAGTCCGAACTTGTGGGCAGCGCAACAGAGGACGCCCGCGTTTAAGGTGGCGCATCCAAGTGGAGAAGGACCTCAACCAACTTGGTGTGCCAAAATGGAGACAGCTAGCCAGAGATCGCGCTAGTTGGAGAGGCTTGTTGGTTGAAGCCGACGTCCATTGCGGACTGTAGCTCCATATAAAGAAAAGGAAAAGGAACGTATTTTAGTGCACGAACAAAATGTCTCTCATTAATTCAGAAAAATGTTTTATGAATGATCTTTTCCATAACCATTCGGAATTACTGAGAATCTCTTACTTCCTTAGCAGACATTCTGGTTCATCAAGGCAAATTTTGGGTGGAATATTGAACAATCATGGGGTGATCACATTGACAGTGCTTCGTGCGCTTGCGTCGAAATTATCGTGGCTCTTAAGCACCGTCTGATAACACAATTCGTCGTTTGGTGTCGAACTTGGTTGTGAAAGAGTCGTTTACTCATCAATCCTTAAAACGTTGCAATGAAGGGATACACAGGGATCACATGGAATACGGTCAAACAGTCGCTTGATGTGTTGACACTGAACCTAATTTTTGGTAGCAACTTTTGAACACCACGTGGCCCATTTAACTGCAACACTGCCCCAACAACCATGAAACACCTTTGCTCTACCAAAAAATGACTGCTTGGACCGGCACTTACGCCAATCATCATTGGGCAGAGAACACAATACACTCGATGGGAATCGATATCGCAGTTTCTGCAAGGGATAGTTATGGCCATTCCCGAGGCTTTAGTGATGGAACACGTTGCATGCTTTCCAATAAATTACATCATGACCACCCTTTGCTTAAATATGTTCCTTGCTCAGTGCTCAGGACGCTCGTAGATCTTTATTTTCCCCCCAATTCTCCCATCAACCTTGAATTAATAATCACGTCATCTATAAAGTATGTGCGTTGCCAACATGTTTTCTATTTGAGTCTGCATGTTCAATTTGAATTTGATTCAGCTGTAATTGAAAATCGCCTCTGTATGTTTAGAAAATTAAAATTGTCCGCCTTTCGGCACAGCTGTCGTTAGAACATCATGTTTGCCCACGCACACATTTCCCATTTATCTCAAATATCAATGCCTTGTCACATGAATTTTGCGAAAGCCGCCAGAGGATCATGCATAAATAATACGCGTCTTCTGTCAGTCTAAGCAACTAAATCTGCTAAGACTAATTAATCAGGCGAAAAGAAAAGGAAACAAACTAAAGCAGCCGCCCCCCGCACACAGGGAGCATTCAATAGAAATGCGATTAAAATTTAAATCACAGCCCGGGCCACCAGCCAGCAGCCGTTCGCTTGGTCCTCGCATCGCACAAAAGCGAAGCCCAAGTGCTAATCAACAAACATAAATTATTTAAAGATGTTTGCACACTTGACTGTTTCAATTTTATGCGCTCTCCTCTCCACTCGAGGCTCAGGCACTTCACTCCGAGGCTGAGGAGCGGGCTTTGATGTGCTCGCCTGTGTCGATGCTGCGTAAACAAAGCCGCCTGCACATACTATTCTCTGTATCCGTGTAACATCAAAGCGAGGTATTTATGTGGGGATGTGCGGATGCCGGGATGTGTCCTCTTAAGTGGCATAACACACAAGAATAATTAACCAATTACATGCACAGCCACCTTAAACTGACATCGAGTGCAGCGGATACTTTGCCTTCCGCCCTCTCCGTGCGGCTGGTGTGAACAATGTTCGCGACACTTCGCTGGCGCCTGCATCTGCATTAAATTGATTTACCACCGAAATTAATGCGATTCCAAGTTAATTCACCCTTAAACCAAAACTCTGGCCTCGGTGGTGGCAAATCCGTGCCTCTGCGCCGCGGCGGAGGGTCATCAGTCTGGCGTTGGCGGGGTGCCCACCCAGAACTGGACTGCAACTTGCTGCCGCATGGAATGCAATTCAATTAATTGATGGAATTATTTTATTTGCGGCGAGGATCCCGCGGACTAGCCTCGTTTCAATTTAATTTACGCCATAAAGCCGACGGAGTGGCTGCCCATGCTGGTCCCGGGATGATCAAGTAAATCAGCGTTCAAATTGAAGGACGGAAGTGTGTGTCTGGACCCCATGTGGCTGTGCGTCGCTGCATTAGAGGCTCTCTCCGAATGCTGTGGAATGGGTTCGTAAGCGACACTTTACTGTCATTACTTGTGGTGATTTTTTTGGACCGTTTATTGAAAGTGATTTGCGACCCTGGTGGGCATAGAGCGAAAGGAGTTGGTTACTCATTCCGTTTAGACTTGTGGTGGGTGTCATTTTAAGTGGAAACGTTTATGTTACATGACCAAGTTAGTGAAAAGTAGATCTTTGCTGTTGATTTTCCAGCAGAAACCGGAGAAAGACTCGACGCTGGCTCTATATTTGTTCACGTCCCACCTATAACAATGAAAACAGAGCTGGTGAACAGTGAGTCCCCCATCTAGGTCGGTAACAAATGCACCGATTTCTTTCATGTTTTGCAAATGTCAAATGGATAGATGATGCAGCTCAAACAACATCGACACGGAAACGAACCGCTGATTAATTCTTGCCAATCAATTTTTTGGTTTGCGTTCAACAGACAACAGAGAATAATGAATGAATTGATAATGAATTTGCTTGACGCAGCATGGGTTGATTATCAAAATTCGCTTGATGATAGTAAAGGCATTTTAAAAACATACGAAAAGCATGGCAAAGACATACAACTCCTCAAGATAATGTTTGCAAACCAAAGAACACACGGAAGATAGACTTAAAAGTTTATCATGCCGATTATGGAATCCGCCGGATCAACTGCGGAGGGAGTAACTCACATCCGCAATCGAAGTTCAACCCTATTATGGAATCCGTCGGATGAACTACATTATCGGTTCGCCAAACTTCTCTATCTCTATGTCTCTTCTGTAATCAGCTGTTTGCTGTCAATTTTGATTGTTTGGTTCAATTGTTCCGAAGAATAGTTATTACGGACTGAATTAAAGTAGAAGGGATCAGAAGATCAAGATGATTCCCAAGATAATTGATTAAGATTTAAGATTCACGGATGAGAATGGATATCGCACCAGTACGGTTGACAGTTGTTTCAGTTGTTCTTTCCGAGTGTAGCTATTAGAAGAATATGTCCAATAGAAATAAATTAAAGCGTGAGCAAAAAAAACAGGAACCAAATTATTTTTGTATGAATCAAGGATAATTTTCATTTGTTTCTTGTTCTAAAATTTACATCCGTTGCAACCACACATCCTTTTTTCCTCCAAATCCGCAACTCATTTGGTTCGGATTGAAAACGTCACAAAGTGTATGAAGTGTGGATGAGTTGCGTTGTCTATAATAGAATTTGCACTACTTCACAGACATCCGCTCCCTTTCTGGTTTGCGTTTTCTATAATAGGAAAATATGCGGATGCGAACATTTTCCCTCCGCAGTCGATCCGCCGGATTCCATAATCGGCATGTAAATTTATTTAGAAATGTAGGATCACATTTCTCTCACAACTCTGCAAACATCTTTTGAATCTGTGGCTAACATTCTGGTGCTGGTTTGAGGATTTTCTTCTAGGTTCTTATTATTTTTCTTTCTTCCCTCCATGTTAGTTTGCTTGATCTGCCAGTTGAGTGCTTCAGGTCAAGTCTACCTTCTATTTCGGCGCGGTTTATGATATTGTAGACAGTTCTTAATTTGATAGATAATATCTCAGCCAATTGTTTAGTAGTTTTGCCCTTATAATAAATATAGTACACTAACGGTATCACACAGCAACCTGGCGATCCCCGGATGGTCGAACCGCCAACCAAATCGACCATGTGCTTATCCTGGATGTGCGAACATTCAGGGGGGCAAACGTCGACTCTGACCACTTTCTTGTTGCAGCAAGATTCAGAGCTCGACTGTCCAATGTCAGAAAGTTGCACCAGCCGACAAAGAAAACTTTTGACATTGGACGCCTAAGCACACCGGAGATTGCCAGAGCCTACGAAGAGCAATTAAGTGAGAGACTCTCCGGTATGCCTACGTCAAGTGCCAACGAGATGTGGTTGCATTGCCGCTCGGCCACCAAAGAGGTAGCGGAAACTACATTAGGCTACCTACCACCCCCGACAAGAAACCCGTGGTATGATGGCGAGTGTGAGCAGAAAAAACGTGCAACCGACGAGGCATACCAAAAAGCGCTGCAACGGAAAACAAGAGCAGCGCAAGAGGAGTACCGGGCTAGAAGACGGGAGGATAAAAAGCATCTACGCCTGAAGAAAAGGTCTCTCGCAACCTCCCAGCTCAAGGATATCGAAGAGTCTAGGGACAAGCAAAAAATACGGGCCTTTTATAAAAAAAGCCAAAAGCCTGGCCACAGGCTTTAGAAAAGGCACCCAGGCTCTTCGAAATTACGAGGGTAACCTAGTTACGGACCCCCAGGGAATAGTGGATGTGTTTAAGCAGTACTTCCAATAGCTGCTTAGCGGGCCTGACCAGGAGAGAGTGATAGGGAACCAGGAAATCCCAACTCCAGTCGACGAAGAAGTCCTCCCACCTAGCTTTGAAGAAGTCGGTACAGCCATTAAAAGGCTGAAGAACAACAAAGCCGCAGGCTCAGATGGCTTACCATCGGAGCTTTTCAAAGCTGGGGGCAATGTAATGGTAGGGAGCATGCACCAAATCATTTGCCGAATTTGGGAAGATGAAAGCATGCCCGACGACTGGAATATCAGCTCCATATGCCCCATCCACAAAAAAGGCGATCCTACCTCCTGCAAGAACTACAGAGGTATATCCCTGCTCAATGTCGCCTACAAGATCCTATCCAGCGTACTGTGTGAACGTCTAAAGCCGTTTTGCACCGCACTAATCGGCACGTACCAGTGCGGCTTCCGGCCCGGCAAATCGACTACAGACCAAATCTTCACACTAAGGCAGATCCTGGAGAAGACCAGCGAGTTTCAAATCGATACTCACCATCTTTTCATCGATTTTAAAGCCGCATACGACAGCATTCATCGCAAGGAGCTATTCGAAGCGATGGCCGAATTCGGGATCCCGGGAAAACTGATCCGGTTGTGTCGCACCACGCTAACACATACGCGATGCACCGTGCAGTTCGGTTCAAAAACCTCTGAACCGTTCGAAACCTGCACCGGATTTCGGCAAGGAGATGCGCTGTCGTGTGATTTCTTCAATCTGGTACTGGAGAAGATAGTGCGGCGGGCAAAAGTCAACACGGAAGGCACTATCTTCTACAAGTCAGTCCAGCTGTTGGGATACGCGGATGACATCGACATTGTCGCGCGGTCCCAACGTGCCATCGTGGAAGCTTTCACGGAAATTGAGGACCAGGCGAAACGAGCTGGTCTTAAGGTCAACGAGGACAAAACAAAATATATGCTGTCGAGCAAACAACGATCCGCCGCACACCACCTAGGCCAGAACGTTACAATCGACAGCTACAATTTCGAGGTAGTAAAGGAGTTTGTCTACCTCGGGGCAAACGTAAACTCCACTAATGACATCGTAGTGGAGATCCGACGTAGAATCGCCCTTGGCAACCGATGCTACTTCGGTCTGTCAAAACAACTGGGCTCGAAACTCCTGACTCGAAGGACCAAAGTCATGCTCTACAAAACCCTTATCCTGCCAGTCCTACTTTATGGAGCCGAAAGCTGGACATTAAGTAAGGCTGCAGAGCTGATTCTTGGTGCCTTCGAAAGAAAAATTCTACGTCGGATATATGGTCCCGTCTGCGAGGAAGGCGACGCTGTACAAGGATGTGGATGTAGTCCGGAAGGCAAAAATCCGTCGACTACACTGGCTCGGCCACATCGAGCGAATGGACAACAACGCTCCAGCAAAAAGGGTCTTCGAATCCGAGCCTCCTGGTTCGAGAAGGAGAGGAAGACCGAACCTCCGGTACAAAGACCAAGTCATCGCGGATGCAAGACAGCTTGGCCTTGATGACTGGAAGCAGCGTGCCCAGGACCGTCACCGATGGAAGGCAGCAATTGCTCAGGCTCAGACCCTTCATGGTTCGTCTGCCTGATAAGTAAGTAAGTAACGGTATCAAATCCTCATTTACTCGTTTAGGTGACACAACTAATATGCCTTTTAAATTATCTTCATCCTGATACAGACGTTAAAAGACTAAATAACTATTTAGAATGACATGAGATGGCAGCTGCTTCTGTTCTTCTCTCATTTGCTATAAAGCTTGAGATTCTTCTAATTATACATCCATTTGCAAAGAATTATTTAAAAATGAAAAAAAAAAATTGAAAGTGTTGTTGAAATGATCTTGCTTCTCTGTTGAATTTTATTTGTTTACATTACGTCAAAGAATTCATGTGAAAATAGAAGTATGAATAAAATATAGACAAATATCATATATTTCATAGTAAGAATATACTTTTAAATCTATTTTCCGTGCGTTTTTTGATTTTGCAATCAACAGCAGTATAAAAACGTGCTAGTCACTTATGCCATCGTACTTATCATGCCATTATACGCACACCATTGGAAAGAAAGAATACACTGTTTGCCAAATAGTTGAGTAGAACCTTAGTAAACACATGTACAATATTGTGTTAGTTTCTTTAGGCGCTCTTGGGAAGTCCTCTGGCTTTCTTTTGACTTACCGCTTAGACTGTCGACCTTTTTCCCGATGGTATGTCTTAATCTGTATCAGAATTGGTTCCACTCTTGCTTTAGCTCTGGGCTTAGTGTGTGTTGATAATGATATGTATATATTAATTAATATGACTAGGCAGAAATGGGTCGCATAGGAAATTCCTAGGAACCTTTAAATTTGGGGAACGTTTGGTTAGTTGTTGTAGGGCAATGCCTTTAAACGAGAAACCAAAACTAGAAAACAAGTCAAAAACAAGATCACTTGCACTGGAAGATCGACGTGTTAATTTTACGCCGTCAGGACAATTTGCCACGAAAACAAAATTAAAATAAGGTCAATTACTGAGTGGTGTCAAAAAATTGGTCAGGAGCACCTAAACAAGTTTCACTACACGCCACTACGCCACTACTACGGCGAGTCGCATTGTTGGCTCGATCAGTAGCAACGATAATCGAAAGTAAGTGTGAACCGTTGTCGGTGCTGCCAAATTTGCTTGCGCTTTACATACCTAAATTATGGATATGAATTATGTAATTTATTACAGTTGATGAGCATAAAACTTGATTCGCTGAAGATGGTATTAAAAAGTGGCGAAATATAATTTAGAGTCACAAAAGTGATACAAATGAGCATCTCCGTTTTAGAACTGTCTCAGTCCGAAACAAATTAGGTAATATAAATATAATATGGGTGCCGCTACAACCCATAGAGGGCCGGAAGCTAACTTCTCATCAACCACTCGTGTTGTGCGTGCTATTGTTTTACACGAGTGTGCCGACTCCGAACGACCAAGTTTGAGAAGCTTTTTCTAGACAGAAGTACACTTCGAGCATTAAGTCAGTGACTCGAAAGAGGTGGGGGCGTGAACATTATTTGTTGGTCGTACGTAGAGATGGGTCAACTTGAGTTGATAAACGAGTCAACCCGAATTGCGTCCAAACCGAGTTGAATTTGTGTAAAACCGAGTTGAAAAAACTAAAATGAAAATCTGAGAACCATTCGACACGGTGTGAACCCACAAATCGGTTTATCAACTCGGGTCGGACATTTCTAAACTGAACATTATAACAGCAAACCTTTTAACTCGGTTTGATGTGAAAGCACAATACGCTGGTTGGTTAAGGCATACAGCCCGATTTGTACTGCCCCACATTCAGCACCTAGTTGGAGTTCGGTATCTGTTCTGTTTTTTATGAGACGCGTATGAACTGGTCCATGTGGCTCTTTGTTTACCAGTCAGCCTGCTCAGTGCTCTTCGCTCGTTGTTTCTTTTTGCCCGTTCCAAGTTGACTTGGGTTTCTCTATGACATCTCAAATAAGTGACACCATAGAGTCAAAAGCTACTACTTTTCTTAACCTGATTCTGTGACTCACATTTTTAGATTGAAAATGTGAACTACGCTTTATTTTATTTCATGAACCGCTTTCATTTAAAACGTAGGACAAAACCAATTCCTTTTCGCATAATGAGGCTTTGCACAAGAGACATTCGAAGTGGACGTACATTTAAAATTTGACATATTTAACCAAAACCTCTGTCATTTATTTTCAAAATGACTCATTTTGTAAGCCCTGAAACTTCAATTAAAACACTTCAATTAACATACTGATCTCCGACCAATGGAAGTGAGTGTATATGATGATACAGAATTGTGAATGTGTTACTACATGTACTGAATGTTGACTGACAGTGTTCCAAGCTAACACTCCAACTGAAGCAAGACTGTTACAAAAACGAATACACCTATTGTGAATTTAAAGAAACTGTGTTAGTCAACTCGAGTTGCAACTCGGTCTTGCATCAATTCCATCTCGGGTCAACTCTAGTTAAGAAAGTTTCGTGTTGGCACATCTCAATTCGTACGAGGTACGTCGAGCTTGTATAGAACTTGCCTTCGCCTTTACAGAACAGCAGAGTCCGAGTACATAAAGTTCTACTCCAATGAAATTTTATGCAAAAGGGCGAACCCGATACGAGTGGACAATTTCCTGGTGAAGTCGATTCGAGGACATACTGCGAGAGCGATGAACTCGGTACTACCCAAGCCTCAATATCACGAGAGGGTATCCACAGAAGCATTCCCACATTACGATAAAAACGATCTGACACAGAACGAAAATGCGGTACAGATCCTTTATCACGTCGCCCGTCCAGAGGAGTGTCTCCTCCGCTTCAGTATGGCGGTCTCGAGTCGGGATGTTCGGGATGTTGCATTGCAACATCGAAATTTGTGGTGGCTGAGCAGGGAAGGAACTCCCTCTACGAACGCTTTAGACCCGGCTTAAAAATGGGAAGTACGTATCCCCGAATGGGGAAGCAGTCAGTCACTGTCTTGCGGCGGTAATGATGTAGTCACAACCTATGGCCCACCTACATAGCTTAGGGTTGTTTAAGGTAGTTGTTAAGCTGTATATACAATAATATAATATGGGTGGCGCTACAATTCGTAGGGGGCCAGGGCCTAGCTTCTCAGCAACCACTCGTGTTGTACGTGCTATTGTTCTCTCACAAGTGGAAGGGACCTACAGTTTAATGCCGAATCCGAACGGCTTTGTTTGAGAAGCTTTTTCTAGACAGGAAATACTCTTGGAGCATTGTCAGTGACTCGAAAGAGGTTGGGCCGTGAAAATTATTTGGGTCGCTCAGAGCTGAAATCGAACCTACGACGTCGAGGTTAAGCTGTATATAAATACATTTTAAAAAAGACGAGTTAGGTCGTCGCATTTATTCACAGGGCCACGGGCTGCCAATTAATTTTATTCGTAACGCTCTTCCAAATTTCGATGACGTTTCCACTCCGTATTCTCTGTAAAATAAGACGCTTCTGTTTACAGAGTGCCAGGCTGCCTTGAAATCCAAAACAGAACTCGTTTTTTGCCTTATTGCGATAAAACTTCAACACAGATGCACAACATTATCAACAGTACATTATCTAGGACGCCAGGTCATCAAAATCTGGTTCGCTTGGTGTTCCTCAACTCTAGCCAAAGGATAGCTACTGATACTTGCATATTCAGAGTTGTCTTCATCCTCAAAAGATAGCCACATGTCCCGAATCAGTTTCAATGAATATGGTCTTTAAGGCAGACAAGTTCTGCCAAAATTTAATGAGACATGAGAAACGTGTGGAACACCTGTCAGGAAGAGCAAATTCAAAGAACACTGCAAAATCTGGACAAACACGATAATTATTTACATTTACTAACTGCAGTACCATCGCGACACTGACAATATACATGAGACAACAAAGCATAGCCTACGGTTGCAACACCATTGATGCTCACAGAACCCTTCCCAACCCCTCGGCTATAGACGAGTAAATCACACCGTTAAACTCGAACATTTGTGTCCCCAGCCCACAAACAGCACAGTTTTCCAACGACAATTAGTAGAAATCTAACCGCTATTCGTTAGCCAGAATCTCATTACCCATTCCATTATCTAAAGCCATCAACCTTTCCCTCAAACACTGCATTTCCTCTTCTTTTTTTTATCACCGGCCTTCCGGCGCCATGTTCTCCGTGTTTTTTTTTTTTATTCCTTCCGTTTCGCCCCAAGGCAAGTGCAACAAGGAACGACCGAACTAATTACATGCTCAGGGTGCACTTCAGCGCTGCACCACCACAAGCTGTCACTGTCTATTTGTGGCTCTCCAGCGCTCCAGCGCTCCACTCTCAACCCTTATGCTGCTCGCCTGTTGAAAGGCTACTCTTGGCCCTGTTTCCTCTTGTGCGCTCTTCTCCGTATTTCGGCTGCATTTCAATATTCCAGTCCAATTAGTGATAAATATGTACGAACGTATACACCGAGAGCAGAGCGACTTGTCTCAAAGCTAAACTCGAAAAAAATGTGTTCGAAATCAGGGAGCGCCGAGTTAGTTATCCACTCACATCCACGTCCCCATGCGCCATGAATGCCTACTTCGATATGATTTATGCACGTAAAAGGGTTCTGACGTTTCTAGGGCGAGCGCATACCATATTTTTGAGGAATTCCAATCTGAAGTCGTGGCGCGGTGGTGGGCACAGCAAGTGAATTGGAGTGTGATTATCCAAAAATATCAGCGCTCTTCAGTGCTTTGATGGCGACTTCAAAACTGGAAGGGAAACAGACGCCGGCAGATGTGACCTAGCTTCCGTTCTGTTAATTATGTAGGAAATTAATCTGAAAAATCGTGAGGATTTGCAGATGACGTATGGGGGTGTGTTCTGTTCGATGACCGGGAATAGGCGCTCGAAGTCCGTCAAAGGCCTGCCAGAGAGCCCATTAATTATGGCCTTGTCCATTGGACTGTGTTGGATTAATACTGGGATGGATTGCATTTGTCAAAGTTAGGCTGTCACCACGGGCTGCAGCGTAATTTATTCAAAACTCAAGCACATATCGGCTTGTGTCCATTAAAGCATGCACAGTGAGATTAAACGCCCTGTCAAAATGTAATTAATTTGATGACAGTTCCGGCGACGCAAAAGCTTTTATCGTTAAGAGACAAGTCGTCGGTGTTGTGAAATGTGATGGCTGACGGATGAATATTAATATTCTTATTACCAATTTTACAAGACAAGACGACAATGACAAAGACGACCAAAACGACATCCGATTACTGCAGCACTTTTGTGACAGCCGTCGTATGTCCGACACGTGGGAAGTGACACAAGTCGGAGTAAAGGCATATCTTATGAATTCCCTTGTGGATTCCTTGTGATTGGCTCTTAGTTATTGGAATGTAAATTAAATGGAGCGGAACTCGGTGTGGCATCCGATGATTCGAGATAATCCAGGATTCGGTTCCATTGTGCAGTGCAGTGACATATGCTCAGTACTCTAATGTAAACAGTCTAAACTCAGCAATCCAATTCAGATGGCCCACGTTTCGTTAACAAACCCTAGGGCAAGATCATCCCTCGTGATGCATTGAATGCAGTAACGATTAGGTGGCTAACTGACAGTATACAGCAATCACACTAAGGCTAGCGTGTGTCCAGAGAGAGGTCTACGATTGCTCCTCTTTCTCGTCCCTACAGCTTCTGCAGAACACTGAGGCCTCAATACATAATGGCGCAAGTTTCCCCCTCCAAATGATGAGCCCTGCGTCTCGGCCTGCGGATTAAGTTGACAAAGCCAATAAGAAGATTGGGCCCCGCAAAAAACTAGAACCCTTTCTGCAGAGTTCATCAGCTACACAATTTCCCGAATGTGCAGTGTCACAGCATAAATGCTTGGACATCTCCCAAGAAATCGGGACCAGTTCAGGGAAGTCTTCGTGTCAAATGTGACAGCATTAGAGATTTAATCGTCACTTGTCTGAGCAGAACAAAAATATCAACTTCTCTCCTTTACTATATATCACATAGCGCTCACGCGCCCGAGCATCTTCGTCCGTCATATACGCAGAGAACCATAGAGCGTCTGATAGTCAGACAACTCATCTAGAGGAGAAGTTTTGGTAGTAGAAGGTCGGTGTTTCTATGTAGGATGACACATAATATTAAGTTGAGAACGTTCGTTTGAGCAACATTCCATCGAGAATTTGACCAACATTTGACGCTACCCATTTTTGTACATCACACTGACGATAGTATCAAATGGACAGATTGTATAGAAATGGCAACTGAACTGTCTGGAATGTTCATCTAACTAACTCGAGAAAAATCTAACGAAGTTTGGTTAAGAGAAGATAACCTCTCCAAAAGGCAGAGGTGACTGCGATTTTATCTAATTTGCATCTTCTTCTTATGACGCTACAGTCCGGTGTGAATCTGTGCCAACAAGCCTCTCCAGCTGGCACGATCCTTAGACAGCTGCCTCTAATTTCGCACGCGAAGTTGGTTGAAGTCCTTCTCCAATTGTGTGTGCCATCGGCTTCGTGGTCGTCCTCTATTGCGTTGTCCCACTGGTTCGGAGTCGAAGGCTCCTTGCACTTTACGTGGTCAACCCATGTAAGGCGTTGAATCCGTAGAAGCCTGGCTAGACACATGTAGCTGTACTGCCCGTACAGTTCGTATTTTAATCTTCTTCTCCAGAAACCATAGCAATCCGGACAAAAGATTGAACGCAGAACTTTTCCCTAGGAAAGATCAAGGGCTTCTTCATCCGCTCTTGAGATATTTCAGTCTTTCGCGCCCTAGAGCAGGACAGGGATGATCAGGGTCTCATATAATGTTAGCTTGTTCCTTCGATCGAGAGCTCTTATCCTCAATTGCCACTTGAGCCCAAACAAACAGCGCTTGTCAAGAGTTATTCTGCGTTTAATATCGGTAGTGATGTTGTTTGTCCTATTGAGTTGGGAGCCAAAGTATATGAAGTCCTTTACCACCTTGAAGTTGTAGCTGCCCATTGTGAAGCTCTGTCCAAAACGTCGATGTTGTTTGTTGTTTGTTTGCACTCATTCACCCCTAAACCAATTTCTGCCGCCTCCGTTTCATTACCGTCAAAAGCATTGACGGCTCGCTGTGTTCGACCAATTACGCCAATGTCGTCTGCGTAAGCAAGCAGTTGAACGGACGTTTGGAGGATCTTGTCTCTTGTGTTGGCTAGTGAGTTTTGAACGACCTTCTCAATTTCAATTTTGGGGCAATCACGTGACAGCGCGTCGCCTTGCAAAAAACCCTTTTTTTGGAATTGGGTGACTAAAAATTGACTCCCGGTTTGTTATTGCTTCTCAGTTTGAGGTTAAACTTACTTAGGTTTGGCGTCTCACTTAGGTCTTATTGGACCCGTTGTGGTGCCCATGGGGGTGGAAAACCTTTTGTCCTACTCGTTGACAGTCGTTGGAGCTTCAAATTAAAGATTTTGTGCTGGTGATCTTGGCAAACCTACAGGTAGAGATGCGTGAGATATTTGCTATGTCTTGGAGGTTTAGGAAGAAGAAATCTCCCAGTGTCCCTGCAGCGACTAGGGCAGCGACAAAGGTAGTGGCAAATGTCCTCAATCTCTTTTTCGTCCCCACAGCGTCTGCATCTGGTCTCATGGGTAAGTCCCATTTTTTGTTCATTGTATCTCAAACGATTATGGCCAGTTAGTGCCTCGACTACCATCCGCAACAGCCTTTTGCTACATAGAAGAAGTATGCCCGTTTTGGAACTACTATACCTAGGCCGAGTGGTCTCACATGTGGGAAGAGAATCCCACTTTTCATTAGATAGTTCCATGATTCTTTTGTCCACTTTGCTCTTGACATCAGCAAGGGCTGGATGAAAGCATTGGATAACTTGGGATGGATCGGATTGGGCCCCTTTCCTAGCAAGTTCATCTACTACGCCGGATATACCCCTATGACCCGGGGCTCAGCAAAAATGATCGAATTCTGTTGGCAAGAAATCGCTTGATTGTTATTAGAATAGTAATATCCGCTGGTGGTTTTTTTTTCAACAATGATATCATTTTGGCTTCTTTGACTGCCAGGAACTCTGCTTGAAAAACACTGCCGTAGTCAGGCAATCTGACCGAACAGTCCATGTTTACCTTTTGTGACCGTATTAATTTTTTATATGAGTGTCATGCTGTTCGGAGTTAACTTTCGTTGAGAAAACAGCAAACAGCTTGCAAGCTTCTTTTCAAAACTTAATAATATGTTTAAACGAACCATGAAGGGTCCGAGCCTGAGCAATTGCTGCCTTCCGTCGGTGACGGTCCTGGCACGCTGCTTACAGTCATCAAGGCCAAGCTGTTACATGCGCGATGACTTGGTCTCTGTACCGGAAGTTCGGTTTTCCTCTCCTTCCCGAACCAGGAGGCTCGGATTCGAAGACCCTCTTTGCAGGGTCGTTGTTGTCCATTCGCTCGATGTGGCCGACTATATTTTATAGTTCTTCATCGTGTGGTATCTTTCAAAGCAGTGTCCAATATGAAGCCTTGGTTTTCGAGAACATGTTTCACAAAAATAGTTAGTTGGGCGTCTTCCGCCTGAAATTTGTCTGTTTGAACACACGGAACAGTCTTTACTTTTTACATCTTAACAGTGCCGCAATAAATGGAGATTTCCATTTAGTATTTCCTCTTTATCTGAGGACGATGGTCTTCCTGGTTTTGAAAATGTTCCAGACAAAGGACTAGTTAGGTAATAAAGCTTTCGAATAATAAAGCAACGGTGAAAAAATGTTTGGTGGTTGAAAGCAGACATACGGTCGCAAAGGGTTAACAATTCGCTCCTATTCCCTTGTACCAAATAACCTAAATGTGTAGACAAAGATGGAGTTCCAGTTTTTGATGGGGTCTTCTGTGTTCCATTCCTCTCTTGTAGGGCGATAACATCGGAATTGTATATCGAAGTCGACGGAGAGGTGGGAGTAGTACTTACTGTTTGTTCAATACGTAACCTGTCTAGGATGTTTGCATCGCCGTTTGGGCTTATGTGCCAACTTTTCGATTGGATAATCCTTACAGCTTACTCCAACTACAGTTCTGAACTCCAGCAACAATTGCATCCTATTCCTGCTCGATGTCAAGGCGAATAGACAAAATATCTGCATTTGGGGCTGAGAAAAACTGCATGTTTTCAGAGAAAATCGAATGCCACCTGAATGTGTTACCTTGTGGTGAAATGTTTGGAGAGATGGAGTTATTGACCAACTTTGCTAAAACTTCAAGATCGCTATGAAGACATGATGCAAAATAAGAAGACAATAATTGGTTGCACACTAAATTCGAAATCATTGGGCCGGCCACATATTTCGATTTAACGAAGCGTCAAAACATATCGATAATTCATACAGTCTGTTTAATAGGATCGTATAGACGACAAAAATTGAAGAAGACCTACAAAAAAATAAACAAAAAATCAATTGTACTGGTTTATTTTGTTTATTTACTTGAATGCCTTCCAATTAATATGTTGTTCCTACCCGCCATTATCAATAATTGCTTGGAGTCTTCGAGGCATGCTTTCAACTAATCTTACAGCATCTTGAGGCAAAGATCTCCATTAAATCCGTATTTTTCGTGATAATTGTTTGACCGTCGAGATCTTCTTTGCTTGGAGCTTAAGCTTCATGAATGCCCAAAGATCCGACGACTGCGCTGTTTCGGGTTATTATCTTCTTGCAGTAACCAATTCTCATTCCTTCTTTCAAACCATCTTTGGGAAGATGGTAATAAAGCCTTCTTATACATTTGGACCACGTTGGGTGCGTTTAGGTAATTTGTAAACATGAACAAAATGCCAAATTCTTGTTTGGAGAAGCATCCCCCAACGTGCACCTTTGGCTGGTGTTTGACGGTCCGCTGGGCTAATTTATTGGATTGCGTACACCAGTTATGAGTGATAGGAAACTATGCCCAAAAATTAGCTTTACCCGAAAAATAACGTTGTTCCAATCTCTTCCCCAATTCTCCTTGGCCCAACGTACTTACTTATCAGGCAGACGAACCATGAAGGTCTGAGCCTGAGAAATTGCTGCCTTCCATCGGTGACGGTCCTGGGCACGCTGCTTCCAGTCATCAAGGCCAAGCTGTCATACATCCGCTATGACTTGGTCTTTGTACCGGAGGTTTGGTCTTCCTCTCCTTCTCGACCCAAGAGGCTCGGATTCGAAGACTCTCTTTGCTGGAGCGTTGTTGTCCATTCGCTCGATGTGGCTAAGCCAGTGTAGTCGACGGATTCTTACCTTCCGGACTATATACACATCCTTGTACGGCTCGTAGAGTTCACGGTTGTGTCTTCTCCTCCATTCGCCTTCCTCGTAGACGGGACCTTATGCCCGACTTTGAATTTTTCTTTCCAACGCACCAATAATCAGCTCTGAAGTCTTACTTAATGTCCAGCTTTCGGCTCCATAAAGAAGAACTGGCAGAGTAAGGATTTTGTAGATCATGACTTTGGTCCTTCGAGTGAGGAGTTTCGAGGACAGTTGCTTTGACAGACCGAAGTAGCATCGGTTGCCAAGGTTGATTCTTCGTCGGATCTCCACTACGATGTCATTAGTGGAGTTTACGTTTGCCCCGAGGCAGACAAACTTCTTCTTCTTCTTGTGGCGCTACAGTCCGGGGTGAACCTGGGCCTCGGTCAACAATCCTCTCCAGCTGGCACGTTCTTTAGCCAGCTGCCTCCAATTTCGCACTCCAAGTTGGTTGAGGTCTTTTTCCACTTGAGTGCGCCATCGGGTTCGTGGTCGTCCTCTATTGCGTTGTCCCACTGGCTCGGAGTCGAAGACTCTTCGGGCTGGAGCAGTGTTGTCCATGCGCTCTACATGGCCTAGCCATCTTAGGCGTTGAATCCGTAGACGCCTGACTAGACTCATGTCGCTGTACAGCCCGTACAGTTCGTGGTTGAATCTCCTTCTCCAAGAACCTTCAACGCAAACAGGACCGAAGATTGAACGCAGAACTTTTCTCTCAAGCTTCCGTGCCATACAGCAGGACAGGGATGATCAAGGTCTTATATAAGGTGAGCTTGGTGTTTCGAGAGAAGATGGCTCTGTTACTCAATTGCCTCTTGAGCCCAAAGAAACAGCGGTTGGCAAGAGTTATTCTGCGTTTAATCTCAGTACTGATGTTGTTCGCACTATTTACTTGGGAGCCAAGGTAGACGAAGTCCTTCACTACCTCGAAGTTGTAGCTGCCTATGGTGACGTTCTGACCGAGTCGTCGATGTTGTGTGTCCTTTCTTGATGACAGCATATACTTTGTTTTGCCCTCATTCACCGCCAGACCCATTTTTGCCGCCTCCGTCTCAATACAAGCAAACGCTTCATTGACGGCTCGCTGAGTTCGGCCAATCACGTCAAAGTCATCCGCGTATGCTAACAATTGCACGCACTTCTGGAAGATCGTGCCCCTAGTGTTGCCGTGTGAGTTTCGCACGATCTTCTCCAACACGATGTTGAAGAAGTCACATGACAGCGCGTCGCCTTGTCTAAAACCTTTTTTGACATTGAAGGTCTCGGTGAGTTCGTTACGGACCTTGATGGAGCAGCGAGAGTTCTCCATCGTCATCCTGCACAATCTGACGAGTTTGGCAGGGATGTCAAAACTAGACATGGCGTTGTATAGCTCGTCTCTATGCACACTGTCATATGCGGCTTTAAAGTCCACAAATAGGTGGTGGGTGTCGATCCGCATCTCTTGAGTCTGCCGAAGTGCGAAATTTTGGTCGATGGTGGACTTCCCGGGCCTGAAACCGCACTGCTATTTTGTCTTGTCTTCGTTGACCTTAGCTCAACTGAGTCGGTTTTAAATAAAATAAAATAAAATAAATTTTAAAATACTTCCGTCTCTGACAGTCCTTAATTTTTTTATTCAAAGCATCTTAGCAGAAGTATTTGTTTATCTGCTAATGCAAATGCCACTCCCAAACCGGTTATCATGAACGAGTCTTGCAGTCCATCTTATCAAACGGACTGTATATGAACAATCTAGAAACCTTTTGGCACTCATCTCCAAAGTTGACCTAGCTATTGCTTATATAAGTGCCGAAACCATAGAAAATGATTTGACATCATGACCCACTGCCAAGGCCCATTGTTTCTAGCCTTTTGCAAAAGAATCCCATCAGATGGTCAACCCCTTGCAACATATTTTGCTTGTCTATCCCCGAATCAAGACTTTTCATTCCACACAAATGACAGTGCACGTAATTTAAATAATAGACACTCACTTGCCAGTCTGCCCCACACTGTCCATACTGGTCCAGTCACCGATCAATCAAGTTCCTAGTAGAAAATCAATACGCGGAGGCTGGTTTTTGTTTTCCAATTTGGAGTGGTCTCTGACCAATTCTTTGTTCAGCTGATCTCGCGGTTCATTAATCAGCATCAGTCGAACTCCTCCAGAGCGGGGCGGCTCACACTCAAAGCGTGTCATTAGGCTTTTATTTAAGCTTAAATGGCAAACATGTTGTCGACAGTGTGCACACGTTCGCGCGGACTTTCAAAAAATGTTGAGTTTTGTTTATCAGCTGAGTGGATGTCAAAAAAGTTTTGACAGGTGGGCGGCACTTACGCCAATCAAAACCCCATCTACTTCGAGTGCACTTCAAGTTGACTGCAAAAAAAAAAGCCAATCAATGACTCACGTGTTTCCTCATTTATTGTGTTTTTAGATCCAGTTGTCTGCCTCAAGGACGGTTACACCACACCAGCTGACTCACACGAGCATGTTCAGACTTCACACCCAATAACTTTAATCGAGAAAATGGCAAGAATTTAATTATATGAATTCCATCATCGCACACCCTTATTTGCGTTGCGGGGGAAGTGCAATAAAAATTCGAAAAATTCGCTGTATTCATCTTTTGTCAGCCAGAGGCATGGGGCGGCCGTCCCCTCCCCATCCCAGGCGAAGAGGAGAATTGATTTAAAGCTCACTTGACCATCAAATGGACGAAGCACATACCTCCCCTCGGCCGTCAAGTTGTTAGCAGAAGAACCACAGAAACGCATGAAGAAAGTTTGCCCTTCTTGGCGTAAGCACTTCGTTGCGTCAAGCAAATGTCCTTTGATGACTTTATTCAATTACAGAACACACCCCGCCCCTGATGGGACATCCCTCGCTGGGCAGACATTATCTGAGTAACCACTTAGGGGGGAGCAAATGTTTCGGAACTCTTTAACAAATGTCCCTGTGAATTGCAGCAGTTTGCAAGTTGTTTTGGTTTGACGACTTTTTGCCGAGCTGAAGAGCGCAACTGCGCACTGGCTCGGTGTGAAGTCTCTTAAGAGCCGGGTCGCTCTCTCTCTCTCGCAAAACAGAGGGTCTACGAGGTGCGACGCAATTTGCGCCACTCCATCGTTTGAATGCCGGTCCCCTAATGTATTCCAAACCTTCCATTCCAACCTCCTTCAATTAACGCATATGTAAACCCCATCAGAGACCACGTTAAATTCCATCAAACATCCACTTAACCCCTTGCCGCGACAGCTGACGAATCCAGTGGTCTTTGTTTTAAGCATCATCCCCCTGCATCGCTACATTACGTAAGTGTGCGTAGGCGACACGCAATCCATCCGCCCACGAGCCCCGGCTTGAAGGTCACAAAAGATGTGAACAGCAACCAAAACACGGGCCCACACAATTGCGTCTCCGTGCCATTATCGAGCAAGGGATGATGATGAGTGGCAGTGAGCGGAGCTACTTGATGCAATGTCACTTGGTTAGAGGGTTACTTCCCTCTCACACATCCGCGCGAACGTCGCCATGCATTCGTTGCTGTGCGCAGTCAATGCCTTTTCGAGCGTATCGCGACAGTGACATGAAACGGAATTCGGTTCCTTCCGAAATACAATCAGCAACCGCCGTGCGACATATAAAAGGTAAGCAGGCATTTTCATCCCTCGTTCAGTTCACTGCTCGACATAATATCCACTCGTGGGGCACAAAGCCTTGAATGCAGTTTTATGTGAAGAGGGTGGCCGTTTTCCGCTACTGTTTTGTGTGTGTGGCTGTGTGCGAGAGTGGGTTTCGTAATACGTGAAGGATATTTGGAACCATCTGTGTCGCGGCGTTTGAATCACTCTTCAGTGTTGCCTCGTGTTTGTATTGGTGTTCGAGAGGGTCTACGCTATCGATGGGGAGGGTGTTTTTCTGTGTTGGTTGACAGTGGGTTCTTGTTCTCTCTTTCTTTTGGCAGAGGCAAAGAGAAAGGGGGACTTTGTTTTGAATTTTCTTTGCGTTACTTGAGAGTGTTGCCAGTCTGGAATGAACTTTGCTTATAATTCACTGAGTGAGAGTAGGTTCAACCTACATTCTACCTTATGTTGGTCTGCAGCTGTTCCAGAGTGTTTGTCGGATCATTACTATCGCCAGAAGCGTACGCTGGGAATCGTCTGCTCAGTACGGAGCAATGTATATGCCAGTTGAGGAACCGACGAGCAATGGTTTTCTTCGATACTACTTCGACACACTTTGAATCTTCTCTTGCGCCCAAATTAAATCAACGAAACTAAGAACAATTTTAGCAGCCCTTGAGAGTACCCGATTAACATTTTATTTCATTCAATGGTTTCTTAGAAAATTCGTAGGTGGGCTACCGTCACCAAGTGCCTCATTACCAGTGTAATTCTTCTCCTTATGACGCTACAGCCGGGGTGAACGTGAACCTCAGTCACCAAGCCTCTCCAGCTGGCACGATCTTTAGACAGCTGCCTCGAATTTTGCACTACAAGTTGATTGAGGTCGTCCTCTATTGCGATGTCCCACTGGTTCGGAGTCGAAGAGTCTTCTGGAGCAAGGTTGTTGTACATGGTCTCATTAGTCCCAGAAGCTTAACGGGAGTAATTTTGAAAATAAATGAGTCCCAACAAAGGTTCTTGATAATATCTCACAATGCCACCTTATGTGAAAAAATAAACAAGTAAGTTTTTCCACTGTTCGAGATTATAATACGACACTGAAGCACTCAGCCTCAAGACTGGTCCTTTGGACTACTAGGCAGTCAACTACAATTCCTTCGGAAGACCAACAGGTGCTTCTGTGATTAAGGGCCAACAGAATAAGCTCTCACAACATCTGCGCCAACGATTTGCCACCTGATTCAAGCAAAGGCAAGACAGTGACAGAGGAAGGCCTTTCCCGTGTTGTCGTCTACTCCACAGGCGTCGCAGGGGGTACATCTTCTCTTAAATCAAGCACATTTCTGTCAAGGGACAGCATACATTCCGCGGATTTCTTACAGAGGTTTGGGGGCAAACGCTTGGTCTTGGTGTAGAGTCATACCATCTACCTGCCGAGCTCTTCAAAGCAGCTGTTGATGATTCGGTAAGGTCAACAACTCATCTGTAAAATTTGCTCGGATGAATGTATGCCCGGCTGATGGCATCTGAGCATCGTTTGCACGATCCTGAAGAAAGGAGACTTTCTAAACTGTACCAATTACGGAGGATAAGTCTCCTGAACGTAGGTTATAATATCTTTTCTGCCGTCTGCCGTCTTCCTGGAACCATACGACAACAGCCTGATTGGTCAATATCAGTGCGGGTTCAGGTCAGAGAAATCCACTAATGACTAATTCACATTACGGCAGATCTTGGAAAATGCCCAGAAGTTGAAGTCGATACCCACCATCTACTCATCGACTTTAAGGCCGCGTATGACAGTATTTGTGGAGACGAGATATACAGCGCCATGTCTTGGCATCCCTGCAAAACTCGTCCGTCTTGATGGATAACGCCCGTTGCGTCCGTCAAGGTGGTGTCTGAAAAGGCTTTAAACATGGCGAAGAATTTTCATGCGACCCTTTTTTATCTAATTCTCCAGAGGATCGTGCGAAACTCAGACGTACACACGAGAGACACGATCCACAAGTCTGTGCAATTGCTCGCATATGCCGATGACATTGACATTATCCGAATAACTCAACGGATTGTCAGTGGGGCATTTGCTAGCATCGAGAGAGAAGCGGCTAAGTTGGGTCTTTCGGTAAATAAAGGTAAAATAAAGAACATGCTGTCTACAAAAAAAGGTCTATCAACATCGACATCTTGGACAAAGTGTCAAAATAGACAGATACAGCTTCGATGTAGTTAAGGACTTTGTCTATCTAGGCTCTGCAATAAAATCCGGAAATGACATCACCGCGGAGATAAAACGAAGGGTAACAATGGTAAATCGCTGTGTCTATGAACTAAGCCCGGAATTGAAAAAAAATCCCTTGTTTCGGAAAACCAAGCTGTCTTTATATCAGACCTTGATAATCTTAGCCCTGCTGTATGGCGCAGAAGCATGGACAATCTCAAATGAGGCCGAAGAGATGCTTGGTCGTTTCGAAAGTATTGCTTCGAATCATGTTCGGTCCCGTTTGCGAAGAAGGAGTTTGGACGAGAATACCGAACGACGAACTCTACAAGCCGTGAAACGACATTGGCCTAGTTGAACGAATTCGATTGTCTCGACCCAGATGGCTAGGACATGTAGAGCGAATAAATACTAACGCTCGGGCTCCGAAAGTCTTCGAGGCCAACTCTGAGGGCAACATGGTAGAGAAAGACCTCGCCTCCCATGGCGTAACCAGCTGAAAAAAAAACCTCTAAACTGGAGGTGCCTTGCCCAAGATCGTTCTAGGAGAGAAATGCTGACTGAGTTCCAGGTCAAGACCAGACTGCAGCACCACTCAAAGAAGAAGATTACTCCTCTTAAGAGCGTAGGCTTGTTCATGTCACTCGGTTGATTGTAGCTGTCTTTACACATTCCAAGTGAGGTTTTATTTGCCTCCATCGTCTCCAGGTAGCCTTGGGACGGCATCTAACTCTTTGGCCTTGATGGTTCCATTCTTACGCCATTCTGGTAATGCTGTCGGCTTTTTTCCTGATGGTATGTCCAATCCATGTGCATCCCTTGACCTGTATCACAGTTGATTGCTCTCTTGTCACCCACCACGCTCCTGAGGGCGTTTTTTGCCAGCATATTCGACACATGGTACGGAGACATTTGTTGATGAATACCTGTAATTTATTGTGAGGTGTTGTTCGAAATCAATCAAGTTTTGCTACCGTGTATAAGCGTTGACTTCACACATGTGTTGAATATTCTGAGCTTCGTGTTTCTGGGAACTCCTCCATATAGATCCTAGCTGGCCAAATGCTGCTCCTACTTTTCGAAGTCTGTTATCAACATCTGCTTCTGGCCTTCTATCTACTTATTCGACGGGCATTCCTCCGATTGCAAAGAATCCTTTGTTGCAGGTGTTGATTCTAATGGCCTTGGTCTTCTAGATATTTATCTCCAATCATCGTGCTAATCTTGCGAGGTGTTCTAATTTAGCTTGGATGTCGCTGATTGTATGTTTGAATCTCAGATGTTGAAAGTGGAAGTGGGAATCTACGAGTTTCCAGATATGTTGAGTAGACCCTACATTAAAACCATGATTAGTGTCGAAATCGGGCATTGTGCCATAGAAACACATACCTCCAGATTAACCCTTCCGTACAACAACTTCTGCAGAAGCTGCAGGAACGTGGAGGAGAAAGAATTCCACACCTTCTTTGAAACTGTTGTGCTCTTTCCAACCCTAGGAAACGTCACCTAGACCCCTACTATCTTGGCAACTTGAATGAACTAAGCGATGAAACTCTTCTGCTATGATGTAGCATCTATGTAGAAAAGCACCAACTTTTCGGCTTATTAGAATTTGCGACTGCCGGCCTACTCTGTCTTAAGTGTGATTGCTTCTATAATTTTGGGTCGGGTTACACCTTCATTTTGTAAGAAGCCGGTTAGTGAAAAAGTTCCGCTCCATACAGCGACTGCAAGTGAATGCAAGTCTCTTCCTACAGCTTGGGGAATTTCATCTTATGTACCTTCTGAGTGAACAATTGGTCTAATCTCTTAAGAAGCTGTTGTGCTGATTGTCCATACAAACGCTAATTTTTAAGCAGCCAATTTGCGTACATATGTCTTCAAAGACGAGCTATGGAGTGCACTGTGTAGTTTTGGCATCCCTAAAAAAACTCATCCGTCGGTGCAGGACAAAGATGTCTTTGGACTTAGACAGAAATTGAAAAATTCATCCCTGTCTCGGAAAAAAACAAGCTGTGTCTATATAAAACCTTGACAGTCCAAGTCCTGCTGTATGACGCAAAAGCATGGAGAATGTCAAATGAGGACGAAAAGATGCCTGCTCGCTTCGAGAGGAAAATCCTTCGAATCGTATTCGTTTGCGAAGAAGGTGTTTGGAGGAGCGGTCAGCCATGTGAGACACACCCACACACAGCTGGAAAGAGATCTTAATCAGCTGGGTGTACGAAAGCCCAAGCTGGCGCTAGTTGGAGAGAAATGCTAACTGAGGCCCAGGTCCATACCGGACTGAAGCGCCACGCAAAGAATTTGGTTGTCTTAAAACTACACTTGTTCTCACATAGCAGGGTGCTTCGGGTCATTGTCATGGCCTCCAGTCGAATGGTTTTATAAGTGATTTAAAAATCGTCTTATATTGATGTTGACCCATTCAGAATCCGGGTATCCTAATAATAGACCCAATATCTAGCCGAAAAATACGCCACCGTGATTAACCGTTTAAAAGTGTAGTTTGGATTGTTGTCTTGACTCTTGGGGCGATGAACGAATACTTTTCCATCCAATTGAACTTTATGAGACTTCCACTCGTCAACTCCAGAAGACATTTTTCCAAAAGTAAAACAGCAAACCTAAGACAACAAACAAATAGAGTCTCAGCTCACATTCGGAGTGACGTATGCGTTAGAAACATGGATGTCATATCCGGCCACCATATTCGATGGCCCTATATTTCTTTCATGATGCTTAATCGCAATGGCATAGTGGGGTAGAAGTGTCCACAATCAGAATCTGCTTCAACTTGGGCTTGTGAAAATTATTATGCCTACTAACCTACTAATTTTGAGAGAAATTTTGACAGAAAATAATCCTGCACTCGATAAGTAATATTTGTCAAGATACCGATAGCTCTGTGAGGTGAATGCGAATGTATGAAATGTGTCAACATTTTCTTTGGCATGGGAAGTCTACTTCCAAATTCCAACAAAATCTGTGTTCGCTTGAACAGAAGTTGATGTACAACTACTAGCCACGTTACTTATACCCGGACTATGGGTATAATAAAAAATACCTAATAATAACATTCATGACATTGAAGTTATAATGAGTGCAGTACCATACGTCGCGCGAATAAGTTACTTTGAATGAATCGGAAGGCATTATACTTACTTACTTACTTATCAGGCAGACGAACCATGAGGGGTCTGAGCCTGAGCAATTGCTGCCTTCCATCGGTGACGGTCCTGGGCACGCTGCTTCCAGTCATCAAGGCCAAGCTGTCTTGCATCCGCGATGACTTGGTCTTTGTACCGGAGGTTCGGTCTTCCTCTCCTTCTCGAACCAGGAGGCTCGGATTCGAAGACCCTCTTTGCTGGAGCGTTGTTGTCCATTCGCTCGATGTGGCCGAGCCAGTGTAGTCCACGGGTTTTTGCCTTCCGGACTACATCCACATCCTTGTACAGCTCGTAGAGTTCGCGGTTGTGTCTTCTCCTCCATTCACCTTCTTCGCAGACGGGACCATATATCCGACGTAGAATTTTTCTTTCGAAGGCACCAAGAATCAGCTCTGCAGCCTTACTTAATGTCCAGCTTTCGGCTCCATAAAGTAGGACTGGCAGGAAAAGGGTTTTGTAGAGCATGACTTTGGTCCTTCGATTCAGGAGTTTCGAGCCCAGTTGTTTTGACAGACCGAAGTAGCATCGGTTGCCAAGGGCGATTCTACGTCGGATCTCCACTACGATGTCATTCGTGGAGTTTACATTTGCCCCGAGGTAGACAAACTCCTTTACTACCTCGAAATTGTAGCTGTCGATTGTAACGTTTTGGCCTAGGTGGTGTGCGGCGGATCGTTGTTTGCTCGACAGCATATATTTTGTTTTGTCCTCGTTGACCTTAAGACCAGCTCGTTTCGCCTGTTCCTCAATTGCCGTGAAAGCTTCCACGATGGCACGTTGGGACCGCGCGACAATGTCGATGTCATCCGCGTATCCCAACAGCTGGACTGACTTGTAGAAGATAGTGCCTTCCGTGTTGACTTTTGCCCGCCGCACTATCTTCTCCAGTACCAGATTGAAGAAATCACACGACAGCGCATCTCCTTGCCGAAATCCGGTGCAGGTTTCGAACGGTTCAGAGGTTTTTGAACCGAACTGCACGGTGCATCGCGTATGTGTTAGCGTGGTGCGACACAACCGGATCAGTTTTCCCGGGATCCCGAATTCGGCCATCGCTTCGAATAGCTCCTTGCGATGAATGCTGTCGTATGCGGCTTTAAAATCGATGAAAAGATGGTGAGTATCGATTTGAAACTCGATTTTGACATCGTACTCCGGACAGGGTCCGTAGGCACCGTCCAAGAGGTCGTAAAAATCCTCTTTGACAGAGTCTTCAGCTTCGTCGGTAGGGGCGTGTGCACATATGAGGCTGATGTTGTAGAACCTGCCTTGGATGCGGATCACAGCCAGGCGATCGCTTATCGGTTTGAAGTCGATGACCTTCGACCTTAGCCGCTTTCCCACGACGAATCCGCATCCAAATATGTGCAACCTTTTATGACAGCTGTAATATATGTCGCACTCTTTCTTTTTCATAATCCCGTGTCCTATCCAGCGTATTTTCTGGAGCGCAGTAATATCCGCTTTATACTGCGTGAGTATATTTTCCAGTTTTTGTGCGTGCGGCGGAGTGTAGAGTGTTCTTACATTCCAGGAGCACACTCGCAAATCGTAGTCCTTTTTCGCGCCGTGTCGTCGTTGGGGTTCCGTCCGTTCCTCCGAGGCTGCTTGCTCTTCCGTAACAGTTATTTTTTTTTTTTGTGGGTGGGTTGTTAGCCCTCCGCACAACCTCTGGGGAAATGCTGCATGCATTGGTTCACCTCACAACGGGTGTTGTGAAAGCTATCCAGGGGGTGCCGCTTGGAGGCTGCATGTCAACTTGATCTATGCATCGACAAGGATCGTTGCTGGCATCCCGCCAAGTTGAGAGCGATCAGCAACTTTGCCCTGTGAGCCTAGACCCTGCCCTCCCAGAAGGCATTATAGGAATACTCAAAGAATTGAATTCGAAATTGAATTCGAACCTCCAACCTACCAGCCTGGTGAAGGCAAGTCTGTCAAATTGTTTACGAATATTTACTTGAACTGTCAAAAGAAATCCTGCCGCTCTGGCAATGCCGCCATTCCGTCAATCATTCGCAGCCATAATAAACCATGAGTCTTATGGCCTGGCAGTGGCGCAATCTCTCCCCTAACCCCGTCACAACACACATCGATTGTACGGCTATTTTCAACGTTTCAACAACCACCCCCGAATCCCAAGCGTATCCTAACAAAAAGGATAACATAGGAAGGGAGGGCAAAAACGAAAAGAAGGAAAAACAAAATAGAGAAACGGAAAAAAATAACAAAACAACATCGGAAATGTCTCATTGCCACCCACAATCATCTGCGAGCGAGCGAGCGTCAAAGGCTGTACATTTGCGCGCGTGTGTGTGTGTTTGCGTATTTCGCTTTATCTCTCTAGCAGCGAACCTTCGGCGGGGTGGCGAGTATGCTACATCTGCGTATTCTGTACCTTCGCAGTCGCACATCTGTATCGGTGGCGGCATATAGCCTCTCCAACTACACAAAGTACACTCTGTACACCACAGCAGCACACTTCAAAGAGAGCGAGAGAGAGAAACTGAATTTCACACACATTTAGGGGATGGAATGGAATCTCTATTCCCTTCATAGTATTTTTTATTTTGCTCAGAAAACCCACTGAAAGGAAAACTTACCCTTCGTTCGGTAGCTGTTGCGAGGAACTTCAGTTCTCAAGCGATTTTCTCGTGAAAATGACGGAAGAGACTGTCCCAAAGTTGTTAACAATTCGGAAGTGAATGGATACTAGTCGTGTTTGTGTTGTTTTCTTCTTTTTCAAATAAGACCGACTCTCCCTCCCTCCCTCGCCAGACCGATGGCATTTTAACAAAAACGATTATTCGCTGTCCGTAGTCTCCGTGTGTGTTCCTTCTCAATTTTCGGCCGAAAAAGAGTTTCCCGGTGACACCCGGTGTTTATGTAATTCTTCATCAGTCACTGTCTGGCTGGGTGTTTGCGTTCTTCTCACCCTCCTTGTGCGCCTCCTCCTGTTGTCTGTCCCGCGGTGAAATTCCCTTGGTCGTCGAGAGTAAAAGTGAAAATGCAATAATTCCAAAATTCTTCTAATCTCCATCCAGCTACCGTAGCAGACCTTAGAAAAGATAGAAATTAAGAAAACGAAAAAAAAGGTTCCAAAATCCAAAATCGCCGTCCATTTTATTTCACTCCGCCCTAGCGCCGTGTGTGCGTATCCATTGTGCATGTGTATTGTGTCCGTGCGTGTAGCTGTGTTTTGATATAACAACCACCCCTAAGGCAGTGGCAATCCGGCAATCGTCCCCCCCAGTGAACTGTTTGATTACGTTAGCGGTGAAAGTGAAAAACCACCTTTTGTCTCTCCATCCCGTTGGGGAAAAAGTCATCAACCGCCCGCCGTGAGCCGGCCACGACAACGCGAACGTCGGACCCATCATCCACCTCGCCGCGCTGTTTCCTTCAGCAAACATGTTGACATCGAATGATGTTTATTGGTGAGTACTGAGCACATACATGGGCCTTTTCATTTCTGTTCCTTGGTCAGCAGTCGAGCGAAATTCCCTCTCAAGGAGGCGCACAGTAGGTGCTGTCGTCGTCGAAAGCATCCCCCACCCGGGCGGAGGATTAAAACACAGACGACAGTTTGTCTGGCTGAATTGTGTGTTTCATTAAATCATGCACACCACCATCTGCATACGTGAGTATTTCTTCGCCCAAACACACACACACACGGCTGGGAAAATCGATATCCTTTTGCGAGTTTCTTCCCACATTTCGTCGACGAAGAGTGGATGGATGGTTGGGTGGGTGGTCGTGGGTGGATATCCCTTGGCTGGGCTTTGGTTAAGTGGCGGACTTGGAGTATGCGATGCCATTTCGGAAAAATGTCCTTCGGTGGCGTTCGGCAGGGCTGTTCTGGTGGAGGTTCAATATCAATGGGATCGAATTTTATTTGCCCTTGGAATGTAATACGTGATTCGGTATCCTTTTCCTTTGTATTTTCATTCGATTCGTCAACTCTGCGCGCCTCGCCGATTGTCCTTCGGAGTTTCTTTTGGATTTTCGCCTCTGCTGTGATTCGCCTTGATAATTGGTCCTGCAAGGCATGAGATAAGTCGGTGGCGTAATATGGTGAATAGGTCTCGAGGCAGTGGTGGTGGGGGAGTCTATTGTCGTCAGATGACGGCAGCGTGTGATGGCATTCATTGAGGAATTGCCACTTTATGCGTTTGTCTTGGCGGAGGTTTTGATCGATTTTGTGGAAATGAAAATAGACCCGTGTGTGGGCTGAGGATGGAGGCGGTAGATATTTATAGCAATCAATGGTTAATTTATGAATGAGTGGCACGCTTGTGAGTGCCAGACACAGTGGTACGGATTTATGTGTTTCTCGATAGATTTGTCAAAAGCTCGCGAATGTTAGGAGTTACATTGTTCCCCAACATTGACTGTGCACTGAGTCACAAGTTTGGATTGTACTCGGGTGGTATGGTTTTCATCAATCGTGGGGTGTGTGCATTTTTGTTTCTATTTTCGCCTATCCGCCATCATCAGTCGCCTTACAAAACATTCAGGACAAGGAGCAAGGTGTCTATTACCCATAGTCTCATTCACTCCTCCGTTTGCCAGTCTCTGTGCCTCAAACCACCAGATAATCACTACAGTCTGAAGTTTCTTGTGTTTCACATCAAATCTAGACCACCGGCGTAGGAGTCCACTGCTCCACTTATCTACTACGACACGATGACCACTGTTCCAGTGACACGGTGGTAACCCATCAGCGGTGGCTTATTAATATTCTCTCTGTTTCCATTTTCCATTCATTGTTGCCACCCTTGTCAGCTGTTATACTTGTTGGTCTTCTTCTTCTTCTACTAGCGCGTCAATCGGGGACAACAAAGACCACAACCAACAACCCTCTCCAGCTGTTACGATATTTAGCCAGGTGTCCCGAACTGAACCAAGTTATCTTATGTCCTTCTTCACTTGTGTGAGCCATCGGTTTCGTGGGGCGTTTTATTTTGCTGTTTCCCACTGTTTCGGTGTCGAAGACTCATTGGGTGTTGTTTATACATTCTACATGGTGTTGGCGTAGACGGTGGTAGACTCCAGTCAAAGATTCACGGCAGAAGTCTTCTTTCGAAATGGTTAACGACGTCCTCATTTGTTCTTGAGATTGGCCATGTCTTCGCATCATAGATCAGGTCAGGAAGGGTCAAGGTGCTACTTAATGGCAGCTTGATCCTTCGAGGCGTTTCCTTCAGTCTTCGCCACAGATCGTAGAGGGCCAGGGCCTAGCTTCTCAGCAACAAATCATGTTGTGCGTGCTATTGTTCTCTCACTAGTGGAAGGGACCTACAATTGCATGCCGACTCCGAATGGCCAAGTTTGAGAAGCTTTTTCTAGACAGGAGGCGTGGCTATACTACTCAATTGCCTCTGCCCAACGAAGCAGCGTTTCACATGACTTATCCGGTATTCGCAGCTACTGTAGATGAGAAGCGGACGTTGTTGTCAAATGGTCAACGGTGTGATTGCCCTGGCCATCTCTGCCTCAATCCCACCAAACCCCTCATTGACAGCTCTCTGCCAGGTCACATTAAGGTCCGCCAAGTATGTTAACAGTCGTTAGAGTTTTGGTAGACCTTGCCTTTCGTGTTAGCAAGTAAGTTCTTTTTGATCTTCTGAAAAAGAATGAATACAAAAGTCTCATGACATCGTCATGGAACTCAATGGAGCCGCAAGTGATCCTCCAAAGCACGAAGACTGGACTTTCAAGAGTAGTCATGATGTTGTTTAGCTCGTATTTATGAACGCAGCCATGCCGCTCTTAAATCGACGACTTAAACGATGTCTGTAATGAGCCATGAAGAAGTTGTAAGCGCCTACTCACATCATCCTTGCCAGGTTTAAAGTGCTCTGCAGACAATCCCTCTGCGCCTACAAACCTTATTCGACTTCAGTCTTGATTACGCTATTTTGTCTAGGTCAGGAGGTGGAACTCTTTTCTGAGCCAGTGCTAATTCTGCCTTCCATTGTAGACGATTCCAGGCAAGTTGCTTCCAGTTATCGAGAACAAACGGTTTTCCACCTGTAATCTGTGATGACTTGGGTTTTTGTATTGTGGTTCAATCTTCCTCTTCTTCTGGAATCAGGATGTTCAGCTTCGAATACACTCTTAGATGGAACGTTGGTTTCCATGTGCTGTGAGTAGACGGATTTTTGCCTTCCAGACTGCATCCACAGTCGATTGACTACTTAATCGAACTCCCACCTAGTTTTGAAAAATTCGGCAACACAACCATGCCATTACAAGGCAAAGACACTGGCTTCGATGGTTTACCATTAGAGCTCTTCGATGGTAGGGAGCGTACACTATACGATTTGCCGAATTTGGGCAGACTAAGGAACTAAGGAACAACAGCATTCATCGCAAGGAACTTTTCGAAGCGATGGCCTAATTCGGGATCCCGGGAATATTGATCCGGTTGTGCTCCATCACACTAACACGAACGCGATACAACGTGCACTTCAGCTCAAGGGCTTCCGAAGGGTTTGAAACCATCACCGGACTTCGGAAACAAGATAGGCTGTGGTGTGATTTGGGCGGGCAAATGTAAGCAAGAAGGGCACCTTTTCCTACAAGTCAGTCTATCAATTGGGTTATGCAGATGACATCGGCGTCATCGAGCATTCCTAACGTGCCGTAGTGGAAGTTTTCTCGAGAATTGAAGAAGAGGTGAGAGGAGCGGTTCTAAAGATCAGTGAGGACAAGACAAAACTTTTGACCTTCGGTATGGAGACCAAGACATCGCGGATGAAAGACAGCTTGGTCTTGTGATGGACTGACCGTGCCCAGGACCGTCACCGATAGAAGGCGGCAATGGTTCAAGCCCGCACCCTCGATGGGTCGCCGGCCGGAGAACTAAGTGAGCAACTGCATCCACATCTAGTTATAGACCATACCTCTAGCGATTATGTTTTCTACATTAGGTTCAACAGAGCAATCATCTTCCAAAAGGAGGAGAAAAATTCCCAAATGTCTTGTCTTTAAAAAAAGTGTTATTTTTTCCGATTGGTCTATGATCTAAGTACTATTTACGATCACGCAAAACCCAAGTGAATTCTCCATTGTCATCCTACGCAAACGGACGAGTTTGGTAGGGATGCCAAAACTAGACATTGCTCTGTATAGCTCGCCTCTATAGATGCTATCATACGCGGCCTTAAAATCGATGAACAGGTGGTGGGTATCGATTTGTTGTTCCTGGGTTTTCTCCAAAACCTGCCGAAGGGTGAATATTTGGTCGATGGTGGATTTACCTGGCCTAAAGCCACACTGGTATGGACCGACCAAGTGGTTGACGAATGGCTGTAGGCGTTTACACAGTACGGCAGATAAGATCTTGTAGGCGATGTTAAGGAGACTTATCCCCCGATAGTTGGCGCAGTCAAAGGGGTCTCCTTTCTCGTCTCTTTTTAATTTATTAAAAACGTCGCTAATATTAGGACACGTCAGCAAATTGCATGAAATCAACCAGGCAACCACTGGCAACCAAATATCACAGAAATAGCCGACATTTGCCAGTCATTTTGTCTGATTGATCTGCAAAACAACGCAAGTCAAGAGTCTAACGAACAAAAGAAGTAGACGACGGTGTCTCTATAATTCATACGCAATTTCTGCCAATTCAGTCAAACAAATCAAGACATGTGTTTTTACGTAATGCAACGGCACGAGTCGACTTCACGACATGCTCTTCACTCTTCTCCATTAAAATTGGCAGTCTCTCTAAAGCAGACCATACCATTGCAGCGAAAGCAAAGAAGCCCCGTTCACAAAGGTTAATAAAAAGTTATGAAAGGTCACTTTTCAACCATCGCCTCGTCACAACTCCTAATTTCCAACGCTACAGTGTGTCCACACTGCTGTCGGCCATAATCGATAGTCGTCCATTCCACCACACCGCACTTCAGTCAGAATTAAGGAAAATTTAATTTCCAGCAACAATAACTTTAAATTGGAAAAAGTAAATAAATATTTCAAAAGGCCCTTAAGGGAGGGGAGTGCGCAGTGTGCACCCTGGACGGATGCCTACAGCAATAACTCAACGAGCCATCATCTGGATTAGCGGAATGCGGTTCGGTGGGGGACACACAGAGCACACACAGCGCGCAGCACAATGTAATGAAATGACGTCAATGCAACCGCACAGCGGAGCAGTTGCAGAGCGACGGAGAACGAGCGGGACAGCGAGTGTCCAACAGAAAAGGCAATAAAAACTACTCTGCAGCCCACCCAACCCCAGCCCAATGTGAAGGCAGCAATAAAAGTGTATAACCTTCACCCCAGATGGTCGTTGGAGAGATACTTTGCCTTGGCGCTTGCATGTGTGTGGGTATCGACCGAAAATGCACAATTCCAATTTCAAGGGTGCTGTCTGTTGGAACGGAACTACTAAGAGCGTCGACGTCGCAGCGCGGCGGGCGCACAAAGGCAATTTATTTCAATCCACGGATTCGTTTAATTTAATTCAGCTTTTTTTTCTCTCACTTTGGGATGGTGACGAGCGCTCGCCACTCTCCGGGCTTATTTAAACTTTTTGAAGTGACCTCTGTGGGGGTTAAAGTTCTTCGGCTGACTCTGACACATTTCCCTTTCGCAAGACTGTTGCTGCTGCTGTTGAGGGTCGGTGGTGCCCTGAGATGAGTCACAAGTTTGTTTTTTTGCAGAATTAACACTGCCGACATGCGCGCGCCACGCAAGGGTGACGATGATAATGAGCATCTGACATGAAAGTTTTATGTGTGCTCGTCGTCCCCCCCATTTGCGTCGGATGTGTCCCAAAATGCCAGTCGGTTTTTCATCACCGAAGGACAGACAGACAGACAGTCCCTGCGACGTGGATTAATAAAGAAATGATATTTGGGGAAGAGGAACCCGAACGAATGACTTCATTCCAGGCCCAGGGGGTGAATGACAAAATTGTCCGTTTACCAACACAGCACTGAGGCGAATGGATGCTTGAGAAACTTTATTAAAACGAGATAAGTGTTTAAAGTGTCCGCATATGGTTATCAGTGGAAATGAAGGGAAAAAAAATGCGATTTGCGTTAAATTTTACGAGACATGTCTGCTCGTAGTTTTTATTCTCATGCGACATGTCGCATGCTCTCAGAGGACACCATGGTATTTGGGTCGCCGACTGGGGAGCACTTTGGGGCTGGTTTACGACTTCTAAACTCAAATCTGCACCACAAATAAGGGGTTTTTGCAGTAAGTTGGGCACAAAAGATGAACATTTCTTTTTTTTCGGAGTCTCAAGTCTCAAATGGGTTTTCATAAATTCGGCTTATCTTATCGCGTGTTTGAGATTTGTAAGGCACGAAAGGATGTTGGTGGGTTGGCGGAGTTGGGGCGATTGGGAGGAGTCTCCATGTAGGTTTTTACAGTTGACCAATTCATTCCTTCACCAGTTTAAATCTCGTATAAGTTGACGGAGTCCGGACATAATGAAAAATCTTCATCCTTAAGGGGACCTTCTTTTTAATTCAAACCTAGAACTATTTAAAAATGTTCCCTTAAAAATTCAAGTGAAAATTTGAAAAAAACTTGACGATAAAGCCAATTTATGGTTAGGTTAAGTTAGGTAGTAGTGGCTGACAGCTAAGGACACCCACACTTAGGCCAAAATAGGCGCATTGTGATACCACGCGGATTGACTTCTCCTAAGACTGGAACCAGTTGGTGCTTCTAGTGAAGCAATTAAGCTGGCCAATGCTGGCACTGTTTAGCTCATTACGGCTGCTGAAGTAGTAGGCTGCTAGGTGTGGGAACCCACGACTACCCAGAGCACTACAGGAGCAGAGTAGGTGATAAGTGTTTTCTTCCTGCTCTTCATCCATGCAGCTTCTGCAGGTGGTGCCTTCTAGCCTTTGTCATTGGTGGCTTTCATTGTCTGAATCTTCAAAAGATGATAGGCTGAAGCGATCGGCATGGAAGGTGGTACCCCTGCTATTGATAGGCATGAGGTTGTACCACACCTGGCGAGGTCATCGGCATTGCAGATTCCTGGAATGTCACAGTGTCCCGGCACCCACATGAGGTGAATGTTAAAATGCTCAGCCATCTCGTTAAGAGACAGCCGCAATTAAGGGATGTTTTTGAGTAAAACATGACATTGTCCAGGGATTTTATGGCGGCCTGACTATCGGAACAGATGGTGATTCCCCATTTTGATATCACGTTTTTTTTGAGCCATGACAACGCCTCTTTAATCGCTATGGTTTCTGCCTGAAAAACGGTGCAGACACCAGCACCCACCTTTGTAAGTCTTCGTTCCGTCTGTGAAAATACGCAGATCATCCAACGTGTGCCTATCAGACATCTACTCCGGTCTGCGGGAGAATGCTGATCGACAATTTCTTCTCGACGATAGCCTGGCGTATTAGGCGGTCAGTATCGCTAGGAAAGAAGTTGAATTCCTTGAGAATGGTTGAATGGCCGATGTTGAGTTCGAACCACAGGCGGAGTGTTTTGAGTCTCAAGGCTGTGCTGGCTGCTGTTTGGCATCCAGTGGTGGAAGATGGAGGAGAATATTCTGTGCGTCTGACGGAGTACTTATCAATTGATGGTAGAAGCGTCAGACGATTTATATCCAAGAATTTGCTTCTCAAACATTTTTCTCGAAACAGTTTTTTTACGACTTGCGCATGAGGTTACTCAAAAACTCTTAATCCAATCGGTTCAAAATCTAGTACGATATTCTAAAGATAAGTAGCTATGTAATGAACTAGGATGAATCAAAGCGGTGGAGATCTTCTTCACTTTTTAACTTTTTTTCAAAGGTTCGTTATTAGTACTCTTTCTAATCCTGATGGAATTTTGGGTCGCAGATGTTCTTGTGACCGGAAATCAGTTGCGCCAGGGAAGAGAAACGCTTTTGTTTTATCAGCAAAAAAATATGTACATTGGTTTGCTCTTTTTTAAGTCTTCAAATAAATGTATACAATGTTAGAAGCCTTAAAAACAATTTATGTTCATTTACCGGCAGATTGAAAATCTCGAAATTTTAAATCGAGAATGGCGGGTCTCCCACTCACTCACTGTTCTATTAGCTCTCAACATTAATCTCTGTAGTCTCTAGTTTGGTGGATTAAATGGACTGAGGTTCATACAGCCGCGCTCATAGCTTGGCCGTAGTGTACGTTTTTCTTGGGAACAATCTGACTTAGGGGATCCAACTTCAAAAAACATTTTGTTCGAATTATGTGGCGTCTTAGATGACCACCGCTCATATTACTTAGACTGCCGCCTTTGTGGACACATCATACCCTGAAGTTGCTTAGTCTTCGAAACAAGAAGATATTGCACATACACAATAGGGTCATGAGGACATCGACATCCTCGTGCCTGTAAATGTTGATGAAGTTATGGATTTATACTAAAGACGTGTGCGAAAAAGCAGTGTCATGACTATTGATGGGAACTATCGAATAAAAACTATCGAGTTATTCGATAGTTGCAAACTATTCATTTATTCGATGGTCTAAAATCGTTCATTCATCCAATTGATGAAGAAAAAAAAACATTTTAATTGTTTACACTTGTATGGAGTCTATTCGATGGTTTTTGTAGCTGCTCTGAAGAATTTTGTGTATGCATACAAACATTGCCAAAATATTTGCAAGGCAGATTGTTCACGTACATGGTTTGGTTCGAGTCAATTGTTCGACTCAGTTGCGAAAAAGTTCGAACGGTTGTTTCACTGAATGAATGATTTTTTCATTCGTTGTGTCTATGGACTATCGAGGCCAATAAACAATTGGTTCACTTGTGGGAAGCGAGAAGGTTTTTTGGTTCTTGTGATTTTTTGAGTTGTGATATTTATATACCGAGGATTAGTCCTTCTTGGGAAACCTCAAAAACCAAAAATGGGTAAGGTGGAAACAGAGTCGCACCCCTTTCCCCCTCAATCCTTGTTGTACTTGGTACGTTTTTAACGATCCATTATGTGAATGAATGAATAAAACTATTCGATACTTGAAATCATTCAGGTACTTATTATCAATTATTATCATTCGATACTTCCCATCACTAGTCACGATTTCGGTGAGCTTGCTAAAGTCTAGTCGGTCGGGTATGAATTTACAATTAAGTCATAGCCAAGAGATACGTTGTGCTCTTAAACCAATAAACCAGTGCATTTAACCACAATATTTGGCCATAGTTAGAGCCCTAGGGCTCCCCTCGCAGATAGTGGAGCATCACTGCGTGGAGATCAAACTCTTGCCTCTTGTTATTCTGAATCGCTAAAACTTCTCCGAAAAGGCAGTATTCCGTGTTGCAATGAAAAACACTGATTAAAACCACTCGGCAACTTTATTAACTGTCATCAGAGTCAAAATTCTTCTTTAGAGCCGTGTAACCAGCCAACATCACAGTATCACTCACCTTCTTTGCTGAGGAGGTATGTAATTGTATAATGAAGTATATTTCTAGTCCTTAAAGTCTAGCGACTCAATAGCAACTGAAGAAGTCGTTGACGAATGCGACAGAATTCGTGGACAACTTTCGATTTACTTTTCACCCTTCGATGTTGGTGAGCGAACAAGCTACACAATGAAATAATTTCATTTAAATTTTAGCCAGTCCAAAGCAACAACATTTAAACTTACTCACCGTGCAAAATACACACTGGATTCGGATCCTGCGAGAGAATGCAACTGAAGTTTTTGATGAGGGATGGCTCACCAATTTGACTTACTAGCAACAGCTAAAGTTGCTTCTAGCTGCGAATCATGTCTGATTTGTCGTTGAATCCACACCCGACCTGCTGTCGCCCAAGAAGAGAATAAAGATATAGGAGAGAATGATAGGCTAAGAAGACAGTGTTTATATTTGGATTCTTTAGGTAGACAATTACTCTCATATCCCCGTCGCTCATCAGTCCTTCCTTGAAAATACTCACCCAGAGCCGGAAGGAATGACACCCAAGTTCGGCTAGGATCCCTATATTCTGTATGTCTTAGCTAATTGATGAAGCATTAGGCTAGTGTACAGGAGGGATATTCAACTAAATCTAAGTGCATTTCGTTGTTTACGCAGAAAGGCGAAGTGAAAACAGGTGCGTTTTGGTTTCTTATGCGAAAAGTCAATTTTGATTCCTTCAAATATGGTATCATCAATTGCAATTCAGGTCAACATCTTCACTTCATCAATTACAATGAAGATGCTGATGGTACCATGGTACTCATACTCTCAACTCTGCACCCCCTGCTCCGTCCATGAAGATCTCATCAGTGTTAATCGAAGCAACCACTCGTGCTATGCGTGCGTGCGTTCTGTCATGGGTGGAAGGCAACTACTGTTTTCTCCCTCGAAGTTATGGAAACATCGTACTGCTGCAAAAGAAAGTGGTGCCTGGTACATAACAGTCGTGTGAAGAATTATACACTGGTCGGCATCACCGTAGGAGTCGTCACACTACGTCACATCGCACAAAGCAGAACGGTCACTGTCAAATGAAATGGCTAAACGAGGCGCTTGTTATTGTAAGTATTTCAGACTTAAACAAGACGTGAGCTAATCAATTTTCCACAATTTGTTTTGCTCCAGTGTCTTCTGAATGGAGCTGGTTGATTGCGTTGTGCGTGTACGTCGTACCGCGAATTAACGATCTCTTCTTTATTAGCACATTGATTACAGCCGTGATATACATGTGTTATAATAATATGGATGGCACTACCAGGCCAGAAACTAGCTTCTCAGCAACCACTTGTGTTATCCGTGGTATCTAGTAGAAGGGGACCTACAGTCTTACGCCGACTCCGATGGGACAAGTTTGAGAAGCTCTTTCTGGACACTTTCTAGGGAGGACTTTTTGAGCACTATCATTGACTCGAAAGAGGTGGTGTCGTGAAAGACCAGGGAACGAACCTACGACGTCGATTTTCAAGTGCGGTAGGATCGATGCACATACCTACAACGGCACGGACCACCACATGATTCCCCAGGTGCTACGTACAAATCCGGTGTGGGCTGAGGTTGCCCGGCACCCCCGAGAGTATGAATAATTTTAGTTCAGAGCTTGCCAGCCATCGTGTTAGCCAATACTGACAGCGCCATCCACAAAGATAAAAGGCTGTAGTCTAGAAAGATTCATGTCCACTGTAGCTATCTAGGAAGGCAGAAGTTCTGTGTGTATGAAGTTCGCGAAACGGACCAAGACGCATCCATTTTTGGTAACAAGATCGATAGGGATGTCTTATTGCGCAGCATATAATTTTGTACCATTATTAAAAATCAGCTGTCGCTCACTTGCTTTCTGCAACGCTTCACCTCAACCTTCAGTCGCTTAGACTGGCTTCTATTTTCTCGCATCCCTTGGTTCGCTTATCTGTTATACTGCTTAGTTGATAGCAGCTGTAGACCTGCGAGTAAATCTGTTGGTAGCATTCAAACTAACGAAACTGTAAGCATTTAAATTTCAAATCATGTGCCTGTACGCGTTCTACAACCATGTACAACCATTCTTTTGCGTGGTGTACTATGTAAGATTGTTCGGTGACTCTGGTCATATTTGCGAAACCAAAATATTCGAATTCGAAGAACATACACAACAACCGCACCCACAACAAATAAGAAAAACCACACCGAGGTTTATAAAAATTCCTCGCACTCGCCATCGAATGCACTTAATGCCGATCCACTGGAAAAATAAACACAGACTCACTCGAACGCACGTACTTTTCTTCATTCTACCCCATACAATGAAAATCGGTATCACGTCGTGGCACCGACGGCGGGCGTATAAATAGAACATTCGAACAGGAGCCAGTCGGAGGGAAGAGCATTTCGTTTTCTTGCGTCTGAGAGAAGAAAAATAATTTGAAATCGTAAAACCGGTAGCTGTCAACAGTGATTGTTTATTACGAAGACGAGCAGAGTCTATGAAAGGTTAGCCGACGGCCTATGCGGGTCAGAAGCAGTGAGTGAACCCACACTCTGCATGGGTTCTCGTGAAGAACAGGAAAAATCACAACATCTGATTATTCCATTTAATGGTGCACCTAATGAGGTCACATTAGGTGTGGGAATGGAACAACCATCGAAATGCAGCTTCCATCTGTCAATTGTGTCGACAAACAAACGATGAAAGGCTAAGTGGCTGCAGGGATGATTTGTGGATGTGAAAAGGTACTTTTTTTGAAAAATAAAAAATGTGTGCTCTAGACCTTTTACTTTGTCATGTATATCGGCCGAAGCCTACTGGAAATATTTAAAAAAAATCAGAACAGTTTTTTAATTGTTCAGACAAATAAAGGGTGATTTTTGAAAAGCTATAGGAAAGTTTTTCAAAAAAAAACACAAATTTCAGAAAAATGCATGAAATCTTTATTTGAGTCGATAGTACGGTTCGTATAATTTAATGTTTGAGTGTTATTTCATGCGAATGTTGACCTTGACTGCGCCTCAAATGGTCCATCCGCTTAGTCCAATTTTGGCATACTCTTTCCAACATTTCGGCGGGTATCTCACCAATAAATGCTTCAATGTTGTCTTCCAAAGCGTCAATACAAGCAAGCTTGTCTGTATAGACATGAGCTTTAGCATAGCCTAGGCGCCCAATTGACCGGTACCGAACGTGAAATACAATGTTCACCGAACTCGTCTCTCAATAAGTCCATTGTTGCGCGTGCTGTGTGGCACCGTCTTATTAAAATCACATGTCATGCAAGTCAAGCTCTTGCATTTTCGGCAAAAAAAAAGTTGGATATCATCTCACGGTAGCGCTCACCATTCCAGTTACGTTACGATTCGCATCATTTTCAAAGAAGTACGGTCCAATGATGCCACCAGCCCATAAACCGCACCAAACTGTGACATTCTCTGAATACATTGGTAGCTCTTGCAATGCTTCTGACTGATATTCACTCCAAAATCGACAATTCTGCTTATTTACGTACCCATTGAGCCAAAAATGAGCTTCGTCATAAAATGGAAGAAGCGCGCTATTAACTTTCTTAACAGAGCACGCATTTTGATAATAAAATTGAATAATTTGCAAGCGTTATTCGTTTGTAAGACGATTCATGGGTAAATTATAGACCAAACTGAAGATGTTTGACAGTGAAACAAAACACGAAACGAAACGCAGCTGACTGCTTAAGCCAGTGTTGCCAAAAAGATAATAGCTAAAAGTCACCCTTTAGTTGAGGAATTCAAACAATTTCGAATCCGCAAACCCCACAGGCGGGAAAGTAGGGCCGCAGTAAAGTGGAAAGGTTTTGATCCTCATAATTCGGATCATAACCTCGTCAAAAAAAGGAAGAAAAAGAAGAGGGAGAATGCAAACAATTATTAGCTTTTGTACAACTGGAGACGCTGTTGTGATGTGAGCCTTTCCATTATGACTTGACTGCACAAAAATGGCAAAGCAGTTTGGAGTCACGCTGTCAAAATCTTCTTCTTCTTCTTTGTGTGGCGCTACAGTCCGAGGTGGACCTGGGCCTCAACCAACATGCCTCTCCAACTAGCGCGATCCCTGGCTAGCTGTCTCCAGTTTCGCACACCAAGTTGGTTGAGGTCCTTCTCCACTTGGGTGCGCCACCTTAAACGCGGGCGTCCTCTGTTGCGTTGCCCGACGGGTTCGGATTCGAAGTCAAAATCATCCTATCGAAAATCAAACCTCACGACAAATGACCCTTTAGCTCAGCAAGCATATCTGCCTGCCAGAGAATGTAGACTCAGGTTATTGTCATACACAAAGATGATATATATGTGCAATCTGAATAGGAATGAACGCGGTGACAAAAAAAGATCAAACTTTGTAACAAACAGCTGTAATAATCATGACAAACGCATACTCATAGTCTGTCGATGTTATATTCCCGTCACAAGCAACTGTCATAATTCACGGTGCTCCATCTTCTGAGTCAACAGTGCTCAAACAGAATAACTGCCTGAAACTTTTCAAAACGTCTATTGAACAATAACACGCACAACAAGAGTGGTTTCTGTATAACCCTGTTCCACCTAGGACTGTAGTGCCACCCATATTATGAATGTACATATATTATTGTTATGTTATCGGTTTTATTCAAAATGTCACATGAGCCCTGCGCGGTGGTCAATTAAGTCAAGGCCAGTTTGGAGGTCCACATTTTAACTGCTCTTTCCAGTAGCTGTTGATCTCATATCGGCAATAATAGGTTTTCAAGTGATGGCCAACCAAAATTAATGATCTATCAATTTAGGTGCGGTTTTTTTCTGTGGAAGAATACCTATTTTTACATAAAAAAGGAAAATTATAAAATCAAATTTATTGGAAAATTGGAAAACAAACACGAAAAGAGTTTCTTTAGAAGGTAATTGAAGGATCTGGACAAAGTAGTGAGCATCAAAAATGTTTTGCAAAACAAGTGAGCCCTTTGCCCATGAACATTTTAGTTCATCCATTTTAAGACCTGATGGTAACCAGTGAAGGATGGACAGGAATATCAGGCATTTTAGCGTCAACGGCTGACGCTGCCCCGGTCCAAACCGGTCCGTCACTATTTTCCGACCAGCATAATCCATAAAAGGTGTCGCGCGAGATAAGCACGCACTGGGCTCGAGACCACTCTCCAGGCCACTCGATCCTCCTCTATCGACTCATACTCATCAGGATGTATGTCCAGGCGCAACCAAGCGAGTTTGTGGACTTGGTCCGAACCTCGACACGGGTCTACAAGAGACTTTGATGGAGTCGCATTTAAGGCAAGCCTCGGAAGACCTGATGATGGGGACATCCGTGCCACTCGTCACGTGTAGTTCTTTTCGTTTGGAGAAGTAGCTGTTTTTTGCCGAGCGTTGAACGTACGATGTCTGGTGCACATTTTTCGACATGTTGAAAGGTTTCCAGGGGAATTGTTTTCAGCTGACACTTCTTGTACAAATTGGGTGTCTTTTGTGTTAGCTGACACGTGAGCAATTAAATGAGTGTTTCCTTCCTCTTCTTCATTCATGCAGCTTCTGCAGAAATCATTATATGGGGCGCTCATCCTGCGAGCATGAGTGCCAATTGCACAGTGTCCGGTTATGACTCCTATAAGAGTCCTTAATGAGTGCTTGCGGAGTCTAAGTAGACTGAGTGGCCGTTTTAGGTTAAGCGATTGCCAGATTTATTTTGTTTGAAGAGAGAGAGTGTATTACCCTGCTGGTCAATGAAAGCCACTAAGGACTTTCCGACCCGAAGTTTTTAAGCACAACTGAAATTGCTTTTGCTTTGATATTGTTGAACGCACCTTTGATGTCGAGAAATTTCACAAGTGAAGAAGAGTTGTAATGGGATCTTTTCACCTTGCATCTAGAATATCATTATCTGCCCTCGTAGGCAGCAGCTTGGTCCCTACACGTCTAGGTTAGACTCATGTGACTGACTGTTGTAAGAAAAGACAGAAGCCACACTTAAGCCAGCATATGCTCATTGCTCTATTACGCTGATTCAGCAAACCAATTTAGACTTCTAATGAAACAAAGGATACAACTGATTTTTACGATGTTTAGTTCCCGTGGCGTTGTGGGTATGTGTCGCTCAAACTGGGCCGTTCGAAGTCGGCATAAAACTGTAGATGCCTTCCACTCGTGAGAGAACAGTAGCACGCACAACACGAGTGGTTGCTGAGAAGCTAGGTCCTTGGTCACTACGGACTGTAGGGCCACCCAGATCATATAAGTAGGTAGGCTTTGAGCACTGTAATTGAATAACAAATGTACAGTGGTTACTTCCTCATCCTTGTCTCTGCAGCTTCTGCAAAAAGTCATTGCAAAGAAGGTCTATTACAGAGGCGTGAGGCGCATTGTCCTCTTATGACGTCAATGTGGCTTCTAAGATTAGGCCTTAATCACGTTTAGTGATCGTTTAGATGTCTATTCTAGTCCAGAGTTGTTTCCTTATGAGGCTACCTTTGCCAGTTGACCAGCTTCGATTTGCTTCAGCAAGCGTGTGCAGCTTCAGTAGATGCTGTAAAGTAGATATAGGCATCCGCCACTTACATCAGTAGGGTGGAAAAATACTTGATCATCTTAGAGTTGAAGGTGACTTAACTCAGATTTGAACCCGGAACAGATGATGTGACTTTTTTTGGTACTACATTTGTTGTGGTATACTTTCTTACGTGGTGTTGTTTCGGCCTCCAAAATGCTACAATGTTTCAGTAATCGCTAGATGTTCAGATCAATGAAAAACATGCCAACACGCACATCTGCGTCCATCTTCAATCCAGCTATGAAAATTTGCGGTGGACCCTCTAGTCTTATATGTCTAACTTGGGCAATATTTTTTGTGCAAAGGTTCTTCTGGCCTTCCCTGGTCCACCTTGTGTTTTATGAATGATCATGGATGGAGTGGTGAGTGGGACTTCAGAAATTATGTCCAGCCACGAAGATCTTAGGTCAGTTTTGCCTCAGTGTTAGCTTGTCGATGAACAACATTGACGCATCTGAAGTGAGGATATGCTCTACTCCTGAATAATTCACATTTTGGTGATGTGTGTGGACTAGTGCTGGCTAGAGAGCCATGTTGGTTGAGGCCCAGGTCCACCCCGGACTGTAGCGCCAATCAAATAAGAAGAAGTGGACTAGTGTACTCAACAGCTAATGAAATCATCCAAGTCTGCAGTCATTAGCCTTCATATTTAGTCACCCTCCATTTCATTCTTCTCAATTCAATCACTTGAAGAAGAGCATCACAAAGCTCCTAACCACCCGGTAATTTCTATTAAAAGAACATTTGCCAGCAATGCGATTGAAGCTAAAAACCCCATAAACACTGCAGTAAAACGTACTTAAACACACCTCGCAACCGTCGCCCTTCAGGCATCCACGTCCCAGCAGACTGTTGAGAAAAATAAGAAATCATTCGAGTAAGTACGACGACAGATACGTCCACCATATGCAAAGGAACAGACAAAAAGCGAAGTCGTAAACATGTAAATACGCTCATGCATCGCGCACACGCGCCTCCAATAAGAAAAAATGAATTCCGCCCGCAAGCGGTGACCTCGTTTAACCGCAGATAAATTTTTCCAATAAGCTGTCAATGCAGAGACAAATTGCCACTGCTCCAGTTCGCCCATCGAGCAGGGGTTTAAGGGCTTTGCGCCCTTATTGGAAAGTACAGAATTCATTTTGCAAACATCAAGCTTCGCCGACGGGGAGGAGGTCTTCAAAAGATGGATGGCGCGTGTTGGGCAATTCGATACTCAAAGGCCAACTGGCAAATTGATACACTTCCTAGAAATGTAATCACAACTCGCAGGACGAGTCGTTACTCCTTTGCTTCGTCGGCTGGTGGATTGCTGTGCGCACTGATTTTATTTTTAGCACACTGCGCCATTATCTCCGGAAATGACTGCGTGAGTGCTGCGTTGCTGTTTACATGCGAAGAGGTACCCATCCTCCGGGTGGTGGATCGTCGTGCCGATTAAAGTGTATCATTTCGCAGAGGCTGTTTGGAACTTTCACGGGTGTTTATGGCGAGCGGCTCGTCTGTTCTTGCTCGGAATCACGGTCGTATTTACTTCACGCATTTCAGCGTTGAACAACGAGGTGAGCAGATGTTGGCTCGTCGATGAGTTCGACTCGCAAATGAACAAACTTCACCTTCGGAACATCCCACTCTTGCGGGGTTACTCTCTTTAGTCGCCTCAATCAATCTTTTGGACAAATTAATTGCAACAATCAACCCGGGGGGTGCGCACAGGCAGCTGTCGAGAGACACTGAACCGTTCACGTTGACAGATTGCCGAGACTAATTGACACACATACACACAGCGGCCTGGGCAGCGGACAACCGCCTACGTCGCCCGCTAGTACAGATACAGCGAAACAAACCGACGCACAATGGCGGGCAATAATGAGGAAATCAACTTAGGTGTGACCTTGCTAATGAGATCTGATTTGTAAGCCAAACACGGCGGGATGTGGCGATGACCACCGCGCACCGCCACCGAATGAATGGTCAATTAATTGAAAGGTAAACACTTGCCGCGCCGAGATGAACAATGGTGCTGGAAGGAAGGCGCGGGTATTTTCCGACGAACATCGAAGCGTACGCGAGAAAAAAGATGGGAATTGAGTAAGATCTTCTTTTTTCCTTTCTCTGGCATAAGGCGATGTGCTGGGTGTTGTGATTGTCGGCTTATTCATCGATGTTGCTCGGTAATGAGGTGTGAAGAAGATGAAGAAAACGGCTGGTGGACTAACGAGCGTTTGACTGATTTTTGGTGGGTTGCTCGTTCATATGTTGACCGTTGCACTAGCAAATGCTCACTTGGTGCGTTTGACTTGACTCGACATCATCACATCGATCTGTTGAAGTTTTGATGCAGATCATCTGTGACCGACAACAAATCAAGTCGTGGGCTTAACGGTCTGCGAGTGTGTACTTCACCTTTCGGATGTGCAATGCGTGCAATGGGTAGCAATGTAGTTGAATGAGTGCCTGGATTGGATTACCAGCGCCGTGGTTTTTTTTTGACACATTGCGTTAACTGTGCCTTGAAGAGAACGCCTCATATAGGTTACCTTTTCTTAATGGTGACTGAGTCTCAAAAAGATGCCATTCGCGGTGAAAAGTAAAAGACGCAATTTCGCCTTCACTACATGTCGTCATTCAATGAACTGGGGCAAACGGAAACTCCACGAATGGAGATCCGACGTAGAATCACCCTTGTCAAAACAACTGGGATCCAAAGTCATGGTCTACAAAACTCTTATTCTGCCAGTCCTGTCTTATGGAACGGAAAGCTGGACATTACATCACATTGCTGCCTTCGAAAGCAAAATTCTTCGTCGGATATATGATCCCGTCTGCGAGGTCTGCTGTACAAGGATGTCGATGTAGTCCGGAAGGCAAATATCCGTCGACTACACTGCTTCCCGTAACGCGACCTGCCCCATCGGATTTGACTATGAATCTCAAAGTATCACAGCGTGCACAGGCACAACTCCGTATCCCAAGCAGAGATATTCGTTATTGACCTCTGTCTCAGAGAAAATATAGACAGAGCTATCATTAACAATTACATTTCTTTTCTCTCTGATAGCAAAGCTGCTCTTCTAGACCTCATAAGCTACGAAGCTACCTCTAAACTAATATAAGACCGCCTACAACTGTTACACCAGCTGGTCAAAGAAAGGTGGATAATGCAGGTAACAGCGGTAATAGGAGACAACAGACCTACTAGCCGGAATAGGATCCTTTTTTTCCATTTTCCTTTCCTTAGTGACTAACTTGTAACTATGTAAGTTGACCACTATGATCAACTACCGGGTTTGAAAAGCCTGCGGCAGCGGGGTCTGGTTTTGGTCCAGAATGGGATCCGCCTCACAATTCATGATGCCGCGACCATTCTGCGCCATACTCATCACCACTGCTTAAAGCTGTCTCAATAATTGGCTCAGGGACCTGGCTCACAAGGAGTCAGTTTCGTATAGCCACAAGTTTCCTTACTGGACATCTACTTCTTCTTTGTATAATCCGGGGTGGACCTGGGCTTCCACCAACAATCCTCTCCAACAAGTGCGATCTCTGGCTAGCTGTTTCTAGTTTCGTACACCAAGTTGGTTAAGGTCCTTCTCCACTTGAGTGCGCAACCTTGAACGCGGGCGTCCTCTGTTGCGTTGCTCCATAGGTTCGGATTTGAAGGTTCTTCGGGCCGGAGCTGAGTTGTCCATTCGCTGTACATGGCCCAGCCACCGTAGGCGTTGGAGCCGTAGACAACCCGTACAGTTCGTGATGGAATCTTCTCCTCCAAAACCCGTCAGCACACACACACAGGACACAGGCCAAGGACTTCTTCATCCTCTTTCAATAGCATCCATGTCTGCGCCATAGAGCAGTACTGGGATGATCAGAGTTTTATACAAAGTCAACTTGGTGTTTCGAGAGATGGCTCTGTTCTTCAACCGTCTCTTAAGCCCAAAGCAGCATTGGCAAGAGTAATTCAGCGATTGATTAAAGTACTGGCCTTGTTGTCCCTGTTTACTGCAGAGCCAAAGTAGACGATGTCCTTAATTGTCTCAAAGTTTCCGCTTTCTATTGTGACGCTGCTTCCGAGACGTCCGTGTTGTGCTTCCTTTCGTATTAACAGATTATACTTTGTTTTGCCTTGGTTAACCTCTAGACCTATTTTAGCAGCTTCATCACGAACTTGGTGGTGACCCCAACGCACTTGAACCTCGACGTGGAAGCCCAGAAACACAGCGTTTGGCAAGCGTGATCGTTCGTTTAATCTCCGCGGTGGTGTCATTGCTTGTTTTAACTTTGGTATCTAGTCTTTCACTACTTCGAAATTATAAATGTCTGTAGTGACACTTTGTCTTTGACTTCTATTTTGTGTTACCCCTATTGACCGCAAGAATTTTGCAGAGATGCCACACGCCACATAGTAATCTGTAAGTGCTCTGCGAGCTTATTGTTTTGTGTCCGGTAAGCGGATTGCACCTAGATGATCTAGGCCACTTCTTTGAATGACCTACTCAAGCAGTCCCATTATCCAAGCTCTTAGACACAAAATGTACCCATTCACTTCTGCATTTGATTTATTTTAAAGAACTACGGGCATTTAAGATTCAGGGATTATGCCCCATCTGCAGGCGAGGCTTGCGATTGGACAGTGTCGTGAGATTATATCATGCATGGCTAGGGTTCACTTTGGGTTGTATTTGGATACACTAAGGTACTGAAGGTCGAGAGTTTAACTAGCTATTCAACAAGTTTGCACTTAAGCTTCGTTTGTGATGAAAATGATGGTGAATGGGTTGAGTGGGTAGTTGTGCTACGCTGAGGTTCAGGTTAAAAAATGAGTCCTCTTGACTCTATAGAGTCCCTGTGGCAACACTGATACACAGTATACATAGTTTGCGATGCGAACTATTATTTCGGAATTACGCGATGCGATGATGGAAACAGCATCTTGATTGTACAACTAATGTACAACTTGGCTCTAACCAGTCGAGTCTGATACTTTGGAGTAGTGTAGAAGGTGTACAGAATTATCATAAGAGATGCTTCAATTGAAGCGTTTGCTTGTATTGAAACGGAGGCGGCAAAAATGGGTTTAGCGGTGAATGAGGGCAAAACAAAGTATATGCTGTCATCCAGAAAGGACACACAACATCGACGACTCGGTCAGAACGTCACCATAGGCAGCTACCACTTCGCGGTAGTAAAGGACTTCATCCACCCTGGCTCCTAAGTTAATAGTACGAACAACATCAGTACCGATGTAAAAACGCAGAATAACTCCTGCCAACCGCTGTTTCTTTGGGCTCAAGAAGCAATTGAGTAGCAGAGCCCTCTCCCGAAATACAAAGCTCACGTTATATAAGACCTTGATCACCCCTGTCCTGCCGTATGGCACGGAAGCTTGGACTATCTCAAGAGCGGATGAAGACGCACTTGGTCTCTTCGAGAGAAAAGTTCTGCGTTCAATCTTTGGTCCTATTTGCGTTGAAGGTTTCCGGAGAAGAAGATTCAACCACGAATAGTACGGGCTGTACAGCGACATGAGTCTAGTCAAGCGTCTACGGATTCAACGCCTAAGATGGCTAGGCCATGTTGAGCGCATGGACAACACTGCTCCAGCTCGAAGAGTCTTCGACTCCGAACCAGTGGGACAACGCAATAGAGGACGACCACGAACTCGATGGCGCACACAAGTGGAGAAGAACCTCAACCAACTTGGAGTGCGAAATTGGAGGCAGCTGGCTGAAGATCGTGCCAGCTGGAGAGAATTGTTGACCGAGGCCCAGGTTCACCCCGGACTGTAGCGCCACAAGAAGAAGATGTTTAAACTGAGGCGACGACAAGAAAGTCTTAAACTAAAACGGTTTTATAGTTTCGCAATCCTCAGTCTGTAGTTGTATGCTATAAACTAAGACTTCAATTCAAGTCAGTCGAGATGCGGCTTTCTGTGGAAGGTCGGAACATTGTTCTACGGAAAAGCATTCTTCGCCACACGTGCTTCAGAAGTGCCACTCCATACTTACCCCAAGAAAACTGATCCAATAAGGGTTCTATTTGTCCGACTCTACAGATCCTTTCGAGGTAATCTGGAGTATCTGTCAAAAATACATTCTTCGTCGGATGTCTACTGTTGCTTACTGAAGCCGCAATCGTCGCCTGTACTGGCAGAACATCTACCGGCGTTGTGACCATTATCTTATGCTTGCAGCAACTCCTCCCACAGGACTACATTTATTCCATGTGTACTCCGATGACCCCTTCTTCATAATTTACATATTTCCCTTAAAAAAAGTGAATTCCTGTAGTTGCTTCCCGGACATGTAACACGCATCCGAGTAGACTCCATCCACGGGCTGCATTAGACGAGGGACTCGTAAATCACTCGCACCTCCAGCCAGTTCCGATGTTCACTGCGAGAACGTTCACCCCTCAGAGCTTGTGTACCGATGTGTTAACTTCCTGGCGAAGCTGAACAATACCTGGAAGCCCTTCCACTTGGTCAGTAAACAAATCTACGAACAAACCCCGAGCCATGCTCTTCTCCTACTGCATTCCGCATACGCACCCCTTGGGGCGGCTAAGTTACAGCACCAAAAAAAGCAAACTGAAGGTGCTGCCGTTAAGTTATGTTTTGCAGTGGCAATGCGGACGTGCTCCGCAGAACCGGTTGCCCGCCGTCCCAGCAACGCACACAATGGGAATGTGCCCGGAGGAGGTGCTCAGTGGCTTCAAGCAATTGTTTCCAACACTCTCATGCTCCGGTTGAAGTTTGAAGAGCGTGCACCAAAAGCCAGTTGCTGTGCCCATGCCATTGCTCCCTCGCTCCCGGTCGGCTGTTCTCTAGGGAAACCCATGCTTTGCACACCCAGACTGACATACGCGCGTCGCTCTCCCGACGGGGGGGGCCATCATTAAGCGTGCTCTTGCCGTGGCAGTGTTGTCATTGTTGCCTCTCGTATTCCTTGAATTTTAATCGACAAAATGGGAAGTGCCTGTATCAATTGCCCTCACTGTTGCGGTTGTTTGTGTCTACCCTTTCGATGCTGGTCGGGATAAATGGGAGCTGTGACTCCGAGTGAGTAATTAAACACAGCTCGGCACATTCATTCCGAGTTCTTTCCTTAATTGCATGCGGATTCCATCTTTACGACTGTTGCGGATGCATGTGTGTACACCTGGCCCATAATCCTGAACAATGACTGGCAGCCGAGTGGTGCGAGCGTCGAATCCAGGTCAAAAGGCAAGCACAAGACCACACTGCTGGTAATCCTGTGTAATCCGGTTTTTCGCTCGAGTTGGCTGCGCTCCGTTCGGATAATGAGTCTGGTGAACCTGAGCGTGCTGTGCCAGCTCCTCTTGGGTCCAAGTGCTTTCATTACTCCCAAAGTCAAAGCAAGCGCGGATTACTCTCTCCAGAAGACATATTTAATAAATAATCCCTTTCGGTGCGGTTTGAGATGATTAATGAGTGGTTTTTGCTTGTTTACTTTCAGGTATGTATACACAACCGTTGACGACTTTCAGGCGACAGAGCATGCGGTGGGAAGTGTACAAAAGTATGCAATTATTTTTGGTTTGCTCGGGATTATCTATTATAATCCAGGTGGCGCAAATTGTTGATCGTGAGTATGCAACGTTTTATTGGGTGGTTTGTTAAGTCAGCGGATGAATGTTGGTGTGTAGCATTAGGCGCGTGGGAAGTTGGTTGCATTTGCGTGATTGTGCGCAACCCAGCAGCGATTTCTTATGATTCGTACGCGCATCAAAAATGTTCTAACAATTTAATGCGTTTTTTTGTGCATTTTGAAACAAATAAACGACTTTTTCGGGTGTTGTCAGAAGGCACAGATAGAAAAACCGGATAAACAAATTAATAAATGATTAATTTAAAATTGTCTACAAAATTTACTGGAAATGTACAGGCAACAGAAGTTTATATGAACTCAAGAACTCCTAAGTAACGCCAGGAAGTATGCCCATAATCCCATCTAATGTACAGCGTGTTCCAATTCCACAAGAGGCTGAGATCATATGTATTCCGATAATGAGTATACATTTGAAGGTTTTGTTTGTGTAGGACGTAGGTTAGATTAAGTTTAGGTTGACTACCACCACACATCCATTCGGTGGCCAACCACCCAGTGCTCTTTATTAATTTTAGAAGATTCGATCTGCTTCGACCTGCGGCCCGGGACCCTGCAGAGTTCAACCTTGTGGTCGCTTAGTGGGTTGCGTCATTTCATGTGCATTTTGTCAGTGTGGACAGATACATTAATGGTCGGTCGTACCTATGGGGCATCTCGAAACATGTTTCCTTCCAAGATCCACAATTATTTGATTACAGTTGCATGGCTTGTTTCAACTAGACTGAAAGTACACAGTAGTTTATGAATAAGTCGATACGAAGAAGATGAAGCATTATGTTCAACCCTGTTTGCGGTGTGCTTCTCATGCTCATGGAGTTTGTTGTGTTGCTAGCAGTCCACCAGACTAAGGCCCACAGGATTAGAGGACAGTTGCTGTGTACAAATTAACATTCTCATTTACGCTTCCTTTTTGGCGATTTGATGAATTATTCATTCCAAACATGCTTGCAAAACTTTTTCGGTACAGCCTAGAGAATTTGCAGAAACAGGGGAACTTTCAAAGACAGTGCAAATACAAAAAGCGTGTAGAAACACCGAACAACATCAGTTCCTTCTAATGCGGTTGTTGATCAAAGCTTCACTTCCAAGCGCCATTCCTACAACCACTCTAGCGTCTCTTGTCTTTCCAATGATCCCTTGTATTGGAAATGCATGTTAAATTTCAACACTTGATTTGATCTGCTGGGCTTGACATTTTTCAAAGATAAAGTGAAGTGGCCGGATATTGGCGAAAATCCCCTTTTTTGGAAAAGAAATTGATATTAAAAAATGTGGAACAAATATTTGAAATATTTGAAACTGGTATAATTTATTGAATACTAAAGACAACCCATAATTGATCAAGACACTGATAATTAGTTGGAAAATGTGTAGGTGCCTGGTTACTGTTGCCCTTATCCTACCATTATTTAGGAAGATGACCCATCATGACTTCTTCGGCAGGTGTTGGCTTTAGAAGAAGGAGTAAACTATTGCTCACCTTTTGTGTACATACAAACAATTCAAACAAAACATTTTCTCCAGGCATAGTGATATTATTTAATGTGTGGAAGATGTCTCGATCTGTGCTTGAATGCGACCGCTAGCTGCACCTTTCTTAGGAGCTTATTGAATTTTCGGCCTGATGTTGTCATTCCTCGGTTGCATCTCCAGGTCGATGCAACGTATTTTTTTCTCAGAGCAGCGCTATAGCCCAAGTGAAACTAAGGCCCCAACCAACAAGTCTCTCCAGCAAGGGAAGACCAAGTTGTTCGAGCTGTTTCTCCACTTCTGCTCCCTACTTTAGGCGACGTTGCCATCTGATGCCTTGCACCACTGACACGACATAAAGGATTGTTCCAAAGTTATGTAGGGCGCTTTGATTAAAGTTTGCATGTGGGCTCCTGAATTCGGCCTTGACAGAAATTCAAGCACACAAAAATATTTGGGCGTAACCCTAGACTCCAAACTTAGCTGGAAGATTAACGCAGCAGAAAATCTACGCCGTAAGGTCACTGTAGCATTTTAGACCTCTTTCTCAGGGAACTACAGCACTTCACGGACTACACAGTCCATAATCCCCCAAAGAACGGAATAGAAGAGCGGGCAGGTGTGCAAGGACGTAAACTGGGTAAAATAGACCGACGGCTGCCAGGTGTATACTCAGATTCCCTCAACATCTCCGAAGCCTACAGACTGCCAGATAATTTCAGTGTTTTTCAAGCGGAGTCTTGCGTTATCCGTGAAGCCTGTCGTTAGGCCAAAATTCACTCACACATCCTTTCAACACAAAAGGTGGCTATATCTATTGATAGCCAAGCTGCCACTAAAGCTAATGCCTACAGCACACATTCCAAACTGGCTGAGTCGAGCATCATCGCAGTATATCCCTCGTCTGGATGTCTAGTCACAGTGACATCTCAGAAACTGGCTAGGCTAGGTTCCTCCCTTCAAAGCTCACTTGCAGAGGAATTATTGATGGTATACCTCTACAAGCAGTGATGGCGAATATATTCAAGGACTTCCAGCTCAGATTGCTTACCACAGATGGGTCAGACTTACGAATTGTGCGCCATCCAGACAAATCTGGACCGAGTACAATCTACACAGAACTGACAATCCGATCTCCTACAGCGAAACCGACATGATATTGCACAATTGGTAGCGGTCTGTACAGGACACTGGTCGATAGGTATTCATTCCCTAATGACTCACACTGTCGCAGCTGCTGCAACGCTGATGACAAGGAGACCTCAGACAGCGGGCACTCTACCCGGCCGGACAGCGGGCACCAGCGAGTGCCGGGTACTTGTAAGAGAAATGCAGTCTCCTTCTCATCTCAGCGCTTGGTAGACCGCTCTTCAACTTACTGGATGAAATTTCAACAATGAATTCTTGCAAACTAATATAAAAATACTATGGGTGGCGCTACAGCCCGTAGAGGGCCAGTGCCTAGCTTCTCAGCAACCACTCGTGATGTGCGTGCTATTCTTCTCTCACGAGTGGAAGGGACTTACAGTTACATGACTCCGAACGGCCAAGTTTGAGAAGCTTTTTCTAGACAGTGTCTAGTCTTGTCTTTGAGCATTGTCAGTAACTCGAAAGAGGTGTGGCCGTGAAAATTATTTTTGTTACACAGAGCGAATTAATATCCTTTTTAAAATTCTCGGGGTGACCTCACTTATACCTCTAAACCATATAGAAAGGTTGATTTCAAACAGCCCTCAGTACTACTTAGGTTCTCATGAGAACCACCCTGATACTTACGAACTGCTCATCTGAGCTTCGTCTCAAACAATCCCTATTTTCACACACTTTCAATTAAGACCAGAGACACGACCCGAAACCCTGTGCATTCCTCCGTTTGTGTGCAGTCACTATCTTTTATTCACGCCCCTGGCTAAATAATAGTTCAATTCATTTTCATTAAAATAAATGTATTGTCATTTGAAATATCTAACGAACATTAATGACGCACGATGATGAAGTTAAATGCCCGTGCCGCCCTTCTCGCTGTGATTTATTCGGCGACTCATCGGTGCTTCATTCCAACCCCGGCATGCATGATTTGCAGAAACTTTTAATTTAAAAATACGACGCACAAATAAGCTCTCTTAATGGCTCGAGGTGAGTGTGCAGACCTTTACAGTCGAGGGGAATATGTGAGCGGTTGTAAAAACATCCAAATTCACGTGAAAACTGCTGTAAAATGTAATCCCATTCATAAGTGAGCAGTTGCTGGCAATTTCGAACGCAAACCCCTTGCCCGTGAAGTCAGAAGTCGTAAACTTCTGGCTAAGTCAACACTTCAAAATCGATGTAAATGCAATTACCCGCGACCTTTCAGTCACCTCTCGCGCCCCGGCACCACCGCCACTCGGCGCACAATTAAAACCTAATTAAATTGAATAATACAACGTCACTCGTGAATCGTCAGTCTGTCAAGCGGCCTAAGTTCAAGGCGTCGCTCTCCTGAATTGAGCCAATACAATTTTATCACCTGCATCGGCGGGCCCTGTTGCCCACAATGGCGTTTACTCAACGTGTGTGCCGCCACGGCTGGGGCACAGATTTCGCAGTGACTGTGCTTAATTTGCATATTCAAGCGCGAAGTTGCCTTGCGGTTCCTCATAACAGAACAATTAAACACATGCCTGGCGACTTTCAACTTTTTACAACACTGCCCGCTGCATGTACATCTCTGGGTACTCACGGTTGCGCCATGCCCTCGGTCGCTGATGAATTAATAGAAATCGACGCTGCCAGCCGTCGTCGTCGGGTGACACGTTTGTGCAAGAGTTATGCAAGTTTTCAGTCAACAGCAGGCAGAGGTCACTGTGACCCACTGGGCAGAAGGAAGCTGCAAATTGCATCTGCATGCAGTGGAGTCAAGTCGGCCTTGCTTGCACTCTAGACGAAATCAGGTTTTCGAGATTCCGATTCCATTTTCCATTTGGGTCAGCTAACGTTGGCGATTTAACGTGACATGGATGTCGATCGCACCAGTTTCGGTGCCGGTCGGTGTTTGCCACTCCTCCTCACTGCGGCAGCGGCGGCGGCGGTGGTGGTGTGTTGGCCGGTTGATTCTGGCCATTAGTCCGAGTATCAATGGCATATTAATTGAAGGCCGTTCGCAGCGCATAATTGTGTTGTACTTGCTGTCCGTTTGTTTGTACACAAGCGTTTACACGCTCAATGGCGCTCCTGGGCTGTGGGAAGATAGAGAGGAGCATCGAATGTTAATCACGCGGCGAGCTAGATTTGGATTTCTCAGAAAAGTTTGCGTCGATTCTGAGTGGATGCGTGACTTCTGTGCCGGTGTGCTTAATGAGACCAAGCCAATGGAGGAATCGAATCAATCAGAGAGTTTATGCTGCCATAAGATATAGCTGCACTTCTTCCGCATAAATTGTGACTTTTCCCAGTCCAGACGCTGACTGGGTTATAGCCCGGCACTCGTGCTGAAACCGTAGTGAAACCGAGATGCGAGTAAATTGGTGGGCACATCATTTGCTGCGGTTGGAGAGGAAGAAGTCTTGGAATTTGCAGCCTGAGTTAGGAGTGTTTGAGTGCAGATCTCTGTTTGCTCTCTGGACGGTGTTCATTTCTGCTGAAGATGTCAGATGTAGGTTTCGCTCATTGGACAGGCAGTTGGGATCAGATTCAAAGAATCTGGAGATGCATCATTTTATGTACATTTATCAGTTCCAGAGGCACCGAGCAGTTCGGTTCAAAAACCTCTGAACCGTTCGAAACCTGCACCAAATTGCGGCAAGGTGATGCGCTGTCGTGTGGTTTCTTCACTTTGGCACTGGAGAAGATAGTGCTGATAGGGCTGTAAACACGGAAGGCAATATCTTCTACAAGTCAGTGCATCTTTCGACTGCCACAGCGCGCTATTAGGCGCACCTGTGACCCCTGTACAGCGTTGGTGATTTTATTTCCCGTCTATTAGGCGATTCTGAGAGTTTGGCGTGGATCCGACAGAATTGAATTTTTGACCCCAAAAATTTGACAGTGGTCTGTAAGGCTTTTTTGTTGATATTCTGAGTTAATCTTTCGACTGCCACAGAGACGCTATTAGGCGTATTTTTGACTTCTGCACACCGTTGGTGATGTTGTTTTACGTCTATTGGGCGATTCTGAGAGTTTTTCCACAAGGAGTGAGTACACCACCTTGCGGTGTGCCTTTATTGTCTGTCCTGTAGATCATGCTTTAAACAAGTTGCAAGCTTCGAGTCTGTTCAGTGCTTTGGGTTTGATGTTCTTGAAGCGTGCTTCGATGTCTGAGAGAAGAAAAAGTGAACGACCGAAAATCCTCAACCTTCAAGGTCTCTCCTCTCTCTACATGGCATTTGATGTGTTCGGCCTACCCGCGAATGCCATGCGCTTTAGCTACCACTAGCTTCGACCTGTGCGCGATGTGCAATGCCAGGCTAATAAATACGCTACATCGATAGATTCCATCACGTCGACGGCAGCCTCCCTTCCCACAGCGCAAAGGACTTCCAACAAGACGCTGGTATCAGCCTCATCAAGGTCACAACTCGTCATTATGGAAGCTTTTACGGCAATTGAGGAACAGGTGAAACTAGCTTTTCTGAATGTCAACGAGGACAAAACTAAATATATGCTGTCGACCAAAAAAAGATCTGCCGCACCCCACCTAGGCCAAAACGTTACAATCGACAGCTACAATTTCGAAGTAGTTAAGGAGTTTGTCTACCTCCGGGTAAAACTTAAACCGCCCTTGGTAACCGATGGTACTTCGGTTTGTCAAAACAATTGGGCTCGAAACTCCTGACTCGAAGGACCACAGTCATGGTACAAACAACTCTTATTCTGCCAGTCCTGCTTTATGGAGCCGAAGGCTAAACACTAAGCAAGACTGCAGAGCTAATTCTTGGTGCCTTCGAAAGAAAAATTCTACGTCCGATATTTAGTCCCGCCGACGAGGAAGGCGAATGAAGGAGAAGTCACAACCGCGAACTCTACGAGCTGTACAAGGATGTGGATGTAGTCCGGAAGGCAAAAATCCGTCGACTACACTGGCTCGGCCACATCGAGCGAATGGACAACAACGCTCCAGCAAAGAGAGTCTTCGAATCCGAGCCTACTGCTTCGAGAAGGAGAGGAAGACCGAATCTCCGGTACAGCGAGCAAGTCATAGCGGATGTAAGACAGCTTTGCCTTGATGACTGGAAGCAGCGCGCCCAGGACCGTCACTGGTGGAAGGGAGCAATTGATCAGGCTCGGACGGTTCATGTGTGGTCGGTCTGATAAGTAAGTAAGTTCCAGTTCATATAATATATGATGTGCTCAGAAAATCAGAATCTTAGCACGATTTCCTATTTCCACGAATGAGAGAGAGTTAGGTGAGACTTTGGCATTCCCATCTCTTCAATAACGCGCCCTTGGAGATCATACACATTGTTTGGCGCTACAGTCCGGGGTGGACTTGGGCCTCAACCAACAATTTTCTCCAACCAGCACGATCTTTCTTCAGTTGCCTCTAGTTGCTCACATCAAGTTGGTTGAGGTCCTTCTTCACTTGCTAGCGCCATCTCGTTCGAAGACGTCCTCTGCTGCGTTGTCCCAATGTCTCGAAATCGAAGGCACTTTCTTAGCCAGAGTGTTCCTGCAAAAAACTCACGAAACACAATTTGTTCGCACACGCATTGCTGATTTAATGGTTTTGCAATTGTGTAGTGCGTGTGGACTGGTGCTATATGGAGCCCAGTTGTCTTAACATTCTCGCGAAACTCCCCCGATCGTGCCCAACTCATCGGAAAGGAAATGCTTTAAATAACACAGTGAGTTGTCATTTCGTTCACAGCGAGCATGAAAAGATCGTGCTAAACTCATTTCACATACCAACACTAAAAGCACGATCATCCAAATGGCATTTACTGGACAACACAGCATTAACGTGATTGAGCGATCACAGCAAAACTGTCCGTTTGCTATCCGGGACTCAGCTGGAACTTTACCCGAGGATCAGTCGATATCTCGATTTGTTTTCATTATTCTACGAGTGTGGTTTGTAACACGTGGCTCATGTATGATGTGACACAGTCCAGTTGTGACTTGGGCACCATGCAGATATTCTGCGTGGAGTCATTGATGATTTTTCTTAATTCAAGGGATTATTAATACCATCAATGTGTCAAAGCACAGAACGGGCTGAAGGTGTAAAGGATAGGATAGTATAGGAGTATAGGATGCATTGGGCTGAGAATTCATATAGCGCGGCTGAAAAACGAGTCTCTAAATTTTCGAAAACAAACTTAAGGGTAAAGTGACGGGCATTTCTGGCGAGACGTGTTTTGCGGTTGAATTCTTGGAGAAGGGGCATGTAATTGGAAAGCTCATTTCAGCGACAAAGCAAGAACTTCGCAAAATCTGATAACTCATTCATATGGAGTTTTTTCATTCGCAGAGAACTACGGGTGCAAACTGACATTTCACTGCGAATTTTCTTGGTCGTGGTGATTGTGTATTGCGATCTCAGTTTGACAATTCGCAACGAGAATGATTGATTCGCAGAGAAAAACTTTTAAGTCATTAATTGGGTTACTTAAGCTAACTTTTGTTGAGATTTTTGTCGATGAAAAAACTTGATAATTCAGTTACTATCATTTTGCATACCAAGAAGCATAACATTGTGTCCATATTTCCTCGTAAAGGGTTGTTTCTGAAAGTTCGCGTTCGCATTTCGCCGCTCATATGAATGGGACCCTAAATCTGTACTTTTAGAGAGCCCAGGGTTTTCATATGTTTTTAATTGGTTTATATTTAATTTTCTTATTGTTTCTCTTAAAACAAATTGCTTCTACTAGCTATGATATATGCAACAGTTGAGGTTAATTCTTAATTGAACCGAAATTGCAACGTTTTGCAACGTTCACGTTGGCAGTTCACCCTCATATGAACAGGCCTTTAATGTCGATGTATTAGACCCTAAACTTGCTTCCGATTGCTACTTCAGAACACTACGCAAACATACATTCCTCGTGCAATTGTTTTTGTTTGTAGGGGGTAGGCTATCAGCTCACACGTATTCTCGTTCCACGCGTCGGTGAAAACGTGGGGAAAATGTTATAAAAAACGCTGTCAAAATAATATTATGGGGAAAGAGACGTAGAAGTCGGGTATCTCTCTAGGACTTCATTTCTGGTAGACACCTATGTACACCCATCTGAAGTTCGGTCTAATATCGGACGACGCTTCATCATGACACGATGTGGGCCTCAATCAACTTGAAATACAAAAAATGCGGAATATAGAGATAGAGAGCTAGGTGTTTTCGATTCAGGCCCACTTTCGCACCAGACTGTCAACTAGTGATAATATATTACAATTTAAACAGCACTGATTTATCAATTTCAGAAATGGTGTCATCATAAGTCGCTCTTTCTTGCAAAAACAATTTGAGTGCGTGAAGTGACACTGCACAGGCACCCTCTGCGAAAATCGTTCATTCAGAAATTCAAAACATTCAGATCGTATACAGCACAGAGCCCAGACGGGCTGAATTCACATTGATGATGTTCATTCATGCCCCCAGAGACGAATTGCGTTAATTATGTCATGATGTGAGCACAACTATTCACAATTAATACATTTGCCGCTTGTCCCCAATTTCAAACACTATCCATTATAATTAAGGTATCGACTCAAGGGTCAAGCCAACGGAATAGACTCACACTTTGAATGTGTATGGGGAATTTAATTAAAGCCGAATACAGTGAAGTGACATTCTTCTGCTTAAGATATTCATCGAGATGTCAGAATCTATGTTAATATGTGCTGAATTAAACAGTCGGTCTTTGCTGTCTCTCTTTTGTTTGGACTGCAATTGGGACTGCTGTGCAATAATTAACATGTTCCCATTGCCATCTCAATGCAGAGAAAATGTAAAGCAGATGCACTTCAGGAGTTATTGATGAAATGGCTTTTGTTTGGTTGCCAAGATGTTGGTGGTCAGATTCAAATGTGTTTTTATTTTTGTCAGCCAAAAGAAAATTATTTTTTGTCATTAATGAATGGGACAAATGGACCCAACTAAATAATGTAGGGGTGTCGGGACTGTAGCGCGCAAGGGCATCCGTAAGTCCCTACCCACGTAGTACAGCTTAATTTTGCGTTTTGACAATTTTACAAGCGGGCCAAGCAGCTTCATAAAAAATTCATGATGTATGATCTTTGTTTGGTGGCAGTGCTTATTTCATCTTATGAGTAGGATTAATTGTGGAAGACAGGGGGTCCTATACCAGCGCGCGTTGTAAGACTTCTTCGGGTAGGGGTTGTAGAATATACCAGAGGTAAGGCATGATTGTCGTTAAAGGCGACTAAAATCCTGAGCTAAAAGCTAGTGGTTTAAGAAATAGCCTCCACTCCTCTATCAATGATGGTTTCAAGCTCGCAAACAAAGGAATAAAGGGTAAGTGCTTAGTAGTATCTATCTTACTATAGATACTGCGCAATAAGTCGTCGGCTTTATAACAATGGCGCCCAGTCCCGGGATGTTAGGGCATCCTACTGGTAGCTTGACCAGAGGCTATAGTCTGGTGCCACGGGAGATCAGACTTCCGCCCATGAGACCCGCATAGGTTTCATCCTGATCGCTTGAGGTTGGTCCCCAAGTCGTGGTGGCTGTGGTTTAAAACCCAAAGTCGTGGGGAGAAGTGGAGACACACCTGCATGTCTATTAAGGCTATGGGCATTTACGACTTTCGGACGTGAAAGGTATTGATCCAAGTCTGTGTGGAGTTGCAGAGAACAACCGGGTGCTACGACCTAAAGAATAGCAGGGGTGTTAGATGAGCCTTGTCACCCTACCAAGGCGGAGAAGATTTTTTCTAAATTTGGAACTTGATATTCCTACTGAAGGCGTCTGGTCCAGCGTCGTAAAACGGTCCAAAGATTAAATGTCTTCGTGATATAAGCCTAACGGCAGGAGATCACATAAAGCACTTTTTACTTGTAAAAGTTGCTATACAACTTCTTGTGCCGGACGGAGCCGAAGCAACCAATCCCCTTCAGCCATTTTTTGGCAGCTAGGCAAGATGCTAAGTAAATGTGATGCCTTTCATCTTGTCCACTTCACCAGTTCTAAGGTCTTATCCTTCTGTGTTATTTCTTCAATCTATGGCTCTTGATTTTACCCGGATAATACCCAATTCTGTATTTAACCGGGTACCCGGGTACGTTATCATCTTTTAACACTTCTAAGACACATTGTTGTTGAACCGAAAAATACCGGGTAGCCAATGTGATGACGGGTACCCCAATACCCGAAAGTGCGGGTACTCGGGTACACGGAAAATGTTTCGGGTACCCGGGTATCAAGAGCTCTACTTCAATCCGAAGTGGACTTGGGCCTCAACCAACAAGCCTCTCCAACTAGCGTGATCTCTGGCTAGCTGTCTACAGTTTCGCTCGCCAAGCTAGTTAATGTCCTTCTCCACTTGGATGCCCCACCTTAAACAGGTTTGAATTGGAAGTGTTGTCCCAGCTGTCTATATTCGCTAGAGGTTCTTCCAAATGGCGCTGTGATGATCATTCCTGGTATAGGCCCCTATGGCATTCGGTCTTTATATGTCTGACCAAGTCGAAGTCAGTCCCTACATTTTGTGGGCGAATCTTCAGCATCACTCTTAGAAAACGTACATGGAACTAACAACCAAAACATCTTCATCAGCTTCTATGCCGTGCCAGTCCAGCCAGCTAGTCTCCGACTCTATCAGAGAGTACTCATTTGCATTCAAACGGCGATTGACAAGATTAATTTTTCGTTTCATATCTTTGTTGATGCCGGCCGTCGCGATCAACAGGGTCATAGCGCAACAACACAGCTTCGTAAATCTCGTTTGAATGGTCGATAGTAGGCGGTGGAAGTCGATTTTGAATTTCTGGTTATGTCCAAGCATTTTTCGTGAGCAATTCAATTTTAGACGTGTAAATAATGTAGTAGAACAGATGGTATCGCCACAGTTAAGGCTGAACTTTTTTGAGCGGAAGATGTTTGGATTACTCTCTCCTTGCAAGAAGGAGCTAACAAGTCCGTTGTTTAAGCCACGTTTTTGATAGCACGAATCCACTTTAGCCACCCTGGAGAGTGCATTTGGAATAAAGACAGCGAACCTTCCATTATGTGGGATTGAAAAGGGCTGTCGTATGCAGCTTTAGTCGAAATGCCATTTTTTCGACAGTAAGAGACTATGAACCGCTGTTTAAGAACACTTGTTGTTGGTCTGTTTAGTTAGGTCAGGTTTTCGAAATTGAATGTGACGGTTAACCATCCCTTCCACTCGGAGTCCAAAAGACATTTTGTGAGTTTCATTGTGTACTTCATTTCTGTAGTACACAATTCTTCCAACCTGTCAAGTCCAAGAGCCACTACGCGGTTGAAACCAGCCCCGTTTTTATGAATTTTAAAAGATTAAGAGAATCTGTGGCCAAGCTAAGCTAAACACCGATTCTTGAAATCGGCGCAGTGACAAACACGATTTTGGGTTGTTTCGATATTTTTCCTCGACGTCGCTACTCCGGCAGAAATCGCTAGATCCTGGTTCCATTTCCGAAACATTGTTCCGAAAGGACAGTGCCCTGTATTGACGAGCCCGACGAGCATACGGATCGCGATCGGTCTAACGCCAGAAGCTTTTTTGTTTAGCCGATATTAAGCTCTGGCCACGTTGATCTTGTCGTTTGACAGTGGATTCTCGCAAGTCGAACGAGTTGACTTCTATTGTTGTGTTATATTTAATTATAATATAATATTGGTGGCGCTACAGCCCGTAGAGAGCCAGGGCCTAGCTTCTCAGCAACCTCTCGTATTGTGCGTGCTTATTGTTCTCTCACGAGTGCAAGGGACCTAGAGTTGAGAAGCTTTTTCTAGACCACTTTTTAAGCATTTTCAATAACTCGAAAGAGGTGGGGCCATGAAAATACTTTTTTTTCTTGTCTCTTCAGACCAGGGATCAAACCCACGACGTTGGGGTCGACGCACATACCCACAACGCCACAGGCCACGGGTGTTATGTACGATCCGGTGAAATAACTTATCGCTGGTTGCAGTGATGTTCTACGTGCGATCTTTGGTCCTGTTTGCATTGGTGGGTTCTGGAGGAGAACATTCAACCACGAACTGTACGGGCTGTACAGGGACATGTGTCTAGCTAGGCGTCTACGGATCCAACGCCTACGACGGCTAGGTCATGTAGAGCGGATGGGCACCACAGCTCCGGCCCGAAGAATCCGAACCTGTGGGGCGACGCAACAGAGGACGCCTTCGTTAAGGGCAAGTGGACACCGACTTGGTGTGCGAAACTAGAGGCAGCTAGCCAGAGATCGAGCTAGTTGGAGAGGCTTGTTGGTTGATGCCCAGGTCCACCTCGGACCGTAGCGCCATACAAAGAAGAAGAAGGTTGCTGTGATGTGTCCGTCCCTCTGAAGTTCATTTCAGATTCACGTCTGGCCAGCTTGTCCGCTTTTTCCTTCCCTGGAAATGAACTGTGGCCCGGGATCCAACAGAGCTTATGCTTGTGGTGCCTAATGGGCCTCATTTCATGACAGCCTTTGATTTTTGTTGTCGTTGAAAAAGGGTTCTATTGACTTGAGGGCAGTCTGGCTGTCTACAAAGATTGTGATATCCGATGGTGAGATATCGGTTTCTTCGGCTGCTTTCGCTATTGCCAGGATCTCTGCTTAGACAACGCTACACATATCGAGGAGTCTTAAGATTCCATTTTATGCTGAGTGTCAGAGTAGAATCCGGCTCCTGTACGATACGTGTGTTCATTATCGCTAGCCACTCGTGTCTGTCGGGGAATAGGATATAATTACATTTTAATGTGCTGACTTCCTTTATGATTGAATAAAAAACATAAACACTGTATGAGAACTGTTAGGTTTATTTTAAGGGTTTTAATAGATCTTTTTATATTCCAATAATGTATACGACGTTTTCGCCGGTTTGGTTGTCAAAAGAGAGAGTGCGCCAACCAAGACATGGGAACAACAAGCCATAGGCCAAAGGCACGGCTCTGGTACAATTCTCCGGCGTCGCTTTGGGTCGTTCACGTGATCACTCCCTCAGCGCGGCTGCCACGTCAATACGGTTCATTAACGATTGGAACAGCGTCGCTTGGAGCGTTGACTGCTTTTTCGTCTCTTCCTCACAGAAGATGATACGAGAGAGTGTTGGGAATTTCGTCTTTAGTCACCACAAGGCGGCTTTTGTTTGAACAAGGGACATGGAGTCTTCCAGCATAAATAAATTTGGAATGTTCCTGTTTTGCGACTTATCCAAATTGCTCAGTTGCATGGCCCTTGGAGCGGCGTTTTTTTCCCTACGAACTTTGTTTGACAATATGAGAAGGGCAAGAGATTTTTCTGAAAAGCAGCATTGTCTTTGCCTTCCCTTTCTGCTAACTGCCTGTTAAAATGACAACACAATCGACTGTTCGACATTTCCCAACCCACCAACCAAGTGAACATCTTCCACAGCTTCAAGAGTCAACTTCAGACAACCAGCACCAGCATCATGTTCAAGTTCCTAATGTGCCAGATCGCCTGTAATCAACAAGCAGAAACACTTGTCCCATCTTGTTCATTTATCATGTCCTCTCTCCAGACTCAACCTGAATATGCTTGCAATCGGTGTGCATACTTGTGTACCGGCTAAACGAATGTGTGTGGAATAATAATTGCTTTCTCTTGCATAGTAATGAACTTGTAACAAATGTTGCAAAGTCATCAGCCAGAACGAACCGACGAGTGGGGATCAAGAGAAGAACTAACGCGAAAGTCTGGAACCTATGTATCTCTGATTTCACTTGACCAGCGTTCGGTTAGAAGGTTTTCTTTTTGTCTGTTCGTTTCAGAATTTTCATCTGACGGCGGGAATGAACTGAAATTATTTACGAATAAATCACTGGTCTTTGCAGTGTATTGTTTGGTTTCCTGCCGCAAGAGAACAGAAGAACACCCTGTGGCTTGAAAATCGATGGGTGGCCGAAAAATTAATTAGACCCCAACGGTTGAAGTTCACCCGTGTATGCTACGCTCAACTTACTGCATCTCTGGTTGGCAGTGTGTGGTTAGGACGGTTGTAGAATTGTTTTATTTTTATTGTGGTTGACTTGTAGTTGATGAAAAAAAAAAGTTTGGTTTTTATTTGCCTTTGAGTTGATAAAGCAATTACTGCCAAATAATATTTTACTGCTAGGTGATGCCAGGACCGAGCTTCGGCAAGGACCTACAGTTGACCAACAGCTATTGATTACAGGGACACACTGTAAGCAACCCATGCGGAGGGGTCCAATTTTGAATCACTTTTTGGAGCACAGTGGCTTGTTTGTCCTTGAAGGTCGCAATTGAACCTGTTTAATCGTTCTATAACACTGATTTGACGTATCGGCATCAAAAATAGTGCAAAGCATGCGACTTGCAGATAAATTGTCCACCGAACCCATACGTCTTTGCTGGAACCTGGCTAAGGTGGAAAGTGATATCCGCCCATCATATTGATATTTTTACTAATAGCCAGGTAGGACTGGTAAATAGCAATCGACTGTCGCGCATCTTCTCCTTTGGGGCCTCAACCAACAGCCTCTCCGGCCAGCAAGATCTTTCACCAGCTGCCTCCAGTTGCTCACACAAAGTTGGCTGAGGTTCTTCTCAACATGTGTGCGCCATCTCGTTTGAGGACGTCCTCTGTTGCGAAGAGTCTTCTGGCCGGAGCTGTGGTGTCCAGCCGCTCTACATGACCTCGCCATCTTAAGCGTTGGATCCGAAGATGTCATAATTAGTTGCATGCCGCTATACAGCCCGTACAGTTCGTGGTTGAATCATCCCCTCCAGACGCCATCAACATAAACAGGACCAAAGATCGTGCTCAGAACTTTTCTCTCAAAACGACCAAGATCTTCTTAGTCTGCTTTCAACAGCGCCCATGCATCTAGCGGGACAGGGATGATCAGAGTGTTATATAACAAACCCCACTGACAAAGACTTATCAGGTTATTGACGAATGGTTCAGGCGCTTACACAAAACGGTAAAGAAGATTTTAAAAACGTTGATAGGAGACTATCCCTCGATAAGTTGAAGGGGTTTTCTTCCATGTGGATCGCCATCGTGCATCTCTTAAGGAGATATTCGGGTAGTTCAAAATTAGCTTATGCCGGGTGCCATGTCATAGAGACATCCCGGGAAATTGTAAAGCTGATGAACACGCTAAGCGCGCTAGTTGATGGTAACAAAGGTCACCCCTTTGATACTAAAAATGTGGGTGGCGCTACAGCCTCGAGGGTGTCCTTCATTGCGTCGTTGCACTAGTTCGGAGTCGAAGACTGTTCGGGCTGGAGCGATGCTGTCCAAGCGCTCTACATGGCCTAGTCGTCTTAGGCGTTGAATCGTAGACACCTGTCCAGACTCATGTCTCTGACAGCTTGTCATTGAGTCTTCTTCTCTAGTAACCATCAACGCACTCAGGACGAAAGATTGAACGCAGAACAGACTTATCGCCTCCTTTCGAAATAGTTCAAGCCTCCGTGCTATAGAGGAGGACAGGACTTTATTATTTATTCCTAATCCAAAATGTCTAATTTCTATTGCACTGGCGCATAGATAGATCTGAGCTATGACTTTGTGGGCATCGGTCGCTTACGACTTTCTAGACAGACCTGCGACTTAAAAAAATACCCCACATGAGTCTCGGTGATCACTTCGCGTCGTCTCTACGTGAGATAACTATGCCCTCAAATCGTTCGCGCAGCGATGTCAATTGTAGCATCGGATGTGCGGCACGTATAGGCTTCCCGTTGGAGCATGTAAAAAGAAGTTGATTATCATCGACCATGATGGCAATGTCATCGTAGGTTTATTTTAACTACTTGCCGTGATGAACCTGAGACGCAATAAATAGGTTCCTTCGCCAAGCTCTGTAGATATGGGGTAGACGCCTGATTAGAACAGACCCTATCTGTTGATGCATAACTAGACATGTTGGAAAGGGTGTATCCTTACTTGGACTGCAACACCAAGTAGAGCAATGATTACTTACAGGAATTGTAGACATCCAGGGTTATCTTCATTTGACTCCTACTGTCTATTCCTTTGCGCAGTAAAATCGAGTTCGCGTGATGAAAGTCGTTCGAAATAATGTATCAACTGCACCTGCTGTAGACAAGTTTGTGGAAAATATTCCAGTCCTCTTTCGTCGTCGTCCTGCAGGAAGAATCATAAAGCTGGTGCCAAAAAGATTCGCTTGACCTAAGTTCGACTTGACTTAGAAACTGAACTAGAATGACGAAGCGGGTAGTTATCCCATTTCGAAGTTGAGGACAAATATTCCACAAAAAGGGAATGGACTGCGAGAATAACCGAAATTGCACTAGTCATTAATGCATCGTCAACGTTGCGATTTTCGGAAAGACAGCATTTTTGACTCATTTCCATTCCAAGACTGCTATAAAGAAAGGCAACATTTAATGGGCCCTGAGAAGTGATATTTATGACCAAAAAATTAAGCATGTGGGCTTGCGCCACTTGGAGCAAGATGGAGCTATGTGGCACACAAGTCGTCCAAGAACCAATTCATTGCACAGTAATCGTGTGCTTAAATGTTCGGTGATGTAACATCGCACCCACGACGCTCCGTTTTAAGCTCGTTGATCGTTTTTCACTTCTTAACCACTCTATATTCAGCTCAAATTGCCGACAGTTTCATTGAGACTTCTGGTTTGACTCTGATTTTGGGTGTGTAAATTCACAGCGTTGGCTGCATTGTTGGGAATATATAACAAGCCGCAACACCTCGAAGTTACTTTATGGCTTGATCCTTGACCAGACTTCTTTTATAAGAAAAAAAAAACAGCTCAGTGATTGTATTCAATCGCATCGGCTTGTACTCCATAAATCGAACAGTTTGCGCCTGCCGGTTTTATTTCGGATATGAACGTTTACCTGTTTAGACTGTGCACACATTTGTTGTCATGTCTGTTGACGTAACTTGAATTCAAAATTCCCATCGGTGCAGCTTAATGAAACTGTTTAGTGTTTACACAAATGTTCGTTATTTAATTAATTATCTCACAATAACACTCCGGTCTCATGTGTATACGATCAGGTAAAATATGCAAGCATTGAGCAGCAAAGGTGGACTGTCAGTAGAAACCTTTATTGTTAAAGTCCTTGCAGGTCTCACAAGAGAGGCCCAGAAAGTTGTAGAAATTTAGAAGATAGGTCATAAGATTCAATTTTCCATTGTGACAGAGGTTGTCTAAAGAACTTCTTCAGAACTCATATGAGAATTGTTCATGTTGACTGATTTAAATGTCTTCACAAAGACATTGTTCAGAGGTTGTAGGAGTTGGTCTTTCAACTTCTTGCAAAAAATTATGGCATGAATGCTTTGTTGCCAATATAGTAGCTAGCATACGTTCCGCGTTAAAAGTCTGGAAATTGTGTAAAATGTCTCTATAGACAGTTGTACTGCCATGACGAATGTTGAACTGTTTTGTCATCTTGTCTTATAACTTTGAAAAGTGCAGCGACTTGGGGACAGTTAAATATCTTCTCATGTTTATGGTGGCCCATGGCGTAAATCCCAACGCACTTGAACCACGACGTCGTAGGCTCAATCCCTGGAATGTACGAAATTTAACGGACCCACTTCTTTCGAGTCACAGACAATACTCAAAGAGTATATCTGTCTAGAAAAAGCTTCTCAAACTTGACTGTTCGGAGTCGGCATAAGACTGTAGGTCCCATCCACTCGTAATAGAACAAAAGCAGTGTGGTTGCTGAGAAGCAAAGCCCTAGTTCTGTACGGGCTGTAGCGTCACCCATTATTATTGTCTTCTCATGTTTGCCTTTCTTCAATACGCTAGTAGTTCGTTAGCAGACCATTTTCACTGAATGATATGATAGCTTGGAGTAAGTTATTTCCTTCCCGCTCGCCATACCATAACATGCGCATATGTAATGTCATAATAATGCTCAGTTTCAGTGCCGGCATAAGCTTGACTGACATAGTCCGTTGATCTTCCTTTGTGTGCAGCGATCTACAAAAAAAGACAACACTTTATCCTTGGTGGTTCACTTAAAGATTGAACAAATAAGCGCACTTTGAAAGGCTTATGGGGCTTCTTTGCCATGCTTCGTAGTTTTACAATGCTTTTGGTGCATTTATTTTCAACCTTTGTAACGCGTCTTTCAACCAAAAGAACGAAAAAACTGCGGTGTAGGGATGTATTGTAAGTGATTTCAGCACAAGAAATAGATGTCATTACCGAACATCGGATCTCAGATGAAAACAAAAACGAGAGCGAAATGCCTGATGTGCAGAACTGATGTTTACACGGCAGTGTACTCTCGCTTCAATTAAACTTTACGTTTATCCCACAGCTCAAATAGAACGAAACAAATCATTGAACTGATGCTTAAACCCAAAATTGAGTTTAAACAACAACCCCCGTGAAACATCCACTTGACCCTTTAATCGTTGTACCTATGCAAATCAGCTCTTTGATCAATCAACGAAAGCGAGACGACGATAGCAATGAGTCGCCTATACAAAGAATCTACTCGCCACTTGGCAACTTGACTGTTTGAACGAAAGTTGGGAACGCATGGCTTGCAGCACACCATCTGTTCTGTTTTTCGAATAAAAATTCGCTGAAAGGAGCTTTCGCCGTACCTTCTTCTTCTTCTTTGATTGGCGCTACAGAGTGGGGTGGACCTGGGCCTCAACCAACATGCCTCTCCAGCCAGCCCGATCTTTCGCCAGCTGCCTCCAGTTGCGCACACCAAGTTGGTTGAGGTCCTTTTCCACTTGTGTGCGCTATCTAGGACGTCCTCTGTTGCGCTGTCCCAATGGCTCGGTGTCGAAGAAGCTTTCGCCGTACCGCTCCGTCCTTAAAACGGACGTAGTAAAGGAGACGTGATCTCCTGGCATAAGACTATCGCGAGGTCCAGTCGAGTCAAAAAGCCTTGATGTAGGAAGCTCAAGTAGCAATTGAGTTCGTACTTCCTCCACCATCCACCTTAGTGAAATGTGAATCCGATCTAAAACCTCTGTCACTCGCTGCACCCAGTTGCGTTTGATCCACATCGATTTGAACCATTGTACTATACACGTCTCAGATTCGCACGCGCTAACACTCATTAGTCGTGATAAACTATACGACATGCTGGTGTGGTCACTAAAAACTCCGATGTTGTTTTTTCAAGGCACAGCAAACCTCAACCGATCAGGCTCTGAAGACTTCGCAGCCAAATGTACCAGGGTGAAGGTAATTTGCTGCATGGCCTTCATACGGCCAAGTATACAGTTGTCCACTATGGTTCAACGTGAGTCCTTTCCAGATGGAAAAGATGAGATTTTTCGAGAGAATATGTCTTCGGACATGTCTCCGCCTGTATCGTACACCCGAATCGGATTACTAGAAGTACTATGCCAACGACATCCTGTACAACGAGGCAAACTTGAACAGGATAGATAATTTGAATATCAAGCTGATCAGAAGTCTTCTAACAGCCTTGTCTTTGGGGCTTATAATATATAATAATATGGGTGGCGCTACAGCCCACAGAGGGCCAGGGCCTAGCTTCTCAGCAACCACTCGTGTTGTGCGTGCTATTGTTCTCTCACGAGTGGAAGGGACCCACAGTTTTACGCCGACTCCGAACGGCCAAGTTTGAGAAGCTTTTTCTAGACAGGAAATACTCTTTGAGCATTGTCAGTGATTCGAAAGAGGTGGGGCCGTGAAAATTATTTCTGTCGCTCAGAGCTGGAATCGAACCTGCGACGTCGAGGTTGGGGTCGACGCACGTACCCACAACGCCACGGGCCACCCTAATACCATGTACCGTGAAGGAGAACGACTCAACGGCTATATTCCTCCTGATGCATTCCTCTACCTCCATACCATTGGCCTGGTACAGGATGAGGAAGGATGTACTTTTATCTACCATCTTGTACGCCGAAAAGAGAGACGACTACGATACGAACGGGATGCCGCTCGCAGCCATGACAATCTCCTCCGGTTCAGTAGAGCCATCTCTGCTCGAGATCGGAAAGAGTGTGCTTAAGTGCGGCACTTTTACTGGTGGTTGTATCGGAACAGATATCGGCCTCAGCTGGCCAGCCGAAACGATGAGACAGTCGACAATTAGTATATATATAAGTACTCATCTAAAAAAAAATGATCATGGTGGAAATTAAAATCACATGGGACGGTCAGCGAAATTGCAAGCACACTTAAAACATTGTGACCAACTGGACCATATTTGAAATCCAGATCAAAGCATATAATTTTTGCTTTCACTGGGATTCGAACCTGGGACCCCTATAACCAAGGGCAGATACACAACCAACTGCGCCATCCAGCAATGAAGTTGGGATGATTCCTAAATCGAGTTCAAGCTAATTCGAGATTAAATAAATGTCAGTTTCAGTTTCTTGCCACAGGCATGCCTTACATCAGGTAGCAACCCCACGGCACATGTAAGTATCAACAATAAAACAGCAGGCCAGTACAATCAACCCTATTTCCCATTCTCAAGTCGCTCTTATCGGCCATCAAAGAGGTCCACCTATCTGCGGCATGCGACTTGAAATCGTTCGTTTCTCACTCGTTTAATTGTAAATTCCTGTTCGCACGTTCACTCAACGCCTAATGTATGCGGGTGAGCGTTTCTGGGCCCTAACCACACGACTGCATCACGGTTGTGCAAACGCTTGGCTTTCTTTTGTGTACAATAATTACACTCGTCCACTCGTCCACCGTTTTGTCAATGTCTAATGGCTGGCGGACAATTATTCCGCATGCTTTGACGCAAAGCCAGCGCCTTGCCAAATGTGTCGACAACTGAAAGGTTCACAATCAAAGCACCGAACCCGATTTCATTGATATCCCCGAGTTATGGGCCGGCTGTGCGACGGCATTAATGCTCGAGCAAAGGCTGTCATTAACGCTCGCCGCGGAACGAGTTCCGACTCAACTCCGGTGTGAAATTGCGTGAAATTAGAAATTGATGCTTCGAACGCTGGTGGAAATCATAATTAGGGTGCCTTTATGGCCTTCCGCAAACCCGAGGGCGGGCGAGCGTCGTCTAACCGGGTTCTGATTTTTATTGGTCACGTTCGTAGACGAGCCGACAGCTGGGCCAGCATTTCTTTCGTTCTCTCTTCGCCAGGCGAGCCGGTCTCGAAGGCATCCAGTGATGTCACACAAGCTGATTAGTAAGCAAACATTTCACTTTCAAGTGTTTACCTAATAATAATGCCTCTTCGCCTAAACATTGATCTGAAAACTGTTTCGTTGGGGCACACCTAGCACTTGACATTTGAGGAGAGCCCGTGGAACACCGTGGGTAAACATCTCGCGTGAAAGTCTCGCAAACAAGTTAGGATCGGCGCGGCATCTATGCTGCATTAGGTATGCAGATATCTGGCCGACGCCATTATGCAACCGCGCAGTGTGCGCATAAAGACACAATGGCGCAGGCTTTATGCGACGCCTTTGCACGGCGTTCTTTGTATCTGTGTATCTGGAAATGCAGCAGCACACCTTACACTTGAAGGTTGTCGGAGGCCGGTGTTTGATTTGTCTTCCGGAACCAAGTCCGCGGTCTCTGGGACCAAGACAATGCGCGCAACTTATCGCCATTTTAATTGACCGCCGATGCCGAGCGAAACGAACGTACGAGTACGCGGTGCTTTGTTTCAAATTTCATACAAGACAAGTGCTACACGGTTCGTGCCGGTAATGAAGCACTCGGAAAGCTCCAAATGACCATAAATGGATTGAATTGTTCTTTTCTTTTGTGCGAGCAACAGCCAAGCGGTAGTTAACGCTGATGCACTGTTGCCGAAAGTTTTTGAAGTGGTCGCTAATTGAAAGCTGAAGTGCGCGCAGATAAGTTTTAGATCAAGGTGATTGTGCTAATGATAATTCCGCGCGTCGGACTGCGGCTGTTGTGTGCAGAATCTTCAATTGGACATGTCGGTTGCATTGCAGTTGAAGAATAAACAGAGCTTCCTATTGATATAATTGTAGGAAGGTCAATACACTCAATGCACTAGAAACGATTGATAGTGATGGTGCGAGTATACTGAGCTCGAAAGTGTCAGGTGGTGTCTAGAGAGCCTACGCCGTAGGTGAGGAGAGTCGATCAAGGACTGGACAGTCAGTTCTTACAAGTGATGTGTTAAGGTCTGTTTTTCAATGCATGCGCCACAAATCTGATATCCTGACCAGATAGCCGACTGAGATATTTTTATTTTTTGGATCGGTTGTACTCAGCCCATATTTTCATTGATCTTGCACAGCTTGTCGGGCTGGCATTTCCGAGATCTTGCTATTAGAAGCCTTGACTGCCTCTAGTGGAATGCGCACCTCCTCTGCAAGCGAGCACTGAACGGCATTCTCATTTCCTGGGATGTCACTGTCAACTGGAACCCAGATTAAAGGATTTTTGAGCATGTTGCAGAGCTTCACTGAATTTCCCTACGCTCATATAGGCTTGAGCATGAATATCACAACCAAGGAATTGGTCTAAAAAATTAGCAGAATTGTTTCGAACGGTCGTTGGAGTGAGTTAGCTGAGATTGCCTTCAATTCATACCGCCAATCGGACCTTGCATGATCATGCGGGCATGTGGGCAAATATGATCGGCAAGATGGGTGTTGTGATTGCGGAGGAAGGTCTCGTGTGAAGTTAAAAAAATTGAATTTGGAACATCCCAAGCACAATTCAAGTGTATTTCGTAGCTACCAATGGATTCAGGCAGTTCACATCATACACATCGCATAGAAAGAAACAATCAAAGGAGTGTACTTTTAGAGCGTAACGTGATTCAAAGAAGCCAAAAATTCTTGTAAGATCGTTGCACTGAAAGGAGGCTAATGCAAGAACAACTGTTTCATTTGATGTCCACTAGTTGATGTGGTGGCCCGTGGCGTTGTGGGTATGTTCGTCGACCCCAACCTCGACGTCGTAGGTTCGATTCCTGCTCTGTGCAACGAAAACAATTTTCACGACCCCACCTCTTTCGAGTTACTGACAATGCTCAAAAAGTATTTCCTGTCTAGAGAAAGCTTTTCAAACAAAGCCGTTCGGACTCGGCACAAAACTGTAGGTCCCTTCAACTCGTGAGAGAACAATAGCACTCACAACACGAGTGGTTGCTGAGAAGCCAGGCCCTGGCCCCCTACGTGCTGTAGCGCCTCCCATATTATATATTATTAAATGTCCACTAGTTGATTGTGCCCACACCGCTGTCCTGTTTTTGTCTCTAATTTCAGTTTCAGTTAGTTTTTTGTAAGAGGTTATAAACAATATAACAATATAGCAATTTACAACAGTCAGTAAGCCTCAGGTTCACACCGGACTGTAGCGCCATGCTAAGAAAGAAGAAGACATCAGTCACCGACACTGAGCGGCACTTCTTTGAAACTAACCGCCATTCTAATGCCCGATTTCACAGTACAACCTTCTCTGCTGGTTTAGTCAAGTATAGGATCGAATTTAAGCTTCGTTCAAAAAGATGTCGTTTTCGCAGTCAATTTTTAAGGGTGGTTTACGTAAGTCACGGATTGAGTGTCATTGAGAACTATATGATTGAAGACTCACCTGAAAAGAGGAAATGGGAACACTTCAACGTGAGTCCTTCCCAGATGGAAAATATGAGGTTGTTCGAGAGACAATGTCTTCGGACATGTCTCCGTCTGTATGGTACACCCGAATCTGAGTACTAGAAGTAAAGAGTGATTTTTTAAAAGCTATAGGAAAGTTTTTTTAAAAAAAAACATAAAATTCAGAAAAATGCATGAAATCTTTATTTGAATCGATAGTACGGTCAACATTTGCATGAGACCTTGACTGCGCCTCAAATGGTCCATCCGCTTAGTCCAATTTTGGCATACACTTTCCAACATTTCGAACGGTATCTCACGAATAAATGGTTCAATGTTGTCTTCCAATGCGGGCTTGTCTGTATAGACATGAGCTTTAACATAGCCCCACAAAAAATAGTCTAAAGGCGTTAAATCGCACGATCTAGGCGGCCAATTGGCCGGTCCCGAACGTGAAATAAAATGTTCACCGAACTCGCCTCTCAATAAGTCCATTGTTGCGCGTGTTGTGTGGCTGTGGTGCCGTCTTGTTGAAACCACATGTCATGCAAGTCAAGCTCTTGCATTTTGGGCAAAAAAAAGTTGGATATCATCTCACGGTAGCGCTCACCATTCCGAGTTACATTACGATTCGCATCATCTCTGAAGAAGTACTGTCCAATGATGCCACCAGCCCATAAATCTCACCAAACTGTGACTTTTTCTGGTTACATTGGTAGCTCTTGCAATGCTTCTGACTGATATTCACTCCAAAATCGACAATTCTGCTTATTTACGTACCCGAATAGCCGCTTCAGTGGGTCGATTAAACTGACGATACAATGGAAGAAGCGCGCGATGAACTTTCTTAACAGAGCACGCATTTTGATAGTAAAATTCAATAATTTGCAAAACTGAAGATGTTTGACAGTGAAACAAAACACGAAACGTGAGTCAGCTGTGTAAACCAGTGTTGCCACAATGATAATAGCTAATAAATCACCCTTTAGTATTATTTTGATGATCAAGATTCATCTTAAATTTAAGCCAAATCCCATGGGAAACCGATGACAACATGCCTGTCTTTCAGTCTCTGTCTCTGTATGTTTATGGAGATGTTAAATAACTCTTCATCGTCGGCCACCGAATGGATTTTATTGGACTATGGGTAGAAAGAGCAAACTGTTCGCTGCAATCGGGAATCCTTCGACTGGAGTTAGATTATGTCAAGTTGGTGGGTGTGGATGGGTTCTGTTTGGTCTGTGGTAACCACTTTTAGTAAAAGCTTCTCAAATTTGGCAGTTTCGGAGTCGTCATAGAACTGTAGGTCCCTTCAAACGTCCAAAATAAAAGCTGACACAACACGAGTGTTAGCTGAGAAGCTGGGTCCTGAATTATAATATTGATTTAATAAAAAATACAGTGTTAGTTATTCTTTTTTCCATAAGAAGTGTATTTATAATAATTCTGTGAGTAACTACTTCCTTCAATCATCAGAACACTTGACATCTGGCAAAATTAAATGACGGTTTGCATATATGCATTTTCGGAAAAACGACAACAAAACTATATTTGGCACTTGCTCTCTTCATATCCGCCTTTCTTTCTCCAACTGAAATATATAATTCCGGGCGCTCTACGGGCTGTGTGCTTATCCTACTGTTGCTGACTAATTCACTGATCTTTCCATGTCCCATGCCTGAGAAGGGAATCTTCATCAGTTGTTAACACTTTTATGCAGTCTGAAAGCGTTTACCAAAAATGCTGTCTTACGTGTCTTCAGTTTCCGGTTTCCTTCACATTTTCGAATAGAAGACAAATGTGACGATGTTGCTGACAAATTCTTTCTCGAGCTGAACATTTCTTTGACTAAATTAATCGATTCACAGAAATGACCCCGGTTGTTTCTATTTTGGGAACATGTTTTCGTTCTTCAGCAGTTCGACGCTTCCCATTCGGACCATTCAAAGGTGGACTCTTTTGCGAGCTGGCATTTCGTCCATGCTCGTCCTTTAACTTTCCACGACGATGGGCCACCATAATGTCACTCACCAGCGTGCCGGACAAAGTCCGTCTATAGACACACTAGTGAGCATCTCAAATGAAACGCCAATAGCTTCGGCACAGATTAGGCATTCTGAAAGCATATCTCTTGTCGAACTACAGACCCCTCTGCCAACGCCCACAACTCCCAGTTTGCTGAAAGCGGGTCGGCTGTCGGTGGTGTTTGATGAAATTGCATTTGTAGTGCTCATTGATGGGAAGTATCGTCGTTAAGTCTTCTCCATATGCACTGTGCAAGACCTGGTTTTGAGAAATTCCCAATCCCGTCTTTAAATTCAATTATTTTAACGGTGCCGATGTGAGGACAGAGCCGTGCACATTGCAAATGCATTATAAAGTCGACAGTCCAGGAGTCCTACTTGGATTACAACTGGCAGATGCACACTTGTTCACACATTTGATCTGAGACGCGCTCGTTCGTGCTTAAGAAGAGGTGCCAAGTAATTGGATACATTTTGTGGCTCTCAATAACTGGAGTACGGCTTCAAATCTATTAGTCATGCCTCTGCGCATATGCCACAACGTTTGTCTCCGATGACCCTCAATTGAAATGATTTCATCGCTGTTACTTTACCATGTAGTTAGACAGTCGTTCAGTAGTCCAGACTTCCTACAGTTAATGGTCAAACGCTGCCGCACAAATAGAGTGCAACTCAGTATTTGAGGCACGTTCCCAATACAGACGTCAGCTGTCAAGGATTCCCCCATCGCGCCCCTCTAGTGGATGGAGACTGAAATTATGAAATTATCCGTTTAATCCTCCGCTTAGGGATTGGTGTGACACATGAGGTGTGCCAATGGAGTGCCGTGCGTGCCACGGAGCCGGCATAACTTCGGCAATCATCAAACAAGCGAACACGCTGGAATTAAGTAAAAATGCATGTCAAAAAGAAGTCACTCGAATTTTAATTGTCGGCGCTCCTACCGTCAGTCTGAATTCTCCGATCGACCAAACACGAAATCGATCGCGAGCGCCGATCCTCTGTTGTGCAGCGCACTGACGACAATCGATCACGCGAGCAAAGTAGAAGAAAAACTTGTACTCACCCACCTTGCGCGGTGTATGTGTGTGCTTTATAAGGTCGCGTCAAGGTAGAGTGATTGACTGAATTCGACGCAGTGTCTTTAAGGCAATAACAAATACCTACGCCATGTGTTCACTGTGTGCGCACGTCGCCGCGGAGCCCACAGGCCATCCGAATGTTACTTAACACACAAACTGCTGAGCTCATCTCATCTTCTCGGCCGCACAGTCAATTACCCCCGAAGTCGTCTGTGGAGGCATCTTGCGAATTTCCAGAAGGCATGCAGACGATCTCCTCTGTTTGATTGCGAAAGCCAGTAATCACCCAACCGCCTTTCGCAACCGCACTTCGGCATCGGCTGAGAATAGGTTCTCGCGGCTCGCGGTGCCCGTGCTGTGCATGTGTGAAAATACACTCACCACCGCACCGCACCGCCCAGCCGACCGACCGACCGGAGACTGCAAGGCCTAAAGAGGCCATTGAACGGTCGCAGTTGTGCTTCGTACCAGAATGAGTCAAAATGGGGAATGACCAAACAGAAAATCAAAATCCCAGCAAAAGTTCGAGAACTGGTTCCACTCGCTGGCCGCAGTGTATCTTTACATCCTCTCCCGTCCCGGCTAACGCTGTCGGTTCTTGCTGGTGGCCCTGACTGTTGATACTACTGCTGGTGGTGGTGGTTGTAACGCCACAGAAGGCGTCATCACTGCGACGTCGATTCTGCCGCCACGAATGCACTTAAGCGCATAAGCATGTTCTGCGAGTGATAGGCCTAGAGACCTAGAGCCCCACTAAAGTGTTCTTTCGTTCGTTTATTTTCCTTTTCCCATTCGAGCGCGAGTGGCTAACATAACAGCTCGCCATGCTGGCGGTGGGGAGACAACGCGCCGTGTACGCGCGCAGATAAGAGCATTAAATTGAAGTTAATCTGCAGTGCAAGTCGATACTGGTCCGCAGCTAGCTGGCAGATTTGAGTTCTTCTGGAAAAGAAGTCAATGGGAGAATGAAAAATGAAAACGAATTGCTGACACAATTCCCGAGGCGGGGTTTTGCAATTACATTTGCGGCCCCTCGTTGATTAGTGTGAATATTTTACGGATTGTTTCTTTTTTTTTCTTCTCCTTTTTCTCGTTCCATTTACTGTGGCGAAAAGTCAACAGTTTTGTGGAATTTCTTTTTTTGTAGGACTTCCTGGAATTAAACGTTTTTGATTTGAGTTTCGGGGAGGTAGGTCTTGGACGCTGTCGTCGTCAGTAAACAATTTTCGGTTTGTTTACTGACACGACATCGATTTGTCGTGTTAATCCATTTGGGGTCTCGATTTTCGTTGTAGTCAGTTTACGAAACACGAGACATTGTTATTGCATTTGTTTTTGCAAAAAACGGTCAAACCTTCCGGGAATACAGCTGAGGAAGGGAAACCCCTATCGGAATGATTACAGCGTTTAACTTGTGACAGGTAGCAGCTGCGATGGTTGTTTGAAGCTTTTTTTTATAGGCTCCTGTTGTTCGACGAAAGGTACGAATAACTTGCTAATTACTGACATTTTTTTTGATTACTGATTACTGATTTAATTTGAATCAGTGATCACCCACAATGTAAAGCGTAATCGATAGTACAGTATTGGCTAAGATCAATGCACCTCCCCGTATTGATTGACAGACTTCAGAGACACACCACGAAAGCTGTCTTGAGAACAAGAAAAATGTTTGTATATTAACACAAGACTGTATTTAGTGCTCGTGGCGTTGTAAGTAAGTGCGTCGACCCCAACGCACTTGAGCTAAAACGTCGTAGGTTCGATCCCTGGTCTGTACGACACCAAAAATTTCCACAGTCCCACCACTTCCGAGTGAAACTGACAATGCTCAAAGAGTATTTCCTGTCTTGAAAAAGGTCTCAAACTTGGCCGTTCGGAGTCGGCATAAAACTGAGAGAACAATAGCAGTTCAAATTCAGGGAGCTCATAGCACAGGGTCCTAAGATCAGCGATATAAATAATATAAGTGAGTGGCGATTAGTTCAACAACTACAAATGGAACATTTTGGACAAAGACCTCGTAAAGCAAACGCTCCAGGAACCGCTCTCATAAAAGGGATATTTCCGATGGGCTTCAACATGTCCTCTAATGAAGCTTTACATGATTTGCAACTGCCGTCCACAAAAAAATCGATCCCATTTCCTGTTTTGGCATGTACGAGATATCAAGATATCGCACCATTTTTTTGCAGTTTTGATCGCATACGGCAGTATTCCCAACCAATTATTCAAGCGATTTCTCTAAATGGAAATAATATATGCGATCCAACGCCCAGCTCGTTTTAATGATTTCCGAGCGGCTTAAGCTCCATCAGTTTTCAGAAAGAAGATTTGCATTCATGTAACAAATTTTTCTACTGAGGATGACAGTGCTCAAAGCAACTCTAAATAGTAAAGCCAAATGACAGCAACATCTACATAGTCGCACATCTCTACGTGCTGTGGTGGAAGCGATTGAGGAACATCTGACAATATTCTAAATTCACCCAATTTTGTTTTTACACGCCTTGCAAAAAAAAACAAAAAAAAATTGTCCAGTTCTTACACGATTTCATTCGATTTAGGACGATTACTTCATGCCCGTTTTTCTAGAACGCTAAGACAAAATTAAGTGTGCTTCAGCTGAGCGTCACAAAAGTTATTATTAAAATATGGGCTTCACTACAGCCTGTCGAGATCCAGGGCCTAACTTCTCGGCAACAACTTACTTACTTACTTACTAGGTGGCGCTACAGTCCGGGGTGGACCTGGGTCTCAACCAACAAGCGTCTCCAGCCAGCTCGATGTTTAGCTAGCTGTCTCCAGTTTCGCACGCATAGTTGGTTGAGGTCCCTTTCCACTTGCGTGCGCCACCTGAGTCGCGGTCTTCCTCTACTGCGCCGTCCCTCGGGGGTGGATTCGAAGACTTTTCGGGCCGGAGCATTGGTTTCCATCCGCTCTACATGACCTAGCCATCTCAATCGTTGGATCTTCACTCTTCTGGCTAAGTCGATGTCGCTGAACAGCCCGTATAGTTCGTCGTTGTATCTCCTCCTCCACTCACCATCTATGCAGAAGGGTCCGAAAAACACTCGAAGAATTTTCCTCTCGAAGCAACCAAGGGCTGCTTCATCCGCTTTTGACAGAGTCCATGAATCCGCGCCATATAGCAGGACTGGGACGATTAAGGTCTTGTAAAGCGTTACCTTGGTTGTTCGAGAGAGGGCTTTGTTCACCAATTGCTTTCTTAGCCCAAAGAAGCACCGATTGGCAAGAGTTATTCTTCGTTTGATTTCAGCACTGGTGTCGTTGTCAGAGTTGATAGCGGTTCCTAGGTAGACAACCTCAAAGTTATATCTGTCTGCCGTGAGGTTCTGACCGAGATGTCGGTTTTGGGTGTCCTTTCTTGTTGACAGCATATACTTGGTCTTACCCTCGTTTACCGCTAAACCCATCTTCGCGACCTCCGTTGCAATACTCACAAAAGCGCCTTTGACATCACGCTGCGTTCTTCCAATAATGTCAATATCGTCAAGATTGTTCCTCTGGTGTTGGCGTTCGAGTTTTGAACAATTCTTTCAAGAACGACTTTGAAAAAGTCGCATGACAGCGCGTCGCCTTGTCTGAATCCTTTTTTGACATCAAAGGTCTCGGTTAGGTCTTTACCGACCTTGATGGAGCAGCGTGCATTCTCCATCGTCATCCTACACAAATGGACGAATTTGGTAGGGATGCCAAAACTAGACATTGCTCTGTATAGCTCGTCTCTATAGATTCTGTCATACGCGGCCTTAAAATCGATAAACAGGTGGATCGGGCAAACAATGCTGAGGTTCCATTCATCGGGCATGTTTTCCTCCGACCATATTTTACAGATGAGTTGGTGCATGCACCTTACCAAATCCTCGCCTGCGGCTTTAAAAAGCTCGGCGGGTAAGCCGTCAGCTCCAGCAGCCTTGTTGGATTTCAGTTTAGATATAGCAATCCTCACTTCATCCGGGTCGGGTGGACGGAATTGTTGATCTTCATCGTCCCTTTCATTGGGGTTGAATGGTTCGTTCTGCCTGACAGCGGAATTTGGTTCTTCGTCGCCGTTATACAGTCTGCAGAAATGGTTTCTCCATATTCTCAGCATCGACTGTGACTCTACTACGATGTTCCCTTGTTCATCCTTACAGGTGGCTGGGTGCTGTGGGAATCGGGTAGGCACTGACTGGCGTCAACCTGGCGATGCCCAGTGTTGCAACTTTTCCTACACACCAATTGTGCTTATTTTACCTCCAAGTGGTAGCCATCGGGTACTGGTTGTTGTTCACCCGAGCTCAACCTGCCAAACTTATAAGTGCGACCTCTTGTCCTAGGGGTTACGAAAAAGGAACTGGCCCTCCAGGTTGGGGGTTGTGCCGTCGGGGTAACTGCCCGGCCACACAAAAAAAAAAACATAGTTACGAAGCAACAACAAGCCTCTCGGCAACAACATACATACAAAAAAACTGATTTGAATCTGATATTCTAAGTTCCACGCTATCAAACTCGTTACTTAAATATTTAAAAAAATAATTTCAAAAAATTGCACCGTCTATTTCAAGATATACTTGCGGTTCTCCATGTAATGAGACATGCAGCCATTGTGTGTAGCAGGCTTACGATTACCATGTCAATCAAGCCTGACCTCATCCCTAGGTAATGGTCAGTCACTTAGCCAACAGAGGGAAGTGACATATGTCCACCCTGCTTAAAGTGTGCAATAACATATCGCTGAGTTTCAGTTGTTATGCGAATATTCTTTATTGTAATAATAAAATTTATAACTCGCCAGCGTATACTGAACAAATGAGAACTCTACGTTTTTATTTCATTTCATCATCATCGTTTTCTGACCCGAATGGTCCATTACAGGGATCGCTTTTGGCCAGGCGCAACCAAGTGAGTTTTTTCTTGACTTGGCCTAACTACATACCTCGCCCTAGATCTTCCAATGGGACGCCTACCTGATGGAGTCGTCCTTAAACGACTTGGAAAACGTGATGAGGGGATATTCGTGCCACGTAACCATCGAAAGAAGTTGCGATCTTATTCTTTCGGTCATTACCAAAAATTTCATGAGCCTTGCTCAGTGGAAAACCGATAATTTGCCCTTGACACCAAACTTGGCCTTTCTATTACAGATCTACCAATGCTGTTTCAATAATGATCCAGCTTGGCTACAGGAAAGCTCAGCATTACTCCCTCCATCACTGGTGAAAAAGACTTCCCCACCTGCTTCAATGGGACTCCGCTCATTTACACCAAAGTTCTGGAAATTACCATAACCTCTGAATAATCCACTTTGAGCTTCATTCCAGCATCTGTACATACGGTCAGAAAGCGTTTGGGTCAAATCATCTACAAAGAACAGATGACCGTCGAGTCTCCCAATGTGAAACATTCCTCACCTCGGCTGCGCTGCAACATCCAATCTACACATATAATGAAAAGCTGAGGCGACAGGACGCAACCTTGGCGACGACCAACGCCCACTGTGAAAAGTTGCAATTCCTCAGTCTTGAACAAGTCCGGTAACAAAATGAATGCGCTTGAAATTCGATAAGTAATGTATGTAGCACATATAGTTACAGTGAAGATTGACATTTTGGTTCGGAAAGCCCAAACAGCAATATGTGTCGTTTTAATGTCACAGATCCGATTACCTTAAAAAAAGTGTGTGCTTCGGGATAGAATCAAAACCCACGTGAGGCATTTAAGCACATTAGTTCCATAATATGCAGAAAAATCCTTCAATGACTTGAAAAAGGATCTTCCAAGCGGTCACTCTCTGGGTCTAGAAAGCGTCGGTGCATCTACAAATGAAATGTGTTTAAATCTTCCCTCAGCTGTGCTGTTGCCTGTGAATTGTGGCAATCTTCACTGTCGCCAAATACATGTGACTATCGACCAGTGGCAGACATAAACTCCACAAATCACAACGTAGTGGAGATCTGGCGTAGAATCGCCCTTTGCAACCGATGCTAATTCGGCCTATCAAAACAACTGGGGTCGAAACTGCTGTCTCGAAGGACCAAAGTCGTGCTCTAGAAAACTCTTATTCTGCCAGTCCTACATCCTGGAGTCGAAACTGGACGCTAAGAAAAACTGCAGGGCTGATTCTTGGTGCCTTCGAAAGATAAATTCTACGTCGAATATATGGTCCCGTCTTCGAGGAAGACGAATGGAGGAAGAGACAGCATCTTTGAGTTGTACCAGGATTTGGATGTAGTCCTTAAGGCAAAAATCGCTCGCCACTTCGAGCACATGGAAACCAATGCTGTAGCTTCTAATCCGAGCCTACTAGTTCGAGAAGGAGACGAAAACCGAACCTCAGGTATAGAGATGAAGTAATCGCGGATGTAAGACAGCTTGGCTTTGATGACTGGAAACAGCGTGCCAATGGAAGGCAGCAATTACTCAGGCTCAGACCCTTCATGGCTCGTCGGCTTGATAAATAACTAAGTAAGGCCAGTGTCCGTAGCAATGACCACCAACCTAGCCATGTCATGACGAGTTTGGCTACTCAGCCCATAATTTCCTTGTTACACAGTTTTTCAGACAGGCTCATCTGATGTTTGCTATTTTAAGGAAACGCGTAAAGATATACAATGTTGCATGTTTGTTCATATCCTCATACCGACTTATTATCAAGAAGTCGCTTCCTTTGAAGTGTTTAATTTTCTTGGTTCCCTGATTTTGGTTCTTGCTTGGAAACATCGCCACAATTTAGTGCAGTATTTGGTGCTTTCGAAAGCCGTAGTGTAATCGTGCACGACTTGCACAACCCAACAATAACTCTGCTCTGCTCCAATCTTTACTTTTTAATTCACAACACAGATAAATAGTTAATCAATATTTTTTTCTTTCCCTTTTAGGTAAGTCAAGAAAAACGAAGTCAATCAATTGGCTCAAGATGTCTCAATTGGCGTAAGTCAAACATAAATCAACTGAAGCATGTAACGAAAGCTACATAATCTCCGCCAAAGTCAATTAAAACCGCGCTGCAATTGTCTCTGCCCCAACCACACGGAAAAGGTAATTATTGATTCTGAGACAACACAGAAGTGCTGGAATTCGTGAGAGAAAAAACAAGCAATTCTGTGCCCACTGCTAACACCTGCGGTCGTAGCCGCCGACTCGTATTTAGAGTGCGACGAACATTTTTTATCCATCAAGCATGCACGCGAACATTCCACAGGCCAGCTATCAGATTTATATGTAATTTATATTGCCAACAAATGCGACCTTCTGGGCTTTAAATGGATGGTATCGACGGAACTTTTTGGTCCGGTGTGGAAACCATCCCGACCTTTCTGTCTATGCGCCTCTTCGGCGTTCCTTTCTTTCGACCTTTTCGCGAGTACGCGGTGCTGTGCAAGCAATGACGCCACTGGCGTCCGTAGTGGGTTTCTCAATTGGTATGACCATCAACTTTGGTGAATTGGCCGCCGCCGCCTGCCCAAAGCGGGATCTGGTGATATGTGATTAAATTTGACTTTGAACTCGGGGGCTAAACCATTTGTTGAAGGTAAGAGTGACTAGTTTTTTCAAATGAAGTTCGGAAGTGTGTTAACGCAGTGTTGACGTGTGTCATTAACTTCAGGGAACATGGCCTTAACTAGTTGTTAGTTGGTGGTGTGAACATAGGACGCGATTGAGGCGATCTTCTATTTTTCCGTCTGCTGTCAGAATCGTGGTTCGAAATTCGCCGCGTTTGTCTTAAATGGGTTTCGATTCATAAAAATGTCTAACGATGTCGCAGACAGTTTGCAATCGCTTCCTGACTGCATTATACTCCGTGTGTCGATGGTTTCATACAGCATTTGTCGATCATTGGTCGATCGGTAACACCTTCTGCAGGCGACTTCATTGAGAGCAACTTAAGCTAGATGCCTTGTGGGAGCTGCAGATGGTGCAACACTGACAGAACCAGATTACATAACGAACTAGAAAACAGTCAGCACACATTCCCCATGTGGGATGATCGGTTTGAGCCAAAACGAGCGACCGATTCCATCGAAAACGCATCCCAAAGATGTTTCGTAACGAAATTTACATCCCCAAGTGGCTCTTGCGAGAGATCGTGCACGATCATGAAAAGTGATCGATGTGCGTGGCACATGCACACGATCACACACTTCGTCGAGTTCCGAATCGAAGCACCGCCATTCAAGTCCGACTAACCGCACTGCACTTGAGATGCCACCACAGGCGCACTGCGGCTCAAGCTCGCCGTTCCTCTCGACCAAAACCGATAACGATCTCTAATTTCGCCGTAGAGTGCGCACAACGTGTACCCGTCGTGAATCCTCTTCAGATGCGTTATGTGCTTGTATGACAAAACTGTACACACAATTATGTCAAGGGGCTATCCTAAGTCCAGTCGACGGGAATGCGCCTCGGGAAAGTTCTAGCCGTTCGTCTGGGAACTGCATCTTTTTACCACAATCTCACCGATCGCATCTTCAATTCGACGTTTCTTTTGTATTTGCTGAGCAATTAGATTCCAGATCAGCTTGGAGTGTGTTAATGCGTATTGATTTCTCCCCCGGAAGCAGGTGAGCATAGCTGCGACTGCACAGAAGAAGAAAGAAAAATGCTCCAGACTCTGGCCGGGTAATAAATCACGGCATTTCGTGGAACGGTTGTGGGAGAGAGAGCGAGTGAGGGGTGTTTGCTTTGAGAAGACTAATCATTTCACTTATGCTGCTGTACTACTTTCTCTGATTTATGTGCACCGATCTGATGGGATTGTTAATAACGTCCGATAGAATTTAGACAGTTGAGGAAAGTGAAAGCCCACGGAAAAGGGCCAGAATGCGATTTTCTTAATAATCGAGAATTGGGAATGCTTTCGTCGATGAAAAGCTGTTTAATTTACTTGGTTCGCCGATGTGGAAATGGAAAGAACTACTACTCCAGCTGTGTGAGAAATCTAAACAAGAGACTTCCAAATCGTTTCAACTGACTGACAATTCAAGATGGACCACATTTTGCAATTGGCATTTTACCATCGCAGAGAGTGGTCGATAACAATTTGTTATGAAACAGCTGATGACCAGTTGTGAATACCCACCATGAAGTGCAATTTGACTTGGTTTGCTTAACAATAGCCATTATTGGGGGCACACTCCACTGATATGTGGTGTAACTGCACGGTACGTCATTTGTGGCAACCACATTATTGGCCCATTTCTTTCTTAACCCTAAACGTGTGCACGAAGCAATGAGTTCACACTTAAAGGAATTGAAGTTTTAAACCACAGTAACAGAGTGTGGCCACATCGCAACCAATCCTCGAGTTCACTTGCTCTGTGAGGAATCGAAAGGACCGACAAGTCTACGTCGACTCCGACCAGTAAGGGATTGAGGAGCAGTTTACAGTGTTTAAGTTCACGAAGAAGGGAGAAACAACAGAAGGAACAGTACCAATTCCTGATTAACACTCTCTGCACACAATCTTTGGACTCGGAAATCTGAAAATTCCCTCGACTGTACTACAACGTGTAGAATCTCACAGATGAGTTAGCAGTGAAGTGCAATGAAACGACAAAATTAAATAATATAAACAATGCCTTAGTCGAGTCAGGCTTCTTTAGTTTACCGAAAAAAAAAAAACACAGAGATCGTTCTTTCGATCGATCGTCTCTAGTCCTTTTCCAGCTATATTTTGGGGTCCCCCTCAAGGCAGTCGCCTTTGCCCGCTTCTATTTATTCTCGCCACAAATGTATCGAAATTGTCGTCAACGATTTCTCTTCTTTACATTGCAAGCAACACTAAGTTTTTCGTGGTTTGTCAGTCGGGTGTCAGTTACAACGTTAGTCAATCACATGGGCTAAAAATTAAAATCGTTGTTCATCTCTACACTACCAACAAATATTTTTTCCTTGAGTCGATTCTCAAACAATAATCTAAGGTATGAACACTAGATGGGCAATCGAATGATTTTAAGAATCGAGACTTTAGTAATCGAAATATTTTAATAATCGAATGATCACTCGAATGACTACTAATCACTCGAGTGACTACTAATCACCGTTGTTTTTTTTTTTTTGGAAGTGTGCTTCAACTAAGATATCCTCTTTGGAAAAATGACAGCATACTGGAATTGAGCGATAAACATATATAATCTCAGCGACACCGATGACCAAATCAATGTTAGATTGTTTTGTGTACCCTTGGTCTCAAACTCTGTAATCTTTGATTGTCTTTAAGTAGTTATTTACATAACTGGCGTTTCAGACTGATTGCATGGCAACATTTAATTGAACAATAATTTGCTCATCGGTTCTATTTATTTTTCCACCCCTGTATGTGTCGGTCAACCTAATGTTGATGTGGATTGAACAGCAGGGACCGAAATGATTTGAAGAACAAATATAGCCAGAGACTAATGGACCCAATCGAAGATTGTGGAAATGTAAACTTTGACAAAATTTAGTGAGGGCACTGTCTGATGAGGGAATTTTCTTTAGTTCTTTAAAATGATTAATGCAATAACTTACAGACATAATGTATGTAATATGGCCGCTACAGCCCTTAGAGGTTCTGCATAGTCACTCGTTTAGAAAGGACCTAAGTTATTATTGTGAATGTTTAATATGTTTCTTCTAGAAAGGAGTACTTTCAGTATTTTTAGTGTTTCAAAAGAGGTGGGACAGTGAAAGGCATTTTTTGTCGTACTAGGGTTCCAACATCTACACGTACGTAGGTTCAAGTACGTTAGTATCGCCGCACATACCCACAACGCCACGGGCAACCACTAACTTACAGGCATGCAAAAGAGAAAGAAACACCGGAAAATTGTTAATATTTACTTAAGCTTACAATTTGTAGAAACATTCCCCAAATGCGACTCGATCTCGTTGATCCGACTGACATGTGGCACCGTCTTGTTGAAGCACAAACCATTGGTCACACAAATATCATATTCGGCAGTATGAATTATGCTATCATTTCGCTACGCAATTTCGATCACCAGTAAACAGTCACTGCTTGATAGGCCTTATACTGAACACGAAGCTGAATTTTAAAGAATTTTAAAAGAAATTATTTTGCATCTTCTCTCTTCTTTTGCTACTTAGAAAATAGACGTATAGTTGGATACATAGAGTTATTCATTTTTGTTCTTCGCTTCTTAATTTATTTTCCTTAATTTTTTTTAAGGAGGGTATGCCTAGCTCCGAATGCCATCCATTGGATTTTTTTGTTATGTTACATTTTTTGATTTCTAAAAGTCTTCATTAATCATGCAATTGCGATATCGTAGTGCAACCGTGACATATGAGTATAGAGTATCTCATTCAGCTTTTCCATTAAGAACATCAAGTAGTACATCTTCATTAAGATACTGCTTACCGAAGTGACTCATCCTAAACTCCTTCAAAATTGGGCAGATTGCGATGAAATATTTGATGTTTTCACGTTCGTTCAGATTGCATAGCGGACAGACTAATGTTGGAGCTGTGCGATGCGGTATAAAATTCAGGAGCAGAAATTAGTCACGTGTCTTGAAAATAATATTTATTGTATTTAACTGATTCGAGTTGAGGAGATATGTTTTATCACCAAGATCGAAATTCAAACGACTGTAACACCTATAAGATGGCGAACGTGCTTCAGATGTGTACCTATCATAGAGAATATTTCCAAATTTTTCTAGAAGCGTGTTCAATTTTCTCTTCAGCACAGAAGGTTGTTCGTTTTGTGTTACATTTAGATCCAAACTGTTTACAAATGGCAGCAAGATTCCTTCATTTGCTGTATCACCCGAGGATTGTATTACCTTCTTCAGAATAATTTTTGGCAATCTTTCATTTTTCATTTCGAAGATCTTAACAATCTAATTGAAATGTAAAAAAAATTTAGCGTTTCCATAATCAATGGTAGGAGGCCTGTTTCAAGGTACAGCATCTAATTCGGTGTGGCCCGTGAGAGACAAAAAGATTCTATTGATGAAGTATCGGAGACATTTGGTTCGACTGGTTCGAAAGAATTGTATCCCCAGACCTGTGCTCCATACAAAAGGATAGATGATGCTGCAGATGATGCGCTATGTCGAAAGTTGGACGTAAAAAGCACACAGAGATATTTATACTCCCGAACTACTTCAACTCTTAAGAACACTAAAAACGTGGCAATGGCTCCTAAAAGGTATTATAATATCTCCGTCCAACCGACGACACGCGGAGTAGGTTGCCGTCTCTGCCTTAGTTTTTGCCAACATTTTGGAAAATGGAAACTAAATATTTGGAAACGTGTCAAGAAGGCCTCCACGGCTATCTATTGCTGGTCCACTGGCTTCTTCTGTATAACTTGGTGGACTGCAATCAATAAGATATCAACCTCAAACCGCTCACAGTGTGCAAAGGATGGTCTGCGTAAGCCTCAAAGACAATTCCCGTGCTCTGAACATTCCATCGTAAGTCCTAGTTGGCAGACAGAATGCAGCTATTTCGGCGATCAGGTTGAGACTAATGCATCAAGGATACCTAATAGACACGCACTATAGACACGGACCTCTTGATACCTGAACTACTCTTCGAAAAGAACTTCTGAACCAGCATTCGCTCATGTCTTAGTGGGTGTCTGACCACCAGACAATGAAGGGTCTTCTGCGAATTTTCACAGATGGACCGAAGCTGAACTTAGGAGTGGGTGCCAACTGCCTTTCTAGCGTATTCTATTCTAGCGTATTCCAGTTCGATCCTGAACCCGAATTGGGGTTAAGGAAGCTCTATGCTTGCTAAAAAATCAAATTCTGGCCTATGCTAGATCTTAGAACCCACATCGGCGTCCTAAGAGGTATTGCTCTACACCTCTAGAATAGGCCTTCCGTAGTAGAGACAAGGATGAGGAAGACAATACTGAACACGTGCTATGAAACTGCAGTGCTCTCTCATCTACCACTTCAATATCTTGGCTGTATACGAGTCGGCCGTCTACTTCGCTTTATCAAAATAACAATCTGGTTCGCGGAATAGGCACGGATTCGCGTAGGAGCACATCACGGGCTTAAGCTGGCGTAAGTGTGGCTGCCGTCATCACATACAATGACCAGCCACTTCATCCTAACCTAACTTTTGTGTTTCCTGTGAGACTCTATTTTTACCAACCCTAAGACTGTCAATTTTGCATTCTCTTTTTTTATATGAAATGCCACTCAATGTCCGGATGCTTTACATTGTCGGGTACCCAAGTCTTGTATTCATAGAGCCCACCTTGAACCACGTGAACTTGACCGACGTCGTATTCCATATGTAGGGTCAAAGGCCGCCTATTGGATCAACAGCATTTCTACTCAAACAATAGCTGCACAAACCGAGAGAACACACCCCGAGCGACGTGGCCTACATGAACTAGTTTCCTATTAGGTAGTAATTTCATCCGGAGTAAATAATAAATAAAGCAAACATTTGTGCGCATCTTTTTCATACAATTCCAGCCATTAACCCCCAAAAATCAAACCCGATCTCAATAAACCTATTCATTACGAAAAGTTCGATGTCATCAATCATCTGTGCATTCCTCGGCGTCCATTTAAAATGCAGAAAGCAAACGTTGCCGAATGAAATTCTTCAAAATGAATATTCATTGCAATAGCAGCACTAAAAAGAAACTGAGATCAAGCGATTTTCGACTTCAAGCACGCCGAATCGTAAAATCGCATTTTCTAGGTCACGGCACGATTCTGAAACGAAACCAGATTCAACATCATCGCCGCTCAGATTCCAATGCAAATTGTGCAAATTCAATTCGACACAGCGCGCGACAGCAACGTGTTAATGAATTATTAATCCCGAAACAAAATCGAACTCCTAAACGAAAGTAATCGAAAGTAGTTCCCATTGTTCCATAGAACCTCGAACAATGTCGAGAATACCTAGCCGCAGTCCGCGTCGAGTGAAAGTCACCGAAAAAATATCCGTCCGACCAAAAGTGAACCATAACCGATGGCGGTGCCGAGTCGCCCTACTGAAATCGAAAAAAAAGAAGAAGCTATTAATTCATTATGCCGCGTCGCCGTTGTCGCATTCACCGGTCTATGATGCTGCTGTTGGCTTCGCGGTGATCTACAAGAAGAATTGAGGTGACGAAGAGAAAAACAAACCAGAGCCAAGCCAGGCCAAGCCAAAGATGGCATAACAAAACAATTGTCGCGCGTTGCACTGCGGTAGAGGTGGCCACTGGTGGACAGTTTTGTTTCACTTTCTTTTCCTTTTGTATTGAGAAATATCTCGGAGATTTATTTTTTGTCCGTCTGTCCGTTGATCTTTCAAAGGTTTCACTTACACAGTGGATAGCTGGCACGACTCCACGTATCCATGTCTAGGGGAATTAACCACATTTTTTCCATTTCACGAAAAGCACAAGTAATCATGTTTACACTGGAGTCCAAGTCCAAGAAGAAGAAAGAGCAGTCAGTCCAAGCCAAGTCATGTGTGTGCGTTGTGCCGATATGGAAAAGCGACTTGTGCTCATAATGCACAATTTCACATAACCTCGTAGCGACGCGAAAGAAAGTGTAGGTTTTCGGATTCACAGGTCTCTATTTGTTTTTTACAGCGCCAGCAATTAGATTGAATTGACGATGGAGCATGAATCACTGATTTACTGGGGCTCGCCAAAGCAAAGCTACTTAATCACGCCGGTCGAGCATGACTCTCTGTGTAGGAGGCCCGTTGTAATTAAATTTGAATTTGATGTTTTCATGTTTGCGCTTGTGGTCGATTTGAAATGCAATTTCAGGTTATTTAATTGCTCATTCAGATGGGGTTTCAAAAACTGGGAAACTTGTTGGCACGCCGGCGTGCTGGCAATGAGTTTGTTTTTTTTACTTTATGGTCGAGGGTTGAAAGTCACATGTGGCAGAAGGTTGACAGTCGCTGAAGGAACGTCAAGCTCAAGCTGGGACTGGAGACACTTTGGTGGACAAATGGTGGCTGGAGTGGGGTTACATTTTTGTGGCGTCGTAATCGCTAGCATTCTCAGTGAACGAAGGATACACCTGGATATCTGACAGTTCCTCCTTTAGGAACGGACTGCCTAAAGGAGAAACTGTCAGACATGGTGGATGGATCCTGGAGTAACGACCTGGGGGCTTCGGGCAAAGCCTTCAAAAAATCCCAAATAATGCGAGAAGTCCTTCAACTGTTCGTGCCTTCAAGCAACGCAAAAACCATGACGAGTCACTCCACACAATTAGGACACCCATCAGATCTTGTCTCTGTTTAAATACTTTTAATGCCTCCGGTATCGAGTTATTCAACGATTAAGTTGGACGCAGACAGGTCGCCTTCTACTTACGTATTGCAAGACGATTTTGATTGATTATCGGCAGATGATCAAATGGCGCGGACTAAGTTTCAGCAAACCCGAATTTAGTGTGTCGTGTCGGGTCAGTCAGAAGGCAAACGATTTGTCCGACTTAGCTTGTGAAACCAATTAATTTATGTTTATACTGATAAATGCATCGGCAGTGTCAATCGTGATGCAAGTCGGACTAAAGAGCTGATGTACGACGAGGCATATTTCTGAATTAAAATACGACGTTTGTTGACAGATTTTGCCGTCAGTTGGTGGAAAGTGTTGATTTATTTTGTTGCGCAATGATGGAAGGGATGATACTCCGTTCAGTCCATGGCATGGAGTGGACTCATCAGTTGATGTACAAAATCTGCAAGAAATACGACTGTTTTTATGAAACTTAAGAATCTTTTAAGTTCCGTGCATAAACAAGTTGAACAAATAATGTAGAGCAGGTTGTCAAGTTTCAAATAAAAAAATCGCAAAATTTTCAAATTTTTGAAATTTAAAAAAATGGAAAATATACCATGGCTTCAAACAAAATTCTGACACCGTACAGACTTCTCACTGAATACAAATAACGCGTCAAGAGTAGTAGTATGCTGATAATCCCTTTCCTAGTCTATGGCGCGGAAGCCTGGACTATCTCAAGAGCGGAGGAAGACGCGCTTAATCTCTTAGAGAGATAAGTTCTGCGTTCAATTGTTGGTCCTGTTTGCGTTGAAGGTTTCTGGAGAAGAAGATTCAACCATGAACAGTACAGTGACATGAACCTAGCCAGGCATCAACGGATCCAACGCCTACGGTGGCTAGGCTATGTATGGACAACTCAGTTCCGGCCATAGGAATATTTGAACCCGATCTGTGGGGCAACGCAACGGAGGACACCCGCGTTTAAGGTGGCGCATCCTAGTAGAGAAGGACCTCAACCAACTTGGAGTACGAAATTGGAGGCAGCTGGCTGAGCAGCTTTGTTCGACTTCAGTCTCGATATGGCTACCTTGACTTCGTCTAGATCGGGGGGACGGAATTTTCTTCTATCGTCGTCCATTGCGTGGAGTGGAACATTCTGCCTGACAGCGGTAGTGGTGTCCTCTTCGCCGTTAAACAGTCTGCAGAAGTGATCCTTCCAGATTTTCAGTATCGACTGCGACAATACTACGAGTTGTCCCTCTTCGTTCTGATAGGCTTCTGTCCGATGTTTGTACCCTTTGGATAGTTGTTTCACCCGCTGGTAAAACGTTCGGACATTATTTCTGCCATACCACCTCTCCATTTCCTCGATCGCGCGCTTCTCATGCAAAGATTTCTTCCTTGGCCAGCTTTGCATTAAAATCTCCTAGAACGATCTTGGTGTCGTAGCTGGGGCATTGATCGTATGTTGTTTCTAGGAGATCATAGAAGTCATTCTTGCTATCATCGTCTTCGTCTTCCGTCGGAGCTTGGGCACAAATTAGGCTGATGTTGCCGAATGTTGCCCTGATGCGGATTGTTGTAAGGCGTTCGCTTATGTATCTTAAGCTTAAGACTTCTTACCTAAGTCTGCCTCGAACAACAAAACCGCATCCAAACAAGCTGTAGCAATCGCCGTAATATATGTCGCAGTTTTTCATCCTCTTTTCGCCCGGCCCATCATGTCGCACCTCCTAGATGGCGGTGGTGTCAGCCTCAGGCTTCCAGGGCCTCCGCAAGTTCATCGGCTGCACGTGGTCTGTTAAGTTACCTCACATTCACATTCCACGTGTAGAACCGAAAATCGTTGTCCATGGTCGTCAGCAGTAGGGTCCTCCGTATCCGAAGTTTGTGGCCGTCTCTGAACTTGTGTGTGTTTTACACGGTGCGGAAGTTAACCCCACGCGAAACCCCTCGAACTATGATGATCTATGATCTCCTAGAAAGAACCTAGAATCCGCTGGGTCAACGCATACCAATAACACCAACATACCAGACCACCAACTTAAAATCAAATCTTCTATTATTATGTACTCAGCTCTCACGTTGGTGAACGTTTTTCCAAAGTCGAAGTAATGCGGTGCTCAATTTATTTGCGTGAAATATGGGCTTAAGTTCTAGTCTCTTTGTTGCTGGGCGCGTTGCACTATGTGGCGAGTGATTTTTGCCTCCGGACTACATCCATCCTGGTACAGCTCGTAGAGTTCGCTGTGGTGTCTTCTCGTCCTTTCGCCGTCCTCGCAGACGGGAACATATATCCGACGTAGAATTTTTCTTACGAAGGCACCGAACAGCTCTGCAGGTTTGCTAAGCGTCCAGCTTTAGACTCCATAAAGCAAGACTGGCAAGATGAGAGTTTTGAAGAGCACGATTTTGGTTCTTCGACACAGCAACTTCGAGACCAGTCTTGGTAGACCGAATTAGCATCGTTTGGCAGGGGCGATTCTACATCGAACCTAAACTACGATGTCATTCGTGCAGTTTACGCTTGCCCCGTGCTATTGTCTGCCTCGGGAATACCTTACTAAATTAAATCACCTCTTCACTCCGTGAAGTAATATCTGCCTACGTCTGTTTTCACAAAAGGTGTTTGGCAATACAATTCAGATCCTGTTCAGTTAGTATTGCGATATGAAGTTATACTCAAAGGTTACAGAATGTACTAAACTTTTACACTAATCAATTGGACTTTTATGATTTTTTCTGAACACAAACAAATCTGTGAGTCCGATAGAAAATAATGCCCCCCTTGATTACAGTGCGCTTCTGAACCAGAAAACGAGGATATCATCGGTTGAACTCTAATTTAAATAAAAATTAAAATGATTGCGTTACTTGGATATACAGTCGAACTTCGATAACTCGAACCATAACTTGCCAAATAAAAATTCGACTTATCAAGGCTTCGAATTATGGAGGTAGAAATGTATATACAATTCAACCAATTTAATTCGAGTTATCGAGACTTTGAAGTTTGATTGTATAGCTTCCATTCACTGGAGACTGCACCCGAAGCAAATCTTGACGATGTTGACTTAAGCGAGCTAGAACCGGCCACACAAGCCGTTCAATAATGAATTTATTGCGCACTAAGTTCAATAATTGTGTAATCTGTCACCATACCAAAGTTGCTTGGCCGCTCCTGCTATCTGCCGTGTGATGCGGTCGGACTTGTTTTTGTGCGGTAGCAATTAAGTTCGATGCCTTGCGATCAATCCGGCGATAATTTAAGCATCCGAGAATAACATTGGTCCTGGCACTCGTGAATTCGTCGAAATGTAATAAAAATGGTCAGAGAGTGTAGCCTTCAGTCATTTGATTGAAATATAATTAATCGGACGGTTTAGTCTGTTCAATCAAGCAGGTTTACACAAAACAGCCCACCGCTCGCGGAAGATCGACATTCAAGGTGACGTAGTTGCGTGCAATTAAACTAATTGTCCAATGTTCTGTCCATTTCCAAAAATGCTATTTTATAATTCAAATGAAATGCAAAAATAAAATATACGGGGAGTGCAATTTACACCTTGAATTGGTAAAAAAAAAAACACGTCAATTACTTCACGCCGTGCACTTAACTTTAACATAACAACCTTCCGTAAATAGAACTTTAAAACTGGGTATCAAATTATAAACAAGTCTCGTCCTACACAGATGGTGGCGGCCGCGTCGCGCCGTTGCGAGGAGCCGGCGTCGTCGCTTTAGACCAACAAAACAGGAGGAAAGCCGGTTCCGTCTCACCTCAATTCACATTCCGAAAAAAAGAAGAAAACATTCAATTGAGGCAACAAACAATTATAATTTCTGTGTCCACCGTATTACATCAGAAGCACTTCAAGCCGAAAACAAAAAACTGCAGACATACTTAGAGACCGCATATATCAAGCCGCTGCCTATTCTGGCCAAGAAGTGTTTCTTGCAAAAGTTCCTTCCGCCACGACTGTATCCCGCTCTTTTTTGTGCTTCGTTCGCCCGACAAGAAGCCACGGAGTTTTTGTTTTGCACGACCTGGCGCTCCGCTCGGGGGTACCTTATGCTGAGCACTTTGCAGCCTATTCATTAGTCGCCGTCGCTGGTACAGATCGTGTGTGAATGTGTTGGTCCGATGTTTGTGCTTTGCGGTACAGTGAGGCAGTTGAGCGTATCGTCGAGAATTTACTTTTCTCTCTCTCTACTGCTGGTTTTTTTTTTTTTGAATCTCACTCCCCCCTCCTCCGGTATAATGAACACCGAACGTCATCTGTCTGAGTCTCTGCCTCTCCACACAGCCAGCAGCTACCAGACAAACAGCCAGCTGTTTAGTTGTTAAATATTCCACTTGTAAAAGTATCTCGTGGATACTCTTTTTTTCCGTTGTGTGTCGAGTCGCGACCATACACATGCACTCGCCGTACGTACTATCTCTCGCCGATGTGTATCCATATGGGTAGACCACAATTCAAAACAAGTGAGCCAAGTCAAGTCAGTTGATTCGTGTCTCGCGAGTACGGTATAACGTCGTTTTAGTGTCGGCGGTCGGTGGTATATCTGAAACGGCTAACGAATATCTTCTTCTTTCTTTCGTAACTTTCTTCGCCTCTCCTAGACTGTAGTTGTGTGCTGTTGTGTGCGCGTGTTTTTCCTCGACTCTTGGCTTGTTTTTACCCATTTTGTTTACAATCCGTTCGAATATTGCGAAATTTATTATGCATTTTTTAGCACGACAGCAGTGAGCAAAACGAAAAAAAAGATCACTTAACGGTGGCAGCAGCAACAGCAAGAAAATATCTCTCTCAACTCCAACTTCAAACACTCCCCTTCCCATCGAGCCCAATTCGAATACACGAATACGAATACGAAAACAAACAAAAGGTTATTAACGATTAATTTGCTGTGCAGTTCGGATCGCGGACGACGCGAGGTGTTTTTTAAAATAATTTACAACAAAAATAGAGAAAAAATAAAAAATCGTCGTCTGTTCGTGCATTTCTCTTTTCGGAAGTCGATTTGAATAAAATACAGCCGCCCATTGTTCACTACTTCCGTTTCGAATATCCGCGCAACGAATACGCAAAACTGAATTCTAGTGGAATTGGATACCTATACCCACACCTGGAAAAAAGTTCATGTTCATATCTGCTTAGTGCAAACGAGTGAAAAAAGAGGAATAAAATAGAAGAAGTTTGAATTGATGGCAAAGTGAAGTGGGAAATCTAGAGATTCCCTGTTTTTTTGTGAAAAGTGATGGTAAAGTGTTTGTTTTTTAGAGTCACCAATACGAAACGACAACACTTGCAAAAAGGATAATAGCCGATGTTACGAGATGTATTTTTTGGGAAAAATGATGTTACACAACAAAATGAAGTCAGGATTTGTGTGACGTTGGTTGAGTTGCAATTTAGCTAGTGATGCTTAAAGAGGCTTAGTCTTGATCAATCTTGTGATATGCTTACTTATTACTTAAGTCCTTTAACCCCTCGGGGAGCATAGGGCTTGCGCGTGAATTTCTGCAACGCGCTTAAGCTCCCTCCAAGTTATTCCTAAAGAACTTGCCAAGGGCGTCACACTGTTCTGCTGCCTGCCAGCGTAAGCAGATTCCACTGCATGTAGTACTTCGCAATGGAATTGTCTTCGCGCCGTAGGGTGTGTCCAATCCACTTTCTCCTTCGTATTGTGATGTTTATAGGTTCCTGGCCCGTTCTCAGGTACAATTCTTCGTTAGAGATACGGTTCGGCCAAAAAATCTTAAGGATGTTTCTTAAACATCTATTAACGAAAGATTGCAGCTTTCGCGTGGTGATGGTGTTCACTTTCCAGGTACTGCATCCGTATAGCAGCACCGATTCTACGTTTTAGCGCAACAGTCTCAGCTGTTGACATTGCTTTGCAAGATCGTGGAGAGCATTCCAAACGCAGCCTTAGCCTTCCCGATTCTGTTGCACACGTCCAGTTCGGTGCTTAGCCGAGAACACACTTCCTAAATACAGAAAGCTGTTAACTTTCCGGCAATGTCCATTTGGCCACGGTTGTCAGAAGTACTAAGGGCTTTAGTTTTTGTCGTATTTGCTTTGAGTCCCACTTTGTTTGCCTCTGCCTCGCCATCAAATGAAGATCCATTACCCGATGCGAAAGGAGACAAACATCATCAGCGTAGTCAAGGTGTTTAAGAGATAAGATGTCATAGTCCATCGAATGTCATAAGTTCCGTCCATCAATGCAGCACGGAGTATGTCGCTGATAACCACCAGAAGCAATAGTGGTGACAGTATGCATCCTTGACGAACTCCACTTTGAACCTCAAATTCCTCTCACACCTTGTCCTTGTGCAAGACGTGACGCGTACTATTCCTTTATAAAAGCTATTAGTTTTTGTGTGCCGTAGCATTGGGAAACATATATCGCTCGAAGGCAGTTTAGTCTACGAATCTTAGGTTTCAGGACACATTTTATAAACATGCCCAGTTCGTTTGCGGTAATGCCTGAAGTCTCCATTCGCCTTCCTTGTAGACAGGCTTAAACATGCGCTTGTAGAAGATAGGACTCAAGTGATGTATAAAATTTTTATTTTAGCAGCTTACTCGTTCCTTCTGATCGAGTGATGATCCGATAATTTTCACTTGATTCCTGCTGCACTCAGTCAGCACTCAGACAGTCTTCTTCTGTATCAAGCGTTGCAGAGTTTTCTTTTTCGGAGGCTTGAAGGAGCTCTGCCCCTCTAATTTTCTTCAATTTGTCTGCTGATCTTGCCAGGATCGTGGCAGCATGCTTTTAAACCCAGGAGTCAGATTGTAGAAGCTCCCGTCTTCGAACGTGTCATTTGTATGGCATGCCGCTTGGAAGTAGAGAAACTGAGCTCAAGCTGCCGATTGCAACATGTTTCTGCTGAGTGGAAGATCCAGCACATTTTTGATCACCAATCCTCGGCAGATCATCTCGTTTCGTGAGTTAATATGTGAATTCATGTGAATAACTGCATGTAAAATCAGTGGAACCCTCAGAACATATATTCTGTCGTGCAATATGTCGTATCCAAAAATCATTCAGCACATGCCCAGTTTCACAGTGAAGCTTTAAACATTGAACCACTAAACGATCTCATGATTCGATGAACCTCCGTTTATGAGCGACATTCTTGCAAAATGTTCATCAAGGGAAAACCCATTCGTTTGGGTTCAAATACTAGGATTTGTGCTCATCCAATGAGTATCTATTTTCATTTAAAAAAAATCCGGAATTCATCGAATATGGTTTGGACCGAACATTGTTTATAAAGCCGTTCGCAAATTGGAAACGCCACCTCAGCAGTGCGTCAGGTTTGACAATTTTTTAACTTCGCATGAACTTATGTGCCGCTTATTATCACTCGGCTACTTTGCATCTGGCACTATTCGTGAAAATCGTACAGACAAGGCCAGGTTAGTTGACGCTCGCGCAACGAAAAAATGACACGACGAAAGATGGAATGATAATTCGGTCGTCGCGATTGCATCAAACCACGAAGGGATTGCGCCCATGCATCATGCTCAGCGTTGGGACCGCAAAAACAAAAGGATGCAATCCATTGATGTTTCACATAAATATAACAAACGGATGGGCGGTGTGGACTTGATCGTCAATGCGATGAACAACCTTCGCATTCGTGTGCGCGGGAAGAAATGGTACTGGCCTCTTTTGCGAACGCAGCAATGGTCAATGCATGGAAATTCCATTGCAGGATTCACAAACACGACCAGACAAAAATGCAGCCATAAGACAAATCGAAGCGAAATAAATGCTACAGCTTGACTTCCATATATATGTTACCGAGTGCTTATTGCGTCAAGTCAATCTGCACCAAAACAAATGAAAAATTTAAGCAAAACAATCGCGTTGAACGATATTTGTTCAGATAAGACCGGTCATTTAATTATCCGCACTGGTAAGCGTCTTCGTTGCAGCGATTGTCACAATCACACGTCTTCAAGTGCTTTGAATGTGAGGTGGTATTGCACCCAAAATGCTTCGCTACATTCCACAGTATATGAAATGTTTCAGTCATTAATTTACAAATAAGAAATGATTTTAAATCTAGTCACATTTAGTGTGTGTGATTTTTGTTTTGTGGTGGCCTGGGGCGTTGTGGGTATGTGCGTCGACCCCAACCTCGACGTCGTAGGTTCGATTCCTGCTCTGTGCGACGAAAACAATTTTCACGACCTCACCTCTTTCGAGTCACTGACAATGCTCAAAGAGTACTTTCCTGTCTAGAAAAAGCTTCTCAAACAAAGCCGTTCGGAGTCGGCATTAAACTGTAGGTCCCTTCCACATACAAAACAATAGCACGCACCACACGAGTGGTTGCTGAGGAGCTAGGCCCTGGCCCCCTACGGGCTGTAGCGCCAGCCATATTATTATTATATTATTATTATTATTATATAATTTTTGTTTTAATATCGGTGCAGGCGAATGGTGCGAAGTCGGACCACTACCTAGGCACCATACCTGAACAAAACTATTCCCACTAATAAGGACCCGAATGAAAGCTCTGAGTTAGATTTTAACGATTGTGGTCCACGATCGAAGGAGCCGTCTGAAATGGGTTAAGTTCAGCTGAACCTTGAAAAGAGTTCCAGTTTTTGGTTGAACTCGTCCGATTTCACAGTCAAATGTGAACCTAAGTTCAGTTGAACTTCGTTTGTGTTAAGAGATCACATCTTGCATCTCAATTTTATTGTTTGACGCTCGATGTAGTAAAACCTTAATCCCAGTGATCTGCCACAATTTTCTCCTGTATAGCATACAATTCAATACCCAAAGGTGCACCATTCTGTTACTTCAGCCGTCTGTCATCACATTTGTGTTCCTCTGAAAATGCGACTGCAATGCACAGCCATCACAAACATGCGTCCACGAAATAAATCAATGAATTCCCTCCATATCCCGACACAACCCGGACGGTGAGGTGGCAGTTGTTTGTGCCAGTTGTCTCGTTAAAAGTTAAACTCTCATCGCACTACCCGACGATGCCCTGAACAGAATGAGTGTTAATGAATAAGTCATAATTTTCTAAAGAATGGATTTTGTGAGATGTGTTCCCAAAGGAGATGCTGAGGCAGAACAAGACACAAAATGTTCAGTTAAAAATGCAATTTCTAGGAAACCCTTTTTTGGAAGATAAACATCAGTCATTCTTGTGTAGAAGAAGAAGCTGGGACCCACCTCGGATTGTGTTTAATTGGGTGTCAGTTTTTGTCAGACGGTGGTTGCAAGTGCTCACCATTTTGACAACATTGTCCACAAATTGATCAGCACTTTGTCCCTCAATCACGTTCAAAACCAGCTATGATTTATTCCGAAAAAAAAACAATCCTTTCTTAGATGACCCTGTTCATGGAACGCCCCGTCCAACCTTGTCCCAGTGCAACCACCTCTCTGCCTCAGCAGGTCATTCCTCTTCCCCTACAGATGTGAACAAACTGCCTCCGAAATGAAAGGGATACACGCTTCACAAAATGATAAACTCCACGCGCTTGAGATCGAGATCGAGAAAAAAAAAACCAAACTCGCTCAAGGCAAACTAAATCGGATCTCGAAATGAATTTGTTTACTTCAAGCCTTGTCGTTGAAAAATAAATCTACACATGAATCCACTCGTACTGCGAGCGTTCAAGGCAGCTCACCTGAATTGAATTGTAAATTGCTCTGATTTAATTGCAAACTTCACAAAGCCGAGAGCACCCAGTCAACGTCCTTCTCACACCATGCTGGGGTGAAGTTCCTTTCTCCTTTCCGGGACGGGATCATAAATTCCGCTTAAAAGGAGAGAAACGTCAACCCTTTCAGCCACACAGCCAACCACCTTGACCCGGTTAGTGGCCTTTGCGAGAATTCTCTCTCCCGTGATAAATTTTTCGTTTGTTTTGCCGCCGCACCTGACGGAATTTGGATGCAATGTCGATGCTCGTCGCCGCCCACAAAATCGTCGTCTGAATGAATCCGATTGTTTCCTACCCAAAAAAAAAACACTCCCATCCACAGCTGGGGGAAGTTGGATAATTCTCGATGAAATCAAATCGACAGCGGCTGGCAATCGATACCACTTGCTCAGCCAGTCGGGTTCGTGCAGCCGCCTAACACGACTTGCTCGTACTTCTCAGTCACAGTCGCCAGTCCAAGGTTATCTAGAACATGAGCGGCTCGCTTGCGGAGATCTATCTGAAAATCATGAATGCGCGACCGAGTGTATAATGGCTTTTGTTCTTGTAATTAAATTAATTTGATTGTATTAATTGCTCGTGCTGTTCGCTCGTGACACCAGGCGACTACGACGACGATCGCGGTGAAAGTGATCCCCCACAAGTAGTGGCTGGCCAGCACTCCAAATAAGTTCGGCTTCGAGACATGGCGAAACGAACGATCGCCGATAAATATTCTCAATGTTTTGGTCATCAAGCTATTTGCGTTTCGGTGCGTCCGTCCGCCTTCCATTTTCGTACGGCATACCTACCCACCCATGAGGTAATCGCACCACACTGAGTGAAGCTTTATTTTTAAGGCCATTCGACGAAAAAATATAAAAAAAAAGTAAGCCGTGACCTGATGCGGCGTGAAATGATTGTGTAGCGCAAGTCCAAGCGACGACGGCGGAGTGCGATTTTAATTCGGGTTTGGTGTGAAATACTTTATTGATTGTAGTTTTCTTTCCTCCTCCTCCATCTACCGTGCGGGCGCTTCCATTTCTTTGACGGACATTAAAACTGTTAAGTTTTGTGGAGAAATGTAATTAGAAACTAATTTGTTCGTATTTGGTTCAGTGGACATTAATCATGCTCAGAGCGAGTGGCGGAGGTTTGTAATCAGGTGTTAGCCGATGTAAATGATATTGAATTTCGAGTAATCGCTGTTGTGTACTGATTGTGAGCTCATTTTGCACGCACTGTCGTGTTGCGTGTGTGTGTGGTAGGCAAACAGGTGGCTCAGGTTGGTGATTGTTGTTTACTGCTGGGTGGATGGGAAATTACGAGGCTGTTGGTTTTGAAAATTGACAGGTGGAGGATGTTGAAGATGTTTGAAATTGCTCATCACTATCATTTAAAATCGCTGGCCAATATCATGTTTTACCCAAAAACGTTGTGTAGAGTCAGCTTGGGAATTCAAGAGGTGGCTCTGTTACTCAATTGCCTCTTGAGCCCAAAGAAGTAGCGACAAGAGTAATTCTGCGCTTATCAATCCGGGAAGACCTAAAAGTTTGTAGAAACAAATGTTATAAACGTGCCTTTAGTTAGCCAAGACCGCATCATACTTCCACCACTTCATGTAAAACTTTGCATAATGAAACAGTGTGTGCAGGCGGAGAAGACGACAACAAGTTGGCGAATGTTTAAATTTTCAAACTATTTTCCAGGATTAAGTGCCCACAGAGAAATTGAAAGCTGGTATGTCTTTTTTCAACACAGATGCTTCAGAGTCTGTTGTCTCCATTCACTGCCTCCACTGCCTGCGTGACTGGGATCTTCTACCGTATGTTGACATTGGAACGCATGCATTCAGTATTTCATCGTCTATGTTCGAACGCTTCCTACTGTCTACGACACCACGGCACGACTGTTAAATTGAGATATATTTTTAAATTAATTTCCCTCAAATAAGAAAAAGAGGTCCACAATTCAACTGCTGTGGAACATCATCACTTACGGCTACTCTCATGGCTGGACATCATTGTACGTATGTTTAGAGGATAATTTCCTTTCTGGAATCCAGTGCACAATGACTTACCACTCAGTGCGGTGTTATTGAATACGCTAATGACTACGCTATAGATGTCTAAAGTGTTCTGAGAAATCTAATGCCTAATGATTATTGCTGGAGTTTTGCAACGAGATCAACCAAAAGTTGTTCTCTCGAAAAGATCATAAGCAAAGGAAACAAAACTTGTCTTGACCAGTGGTGTCTGATCGAACAAGCCAGGATATTATCCTTGGGCGAGGTCACTTGCTCTTCAAAGACTTCTCTAGATTGTCAACCATCTCTTGATACGAGCTCAGCTGTTTCCGCACCCAAATGAGGTGAAACATTGTGTCTCAGATGTTTATTGAGAAGCTGATGAAGTCGAGGGAACCATGCAGCTTTGTGTCTTGCTTTAGCCTTTAATTCTGTGCCCAGTGCTCGCGTGCCTCAATGCAACGTACATTTGTACGAAATTTGAACTGAGATGCTTGCATGAGCAATGAGCGACGATACTATTCAGACTAGCAAGGCGGCACCAAGGCGTAGGTCAAGACCCGATCATGGCATGGTGTCGTGTTATAGAAATGCATCACTATAAAGTCTTTATGACAGTCCTCCCAAACAATGTGTTTTGCACAAGCCGTCTGGATGAGGGATAGGTGTTCCATGCACCTCTAGACGAAGGGATAGGTGCTTAGTTATTTGTGGACTGACTTTGAGCCGATATTTTCTTCTTTGTGTGTCGCTACAGTCCGGGGTGGAAGTGGGTCTCAACCAACAAACCTCTCCAACTAGCGCGATCTCTGACTAGCTATTTCCAATTTCGCACACCACTTGGGTGCGCCACCTTAAACGCGGGCGTCCTCTGTTGCGTTGGCTCACAGGTTCGGATTCGAAGCTTGCCGATATAGCCGGTACTAAATCTGAAAGGCAAGCAAGCAACCAAGTTCGTATGGAATCAGGGAAAAGAAAGGCTCTCAGTGTTTGTTTAAACCTGGATAGACTTTTGAATAATATCATAAGATGTGTGGCTCTACAGTCCGTTGAGGGCAAGAGCCTAGCTTCTCAGCAACCACTCATGTTGTGTGTGCTATTGATCTCTCACGAGTGAAAGGAACGTGTTTTATGCCGACTCCGAACTGCCATGTTTGAGAAGCTTCTAGACAGAAATACTGGGCATTGGGGCCGTTTTGTCGTACAGACCAATGATCGAGGATAGGTCGAGGCACATGCCCACAACGCCACTGACCACCACACACTTTGAATTTCTGCAATTGCTCCTCCAGCCCTGGACAGTCATTCGGCATAGAAATAGTAGCTGGGTCTTATATATGAAGGCTTAGATCGTTCGGCTTATGCCAAAACCTCTGGATCAACACCATGTCACGCAGATTACGAGACCGAATTTGAATCACACCCCCTTTCTCCATCTCAAACTAGAATTAAATCTTAATTCTAATTCGTTCCATGGCTTATCTCCAACACGTGATAAAGGTCAAGACCTTGTCCAAATTGATGCCCTACACCGGTCTTTCAAGACAAAATACACACATACGGTCGTCCAATAAAAGTCAGGAAATAGTTCGTAACCCCAGTGCCACCACAACTCACCAGCACTCAGAGTATACCTGATTTTCATGTGCCCTTGGGCGTATTTGTAGTACGCAAAAATGCTTTTTAAGTGTACCATAAATTTCCCAAATGCCGGCAAAGCCACAAAACAAAGCGCTGTGCTGAGCAAGTGCTAAACCGAGTGTGATTACAATTTCATGCCTGAAGTATTGACTAGCAACAGTCGGGGCGCAGTGACACAGATTTTAAGCCTTTTTTCCCCGACACATCCGAGCGTAATTAAATGTGCCGCAGAATAAGTGGTTTCGCGAACCGAGCCGAGCTCTCCCCGTGCACAGCGGTGAGAAAAGATCACGTCACCATGAAATCGATTATTCAAATGAGCGCCGTACACTCGCCTCACCCGCCTCCGAGTTGTTGATTAATTAGCTTAGACCAAATTTTAAATTTCTATTTGGAAATACAGGGTTTTTTATTGCTTGTCTCTGGGATATAAAAATTTATTTAATTTATTTTAAATCTAATAACGATCGTAGGCTGATCCCTTATATAATGGGTGTAGATTTAAGCGTGATCACAGGTTAAATGCACTCAACCAGCAATACACTAAAATTGCTTACAACTTACATGGCGTGTCCCAGGCAGCGGCACGCAATCGTGACATCAGTTATTAAAAAGTGATCTCTTATGCAAGTGTTGTCGTTTGGCGGTATCAGTGGAAAATACAAATCAGTGCTTCACATGATCTTCTGTTCACAATCGAAAGGATTAAATTACCCCCCATCACGCGGTACTGGATACACGTCGCATATTGGCTTTCCTATTGTGTGCGCGGAGCATCAGAGGATTGAGAAATAACACAATATAGATGAAGGAAGTCACGCCAGAACGCACAAAAACACATGACATCTATTGTATAAACAAAAACCTCACCTCTCGGGAGAAGACACACCACCAGGACACGGTCGTTATTGTTGGTCTTCTTTTCATTTTCAGAACAAAGAAAGAAACTCTTCGCTTTTCGCTTTCAGCTTGCCAGTTACAAACCCAGACTTTATTGTTATTTAGCGGATGTGTGTATTTCTTTTATTTCAGCTCGTGTGATTTCCATGGAATATGCAGCGAGCTCTATTCACAGACAGAGTATATCTGTGTGTGTCTGTGCTTTATGTCGTTATGCCAGGATGGCTTTTATATCCTTTCCATTTGATGGCCAGCAGCCAGCCGGAGTGGCTTTGATTTAATTAGAAATTTTTAAGAGCTCCTCAACACTGCCAATGATACTTGGTTTTTATTTCTAAATGTGCATTGTTTATGGAGAATTCAAATTAATGACGGGTGGTGGCAACGTTAGGCCGACTTGATACCATTTGGGAGTAGTCACCTACGTGACGGCAATCAGTAAGCAGAAGTTAGGAAGTAATTGCAATTGCGCTTTGCGTTCTTGAACTGTATCAATGTCGCATACGGTACGGAATTTCAAGGACCGAGTGGGCTAAGTGGCTACATCACGCATAACTTTAATTGGTGGTAAATGTATCGATTTCTAAGGCAAAAGGCGAGTAGTCTTGACACTGACATCTAGAAATACCAGCACTGACACTGGCGCTGGTTTAATTGACCCATAGAATGTGCATTGCGTTTATGATCCGCGAAAATGTGAATTCTAACGTCCCCAACACAAAGTCTTGTGAAATTGTGCAGTTCTTTGAGGTGATCTTGTGGGAGCATGTACGCCACACTAGCATGGTTGTTGGTGCAAAGGACGTATAAGAGATCGGCAGGCCACTCGATCCTCAACCAACTCATCAGAAGCTATGCCCGAGCGCAACTGGGCAAGTTTTTTGACTTATTCAAAGCACCTATTCCTGCGTCGCCTACTTGTTTTAATCACATTCAAGGCACCTCTCGCGAGTGTTGATGGTTGGGACATTCGTGCCACTTCAGACCATCGAAGCATGGCCCCAGGAACGTCTGTTATTTCCGTGATGTGTTCACCACACAAAATAATTGAGCAAATTAACGCAGTGCAGTGCATTTGCATTGCGAGTGTGCACTGTTTGTGTAGTTAACTGTGTAAAATTCAAAAAAATTAGTTTTTGCTCAAATTTTAGGAGTGGCGCGCTCAGTTTGTGTGTTGAGGAATCAATAATTCGTCTGAAACTTTTTGGCCAGTGCACATCAATGGGGAATATTTTACATTAGTAATGGCTTCTAACGATGAAACATTCTGAAGCGAATTTCTTGAGCTGCACAAATAAATGGCAGATCTGTGTGCGAATTAAAAGCAAGGCGTACTATAAGAGCTGTTGGTTGCAAAATTAAACCCCTTCGGTTCTCTTGTCCAGAAACCCCTTTCGGTTCAGGGGGGGCTACTAGCTACTAGACCAAAAAACAGATACAAAGTCAACCATTTCCGCACCACATATAAAAATGAACTTAAAACAGTTCAAGCTAGAGAGAGGTCTACTATGTGCGTTGAGATATACATGAATTATGCTAATGGTACCACTTGCTCTGACGCTTTTCCTCCCTTTTTCAATCGCAAACAATATATGTTCGCCCATTTGAAGAAAGGGATTTCGAGAAAAGTTCGGTTTTCTTGTGCCGTGCTCGACACAAGCTGGCTTCCGAAAAAATGTCAATTTCCGCAGTTATTTTATGTAGTGAATGCCCGGGATAACTCCCACAAATCTTATTATTTCAAGAATAATAGACGCACCTCCATCCGATGGTCCAAATTTTCGATGACGCTGAAGCATAATTGAGGGTCTTTGCCGTTAATGTGCCGAATCATCTCATCCTTTTAACTCTTGAATTGTCGCTGGCTTATCGACGTGCACCTTTTCTTTCAAATAACCCCAAAGAAAAAAATCCAACGGTGTCAAATCACATGATCTTGGCGGCCAACTGACATCGCCACCACGTGAGATAACACGGCCATTGAATTTGTCGCCCAAAAGAGCCATTGTTTCGTAAGCTGTGTGGCAAGTGGCACCGTCCTGTTGAAGCCACATATCGTCCACATTCATATCTTCCAAAACAATAGCGAACACCATTCACAGTAACAGTCTGACCGGCCTCTTTCTGGAAAAAATACGGCCCGATGACGCCGCCAGCCCATAAACCGCACCAAACAGTCACTCTTTGTGGGTGCATTGGTTTTTCGACAATCACTCTTGGATTATCATTCGCCCAAATGCGGCAATTCTACTTATTGCCGAATCCACTGAGGTGAAAATGTGCCTCATCACTGAAGATGATTTCTTTCGAAAATTTACCAACCACTCTTGCCACCATTCTGACCATTAACGACGCTTGAAATGGTCAAGAGGCTTTAGTTCTTGAGTCAATTGCACCTTGTGCAAGTCTTTATGCATAATGTTAATCAACGACGTGCGTGAGAGGTGCAATTGTTGGGCACGACGAGTTGAGGTTTACGGCTCTTCAGTCACACTATCGCTAACAGCAGTACGATCATGCACTCGTGTTTTCACGTCTCATAAAGACCCGGATTTGCTTAAATTTTTGTACAATTTTTCCGATTGTACGTACATTTAGACGATTAAATTGACCGAAAGAATCACGAAGTGCACGATATGCATTTTGATTTGAACGCCCATTTTCATAATAAGCGTGAATAACTTTAATGCGAGTCTGAAATTGAGAAATGTCAAATTAAATAAAGAAAAAAATGTGACGTTTAAGTGTGGTTCACATTCAACATCGGCCAAAATCTAACCACCCTTTACTACTTTGATTACTACGAAATCAAAAATGAATACATTTTTTATCATTACGCTACGGTTTCTATGGGTGTGCGCCTTGAGGGATTTCAGCTTTTTGCCTTCATTGTTGAACAATCGAGATGACGGGCTAAAACCTGGGAGGTTGGCTCACGACACTTGTGAAAATATTCCGAACACACATGCCATGTTTGTGCGCTGATCAATGTCGCAAGCATTCACAATGGAAAGCAGCCAGCGGGTTAACATGTCTGGCGGAATGCACCTGTGGTACCTCCGTTATAAAACAAAGGCGTTTCTCTCTTTTAAATCAAGCAGACTACTTGATAACTGGTGGTGACCGATGGAGGATCCAAGCCTAAGCTGCCTTCAATCGGTGACTGTCGTGGGCACCCTACTTCCAGTCATTTAAACCAAGCTGTCTTACATCCGATGACTGAGGTACCGATACCAGAGGGTCGGTCTTCCTCTCTTTCTCAAACCAGGAGGCTTGATTTCGTGGACCACCTTAGCTGGAGCGTTGATTGCCATGCGATCGATGTGGCCGAGCCTGTGTAGTCGACGGAGTTTTACCTTCCAGACTACATCCACATCATGGTACAGCTCGTGGTGTACGCAGTTGAGTCTTCTTCAGGGTCATTGCTGGCATTCCGCCAAGCTTGAGAGCTCAACAACTTTGGCTTTTGAACACAGACCCCGCCCATCCTAAATCAAGAAGGTAATAATAATAATATAGGTGGCGCAACAGCCCCATCTGGAATAGCAACAATGAGGTGGTAGTCCGCTTTTGGTTTCGTATATAATACAATAACATGGGCGGCGCTACTGCCATTAGAGGGTCTAGCCTCTCAGCAACCACTCGTGCTATGCGTGCTATAGTTCTCTCATGAGTGGAAAGGACCTACAGTTTGATGGCGACTCCGAATGGCCAAGTTTAAGAAGCTTTTTCTTACACTTTGAGTATTGTCAGTGCCTGGAAATAATTGAGGCCGTGAATGAAATTACATTTTTCATACAGACTAGTGATCGACTTCGAGGTTGGGTCGACGCACATATCCACAAATCCGCGGGCCACCTCCAAATCAAGATCAATCGTTAATTATGAAGACCTATTCTCACCGTAGTCTAGTTCGGGGTTTAATGCGAAGCGAACTGCCATAGGAACAAGTTTTTCTTTAAAGCTTTCTGAAATTCAGCGAAGGTCGGTGCTGGCTATTTGGCTATTGTGTCGCTCCATACTTAATATATGAGGTAACCATTCTACTGCCATTCTGAATATCCATTGAACACCAGTGAGGACCCAGACATAGCTAAGTATGAGGTGAAGATAGTTTCCGACAGCTGCAACATCTGCGAGACATCAGAACGGGAACGGAGCAAAGGTGGTTCGGTATCCCTTCTAAATCGTCCACTTCCATATATATTCTGCCGAAGTCGTTTATGTCACATTTTTAGATAATTTTCTAAGAGGTAGTACCCAGTTATGACACCAAGCACTTGGCTGTTGTGATTTCCTCAGCATGGATCGATCGCGATCAAAGTTTGTCATAATGTACTAGCCAGTGAAGTTGTGTTATTTTGTACGATCGCTGTCTGTCGTAGCAAAATAGTTAAACATCGGAAAGGCCCCAGAACAACTTGTTTTCAATTCATGTCTTAAACAAGGACTTTAGTGAGTTCCCATTCACATGAACAAACGCATTTTTTTCCTCCGAATTGGCCACTTCCATTCTGTTGAACACACATAGAAACCAAATTTAACCTCTAGGGCATAAAAACCTGAAGACAAATTGGAGAACAGTCTCTCCATTCCCACCTAATGATGGTTTGGTGCAACTACAGCGACTGAATGATGCTGGTACGAGTGTGGTTTTGTGGTTGGATGGCATTTCTGATGTTGACCAACGTGGACAGGGTTTATTCTCTGCGAAGCCACATGCAACGTAGCTAGTGAAACATGGACAACAATGTAGATGTGTGATTTCGAGGAACAGGGAGTACAAGCTGTTGTCAGTTTCGTTCTTTTTCCTTTGGGACCGTCAATGGTCTAACAACGATTCACACAAGAGATTTTCTGGGAATTAATTGGGAATGACGAAAAATGTGGGACTACAGTGGAGTCTCCATAAGTCGAATTTTCAAGGGATATCAGAATTAGTTCGAGTTAGAGGAAGTTCTGCTTTGATGATGGCTTTTTATATGACAAATTGAGAAGAGTGTCGAAATATGGAGAAATTCGACTTAGCGACAGTTCGACTTAGGGAGAGTCCACTGTACTTCTCGACGGAGTCGAGTAAACAACGAGTTTCTGCTTTTGAATGGAGCACACCACGTCTCATAAATCTCATGCGGCTTCCAATTGATTTAAGGTCGCACCTCTCTGTTGGATGACGCTACAATTAATTGTATGGCAAGATTTCTTAGCAAGAGCACCTAATGTCGATTGCATTCACTTTAATACCGGAAATTGGATCGACACCCCATAGGGTAAGGCTGAGGATTTTAATCTCCCTCCGAGGACATAGAACCGCCTGCGTGGTATCGAAGTTGCTATCGCATAACAGAGCCTCTAAAGAGAAAGAGCCACTGCCAAGTGAACGAACCGTTTTTTCCTCCTATCGATGCAATAATATTACTTAAGCCCACTTGTGTGCTGAATACTGATCCATCCTCTCTGCTGTGCAGAGATTGGTTCTCGCGATAATACCGCTGGTAATCCACAATTCAGTTACGGATAATCCTCCATACTACACTGATCCAAATTCAAGCTGCTCACCGGCTGGGGCGAGTATCATGCGCTGCTACAATGTTGCCACTATGCGACGCACTCTTCACCGTTCAAACGATGCAACACGCCGTGGCAGAGGCAAAAAGCAAACAGAGAGAAAAAAATACCTCACCTCAAGCCTGCGGTGCATGACTGCAATTGAATAGAGGGCATATCGAATTCGCCTACAAGTGCCGCTGTAAGGCACACTCCGCGCCATTCCTCTGCAGCAGCAGTGACAAAGGCGGGTAATTAGCACCCATATGTGTACCTGTGTATCATCAGCGACGTCTCGTGTTGCGTTTCTATTTCCAAATTGTGGTTCTTCACAATGCGAGCCGCCAGCTGCTGTCGCAGCGCAACACACTGCAGCGTGCATTTAATGTAGGTTGTCACCTCACTGCCGACATGAGCGTGCGTTACGAGGAAGAGGTAGATATGCGGCGAAATGTAAACCAGACCACACGAAAACCAGATATTATGTAAGCAACCCGAAGAGGTACACATTTTGTGGTTCTTAAACGTGAAATGTGAATTTTACGTTAGTTTTTGCCTCGACCCGTGTGGCCCCCCATAAACCGTCTGCAGATATTCGCATTCAGTGCCAGCTCCGAAATGGGATGTGTTGAGGCATTGTCTGCGTGCACGGTGGAGGAATGACGGTGGAAGTAAAGACATGCGCGCCGGCGTGTGGGACTTTTCGTTGAGAAACAAAAACAAACGTAACGCAGTCACAATGGATACTCTTGAAAAGCCAGCCCCCATTTAGACAGAGACTGCACGAGAGGAAGGTGTGTGTCTTTCTGTCTGCGTAGCGTACACATCCGGTCTGTTGATATACGAGCACGTTCGTATCTTCATTTCGGCGCAGAGACAAGCCGGTTCGCGTGGTGATGACGGAGCGAAGAGAAAGGTCTCGAAATGAGGTCTTAAGTGTTGTGTTTTCCTTTCTGTTGGCGTCCCACCACTGATGTAGGAAGCTGCTCTACGACGCATTAGATGGGCCATATTGATTGATCAGGTGCAGGTTGGCGTTTTTTTTTTTTTTTTTTTGTTGCTTCTCCCCATTTCGCAGCTTAACACTTCCGTCTTCGGGGCATTTTTTTGTGGTTTTTATACGATGTGGCAATAAACCGGCGCAAACACAGTCGCACACAGGGGCGAACAAAGGCGGACAAAAGCAGTGCATTAATCTTTTGAACCTAAATTGTTTGTGTTTGTTTCCACTCGGGCGAATACGCAACACGGTGCAAATAAAAAATGAACTTTCGCACAGATTTACTGCCCATAAAGTGAGTTTATTTATTTTTCTTTCTTTCTGCGTGTGCATACATAAATATTGTCAAATGCTTTGTTGAGCAATCGTGGCGGATGATGCTGGTTGGATGGTGTGCTGGCGTGCTAGACTCGGGATATATTTTAAATCGATGGACAGGTTGTGTAATTGTTTTATTTCTCTTCGGATTACACAACGCGTTGTTGCGCATTACTTAGCATTTCAAGTCGGACATTGGGTTCAAGCGAGGTGGGCATTTGGAACGGGAAGTGATTGGCGATACCCAGCACAAGTGCTGACATCCATTCGTCGCAAGAGCAACCCGGAAGATGGCTAGCACATAGATTAGGTTGAGTTTACGTGGCAGACTGTTGCAAGGGAAGGGAAGGCAGCAACCACAATTGGGCCAGCTCAGGCCTATTGGGAACTGTCCACGCCGCAAACCAGTCTGTGCATTCGAAGAAGCGGATAACATGGCCAATTTGTTACTCATTTCAGCCAAGTTATCAAAATAGAAGACTTTCCAGCACCGCTGTTGCATAGCAAGTGTACATTGTTTCACCATCGTCCGCGTCTCGGGGAGGTCTAGCCGAGAGCCGTTTGTGCCAACGGTGCAGTGTCCTGTTATGACTCCAATGAGAGTTTAAAGATCAGGCCTTCTCATATTGATCAGGATAAGCGATCGCTTATGGGCCAGCATAGGCCAGAGTCGTTTGGTTAAGAGGCATCCTCTGCTAGTTGACAGTCTACGATTTGCTTGAGCAAGTATGACTATACTCTCATACATTTCTGAATTAGTTGCAACGACAACAACCTAATGTACTATTGGGAGTGATAGCGAGGTACGCAGATGTGGTTGTTCTCTTAAGCTTATGAAGTAACTAGTCATGTCACTTAGCTTGCATAGTTCAAATGGTGGCTTAGTTAAGAGGTTGTACATAAGACTACATTGCTTCTATGAGTAAGAATTACCTTTTTTACTCCTCTTCCCGCGCAGTTGTGCGAAGAATCCTAAGGAATGTGATCGCCGCCTCTGGCGCTTACTTGGTATAATTTCCACATACTCTTCGCAGTATGACATCAGACTGCATTTCGGCAAAAACGAGTTGAATATTGGCTTCCAAGTGTTGAGTGATTAAGGCGGCCATCATGTCTTTGTGCCACCTACCAGTTGATTGTAACGATTTGACCAACATCATTTCTAAAGACAAAGGTATGAGCGATTCCACTGGCCCAGCAGACAAAGGATTTTTCTCAAAGCTTTAGGTCGACGTTCTCGAATTGAATAATGATTTTGAAATAAATTCGAACAGTTTATAAACGTTTCTGAGTGAACTGCCAAATCAAATTAACCTCCAAACAATCAGGAACTCGCAAATAATTTGTAATAGAAAATCACCAAAACAACACCCAGTGACAGCATGAACATTAGACAGACTGAGATCACTTAACGTGTGCACTGGCTATGGGGACAGACTTCACACGCTATGCATTAGCTTTACTTCGACGAAAGGTATTATTAATTCACTCTGACTGGGTCTATTGCAGGCAATGTGACAATCATTATCCCATAAATTATAATAGCTTCACGTGCCAATCGCAAGCTCATGGTGACTCGTGGTGACAGTGACTCATGGCTGGTATCAACTTCGATCAAAGCTGCAGCCTATCAGTGACAGACTCTGCGCTGCTTGATCTTCTTCTTATCAAGCGGACGAACCATAAAGGGTCCTAGCCTGAGCAATTGCTGCCTTCCATCGGTGACGATCATGAGCGCGCTGCTTACAGTCATCCAGGCCAAGCTGTCTTACATCCGCGATGACTTGGTCTCTATACCGGAGGTTCGGTTACCCTGTGTGATGCTTCTAGTCTTCTGCTAGTCTGTTCGTAAGGTGATCACTAACGCCTTATACTGGAGTTTTCATTCACCCACCTTCTAGAAAGAGGAGACTAGGATTCTAAGCCCACCTTAGGATAGGTTAGATTACTAAGCTGCCAGCGAAATTACCAGCACTCTTATACCATTGTTGGCACTTACTTACTTACTTAAGGTGGCGCTACAGTCCGGGGTGGACCTGGGCCTAAACCAACAAGCTTCTCCAGCCAGCTCGATTTTTAGCTAGCTGTCTCCAGTTTCGCACGCATAGTTGTTGAGGTCGCTTTCCATTTGCGTGCGCCCCCTGAGTCGCGGTCTTCCTCTACTGCGTCGTCTCTCGGGGGTGGATTCGAAGACTTTACGGACTGGAGCATTGGTTTCCATCCGCTCTACATGACCTAGCCATCTCAATCGTTGGATCTTCACTCTTCTGGCTAAGTCGATGTCGCTATCTTCTCCTCCACTCACCATCTATGCAGACGGGACCGATAATCACACGGGGAATTTTCCTCTCGAAGCAACTAAGAGCAGCTTAATCAGCTTTTGACAAAGTCCATGCCTCCGCGCCATATAGCAGGACTGGGACGATTAAGGTCTTGTAACGTAGCGTTACCTTGGTTGTTCGAGAGAGGGCTTTGTTTACCAATTGCTTTCTGGCAGCGATTGTTGGTAATATGTGTACCCAATGGCAAACTGGACCAGATTTGAAAACCAGACAAAGGAATATTGACTTTTTCTCTCACTGGGATTCGAACCTGTTACCCTTAACTCAACCAACTGCGCCATCCAGCCGTTTCGGCCACCTTAGTTGGAACATTTGCTTTCATTCGTTCGATGTGGCCAAACAAGCAAAATTGAGCGAACTTTAAACTTCGGGCTACATCCACCGCATTGTTGTCCAGCTTGTGGAATCTGCTCTCAATAAATACACACTCTGCTAGTTCTACCAACTGTATGACAGACGCCATCATGTGTAACATTTCAAAGCCATAAAACGCAACGTGCTTGATCACTTGATCAGCTACAAAAGCCTGATAAATACACATGTAGGTGCTGGGACAAGCCATCGCATGATTTGAAAATTAAACTCCTCCCGTATACTGATGTACCTAATGGCTCTGAAGCCCGTTGAGGGTCAGGTGCTAGCTTTTACCACAACCACTTCGTGTTGTGCGTGCTTCTGTTACGAGTGGTAGGACACCTACAGTGTTACGCCAACTACGAGCAGCCAAGTTTGAGAAGCTGTTTGTAGGCAAGAATACTTGTCAGTGGCTTGGAAGAGGTGGGGTCGTGAAAGTTATTTTTGTCACACTGGGATTCGAACCTAGACTTCCAGGTTTAGGTGAATAGGAATCGACGCACAAAACCAACTAAGCCACTGCCGCCACGGACTGATGAACCTGCTTCCCAGTTTATTCTGCCTCTCAGTAGCTTCAATTGCTTAAACACACATTAGGAGAAAGTTGTCATGACCCCGACCAGGCCCAAGTGTGTTCGCTTCCATTTACAGTCTGCTAGTAGAACTTACATTCGGACGTCACTTTCATGCCGGACACCTAATGTGTTTTTTTCTTGACACTCATTTAATAGAACATTGATTGGGTAAAATGCCGTCCCCTCTAATTAATCGACCGCAACGGGAACACATTTTCAAAAATTCAACATCAGACGATCCGGCAATTCACGATGATGGGTACTTTTGGTCATCAGCGATGAAAAAATGAATGCATTCAGTGTGCACAGAGCATTTGTTCTTCCCCATCCGTTTTATTTACCGGCGAGCACTCTTCACACACACTACGACTTAAGTGAAATTAAGTCTCTCCGCTCTCCGCCTTTGATTGCCTCTATTCTTTCCTTTGAAGCTGAGGAAATGTGTTTCTTTGAATCTTTAAGTGAATCATTCATGCGTTGTGCACATGTTCCATCCAAAATGGAACACTTCCAAGCACTGCGAGCATCTTAATCTCACCGAGCCTTGACTCACCTCAACTCGCGGCTAACCTCAGCCCGGGGCACCATCTGTCTGTCTGTCGGTCGGTCGTGCTCTCCACTTCGTCAAGAGTTGTACCATGAGAATCGCATTCAATTCGTACTCACCTTCCTTTCCAGCACTCGACTAATTTACACAGAATCGAGATCAAAGTAAATATTCTTGAGAGCACATTTAAAATCGAAAGGGTCTCTGTCTCTCATTAACCCAAATATGAAATCGATAGACACGCCGCTTCGAGGGGGATTAAGCCGATTTGCAAAACGCCGCTTGAATGAATCGCTTCAGATACAAAATTCGGCGTTCAATTTGCATCGCCTCAGAACTCCGAACACCGCTGAATTCTGATTTCACTTTTCCCACTCGAGCCCGATCGAGCCCGAGGAAGTAGACGCATTAACGCGTTCTAACTAATTATAAATAATTGGGTATTCGTGCAAAAAAATTAACGACCGCGGAGCGAGGGAAAAATCTCTGTTAATTATTCAGAATAAAAACAGAAGCAGCAGCGGCAACGGCGAGAAAATAAAATGTCATGAATCTCAGCGGGGACATAAAAAACGAATACACACCTCGATTGAAGTTCACCGTGTTTGTCGTTTTCCTGTTTCGTTCGTTTTTTTTTTTTTGTTTTTTTGCAATCAATCTCAGGGTTCAGCTGTGGGTTGCGCAATTGGTTACGACGGCTTGCATTGAGTCGGAGAAGATCGTTTTTATTGCCCACCGGACCGATGTAAATTGACGACATTTGACGACAGCGGCAAGGCTTACGATTTATTCTATTAGCGGCGAGCAATGGGAGTCGTCGGTGATATCGCAGAAAACCGCCTGAAAAGAGGCGTTTATTAAAGATCACAAGTGAATATTTGCTCAACTATTTAGGCAGTGAATGCGAAACTCTGCTGCGGCTGGCATGACGCCAGTCTCTGATCAAATTGAAGTGTGTTGCAGAGCATTGATGGACGGTGAGCTGATGTGAAACTGAGAGGCACGTGTAGACTAGTGCCAGACATACAATTAATTCGAGAATAATGATACAATTTCTTGTTCGACAAATGTCTCTGTTCTTTTTATTTGTTAATAAAATGCGTCCTTGGTGCGGAAGGAATTTCGCCAGTCTATTTGAGGATCGGGCTTCTTGGCGGAATGTGAAATTAATTCGCCTGAATTCCAGCGGCTATAAATATAAGACGGAAGTTTTGTCTGGTTGCTGGTCTGTAGGCACTGTTGAACCGATCATTATGGCAATGGACAGACGGATCAGGATGTTGCAGAAATTTGTCAATCCCAGCAGACATTCGAAAAAACAAGAATGAGCGAGCGCGAGGCTAGGCTATTTCCTAGCTTATGTTGGGTTTGAAGTGGCATTGAAGCACTCAGACTAAGAACTAGGACTAATGGTCCTGCATTTACGTGAGTGTTTTAATTTCAACAGATCTCTTCGTAGTTCGTCGTAGTCATGACAGCCAGGCAGTTGACAAAATTTGACCAGGGCATTGCCTTAGAAGCTAGGCCCTGGCCCATAGCATGAGTGGCGCTACAGCTTGGGCCAACGAACCTCAGAAAGAGATCTGTCGGCATTAAAACACTCACGTAGCAGCAGGACCCTTAGTCCTACTTTTTGGCCTGAGTGCTTCAATGCCACTTATTATTGGGTGCCTTTAATGACGTTCCTGGTTGAGGCAAGTGCTGAACAGTTGCAAAGAAGGTGGTGCATGCTTTCGTCCTCATCCTGGTCTTCTTTTACCAAAGTCGTTCGAGGAAAGGCACTTTTTTGGAGACTAAGAGACAGTGCCCGGTATTTATTCCCACTACGGTACTAAACTTTAGATCTCCATAAGGAGACCAGGCTATTCGATCTTTTTGGATCAAGGCGAGGCTGGATTTTTTTTGGGTACAGCGGAGGGACACCACAACTCCGGGCCGAAGAGCTTTCAATACCATACCATTGGGCCAGCGGAACAGAGGACGTCCTCTCACGAGATGGCGCTCATAAGTGAAAAAGGACCTCAACCAACTTGGTGTGCCCAGCTGGCGAAAGATCGTGCTGGCTGAAGAAACTTGTTGGTTGAGGTCCACCCCGGACTGAAGCGCCAATCAAAGAATAAGAAGTCTAGTCTGTAGCTTAAAGATTATGGGGACTAAGGGGATCTTATGTTATGAGAGATTTCATCGCTAAGCAGACTGGTGGCGTATTTAGCGAGATCGTCAGCTTTGCAGTTCCCGGGATGTGTCTATGGCCTCCCACCCAGCACAGGCGTATGTCGAACTGGTCAGCCATATCGTTAAGACGTGCACGACAGTCGAATAGTGATTTAGATTTCATAGAGAGCGATCGCAGGGATTTAATTGCTGCTTTGCTATCCGTGACCACACAAAGATCACAGGCGGACATCACGCTCCACCTTTGCCAAGTCAAGACTTCGCTAATCGCCTTTACTTCGGCTTGGAAGAGACTGTAGTGATTTTGAAGACGAACGGATTTCTCCATGTTGAGACATTACGAGAAAACGCCACTTCCTATTCCATCTTCCGCCTTGGATCCATCTGCGTAAAAGTGTGCGGCTTTGTCAAAAGGGATGTTGCTCTCGTATGACATGCCTCTGTCCGTAATCAAGGTTTCGAAGTAGTCCTGGCAAAAACATAGTGAATTTTAAATTTTGGCGTGTCTGCAGGTTTAGTCAGACCATTGAGTACATGCCATTAAATTTACGCATTTGGTCTAGGTTTACTTACAAAAAGATGTCTAGAGGTAAGGTTCAGGAAAATTTCCAGCGCATCAGTGTGAGTAGTGGTGAGGACACCATTGATGCAGGCTTGTATCTGTACCTTCCCAAGGTTATTTAGAAGAGTACCAGCTTCGTTTTTGGCCCACCATACTGTAGGTGAAGATGGGTCTCAACACAGCAGTGCGTCACACAAGGTTGCAGACCTCATTTATGCCCGATGGCTTTCTTGGTCATGTATAAGGCCGCTTTCTTACTCTTTCTTCACGGCTGGATGGCGGAGTTGGTTGAATGTCTGCTCTTGGTTATAGGGCTCGGTTCGAATCCGAGTGAAAGCATAAGTTAGCATGGTTTTATCTGGTTTTCCAATCTGGGCCAAATGCACGCCACTGGGTATCACAACAACAATGGTCTAAGTGTGCTGGTAATTTCGCGGATGGCCTAACAACAACCTAACCTAGACTATCCTCGGAGTTGAGCTTCAAGTTTAGTCTGGCATCCTGTATAAGATCGAGGTATTTCGTCTTATTGGAGAAGGGAATATTGGTTCCACTGGTACCGGTGGAGTATGGGGTCAATAGACGAGGTAATTTTTAACCAAAGAGGATGATTTCAGTCTTCGGAGCATTGACGTCCAGACAATTTTCTCTCGCCCAGTTAATGAGTAAATTGAGCGTATGTTGCATTAGATCTGTCAATACTTGTGCATATTTTCTCGAGAAGGCTATATTGCAACAGTCTTTTCTAACAAATATTAGCAGTTTATTCAGTGCCGGAGTGCAGAGCACCAAGGTGGTGCCCCTTCTGTTGAACTTTTTGCTAAAGCCTTGCCTTCTGAGGCATTCATTACTCTAGTAGTGAAGCTATAGGCCCCGCTTCTACAATTAGGTCTTCCAGTGCCTTTGTGACTGTATGTGAATAGATGTTGTTAAAAGCTCCCTCTATGTCTACCGTGCAACCGTGGTATGTTCCTTAGAACTTATTCTAAAGCTTGCTATCGCAAGATGAGTAACCCCGGCCCACTTCTTCTGGCTGGCACTATCGATAGTCAAAAAATAAAAGAGTATTCAGCTTACTTGCACTCCTCGCCGTGATTTGGTGTAAGTAATCTCGACACCAAACCTTGATCAGTGCTGTTTACAGTGGACCTCCTATCTAATTGAATTCTGATGTTCAATGACCAAATTATGTTAAGACTACCACAAAAGTAATTAAAAAATTACATCACCAGCCCCGACACCCCCTCCACAAAAATGCATCTCTAAGTACATTTCAGTGTGAATTAATAGTGACCTCCGCTCGACAGATTTAACGAGTCAGAGTGCGTTGTTAAGTTGTTCGCAGACGAACGAAAAAAAAAAAAACAGAAAACCCATCAATGAGGCATAATCCTCTTCACTGGCAAGCAACGTGCCTATGGAAATGTTCTCACGGTCCCCCCTAATCACCGGCCACCTTAAAGCGTTACGAAATCACCCCCGATGATGAATTACCTTTTTTCCCAAACGTGCTGCGGTTATGAACACGATTCTTAGAAATCTTGCAATAACAGATACACATGTACGACGGGCACACAGTGTATTCACGTGCGGTGTTTAGCAGTGGTTGAGGATTAAGAGTAGAGGCTCCGCTTTGCAGTGTGCTTGCGATATAATCTCACTTTAACCCACATTCAAATGAGCGGCTGCTGCTGTCTGGGTTGGCGCTGTGTGCTATCTCCCCTTGCTGATTATGAAATTGAATTGATTTTTTTTTTAATTAAATTCTTCATCAATAGCCAGCTGTTTGGGTGAGGGGACGGGGAGATGGGATGTTTTCCTTTTTTGCTTGAGATTTAATTTCGATAAATGAACCTAATGCCATTTCAATCGATTCGAAGCGAAACACAGAAAGCAACTCCTCCTCATCGGCAGAGGGGAGGTGGTCTTAAGAAGGAACACGCTCTTCATCCTCCGATACCGATTTCGTAATTAAGTGGAGTTAATTGAGTGTAATTGGGGTCAGCCGCAGCTCCCAAATCAATTTCATTGATGGGTTATAATGTGTTTTCGTTCGAGTAGGTGGCAGGGTGCGTGTAGCAGGTAGAGTGTTCTCGGTCAGCCGAAGACAGCTTACGTTGTTGAGGACAATTATTGTGTGCAGTTGTACTTGCCACGAAGGATATGTGTCACTTAGACCTCAAACCTGTGGGACAACTGGAACCTGTAAGGAGAACGGTCGGGTCTATGGTAGCAATCGCATGTGGGGAAGGTCTTCAAACAACATGTCGGACGAAACGTGAAGCAACTACGACATTTTAGCCGATTTCAGATAAACCTCACATTAAATCACTTAACACATAGAAAACCCTCTTAAGCTGTCTTTCATACATCGCTCCTAGAACTTCCAATCATAAATGCTTAGGTCACCCGATCTCTATGGCTCTCTCAGAGCTTTAGTCGTTTCCTCCAAAAATTAGTGGTTAACAGGTCCGAAGGTGTAGAGGGAGCTCTTTAACAAAAAGATTTTCAAGAGATGACTGGGTTTAATGCGAAGCTAAAGTAAAAAGAGCAAAGCGGAGCACTGAGAACCACTCCACCTGATGCACTCAACATACACGTATACCTTCCTTATTTGGAGCTTTTTTAGCCAATTAGTAGCAAGCACAGCCCGGAGACTAAAAACACTCAAGTTGTGATCCCAACTCGGGCATCGGTCACTCAAACACTCTTAACAAATTCAACTTCCTTCCTAACGACATAGACCGCCTTGTACACCAAGCCATATTCAAGAGGGTTTCTCCAACAGTATACCCTCCAGATCGGAATGGATGTTGGAGATTGTTAAACGAAGACGCTGGAAGATCTTGTGGGTGCAGTTGTCCATTCTCAAGACCTTAATATTGCTCTCTGAAAGAAGCTCCTTGACATCTGTATTCCAGGCATAAGCCATTGCGATAAACGAGGCACTGTCATGGCTCAAGAACAATGTACTATCCAAAAGGTACCACCATCTCTTCAGACAACCAGGCCGCAATAAAGTCCCTGTTTGATTCGAAAAAACCTCTAAATTCCAGACTGTGTCTCAACGAGATGGCTGAGCATTTCAATATACACGTCATGTGGGTGCTGGGACCTTGTGACATACCGGGCAATTGCAAAACCGATGAACACACAAGGTGTGCTACAGCCTCATTCCTATCAAAAGAAGCGGGACCACATTCCATGCCGATCGCTACAGCCTACCATCTTTTAAAGATTTTAATGACAAATGGCTAGAAAGCACCACCTGTCTTAAAACCAAAGAAATCTGGCCATCGCTTCCTAAAACGGCCACTCAGTCTACTCAGACTCAGCAAGCACTCATTGAGGACTCTCATGGGTGTCATAACCGGCACTCATGCCCGCATGTTGGGCGTTCCATGCAAGCAACGACTTCTGTAGAAGCTGCATGGATGAAGAGGAAGTAGAAAGTAGAATCAGATAGAAGTCCTCTGGCAAGGTACACGCACTTAGGAGTGTACTATTCAAACAACCTCAGCGATCTAAATGCTCTCCAAGCAGTCTAAAAGTGAATACATGAAAGTTAAACGAGCATTATAAAGTCTGTTTGAGAAAAGAAAACCGAAGACTGTTGCATTACAGTAAGTCAGTCATCCATACTGCAATCGGCTCTGAGATAACTGCATCCAACTCCGCAAGGCAGTCCGCATGAAGGTGTCCTCTTTCCTGAATGAGGTATGGTTAGGGGCATGAGCTTATGTGATTCATGCGGCAATTGTGTGGAAATCGACTAGAGAATGCGGCAATCTAGCCCTTCCGACTGACCCTCACTCACTATGTGCCACGACCTGAAAAATGTTTGCCGACGCAAGATTCTTGGATCATATGTATAAACGATAGCAAAACTATGCTGGAACCTCTACGAGTTATGAGAGAGACTGCGACAGGAAAAAACTCATTCATTTATTTTTATCTTTTTTTTTTTCAAGTTTATTGTGCTCCATCACAAAAACCAAGTAAATCTGTTTAGTTCGACTGTATGCACTTTGAGGAATAAAGCCATTTCTCGAAGAACCCAGACATTGGTAGTCCTGCTGTATGACACAGAAAAATGGACACTAACCAAAGCGGACGAGGATATTCATGGTCGCTTGGAGAGAAAAGTCCTTCGAATTATCTTCGGTCCCGTATGTACGGATGGTGTTTGGAGGAGGAGACTGAACGACGAACTCTGTTCAAACGAGTTCGAATCTCTTGTCTCAGATGGCGAATGGATGCCAATGCTCCGGCCCGGAAAGCCTTCGACTCCAACCCGGAGGGGACAACGAGGTAAAGGAAGACCACGCCTACGGTGACACAGGCAGCTAGATGGGAATGTGTGTGGCTGGAAGCAACTAGCACAAGACCAGGTTGGCTGACGCCCACGTCTACCCCGGACTGTAGCGCCAGCCAAAGAAGAAGTATGTACTTTTCAAAAGAAACTTTAGCACAACATTGTCACACAATTCAGAGCGTACTTAGCGACAGAGTGGCTTATCTTGTTTACACTTGTTTACTCAGCTTGACTGCAAGACTCTCGGGGGCAGTCTAAGCAACTGGTTTGTTGACTGGCTTCGGTTGCAGAGTGAGGTGTTCTTCACGTAGTCGCTTTTTCTTGATGCAGGCATGCAATGCACAATGCGTGTGAATTGTATTCAGGAATCCTGTGAGTGAAGCTCCCACGGGTCTATGCTGTCGTGGATGCGTATTTGATATCCATTTCTAATTCTCTTCAGATCAGTTCCAAGAAGTAATCCGCAAGTAGACCCAAAACGTTCACCTTCGATCCTCATTTAGAGAAAATGAAATAAAATTTGTGTCACCGACTTCCTTCGACTGATTTTCCTCCGATAGGCAGAGTATTCTTAACCGTGAACTCCCGTAGAGTGCCAAGTTAAAACTGCAAACCTCAGCAAATCCCATGCCGCCTAGCAAGCCCACCTTTCAATTATCTGTGGGGTGGGGTTGGATTGGTTCGTGATGGGGGACAGCACTATATTGTCTGTTTATTTTCAGCAGCATTTTTCAACCGGATGCTGTGGACTTAGCAAGGCCATACGAACCACGCCGAATTGACTGTCTGTCTATTTCAGCTTCAACCGCATGCTGCAGACTTCGCAGCGCCATACAAACCACGCCGGTACAATATGCGTACTTCTTTCTTTGAGATGTAGTCGTGAGTTAATGAAATTGAAAAGCACTCCAATCACTGAGTACCTTTAAATCTGACTAGCATCTTCTGACACTCATGATCCACTCGGGGTGATGAGTAATGAGACTCGGACTAAAGATGTCCAGGGCACTCGATCCTCCACCATTGACTTTAACTGGATGTATGTCCTGGCGCAACGAAGGGAGTTTCTGAACTTGGTCCAAACACCTCGCACTGGGTCTGCAAAAGCACCCTTCTAAATTTTTGCCACTACTCACCACAATGCAATCAATGAACTCATCCTCATCGTCGTTCCGAAGGCGTCATTTCGATTGATTGCAAACTCAACGAACGGTTCCATTTGCCCTCTCATCAAAAGTCGAGACTGCATTATTTCCAAAACTCAGTTTCTCAGAGGTCACCGCTTCAATAAAACAATTATTATTTTTAAATTCAAACATTAACCATTTTCGAGGGACAACCCGTAAGACAAAAGTCACTCTAATGCATAAACGGCTCCAATTAGCCAGAGGTCAGGCGGGCCATCTACGTAAAACGTGAAACCCGACCACGTAACACATGCTCGTCGTTTTAAGTCCCCGCTTTCCTAAGTTCGAGGGCAGTTGTGCAAAGATTCAAGTGTCAACGCAATTGAAGCGATCTCTTTGTTTGCACACGTTCACAGGTCTTATTTGAACAAGTGAATATTCATTCGCGCGAGCGATAGTGCGGGCTTTGTTGTTTTCGGCTGGAGGTAAAACCTTTTATTTGTCGCTGATAGACGGTCTTATCCATTGTTGTGCCTTTATCTAGATAGAAGATACTAATAAGCGTTCACGGTAGCAGGAATTAAACATGCACATCAATTATTGCCTTGACAGTTGGCGGCTGTCGGTGGATGGTTCAAGTTCAAAGTCTGAAGGGGGGTTATCTGGAAAATTGTTTTTGTTTTGGGAGCTTGTCAATGAGAAGTGGATTTGAATGTCTTCATCGTGTTTATGGGTCCTGGTTGATTGGGAGTAGCGTGATCTGTGTGAACAAACGTGGTTTTTTAAGCATTTTTGTCGGAGGGTTTTAAACGCTACCCTGGAGCACTCAGTCTCAAAAAGTGGTCCAAAGCTGTCCAGACAGCAACCTACTTCTGGTGTAACTTTTCGGGCTTTCGTGATTAGGAGCATACTTCATCTCTGTTCTCCCCACATCAGCACGAAAAACCTGCCTCCTGATCCAAGTATTGGAGGGACAGTGACAGACGAAGTGCTCTGCAGTGTCATCGCAGAGGATATCCTCATTTGCTCATTCTACTGTCTGCTTTCCTCTAGAGTCACACTTCTGATAGATTCTTGATGCGTTGAACTTGGACTATAGTCAGTTACATTGTGTCGAGGTGCTGAAGAGAAGCAGCATTTCTGTACAAACAGTGAGAGGCGTGATTTGAAACTCTCCCACAATTTTCTTCGAAGCTCGAGCTGTGCGTGACGTGACAAGATCTATACGCCTTATTAAGCCACTTCGACCACCAGAGTGATTCATATCACGCTGACTGCGACCAGTCACGTGAAGAGCACTGGCTGCCCTTTAGCATCCTCAAGCAAGTACGGCTCAATGCCTTCACTCCATATGCTCCAGTTTGCATCAGTTCGATGGTGCGATGGTATTTAGTGCATCAGTAGACCAAATCTGCCGTACTTCGTTGTCTGCCTGGTTATCTTTCTTTATTTCCTTGGCTGTGTTGTGGAAGAGTCCCGAGCCGACTGAGGTCTCAAACAAGAATCCGTCTCTAGCTGTTGCCAGTTGAGCAAAAGGGTGTTTTTCCTCTTGTTCGCGCCACCTGTGGTCTTATGCTGGATTTTCTCACAGGGTTGGAGTGGGAGCCTTGACTGGATTCATGTCCCCACACAGTCGATGCAGTTAAAGTGGTTTTATGCTGCATTATCTCAAAGGCTTGGAGTGAGACTTGACTAGACTCATGGCCCCCCACAGCCAATGCAGTTGGACTTTCTTAGCTGCCTACTCCCAACTGCTTACTATCGTTCCTCTTCAACACCAGTCAAGTGCTCACTGATAGATCTCTCCCAATCCGAAATGACGGGTCAAACAAAATCCACCTGGAACATAATAAATACCCTTTAATTCCGTAAAAACATAAAAAACACCCTTGTACTTCCGCAGCAACGGTTCAGTAGTGTGACTCACTTTTTAAAAATAATCCCAACGGTACAAAAAAACGTGTCATCACCTAATTTCGTAGCTCCTACGCGACCAGCACCACAACCACCTCCAGCCTTGCGCAACCCCAGCTCGGAGAGCGTGCGTATCAGCACGACTCAGTTTTCTTCATTTCCGCCAAACACAGTTGATCAAGCCAACGCGTCAACAACAAAAAGCCACTCCTTATTACGTGGGCCATGCCGTAACATCTGTGTTCATCTCTCTCAGAGCGAGAGCACCCGAGTAAGTGAGTGCAAATGAGGATTCGATTTTAGATCCACGACTGGCCCCTTTTTAACGATCTCGATTCATCACAGCCAGCAGAGGTGCTCTTTCACACACACACGCTACCCGTGCGCTTGCAAGCAAATTTCCTTGTTTCCATTCACATCCCAGGGGCATTCGAGCGGTGAAATGAATACAGGCCAGGCCACTTAAACACCGACCAGTGGTCGTGGTCTCTTGGACTCCCCTGGTCAGTAAGCAGCAGCAGCAGCAGCACCTCGTCGATTGTGGCGCTGTTTTCAGTTTCTTTGATTGCAAATCTGCCGCTTGTGTTGCGGGTGGGGTGACGGGGCCATCACGAGACAACCATCAAAGACCGTTTAGCCTTAAAAAGACGTTACTAATGGATTTTTCACATGACATTCGAAGAGGTTCGCCTCCGCCAGCTGTGTCCGTGGAATTGATGGCGGGCTACTCAATGAATCGCATCAAATGGATTGCTTCCGTTCGAGAACTTTCTAAAAGCGAACAGCCGCTCGCTGGCCCCCGTGTGCACGAAGCAAAACACTGTCGAGACGAGAGACACCTATTTGGGCGACTGCACTGTCAATCATTTTGTTCATGTACGTGTACATACATTGCAGTGCATGCCAGTGCGTCCGAAGTGTATCTATGCATGCATAAAACAAAAGGCCAATTAAGCCGGACAGTACAGCACACACACACACAGCCAGGTGGAGAGAAATGTTTTCTTCATTCGCCGACGGGCTGGCCGTAAGTAACCCCCTTCTGGCGTAACTAATGAATGTGCCCGGCCATTGTAGTCGGGGCTATGTACCCCACATTTAGGCACACGCCAATGCCCCTGCCGGGCTTTCTTCTTCGTCTGCTTCGACCAGCGAATTGCATTGATTATCGTCTTTGCACCTACTGCCGGTCATGGTCTTCTTGTTCGAACACAGGCATTCAGCCGCCCCGAGGTGGGTCTTGTGATGAGCATCATTGGAGGCTGCACATCTGAAGTGCGCTCAAGTGAACACAGGCCCGATTCGGACAGCTCTGTGTGTACGTGCATGTTAATCGAACAATGCATGATCGGCTTGTATTAACAGCTGATGGATTATAGACTTTTTTTTCAAAAAACGAAATAACTTGTGAAGGCGGCTGCCATAATCGATTTTTACCGTCATCTAGTCATCTACGCGGCCAGTCAGTGACGGGAGGAGGCATGAGGCTGGAGTGTGTGGTGAAACATTGGGATTGAACAGAACACGAACTATTTGACCTCATTCAGACGAATGGCCAAGGAAAATCGAATTAACGTGGCTTTGAGCAAACCATCGACTCTTTTTGCATTCTTGGTTTGGGAGAGGTTGCGTTTGCGATTTGACAGGCGATTGAGATGGAATTAAGGTCTTTTGTGCGCCAAGTCGATGTGTACAATTTTCTGCGCCCTGCATTGTTTGATATGAATATTCGTGGAGTCCATGGTATTTTTCCTACGTCCTTACAATTTCCACAAAAGTCACTGTGAGGGGTACTAAGGCTCCAGGAAGCTGCGACGGGCAAGAGGTATTCCTCGTTTGATATCAGCCCTTAGCTAGACAAAGTCGTTGAATATCTCAAATCTATAGAGAGAGTCTCTGTCCGAGACGTCACTGTTGGGAGTCCTCATATACTGCTAAATCCGATACGTACTAATAAAATGGCCATTGCTATCACGCTGCGTTCTGTTCTCATTTTTTGTGCATCGGGCAGGCAGTGCTGAGACTCCATTCATCGGGCATACTTTCCTCCGACCAAATCAATTTTACAGATGAGGTGGTGCATGGTTCATACCAAGCCGCGTTGAAGAGCTCCGACGTTAGGCCGTCAAGCCTACAACCTTGTTGGACTTCAGTTTAGACATGGCAATCATCTCGTCATCCGGGTCGGAAGCAACATCGTCCTTTTCATGGATTTAACGACATTCTGAGTGACGACATTCCTCTCTAAGTAGTTCCTCTGACGAGCACACGTTATTGTCCTTCAAATGACGAACTTCTCGACAGCTTATGTATGTATGACCTCCACACGTACGTACGTATGCTCTCCCCGTAATGGTTATGGACCCTAAAAGCCTTAACTAGAACTACCGTCAAAAGCGAGTTATAACAACATTTTGACGAATTTGGTCTTTATAATCGACACTCGGTGGGAACGGCTTTGACTATAGTTGCATTGACCACCAATTGTGCAATTCAGGATCTTTTCTGATCTAAGTGTTCCCTTAAGCTAACAGGACCATTCACCATTCTACCAGCAGGTAATGGACTGTGTTCTAGAGCAGCTTAAAGAAAGAAGGAGAGACAGGTCTTAACGCATTGGAAGCACATGTTAGTTTTCTTGCATGAACTGGAATACTGGCGTCAGTTGCGATGTCAGCGTTTTTGTGAGTATTGTGACACAAGGCCATTTCATATTCTGTCGGCCCATATTTTAACCATCTTCATATTAGGGGATAGGTCTGGAACTTCTATTTCAGGATACATTGGCTAGCTCCGGTGATCCTGAAAGAAGTGTTAGCCCAGAGATTCATGTCTCGGCTGGACAGTGGCAGTGAGTGAGAGGTATCCCCTTTTTCTTTCATATGAAGTTTTGCCTCAGTTCACTTTTTAAACTGAACAACTAACTATATGTACATATATATATAACATTGACAACCTGCAATGAAGCAATCGCATATTAGATGTCACAACAAAGTAAGCTACATTGCTGAGGTTCCTTTATCCTTGTAAGAAGCTTTCGCTCCTGTTGATGTATGGTTGCGGTGACCATCCGTCCTTTTTTTTAGAAGACAGTCCTCTTTTTCGGTATCGTGGCCTTTTCTTCTTAAAGAGGACAGCAATTTGTACTCTTTTACTGCTAATGTCCTTGGTTTAAATGTCGTTTTTCTGATCTACTCAGCAATTCACTAGGTGGACCAAATACAAGTTTCATTTTAAAAGCCCAGTAAAAGCAGATTTTTTTTCATTTTGGCTTTATTTGTAAGAACAAACAATATCATAAATTAGTCGTTCAAGTGGCTGGCTCAATTTTCGAATGCCATGTTGATTGTTAAGGACTGTTGCACCCGGACTGCTTGAATGATATCAGTCCTTCACGGTTTTCCCACAAAAAAAGTCCAAAGCTCTCAAATCTCAACTCCGAGGCGGCCAATTTTTATCGCCAATGCAAATGGATCTCTCACACTCTCGGCAACAGCAACCACATTCTCATCTGTCCGGACCGTAGTACGACAGGGACCATGTGTGGAAGACAAGCGTCATTTTTTTCCTTGAACATCAATGTGGTCTGATACCCAACAAATTGCCACCGTCCATGTACCAAGAGTTAGACGTCGACGTTCTGTCTCCATAACTTTTCAATTTTAAAAGTTAGAATATCCGACGTTATGTCTTGGACTGCCTTATGGCTGTTGGAATATGAGGCGTGTATTTTTTTGACTACTCAGTACTTAGCTCAGTAAGGATTCTCAATAAAACGCTATTTTACTGAGTAAAATTGTTCTCTTAAGAGGTAGGACGTCTGTTTACGTCCATTGCGTTAGATGTCAAAAATAAGTGGCGTGTAGGTTTGTTCGATCGCGACCTTACCTCTTTCGAGTCACGAAAAATACTCAAAAAAATATTTCCAACCCTGGCACTCTTCAGGTAACAAAAGCACGGTTTGGGGGGAATGTAGGCTCAAGCCCTCTATGGACAGTAAAGCCACACATTTTATTATATACATTAGAGAATATCATTCTTGTTGGTGCGAGAAATTCAGTATTGTGCGGCATTGTTCGCCAGAAAATGTTTCATCTCCAGGGAAATCCCGGAAGAGTCACAAAGTGTCCTACGCCTTCCATAGCTCCGATGAATTACAAGCAGACGCCGCTTCATCCTCACCTCCCTACAGTCTCTGTTTCCTTATTCTACTTTGGTTGGCACTAAAGCCCGGGGTGGTCTCTTTCTCTTTCCCACCAGAAATAATTTCGAATCCCACCAAAACGATCCAAGTCCCAGCCATAATCTGCCATCTAAGTGTAAGTGCACCCAAACCTACCATTCCACCATTCCCTCGATTAACCAATTATTTAAACGAAATCCTGCAGTAATTCCACACGCTGTTGCGATGTACGTAATAAATTGCCAATCAACCACTCTCCTCGTCTGTCAAATGGGAACTGACACATGTCGGCCAACGCGAAGTGGCGCCCAACACAAGATTGACTCGGAACAAAAAACTGAAATAAATCCAAGCAGTATAAATGTCACTCTCGCAGTCAGCAGTCAGTCCGATGTCCAAATCTTGCATAATGTCGTTCACACAAGTGATGCCTGCCAAGTGGACTCCGATTGAGTTTGATGTACATTAATCGCATGCAGGTGACCTATTATTTATGAATTACCTTTAAGTGATAGTTGATTTGGTGGAATGGGTAGTGGCGTACATCCTGACAAGGACAGGTTTCATAAGTCACGGCTCCATCTTTCGGGTCGTTGACTTGAAGTATTTGTTCCAAGACAACATTAAATACCTATGCTCCCTCAGCACGTACAACACGTGTGATGGCCGCAAAACCATCTCCATCTAAGACTGCAGAGCTTAAGGACAGTCCCCTCCAAATTCCCTCTTCTGACCACCGGGCATGTGGCGCATGCGAATGCAGTCACATTCCTCAGGAGCGATTGAAAAGTAGGTCTTCAGAACTATTCGCCATAAAGCAAATGTTTGCAATCACAATTACGAACGATTTCACCGGTTTCCCTTTTCTGTCGACCGCTAAGCATCCCAATCGCATACAAATCCATCTCGAGTCCCAAAATCATTGCTCCACGAGTGCGCTAAAAATAGCGAATTGCAGACGATGTGTCAACAGCAGTTGGCCAGGCAATTTATGCGAAACCGTTTCCGCACACAGGCACACGCGCTCCGCGGTGATTCACGAAAGTACTTGTCAAAAACTGTGCCAAATGCAAATTTCTGACAGTTAAATCTCTCTCGCGCCGGCTTTGGCAGCACTTGAAGTGCGCACACTTGAACCATCAGTCAAATATCGACCGCTGGGACACAAAAGCGAAAAATCGAACAACTGTTACCGATTGTAGGCATTTTCTCCGCAAGAGCAGCTGTGGCACGAGCGGAGAGAGCGAGGAATTTAATTCGAAACCTTCCGGCGTCGTGGTCATGCAATAAGTGACCATCTCCCTCTCTCGTGCGCACACACATCCACCGCCAACAGATGGCAGCACATCATGCAATTTCATTGCTTTGTACAATCGAAATGGTCAATGACTTCAGGGCAGGTTTTTTTTTCTGTTTTTCTGTTGTTTTTATGCACTTTTTCCTTTTTTTTCACTTTTTTCCGTCTTCCTCTTCGCCACTGACTCTGGCACTCGAACAGACATCGCACGGCATTGTCGGTGCGGGCCAAGACCAGCAACCAGCACTGGCGGTGGTGTATTGTGAAAGTTATGAAACTTAGGTGTACAACTTCATCCGCAGTCTGTCTCCCTTCTGGTTGAATGGAAATCCATCCATCTGTTGTTTCGGCATGAATGAGGAAACTCTCTGAATGCGAAGACACTGTCGTATCTATGAAATGCAATATTTTTATGTTACCAATTCCCGGGCACGCTGGCTTGGTAACCATCAACACGGATGATTGGCATCGCTGCGTTATGCAATCTCTTAATATCTCGCGCCAGATAATTCCCTTCGGCAGTGCGAGCTGAGCTGCTTGACAGGCCAGCCGAGCAGGTACACCGAGCTGATTCTCTCAGGCATGATATTTTTGGAGCGACGTTGCGCTTACGCGTGTGGCTTTCAACCACCAAAAGAGTTTCAGGTTTCAATCGGCGTACAATTATCTAATGATCACTGGATGGCGTCTCTTTTGTATTTCATAACGCATACCCACTGGATTGTAATTATTAATCGTTATTAATTGAGACGTTAAGTGGATCGAGAGCAGGAGACGCCATGGGTCTGTAAGGCGCTTGCAGCCGGTTTCCCGGCGCTGAACTGTGAGTCCAAAGTGCCTCGGTGTCAATTAGCAGTGATCCATTGAACCGCATGAAGTTGTAATGGCAGTTATTAGAGGTCTGCTCGGGGTAGGGTGGTAATTTATTGCTTATGAAATTCGACACATTTGAACAGTCGGTGATTTATAGCACGTTTTTGGCCAAAGAAGGATATTATTTCGGTTCACATGTGTTGGTTTGACTCTCGCTGGGCTGTGGCACGATTTGTTAATACGCTTTGATTGGAGTGCAGCTCTGTAAATTGGAACGTAGTCTCTGTGGTTAGCTGAGTTCTGAATAGAGGCATATTCACCTAGAATTGCCCAACTTTCGTAAGTCGTGCATGTCAGTCGTATATCTCTATTTTCCAGTTCGTACTCGATGTACCAATTTTGAACTGTTTAAAAAGGCAAGCATACCATCGAATCGTAGAACAGAAAAGGATATTTGAAAAAATGAGACCAGATTTATGGAAAATCAATTAAAAAACAAGGTGTACTCCATAAGTTCCGATCCATAGAATCCGTTGCGTGCTTTGCGTTTACCATCCACAAAAATTGTATGTGTCGGATAGCAAAGAGCTGCCCAATGAATACGTTCGCTGCGTCCCAAATCCGTTCAACCCTTCACGACGCAAGAGAGTAGAAACACATAAATTATGAACAGTGAGATAATGGCGAACAGTATACGGATTGTTCGACATCGACTTAGCCAGAAGAGTGAAGATCCAACGATTGAGATGGCTAGTTCATGTAGAGCGGATGGAAACCCATGCTCCGGCCCGAAAAGTCTTCGAATCCACCCCCGAGCGACGGCGCAGTAGAGGAAGACCGCGACTCAGGTGGCGCACGCAAGTGGAAAGCGACCTCAACCAACTATGTGTGCGAATCTGGAGACAGCTAGCTAAAGATCGAGCTGACTGGCTGACGCTTATTGGTTGAGGCCCAACAGTGAGATGATGGCATGTGAGAATAAAATATCAAAATATGAACAAAAAGTTGACAAACTTTATCCGTCATTCCCTTTCCCTTATGAGACGTAAATTTTTTGACAATGATTGGGCCGTTAGTAGTTCATTCCTACAACTGGGCTGTATTTCTTTTTTTGGCTTGTTGGCGTTGTATTCTCGCATTTCATGCATTTTAACTCCTTCCTGACATCAAGCCAAAGTTTGTCTCGTGATTGCTGTTCTGAGTATACAAAGGTTGCGAGCGAAGAATAGCTCAAGAGGCTCAGTCGTGCAATTGTTTACTTAAACTGGACTCATTGATGATGAAAGAACTGACCAGCAGGCCAAGTTAGATGCTCATTTAGTGACCGAGCCTGTGGACATTGCACTGCTGAGTATGCGCCAGTTCGCTGAAATCCTAGGCAAATAAAATAAATAATACACGATTTTTTGTGGTGAGTCATGGCGTTGTGGGTATTTGCGTCGACCCGAGGTTCGATTCCTGCTCTGTGCGACAAAAATAATGTTCACGACCCCACATCTTTCGGGTCACTGACAATGCTCTAAGGGTATCTCCTGTCTAGAAAAATCTTCTCAAACTTGGCCGTTCGGAGTCGGCATAAATCTGCAGGTTCCCCCTCCATTCGTGAGAGAACAAGAGCACGCGCAACAGGAGTTGTTGCTGAGAAGCTAGACTCTGGCCATCTACTGACTGTAGCGCCACCCACATTATTATTATTTGCACGGTCACTTGTTTAAGAAAAATTCGGCATACCGTTGGTATGTAAACCTGGTTAATCGCACTCAATCGGGGTGGATTGAATGTTGCTCCTTTGAAACCGAAGGGTGTTCGGCTATACACAAGCACGCTACATCTCGACATCGATGCAAACCTGGCTGCGACTCACGATCTCGATTTATTTCCGGCAACAAGTCATCCAAGTTCATCCGTACCTCACAGTTAAAAGATTTTCGCACAACCTAAGATGAGCCACCGGTGATTTTTGATCAAAGTCTTGTTTTTTTTAAATCATTCTCATACAACATTCTTCGATAAATGTTCAAACCATAAATGTTATGTAGACCGACCCGTACCCTATTCGGAAGTCGATATTAGACCACAGTCAACTGATTATCGTCAATTCCCTGCCCTCTCCCACACCTGAAGTCATCACATCAATTGCATCTCTTCTAAATTCCTTGTCAAACAGTGCGTACATATTTCATTTTCCATTCACATTTACCAACCCTCTTCAGGAATGTACTACGTTTCTATTTCTGGCCGAACACATGTTTCACTATTGATTTGATGTCAATCAAAAAAATGTCAAGGAACTGATAGAGGGTTACAAGTGTCAACCCACGGAGTGTGAGTGAAATGCTGATAAACTGAAGGAAATTGATTGTTTCTCTTCAATCTTCATATACTGACGCACAAGTATCTATGACGCGGCCACACAAGTTACGAAGCGTGTACGTCAGCATGGATGGTTTAGTAATGTCGTGCGCACGAGATATTTTCATCACATTGCAATGATGAACTGGAGACATTCCCATTGTGCAAAACAACGTACCCAGAAGGAATGGTACAATGCATTCATCCTGTTCACTGAGTTGAGGGAGAACAGGATGAATGCTTTGTATAAGCAATCTATTCATGGGGGCAGAGAAATACCAATTGACTCTGAGTTTGATCTCTGGAGTAAGTACATGACAGTAAACGCCCATTGGGTGATAAGGTGGTTGTTCTTTTCAGAGACCAGTCACCATGGCAAGTTACAGCATCGAGCTACACTTTGCATGTGACCGGGGATGCTCTTTTTGCAGCAATTGTGACCGGCTTCGTCGTCCATTCAATGATCATCGTAGTATGCACAATCCCCTGGGCAAGCGTTGTCGCATTCTTTTGTCTTAATACTTGTTTAGTTCTTAGACTGACGATTCATGGAGGACCTGAGCTAATGTTGCCTCCCCTTGGTGACGGTCGGAACTGTCTCGATTGCTGTTCCTCTACTTCTCAAAGCAGGACACGAAGAACTTCGGGTCAATCGAAAATCATCTTGGTGGGAACATTTGGGCCAACATAATCGGTGGATTTTTTCTTTCGGACTTCTTGTATGGCTCTACAGTTCGGGATGGACCTAGAGTTCAACCAACTAGCGCGATCTCTGGATATCTGTATTCAGTTTCGAACGCCAAGGTGGTTGAGGTCCTTCTTCGCTGGTGTGAGCCACCTAAGAGGTGGGCGTCCTCTGTTGCATTGTCGATGTTGTGTCGTTTCTTGAGGAAAGCGTATACTTTTCAATGCTAACGCTGAGTTCTGCCAATTACGAGAATTTCAAGATGCAACCACTCGTGTTGTGCGTGCTATCTCATGAGTGGAATGGACCTACAGTTTTATGCCGACTCCGAATGGGCAAGTTTGAGAAACTTTTTCTAGACAGGAAATATCCTTAGAGCATTGTCAGTGAATCAAAAGAAGTGGAGCTGTGAAAATTATTATATTGTTATATATTATTGTCGCACAGACCACGCATCAAACCTACGACGTTGGAGTTGACGCACATACCCACCACCGCGACCGTGATAGATTCGTAGAAATTCAGTGGCTTCGTCGTTTGTACCATCATCCAATAGATGTGGTGTTGCCTTGCTCCCCATGTGGTAAAAAGGGCTGTGTATCAATTTGCGTGATTTGGTGCGGATGCGAAATCGACTCAAGTCCATCAGGCTGAAGGCGCCAACACTCAGCTGATCCCATCGATTTCGAGTATATGTTGAAACGGTGAATAGCTGAAGCAGTTGTCGCTACCTTTTAGTCAGTAATTATATATGGTTTGATTCCATCTATCGTCGAAACCATATTCACAACTTTGTTGTCATTCCATGTGACTGTTGAAACATCGATGCCTTAGTACGAAACCACATATTCAATGCTGTCACAACGACTATCGAACTCTTGAGAACGCTTGCACTTTGAAATGCGCTGGATTCGAACATGTCATCTCTGACTGAATAGACGCTCTTCCAATTCGTTCGGCATTAGTGAGCAAAAATCTAAGTGACAATCTGCTTGATAAATAATTAAGCGTGCGACATCCTGAAGTAGAGTCCTCTTCTGCAGTTCCTAACGTAACTGACGTACTCTTTCTTTGGAATAAATTAAGTAAAATAAAGTAAAACTGGTTTCCGCCGTTGACTCTTTACCGCTTGCTTCGAATTTCTTACGGGCTATCAAAGCAGCAAACATGTCTTCACCGAATCCTCGAACAAGAGCTGCCTTCCACACCCACTCAATCATCTCCAGGTCAAACACAACTGAACAGTGATAACCTACACGTCACTGGAAAGATCTTAGAAGAATAACTCTCCAAACACTGACACTCAATCACTACGGCTCAAAAACGACTGAACGGTGATAGAAGAACAACTCCCCAAACAGTTTCACTCACTACGACGGAGTTTCTCGGAAGAAATTTGTCAGATTCAGAGTGGATTACTTCTGGAGATTGAGGAAATCACTGGCAACAGGCGTCGCAAACACGACGAGGTCAACAAAAGCATTGCCAACATAGTTGATCGCATTGATAGAATTGAAGATAACTCCTCCAACTCCAATCTCACAGCACCATCGTGAAGGAAGAGTAGCAGAAGCAGTGCACCCTGCTTGAGAAGAAGGGGCTCTTATGCGACATGGTGATCTTCTTTTTTTTGATTTTGTTGATTTTTTGGTTCATCTTTGAACTGCCACAGCGGCGCTATAAGGCGTATCTAAAACCTCTGTGCTTCGTTAGTGATGTTTTTTCACGTCTATTGAGTGACTCTAAGAGTTTGGTGCGTATCTGAAGACAGCGACATTTTCACTTGTATTTCGGAAATAATTTTTCGGAGTCGGATTTGATCGATTTTTCTGTGTTAAAATCGCAAGTTTAGAAAAAATGCGCAGACTCAATTGCATTAGGCCTGCAAATGCAACTGGATTTAAGTGGCAACCTGTGCATGCTGTTAAGCCTATATAGCAGAAATTAATGAAACGTTTTTTAATGTTTTTGTAAGACACGCCTTTTGTTGAAGGAGTAGTCCCAAAACGATCAATGCAAACATTTGAACCATAATCTTCATACTTTTCTGTAAACATCTAGCTTTGGCGATGGATTTAGTTTTGCGGTCAGACATTTGGATGAAGACACCGAGTCACTATTGGGCAGCGAGACCCGAATTAATATAGAAGGAGACATCTAGGGGTTAAGATTGAAACAAATGTCTGCACTCCGACATGCCTGATGTCTGTTCCTTTAAACTAGAACCTGTGATTCCCAATCTAGGTTGCTACAGCCCATCCACCCAGAAAGGAACAATGAATTCGATTCGTCTTATAAGCACCAACTGGTTTCAAGCTTCCGGAATACTCTCCAATCGTAAAAAAACATTGCAAATTCGATTTATGATGGAAACAAGCCAAATTATAATTTTACGATGCCATCTGGTACATGCACATATCTCCACACGTCCAACTCCGAAAGGACTGAAGTCAAGACAGTAAATCTGAGTGCTGTTACCTAACATGAACCAAATGGACTGCAAATAGCAAATTTCAAAGCTATGAGGTCAATATCTCTCTTGTTGATCTGCTGATGTCATGATTGCTTACGTATTTCTTACGTAGCCGCGCTGATTCAGGCCAATAAAATGAATGTGTTCACACAAGACGAGCTGAAGGCTGGCAGCCATCTGTAACACAGTGTTTGGTGTTCACTTTTTTACGGAAGCAAGCTTTAACGACTAGAGCTAACTCTGACCACCTACCACAGTCAATTCTCTTGTAAACCTAAAATATGAACAACACAAATGGAATGCTGACTACATGGATGGCGGCGCAGATGACAAATGCAAAAGATTGCCCACGAGGAATCATTGAACCCGCCTCCCACAAGCGCAAGCATCGTGTCCCACTAAAATGTTACAAAACAAGTTATTCAATAACGCTGGCTTCTGTGGCCATCCCTCCCATTACAGCGCAAAGCCAGCCGGAGTCTATATATAGCTCAAGCCGCACAAAGCATCTTTAACACAAACACGGCCACTGCCACCCTACGTATTTGGCTGCAAAACAAAACAAAAAATTCATAAAAAAAACATTAGATACGCAATAACTCCATTTTAAGTTAGGACAACATTTTACAAGTCTCTCTCCTCGAGTGGGTAGAGGCTCTAACCCGCCGCCAGCGCCGCGGATTCTAGTTCTTTCGAGAGAAACAACATCGGCCCACAGCAATTAGAATCCAGTTTAAAGCGATAGTACATATTATCTTTGTTGGTTGTTGGTTCGTTTTTTCTCATTTCAAGATAAACGTTGCATGCGCTGTACGAAATTGGTTTTCCTCGACAGCCATGGCATTTTCCCAAACACGACTGCGACGACGACGACGATGGTGATGCCGGGCAGCCAGCAGCGGCTGCAGCATGGCTAGCGTGTGAAAAACCTTCGAAAATGAGCTCTGCTTGGAGCGCCGCGGCCGTATCTCCGATCAATGCACCAGAGTCCAGCCAGCCATATGGCTGAGTTTGTGTCTTATAATTTCGCGTATTGATTTTGCATTAATTATGCGTGCACATGAGCGGAAGAGCGGGAGCTAGCAGGCATCCGAAATTTGTAAGCTTGTTCCGGATGTTGCCCCCTCTGCTGTTGTTTTGCAAATTCGTTGGCTCTGTTCCCATGAATTTCGCTCAAATGTTTCCCCCAGCGAGCACCGATGAGGTATTAGTAACATAATTTCGGGGAATTATCTCTCTTGGCGTTGGCTGGGCACTGCATATGCTATGCGGGTTGTAATTAGACCTAATGGGGTGAATGATGACTCAGCGGAGCGGCTGAGCGGTTTAATTATAAGTGACATCGCTTTGTGGTCGTTGTCGGTGTGGGTGGTGCTCCATTCAATTCGGCGAAGAGACATGAAAATCCAGAATTATTGCTTTCGGCTTATGTTGGATATGTGGGTGGGTGGACGGGTGTGAGTGATGTTGTGATCTCCTACACAGGACGTGCAAATGATGGTTTCGTATAATTCCGATGGGAATTTCGTCGATTGATGAATCATTATTATTAATCCATTATTTGTCGAAAATTGCGGCCGCTTTTCATGCTTCACAGCAAAAGAAAATGGCAAGTTTCAGTTGAAAAGATTGTGGATCCCCTCATTTGGCCAACATTCGGCCGAGATAAAAGACTCACACCACGTGCATTGTAGCACAATCTACATTTGAAGTATAATTGCTCAAAGACACGAGAAAGTTTCTCAACATGTTCCAAACTGCCAATTGCCCCTTCACAGCAAGAGGACTAGGTACATGATGCTGCCGGCCAACAGAATGTAGTAGTCTTTGAAGCGTCAAGTGAAATTTCCCAATCCCCCTTAAGCTCCATTTTGTATCTTTATTAATAAAGTCAGTCAAGTGGAAAATAGCTTTGTCGTCCGCAATGTCAAATAAGCAATTATTCAAATGAAATGTTTTCCTAATCTATGCACCTGTTACTTGTTGGACAGTAAATTGTTATCGACTATGACATCAAAGCGGACTAGACTGAATAGAGCTACCAACCTGATCAGTGCAAGAGAGCGACTCAATAAAGTTCAAATGTGGACGTGCCTCTGTATTGCAGGAGTCATGAGAACTTGCCCAGCTGGAGGTTCTATTATATGTGACTCCTTTGCCACTCCAATGGTTGCTGAGTGTGCAAAATCATCTGAATGACTAAAAAAGGGACAGGACAGCGGCTTCACATCGAGCCAATTCGATGCACTAGTCAAGAAGCTACCACTCTTGGCCATCCTGGAGGATGAGGCGATGATGATTCATTGCTCATTGCTCTCTGGTTATACACTTGAGTCTTTGGCAGAAAATCACAAGAACTTCAAGTGAACGAGCACTTCCGAAATGAGTTCCATTCTGTTTCAAAACGTCACGCCCCACATTTTTTGTCGCACACAACACACAATAAAAGTGCAAAATGAACAAAAAACATGAATTCCACAAAGGGCAGGAACAAGAACATGTCATATACTTATCTCCAGAGTGGAGACAGTGGATCGCATCCACTAGCAGTCGCCTTCATTCTAATTTCCAAAAGACCATTTATCACTCAGCGCCAAGAAAGACGAGCAATGAATCCATAAACAACAGAGTGACTGCAACAGATGAATCAAGAACTGAGTAAGAATCATGAGCAGGGACGGACTAAATACTTCGCATGTGTAAGCAAACGCAAGAGCTTGTTTGAAGCAAGAATACAGTATCGGACAAAACTAAGGCATATGCAGGAATCAATACAAAATCTCTTCAAAAATTTATTTGGAACGCATACAGTTTAATCAGAGCATGATGGAGAACACTTTCCCTTTTATCACAGCCATGCATCTTTTTACAGAATTAAGTTGTCTATTATATCCGTTGTGGCCCGTGGCATTGTGGTCATGTGCGTCGGCCCCAATGCACTTGAACCCTCGACGTCGCAGGTTCTCGATCTCTAATACGACCAATTACTTTTCACACGCCACCTCTTTCGAATCACTGACACTGCTCAAAGAGTGTTCTGTGTCTAGAAAAAGCTTCTCAAACTTGGCCGTTCGGAGTCGGCATAAATCTGTCGATCCCTCCCACTCGTGGGAGAACAATAGCATGCACAACACGAATGGTTGCTGAGAAGCTAAGCGCTGACTCTCTACGGGCTGCAGCGCCACCCATATTATTATAACATGCTCTATTTTGCGTTAGAAAACGGTGCGGAAGTTGTTAGCCTTGTTTAGCAAAAAGCTTCAGAAGAAACTATTCCGAAGGTGTGGCCGACCCATTGCAACAATATATATCCGTAGGCATGCCTATCCATGCATCTTCTATTGCTTCAAAGATCTGGTCCAAATAGTTAAATTGACTCCGGTTGCATGCCGAATCTCTCACAAGTTATCTATGGAACTAAGGTGTGGAGTGTGCTCGCCAATCTTTATATTCCTTACATCAGATCGCGTTTCAACTCCCTTCCTTGTGTGTTTCGGATCAATGTCTTGTTGAAACCTCCATATCAGTGGCATTTCCTCTTCAGCAACCACTGCCATTGTGGGTCATCACAGTACCCCTGTGGAACTCTGGGGTGGCCCACAACAAACGCCTTTCGACACAACAAACACTATCCACGGTCACATCCCTGGACGTGGACGAATTCACCACACACCAACTGACAACTGGTGTAAGTCACTGGTGTGCCTATTTTATGCTTCTTTCGGGATCGAGCCGTTGACCCGTTCGCAGTAAAATTAGAAATTATAATTCTATATAATATTGTAATAAATATTTATGATTTTTTTTGGTGCCAATTAATTTGTTACTCAAGTTTACGTACTGACAGCCAGAGTATCTAACATTGGTGACATATGAATAGTTCTCTTTATAACCTTCAAACATCACGTGACAAATGACCAGCAAGACCAAGTGAAACTTTAGAAACGAGCACAGACGCTTCGCATATATTTGCATCCGCCGCAAAATCACATGACACAGAACACGTGTCAGGGCTCTCCGTTGCAGCGCGTTTGTCACCTATTTGGCGTGATCGCCTGTCACTTTGGCTTGCACAGATCGAAGGCATCCTCGCACCGTCTAGGTCATCGCCAATCTAGAGCGCCAAGATCTGGAACAAGTGTCGGATATTCTGTGTGCTGTGCTACAGTGAAGATGAGACCAATACAAGCCCACGAAGACAGCCACGAGCTTCGACTTCAGCGTTTGGCCGAAGGCTTAAGTTTTGGATGCTCAACATTCCCGATTGCTTCGCCGTATAAGAAATCTCTCCGGTTCTTCGCGTACTCCTGACGCAGTACTTCAAGTTATCTGGTTGTCAAGGCTACCACAACACGTGCGAGCCGTGGTATCGGCGGTCACAGGTGAACTAAACGACCTCGCAAGAATCGCGATAGCTAGTACCTCCAAATATTTAAATCGATCCACAATACCATTAAATCTAATCGTTGGTCATATTCCTCAACCTGAGAATAAAACACAGATTGGGCTGTTTGGCTTATTCAACGAAGAAACTAGGGTAGGCTTCATCTTCTGCTACAGTCCGCAGTGAACCAGGACTTTAGTGAACAAGTCTCTCCAGCTGGCACGATCCTTAGCCAGCTGCTTCCAAATCCGCACTCCAATCTGGTTGAGGACCTTCTCCACTTGTCTTGTGTGCACCATCGGCTTCGTGGTCATCCTCTATTGCGTTGTCCCACAGGTTCGGAGTTGAAGACTCTAGTGTTGCCCATGCGCTTTACAAGTCTTAGCCATTTTCGACGATGCCGTAGACGCCTGGCTAGACTCATGTCGCTACACAGCCTGTACAGTTCGTGGTTGAATCTTCTCCAGAAACCATCAACTCAAACAGGAGAAAATATTGACGAGAACTTTTCTCTTGAAAAGACCAAGAGCTTCTTCAACCGATCTGTGACCGCCAAGTCACTTTCTGATTATTGAGGTGCGTACAAGCTACAGAAAGGTATCGCCCTGTCACGAGGTCCAACAGCCTGAGTCCATTGTCGGACGCGTTGTCATGTATGCTGTGTATTCCGATGACATTAGCAGAGACGTCTTCCTTGCCCAGCTTTGCAGTGAAATCTCCTAGAACTATATTGTTGTCATAGCTGGTACATTGATCGTATGTCTCTTCTCGGAGATCATAGAAGCTATCGTTGTCGGCGCAGAGTAGACTGATTTTGCCAAATGTAGCCTTGATGCGGATTGCTGTTAAGCGCTCGCTTATGTGTCTAAAGCTTAAGACTTCTTGCCTAAGTCTGTCTCGAACAACAAAGCCGCATCCAAAGAAGCGCTGCCTTCGCTCGTAGGAGCCCCTGTAATAGACGTCGCCGATTTTCTTTTTGCCCGGCCAATCAAATGGTTATGTCTGCCTTATAGGCTTCTAGAGCCTCCGCAAGAGTTAAGGGACCTTACATTCCACGCGGATAACCTACGACCGGGTCCAGGCTTAAACCCCTGAACAAGGGACCGCTGCATGCATTGGTTCATCTCTATGCGGTTGTAGTAAAGGCAATCCAGCGGGCGCCATGAGGAGGCTGTATGTCAAGTCGACAGTGATCGTTTGCTGGCATCTCGCCAAGATGAGAGCAATCAACAACTTAGCCCTGAATGCACAGGCCCATGCCCTCCAAGTGATACGTCCGCTTCATTAACAACTCCCGCGTAAAGCGTGGCAAACTGCATTCTTCAAAATCGTCATAACTACGAATCCCCCCTTGAGAGCACAGAAACGATTTCAGCTTGTGTCATAACCCGATCGAGCGACTTGCCTTCTTTTAGAATGAGAAACTGCGCAAATGAGCGAGAGTGTAGGAGTCGCTGAATGGCTGAATGGATCCCAAATCCGGCTTATTGCAAAAGACTCCTCATCAAGATCAAGACTATTTCTTTCATATTTGGAACAATGAACTTCACTCTGATTGGCCTATTTTATGATGATGAAAATGCCTTTTTCGCGTTGAAACTGTTCTTGTTTCCATATTCGAAGACAACGACTCTTGGTCGGCTGCCTAATGGCGAAACCCAAAGTGATGCGATTGTGTACGCCTTTCTTCTCTGACCGTTTCGTGCTCATCTCCAGTCGATGCTTTGTTCCACGAACACAGGAAGAGCGCAAAATAATGATCCAAATCAAAGACACCGAAAGTGATTAATGAGGAATAGACTACTGCTTGTGAGCGGGGGAGTGAAGAATGCCTCGGCTATGGATCATTCCAGTAGGTACTCGGCTGGATGATGTAAGAGCAGCTATAAATAATTGAAACAATTACCGCTCGTGCACCCTCGCATGGGAAATCCCATCCGTTGACCTGTGTGAACTTACTGTCTCTTGACATCGCGCTGCTCGACGGTGTGGGAACGAGGGTGGTGGGTGGCTACGAAAATGAGAAATTAATTTGAAAGTGAAATGACGTATCCGTTAACAATTAAATCGCAAAAACAAGAAAGCTAGAAAATCACGACGCGCCGCTGTAGACGAGATCGAAACGTTTACATTTACCAAACCACCACCGCGAGGTAATGACAACTTTCTTTAACTACGAACGCCACCACAATGACTTCCTGTACGAGAGCGGTAATGATGGTGAATTCATATTCGGTTTTCGTTGTGTCTTCTTCATTTACGACTGGTTAGATGGCTGGAGACGGTGGATGGTTAACCTCAAATGACCTTCCTGCCAGCAGTGGCAACTGGGTATGAGTGATTGTGCAAGTATCCTGTGAACGTGTGACGGGAAATAGACTTTTCTGCTGTTTGCGGTGAATTAAGCTCGATGTCTTTGAACTCGGCTCTTGTAAGTGGATTGTATGCAAATTATGGACACACGTCTGCAGTCATTTGGGGACGTATCCAGGGAAGATAGGATGTGGGTCGAGAGTGTGGCATGCACGCCAAGCAGTCATTGGGCTAGTTCGCGAGGCGAAAGGTAGTTGTTTTGCGTGTTCGCTGTTGAAACCAGCTTTTGATTACGAGCGAACGCGTTCTGGTCACATTTTCTGTCACTCGTGGTGTTTTTAGTGCAGTTGGGAGTTGACGGTAGTTCACTCGTGCTGGTGCAACTAAATCTGGTTGCAGTTTTGCATTCGACTGAAGTACGATCATTTGAATTTATGCCACAAGGTCAGAATTCATTTTGAAAAGGAACGGGGCTTAAACTTCGCGGAATGTCAGTTTAAATAGGTCTGCACGATTTTTGATGCATTTATTCTTTCCAAGAAACTGACTATTTCGTCTTAAAATGTAAAGTATTAATCACAATGACCGCGACCATCTGTCCCAATTTAACTGCCTTGTGCTTGGGATCCTTATTTTGTCGCAGATTTTCTTTGCATTTTGCTTGTGCCAATGAATGTGGAATCTTCGGAAAGTACTTGTGATAGATAATAAGGTAGGTTGGGGGTGGCAGAGTATGCACTTAAGCTAAAAAATGGGCCGCTGTATTGCTACGACTACTACGACAGCCAGCCAGATACATAAATCAGTAAAGTCGAGTATGAATCCGACTTGCTGTTTTACTGAGGTCGTTTTAGTTTTTCGTTAAGTTGTCAACAAAGTACGAGCCCAGGGCAGCTGCAGAGAAGGTGTTGCATACTCTTCTCCTCTTCTTGATCTAGGCAGATTCTGCAGACATCACTGGAGTCTTTGTAGTTTCGCGTGTAAAATCAGACAGTGTTCAGTGATGATACCCACTGAGGTACTGATTCTGGATCATTTGACGGCGATCAAGCTATTCAACCTGTTTGTTCCAAGACAAGGCCAGATTTGCTTGGTTAAGTACTTGAAACCTGTGTCCTTTCTTTTGTTCCTAGGGCATACTAATAATAATATGATATGGGTGGCCCTACAGCCCGTAGGGGACCACGGCCTAGCTTCTCAGCAACCACTCGTGTTGTGTTGGTCTTTCATGAGCGGATGCGACCTACAGTTTGATGCCGACTCCGAACGGCCAAGTTTGAGAAGCTTTCGGCTTAGGGCGAATATACGCCTTATAGATTAAAGCCAAATCAGTGGGTGTGAAATATTTCCTGCATCGATTAAGGAAATCTAAACATTTAGCAGCATTTTTGACGACCTCGTTCCAACTAAGTGTTGTGTTGATGCACATATCAAGGATGGAAAGTTGTCCGGTTTCGTCGATACAAGCGCCATTCATGACTGATTGTTTTCCCCTTATTATGATATTCCTCTGAATTTAAACCAACCATTTCAAATGAATGTGCTTCGGTATCTCCTTTCTAATCCTCTTTTCTTATCTCAACGTCCTTAATGTGCATTTAAAGGATGGGAAAAGTAAGTAAGTTTGGGAAAAGCCCTTGATTTCATGCGAATTATAGAAAAAAGACAGGAATTGCGCAAGATGTCCAAGTCGCAAACTTGTGAGTCCAGTGTTTTCAATAAGACTGGCGCGAGATTTTTCTCCTCCACTTCTGATTCGAAGGTCTAGGTGAACCTAGTGAACAGATTTAAGTTTCATTTGTCAGGATGTAGGTGATGATAGTCGAGTGAAAATTTTCATAAATCGACTGATTGTACCTATCGATGTCACAGAGCCCGTGTCTAAACTGAAAGCAGTGACCATGTTGTCACGTCTTTGAATTAGTTTGAAGTAGTGATGGGCATAATCAAATGATTTTAAGAATCGAGACTTTAGTAATCGAGATATTTTAATAATCGAATGATCACTCGAAAGACTACTAACCACTCACATGGCTTCTAACTACTAACACAAGAGAACTCGATTAATGTATCAACAGCACAAGAACGAGTAACAAATAGTTCTCGTCGATAAATACTCATCAGGAACGTAGAATGAACATCAAAATGAAAGAAAAACGCAAGGAAAAAGAACTCAAGTACTACCCCACTACTCGGTGCATTACTAAAAACATAAACAACAACAGTGGGTCCAGAAGTGTTGCTTGTCGCAAATCACTTTCATTCTCCTCATGTTCCTGATCAGTAGCTCTCGACAAGAATTTTTTGTTACTCGTTCTCGCGCCGTTGATACATTAATCGGCTTCTCTTGTGTTAGTAGTTAGAAGCCATGCGAGTGGTTAGTAGTCACTCGAGAGATTAGTAGTGATTCGAGTGATTGATTGAGAATCGAGATGTTCTCGAGATGTTGTAATAATCGATTATCACTCGAGATATCATTCGAATGCGCCCATCACTAGTTTGAAGTATGGCTGTGCCAGTTACTGGTGACATTTTGAAAAACTTATTTGCGTCCGAATTGGATCAATTATAACTTGTACTGTGTTACTTCTTCTTCTTTGTATGGCGCTACAGTCCGAAGTGGACCTGGGCCTCAGCAAACAAGCCTCTCTAACTAGCGCGATCTCTGGCTTCCAGTTTCGTACATCAAGTTGGTTGAAGTCTTTCTCCACTTGGGTGCGCCACCTTAACACGTTCTACCCGGCGTGGACCACCGGTGGTCCACGGGCACTGCGTATATCTGGCGGCGTAGACCACCGGTGGTCCACATGCACATTCATTTGTCTGACGGCGTGGACCACAATATTTTAAAACTCACAATTCAAGAAACCAACCACTTTGTACAAAATTCGCACAATAACTAACATTCTGCTGTCTGCCAACAATAACGAAAGCAATTGAATAGTAAAAAATGCCGTTTTACGAACAAAATTTCAAATCGAGCATGCTATTCTTATCAACATTGAAAAAAAACGCCGGGTAGAACGTGTTAAATGAGGGCGTCCTCTGTTGCGTTGCCTCCACAGGTTCGGATTGTCGGTGGCACTACAGCTCGTAGAGGAACAGGGGATTCTTTGCTTACCACTTCTAATGTGTGTGCTATTGCTCTACAGTTTTAAGCCGATTCCGAGGCATCGAGTTTGAGAAGCTTTGAGACTATACGGGAATACTATTGAGCATTGTCAGTGTCTTCAAAGAGCTGAGTTCGGGAGAAGTAATTTGCAGTACCAGCGATCGAACCCATGCTTGCCGACGCACATCCCCACAACACCACAGGTCACATTATGTAGGATATTTTTTCCCGTGTGAAAAATGAGAACAATTTTTGACAACAACTAGACCCGCTCTAGTTTGGCTCATATCGATTTCTCCCTCTGTGTGTGCTTGACTGTACTCATCAACAAATCAACCCCAACTTTGATGCTTAAGAGGGCTACACTCGAAGCTGGAACGATACAAGGCGAAATTCTTATGAAAAGTGTACCTGATAGTGCTCGTCTTTGAACCACGGCGAGAGCCACTCGATTGACTGCGTCATATTCTAAAAAAATGCTAAAGACCAGACATATCATACCAAACAAATTTGATTGCAAACAAAACAATAAAACGGCGCCTTATCTATCTGTGTACTCTGCTTCACGAAGAATGTCATGACAGGTGATGGAAAAAAATCACATCTCATTCATGATCCACTGACGACCACCATAAAGATATCGCACAATTTAAGATCATAATTAGCGCTCAGCTAACAAGCACATTCGTACACATATTGTCGCCTCGTCTCTTATCTAAATGCCCATTATCTTAATAGAGAAAATCTGTCACAGCCATCCACATCACCGAATGGGCAGAGAAGAGAGAAGAAAAAAACTGAAAGTGAATTTTTAACGATGATGGTCGAGTGATCATAGCACACAGGGCTCTGTGACTGAAATTGAAAGTAGTGTCGATGGAGACATCCATTTGTGATCTGTATCTGATGGCGGAGCTACATAATTCGTAATCAACCTGGCAGCGCTTGTCACTGTCGAATGACGGCGCACGAACGAGCTGGCCCACGAGGATTTATGTTCACTGAATTGTTGGGACTTGGCGAAAGTTTCACGTCGACGGCGGTCGCCACGTGCATTTTACCACAGAAACCGAAACCGAAACATGCTAAACAAAGGCTAAAACAAAAAAGTGAAATATTTTGATGAAGACTTGAAGATAGCGAAGACCTAGCGATCTTGTCCTCAGACGGTCTTTGATTTGTGGCTAATAATTTACGCCCCGTTTCTTTGCAGCTTTCTTAGTTCATAACTGCCCCTTCCATCGGCTGTAGAGGCAGTTCCCTGTGCGGTAGGATGAGAGAAAAGCACCTCAAGAAAGGGAAAAGCCATTTGAACACCACTTCAGACGGCACATAAATTGCCGTGCATGTTCGCTGCACAGATCCCTTGGCAACTTAAATCACTTAACAGTGGAACTGGCCTCCGGTGGATATCCATGTCCGATGGGTGTATACGTGCCGCGCATACCAAGCGGGCGGGAGAGGAGATTTCATTTACTGCGAAACAGCCATTGGATGAGATTGATGAATTGAATGGCCACAGCTTTGGCGCTTCGATTGGGTGAAAAATGATTGGCCTTCGTCGTTTATTGGATTAAGAGATGAATTCTAAATACGTGTTCTACTTACGTGCGAAGTGTGGCGCTGTCTGAATTCCACGCCTGGATAGGCTGGATTTTGAGATATTATTTAAGATTAAATCGGTTTGATATTCGCCAGATGTGGACGGCGGGTGGAAAGTGAAATTTGTGAAACCTAGCTAGACGATGGAGCAGATGCGTGCAGATTGGTGCGTGGGAAAGTGTTTAACAAATTTGCATTCAGTGTCTGTCTCAGATCGGTGTGATATTAAATGGCTTACAAATAAACACTAAAGCCACGCGCGGACGCTTTTAATAGACTTCGAAGCTGATGCTTATCTCATGACCAGCTGTTGACATTCGCATAGTTATGGGCCCATGTGAATAAGGGATGAAGAGGGTTAGTTGAAGACCATGTTTACGAAGAATTGTTGATCACATAAAGACAGATATTGATGAATTTTTTGAGTTGCATTTATTTTGTGGACACGGTCGACAACAGTAGAAGACGTCATTGTAAGAAAATGTTTCTGATGCAATCCTCTACTTTTGTAAGCAAGCTTATTGTATACGATATAATTTAATCTCACTATCGTAAACTCTACAAGTCCACCCAGCTAGAACTAGCTAAACATTTTGAATACAATCGTGTCGTAACGTCGCTAGGCCTATATCACAACTGCAACATTCTGCTGTTCCGAATCAGGTCCTACACATCTCCACTAGCACTCTAATAAGCCTTTAAAAGCCGCACAAAAATCAGAATTTGTAAAACGGAATACATATTAGTCAAATTTAGCTGTCGTTGGTTGAAATGATTCAGTTTGCCAAGTTGTGAGTGAAAGTCTCCTGTTTGCATTTAGCCATTTTTTGAGTCGACTAAGACCACAGAGCTAGCGATGTGCCCTCGAAAATGAAATAAGCTCAACACCTTCATGCGAAACATTTATGTCCAAAAATAAACTTATAAAGAACCATTGCCATGGAAAGCCCTCAGGGACCTAGTAGGAGTCGTTATGGACCTCCGCAAGACTTGGATTGTCACACACAGCGACTTCTGGAGCAGATGCATGGATGAAAATGAAGAGGTAAACCCTTCACACCTAACTTGCAACTGCTCTGAACTTGCCTCCATTGGGAAAGAAACCCTGGCAAGAAGACTGCTTGAACGAATAAGCAGACGTACCCGAAAAGATGTCAAATCGAACTAGACGTTCATTCACGTTAAAAAAAAAGCAACAAATTGGTTCCAAGAGTAATGGACGGTAATCGGCGCCCTTAGGTCGGAGACTGTGTAGTAAACAAGGGGCTCAACTTCTGCTCAGAAGGTCTCTTGCTCAAATTTTTGGTCAAACAACTTTCATATTTTTACGGCGTCACCTTTCTCAAGCCACTGCTCAGAGACTTTAATGCCCGATTTCACAGTGTGCCAGCTTAAGTGTCGATCCGATGCTAAACTCAGAATCGTTTCGTTTTCACAGTGTAACTTAAGTGATGAATTCTACTTAAATAGTGGTTTAACTTGAACCACCAATGGCCGCAGCTTAAGTGGCAATCCTTAGAGTACATAGCGAAAAAACATATTCCAACCCCAAAATACATGCAGAAAACTAACCCACACTACTTAGCCACAGTTACTTAGTCCGGTAGTGCTTCTGAGAGAGCAGTGAGCAATTTATAAATCACACATCTGTAGTAGAAAAGACATTCGAACAAAATCTCGTTTGTTCAGTCGCATTTCTTGATGTTTTCTATGCTTTTGACAAAGTTTGGCACGACGGCCTGAAATATAAACCTAACCGATCCCTACCCAGGGAACTTTGTAGTATTCCAGCGAACTACCTCTCTGATAGAATCTTCAGAGTAAAGCATGCAAATGAATACTCTGCCTTAAACTTTAAAATATAAATGCTAGTGTACCGAAAGGGAGTGTTCTTGGCCCTCTGCTGTACACGAGTGATTTACCATAAGAAGAACACACTGTTTTAGACACATTTGCTGACTATACTCCCATTTTGGTAACAGGGAAAACGGTACAAGAGTCTACATCAAAATTACAACGCAAATTCGTCCATTTCAACTTAACTTATATGCAGCTTGCCGGTCTTCCTAATCCGTGTCCAAATACTTTTCGGTAATCAAGCGAAATACCTCGAGATGACTCTTGACGTTAAACTTAAGTGGAAGGGGCACGTTAAAAAGAAACGTGCAGAACTTGTTATGAAATACGAAGATATGAACTGGCTTATTGGTAAACAGTTGAAGCTAAGTATTGAAGCTGCATGGATGAAGAGGAGGAAGAGAACACTCATCACCTTCTCTGCTCCTGCAGCGCTCTTGCCAGTCGTAGGTTCCTGCATCTAGGAGCCTACTACTTCAGCGACCGTAACGAGCTAAAAAGTGCCAGCATTGGCCAACTAAGTCGGTTCATCAGCAGCACCAACTGGTTCCAGCGTTAGGAGAAGTCAATCCGCGTGGTATCACAATGGGCCTACTCTGGCCTAAGTGTGACTGCTCTGCAGCAGTCAGCCACTACAACCTAACCTAACCTTAACCTAAGTATTGACAACCAATTGCTTGTATAAGCAAATCTTTAACCCTAATGGGACATATGGCGTACAAACTTGGGGTGGTACCAAACCAAGCAATATAAACATTATACAGACTTTTCAAAATAAGAGCTTATGACTATAGTGAATGCGCGTGGTATATCAGAAACGGTGATATTTCATTTTTTTTTTCATTTTCATTTATTTACTGATTTTATATCGCTGTACCTTAAGAATAATACATGTATTCTTTTGATAGTACAGGAATAATTCAATTAAGCATAAGATTTTAAATGACGTGTTTTAAATTATATACAATTATTATTAATGTTGGAAAAGTGTATGTTTGCAAAAAATATTTTAAATGACTGCGCACAAATGCATACAAAAAGAACAAAAACAGAAATTTTGGGGAATTATTTCAGTTCGGACGAGAGAAATGGGCGAAACAAGCGTTACAAAATTGTCTGTACTCGGTCTTTGACCGTACCTGTGAAGGTAGATGATATCCACAGTGATCTTGGAATTTTACGAGTCCAAGATGAAATTAAGAACTTCGCTTGTAAGTAGGCTTGCCGCCTGTAGGAGCATACAGACTCTGCAGTTTAAAAAAATAAAAAACTTGTGATGACGTTTTCGTAGGTGTATACAATTAAATGTTAAGGCCAGGTCGGGCCATATATATTACTGCCTCCTCAATGAAATCCTCACTAAGCACCTGCACCTTATCCCAGGCAACAAATAGCTCTTACTATTGCGCCTTCAGAGACATTTTTGACTTTTATGTAAAAAAATAAGTAGTCCATCTACAGTGCATTGCACGCAATTGTCAAAAGTGATGAAGGTCAATTTCAAAATCAGTAAGCATGTTACAAAAGCAAAACACAAAGGATCCACATCAAAATTTACACAAAATACTCCGACTTTATTGTCTCAAACTTTACACAACAGTGAGTCACTCGCTGCCGTTCAACAACTTGAACAAAATTGCTTCCTCGCCAAGTAATTGACTTCCATTATTCAGATTAATGTCTGCTTGAAAATAGGCATTGTTGAACCTGAATGGACCATTATACAATCCACTTAATTGCAACTACTTGCAGTGGACCATGAAAATGCTAATTACGCGCACAATAGCCAGAATTTTCGTTGTGCAAACTTGTTCTGGGGATTTTTTGACACCGGCAAACGTTTTTGGCTCGTAAAGGAAAACAATTAATAATTTTAGTGCAGACGTGTAGTAATCTCTGAATCTGCGGTGTTTTTTTTTTAAGGAAGTTGAGTGAAATTAACGTCGTTGATTCCCAATTTGTACGTAGTGTGCTTAAATTTATTTTATAAACACACGTGTAGACAGTCTCATGTGGATGTAGTAATTTCCTGCTTCGAGGTTGGTGGTGTAATGCGGAAGTGAAGACTTATTCTGGGAACGCACGTACGTGGTTTTTTCGTGGCTTGTCACGTTTTGGAGTGCACAGGGTGACAAGAGGTGCCATCTGAAAATGAATAAATTTTAAATATTTTTGCCTTAGTCTTAGTCTCACAATGTTAGTAATGGAATACCACATCAAGACAACAACTCAATAATAGTCTCTGTGCTGTCCACAATGAGTCTCTTGAATAATTTCCTCATATCTGGGTTCCGACTGCATTTCCTTGAATGCTAAACATTTAAGTGGGACTTGTCCTCAACTTATCCTCAAAGTGAAAGGTCGAATGGTGTTTGAAGCTTCCTTTGCGGCTATCAGTTAATGTTAGCAAATAGCAAAGATCGTGAGAATTTTGCATTTTTTCAACAAATAAACAGTATGTGGCGTCGTCCTAGTAGAAATGAGCGTCGCCTTCAACATCAAATTTAGACTTTTTAAGAACATGAACAGTGTGGTGGCCCTTGGCGTTGTGGGTATGTGCACCGACCCCAACATCGATGTCGTATGTACGATCCCTGGTCTGTGCGACAAAATTAATGTTCGCGACCCCCCCTCTTTCGAATCACTGACAATGCTCAAAGAGTATTCCTGCTTAGAAAAAGCTTCCCAAACTTCGCCGTTCGGAATCGGCATCAAACTGTAGGCCACATCCACTCATGCGAGAACGCAGTTCGGAGTCGGCATCAAACTGTAGGTCCCATCCACTCATGCGAGAACAATAGCGCGCACAACACGAGTGGTTGCTGAGAAGCTAGGCCTTGGCCCTCTACGGGCTGTACGGCCACCAATATTATTATTATTATTGACAGTGTTCAGAAACTTTCGATATAATAGAAGCTTTATTGTTGACGCTATCTTGCAACCGCTTATTTTTGAACTATATTCTTCTGCATGGCCTTTATAGTTTACCGCTCCAATCCGAGCCTCAATCAATTGGATCGATTCGACTGCTTCCAGTTGCAACTTAGTAGTAACTCAGACGGTCTTCTGTGACCTGGCTGGTAAACGAAGTGTCTGCTTGTCCTCCGTGATCAAATCACGTAAGATATTGGATCGCTAGACGCTTGGATACCCTGTGTAGATGATTGACAGAAAGGCCTCCAGTCTGTCACCTGCGTGGAACCATTTTTTCTAGAAGAAATCAATTACTTCCTTCGCCTTAAAATTTTCCGATGCCTCTGCACCGTAGAGTGGGAATATAGTGACCGTTGTTCAAAGTCAGTCTGACGAATACTCGCCCCTCTTCAGCCAAGGTGTCATCAGTTGGCCATTCTGTGAGTGATCTCCATACGAGCTCTCCAACTTTAATTAGCAGTACCAACCAACGTGCCACGAGCCTCATGTCCCCTCTGATTAATGAGCACCAAACGTATTCCTCTTCTTTTCAAATCGAAACTTAACCCTCTCCGTTGAGACTGTTGACAGGTTTTCCGATCTGAATTAACTCCTAAACTCGTCTACGAATTTGATTCAGAGTTACCTTCGGCAAGCTAGCGCATCGTCCGTCAGCGCTCCATAAAATATGTCTTAATTAGAGACCAACGTCTTTCGTTCATTAGCTGCTGCGAATGAGTGTTTTCCTCTCGGGGGGATTGTAATTAAAAATCTCTCATCAGCAGTGGATCATAAATCATTCGCCGATTATATTTAAAGCCGCCGTGTCATCCGGCCGAACTTGGAGAAAGTTTTCTTCCTCCTCCAATTCGAGCGCCATTTCTCCGAGCAACAATACGCATTTCGCACATATTTCTGCCGCTTGTTGGCACTCGATTATCACACACTTAGGTGGTAATCTTCGGCTTCAACTTTCCCACGTGAATCGACAACCTTTTCGTCGACGCACGAGTTTTGCCTCAAATTTCAGGAAATGCATTGTTATGACGAGTGTGCGCTTTTCGTGGCCGGTAATTCCCTGTTCGTGTAATCACTCTGTTAAGGCAATTCCGAGCCCGATCACGCGTGGCGAAGCATAAATTGATTTATGGGACTGCTCCAGATACACGCGCAAAACACAGTCTCTCCAGCTTACGGTTCGTTTATCTAAGATGACCATCATGCTGAATGCAAATTGTATAATCAGACGCGTTTCCCTTGATTTTGTGCCCAAGTCATGACCGTGATCTCTTGTGCAAAAATTATCTAGGACACAGATAGTCTGTCGACGCTGAGGACTGCTGCTTGACGGAATGGTGACAAAACGAACGTCGTTAGCGTGCGCATATTCGCTTCGCGTTGCAGCTTGCAAGCGTGTTAAAGTCAACTGTCAGTGCTTAGTTTGAAATTGACAGGCCGAACTGATGTGGAACACTAACATGAAACGCTCCGTACTTGCACGACGGGAACGTGAATGGAATCGCAAGCTAGCTACATAGTTATTAGATAAATGCGCCCGGATTAGGTTTCGGATCTAAGATTCCCATGGATTCAATAATTCAAGCGATCGCTTGATGGTCACAAACTCAATTACGGACGCGAGTGAAGGCATGATGATGATGATGACGGTTAGGGGCAAAAATGAGCTTTATCTCATTGCGGTCAATTGTTTTAGATTGAAGCTTCCCTTGTCTGGTCTCGGATGGATTATTCAAGGTCTTAACTAGGTTGTTTTGATGTGATGAACAGTCTGGTGGGCAAGGGAGTGTTGTAGTGGGTCGGAATGAACTTTTCTCTTCACCGTCTCAGAGAAACTTACTGCAATTGACTGCGGTGCTTTTTATAAGCATTTATTGGTTTATTTCTTCGTCCATTTGAAGTGGCTGTTAAAGTTTATTGCTTTGGTTGAGTAATCATTTTGAATTGTCATAAAACACTCCCCTTTTAGCCTCGCAGCGGTGTCGTTCTGAATTTGAATTTTAATTGCATCTTTAGTGTTTTTTTCGGCAATTTCTCGTATCTTCATGTTTTGTTGTTTTTGTGGTTCAGCGTTGAGAAAATTTAACGTTTTATATTTTGCCTTTGAAACTCTGCCATGGTTGTACACGATCCTGTGTTGTTGCACCACCCATGCAGATTCGTATCTATTGGTGTCATTGAATGTGATTTTTTAAATGCCCGTTAATTTTTGTACGCCTTTGGTGAATTGCATTCGTGTCAGATAAAGAGTCTGGCATGAATTGATGGATTTGAAAAATAAATGGCGTTGAATTGTGGTTTTTTGGGTACAGGGTGTTTTTTTTCCTCGTATGGTGGATTTTTATTGATTTTTTACTCATTTTTATACTCATTATTATTATTCATTGTAAGGCTTGGCTACTAAGGCAATTGTTGTTTAACCATAATTTGTGTGACTTTTGATATTATTTGTGGTTAAGTATCAGTAGGTGCTTGGTTAGGATACAAAGACTTCTTGTGATATTTTTAAGTTGTCATTTAAGACTGCGATTGGCTGTCCTTTCCTTTGTGTACCCCCATCAGGAGATCTTCACAGCATTCAGCCGAAAAGACACTTTCGCCAAAGCTGTACGTCGCCATCTTTGTTCGAAACACCTGTTCCTTAGGCGGCTCGACCAAAAACGAGCTCTCACAATACCGTTAAATAAATTGACAATCATACCACCGACCAAAGGGGAGCTGCAACTTATTCCTACTGTCGTATTTTTCATATCACTGGAAACCTAATTGAGCCTTTTGTGGAACAAATAAATTTGGGTTGTGGGTTCGATCCCTGGTCCTTCTTCTTCTTTGATTGGCGCATCACTGTCCGGGGTAGACCTGAGCCTCAACCAACATGCCTCTCCAGCCAGCACGATCTTTCTCCAGCTGCGCACACCAAGTTGGTTGAGGTCCTTTGGTGCGTCCTTGCGTGCGCCATCTTGTGCGAGGACGTCCTCTGTTGCGGTGTCCCAATGGCGCGGTATCAAAGACTCTTCGGGCCGGAGCTGTGGTGTCCATCCGCTCTACATGACCTAGCCGCATCAAGCGTTGGATCCGAAGACGCCTAACTAGGTGCATTCCGCTGTACAGCCCGTTTCTGCGGCCCATTGTGACGCTCTCTCCGAGACGATGTTGTGCGTCCTTTCGTGATGACAGAATGTACTTTGTTTTTCCCTGCTTTACCGCTAGACCCATTTCAGCCGCTTCCGCTTCAATGCCAGCAAACGCTTCATTGGCGGATTTACGTTTGAGTTTCTCACGATCTTCTCAAGTGTGATGTTGAAGAAGTCACATGACAGCGTGTCGCCTTGCCTCAAACCTCTTTTGACATTGAAGGTCTCGGTGAGTTCGCTATCGACCTTGATTGTGCAGCGAGAGTTCTCCATCGTCATCCTGCACAACCTGATGAGCTTGGCAGGAATGTCAAAACTAGAGATGGCGTTATATAGCTCGTCTCTATGCACACTGTCCTACGCGGCCTTGGTGGGTCTCGATAGGCATATCTTGAGTATTTTCCAGGATCTGCCGAAGTGTGAATATTTGATCGATGGTGGACCTCCCAGGCCTGAAACCGCACTGATAAGGACCTATCAGGTTGTTGAGAAAGTGTTTCAGGCGTTCACACAAAACGGCAGAGCGTATCTTGTACGCGATGTTAAGAAGACTGTTCCCTGGATATTTAGCGCAGTCTTAGAGGTCTCCTTTCTTGTGGACCGACAAACGATGTCTGGTCCGTACGACAAAAATAACGTACTACTACACTTCTAAAAGAGTATTCCTGGCTAAAAAAAGGCTCTCAAACTTGGTCGTCCGGGTTGAACGTAACGTGCATCTGCCAAATTCGTCGTAATAGTGCATATTCCTTTTAATTGCAAAAATGTAGGGAACATACAGAATTATTACAGGCTGTGCTGAGTATTATTCATAATAAATTGTCGTAGACGAACCTCTGTGACTGTCAAACTGTGACTGAAAAATGGCCTCAACATCGTCTCATCATCATCCTCTGACTCGCATGATCCACTAAATGGCTCGCAGGGTTACAGCACGTAATAGAGACCGAACACCAGGCAATTCCATCCTCTGTCATCGACTCTTACTCATCATTATTGGGAGTTTTTGGTCTTGGTCCAACCATCTTGTCCTGGTTCTGCCAAGGTGTCGTCCGACGGAGTAGCATTTAAATGACGTCTATCTGAAGTCTATTCTATTGCCTGTTGCACTGTTAAGTGCATGTCGTGTTTCTCTGTACTCCCACTTAATGGCTCATTCGTCCATTGGCCGGTTGCTTCTTCTACCATCTTCGGGCTAAGCTTCAGGTCCTAGTCTGGTGACTGCTCGCATACTGCCACCATTCAGGCCTCGCTCCAAATGGAACCTGAATGTCATCCAAATCTGAATGCCATCCAATACAAAGGCCATGCTGTACATGCATACATCATTGTTATTGTTAAAGTTCTTCTTTGAATTCAATAAAATATTTCTGACCTCATTGACGACCAACACCTCTCCACACAAACTCCAAACCATCACCTGTACCTCACCTGCAACAGACACTGTCATGCACGCGATATTCTCACAACGCCATATTAAATCACCTATGCCCCCGCCCCCTCCCCCGTTCCTCTGAAACAAAAATAAACGAAAACTTGTTTTCATGACCATAAATATAAGTTTTAACAGAATAATTGCACTCTGATGAGTTTGACTCATGCGACTGGCTGTGCTCCCCCATGCGGTGGGTACGTGCGCTCACTTACCTCGTTGAGTCATGCATGTGTACACATTCAAATTGCCGCCATCGATTGTGAACAGAAGATCGCCGTGGTGTCATCCTGGAACACACCAGATAACACTTCAACTCCCCACTCTCCCCTTACAGATCAAAAATGAAACTCTTTTGGCCAGACTACAAGGAAAGCTATTCCATAGCTCATGACAGAACTCCTTGCCTTCGATGAGTGTCCAAGCTCAACCAAAACACTAATTCTACGATAAAATGTGAGCTCGAACATTTGAAAAGTGCACGCAAAAGTTATCTTTCTAACAAGGAATATCCCGTAACACGAAACCAAAGAAAAAAAGAATTAAACTAAAATTAAACCAAGAAGAAATTGTAAATAACACAAGCATCTGTAACCAAATAAGAAGAAACAAAACGAACGCAACGAAATAAATTTAAACAAATAATCGATCCAAGATATTCATTTAATTATGTCCGAAACCGAGGTTATTGACAAGCCCAACGTTGAGTCCTTCCTGCAGTATGGCAGCGGGAAACCACCACCGATTGTCGTTGTGGTCGGCGATGGCCGCAGTCGTGTGCGACGTGTTGTCAGAACGGCTACACGTCATGTGACGGTAGTTAGTTATTCGACTCGACACAAGGAAACCCGTACCCACACTTCACACCATGTGACGACTGTAAGGTAAGTTTTGCAAAAAAAAAAAACTATAATGGTTGCTAACTGATTGATGTGGGACTGTGTGTTGTGCTGAGGTGACCGCATACTGTTCGGGGAATTAGCCGCAAAAAAAAGTGTACCAATATGGAAGGCGTGTGTGTGTCACTGCACACGGAGATGTACGTGGTTCATTTTGTCGATTGTTTTCATTAGTTCCCACAGCCACAGGGGCGGCAAGTGTGGGAGTGCTGTTTTTAAATGAAGAGGATTGACTAAATAAGAGGTGGTTCCTCAGACCATGTTTGTTAGGAGATTTTTTTCTCTTAAATTCATACAATGGAAGCACATTTAACTTCGTTAAGTCCTCTTTTTATAAATAAATTATAATTATAAGCGGAGGTAGTTAAGGCAAGTCATGTGACCCAGACGTTCGTTGACTTCACGGCTGCCGCTGGGAATGTATTTTTGATCTGCGCTGTCTCTCTCACTGAGACTTCTCTCGATCTGAAAATAAGTCTCCAATAAATCGGGTAGAAAATCAGAAGTGTTATTCCCTTTTGGAGGGTAAACATTGTTTTTCATTAAGTGCGCGGAAGAAAAACGCCAGCGAGTTTGTTTAGCTGAGTAAGGAAAAGAGGCGTATTTTATCGAGGTCTGAATTTCTTCACACTTGGATTTCGATTCGCAATATGTTGACATCAGCTTCTCAAAACATCTTGTCAAGACTTCCCTTTGTCCGCGATCTATGGACTGATGTACTGCATGTGATGCTTCTTCCTCCAGGCAAAGCTTTAAAGCATCAATTTCACGGGATTCTCTCTTTTTCAGATGATACTTGTAGCACCCGTGGTGGGCCGTGTCGTTGTAGGTACATATATGCGTCGACCTCCGACCCACGACCCGTCTATCCCTGTTCTGAGCGACAAAGCCAAAGAGTATATCTGTCTAGAAGAAGCTTCTCAAACTTGGCCTTTGGGATTCGGCATAAAACTGTAGGTCGCTTCCACTCGTGAGAGAACAATAGTACGCACGACACTAGTGATTGCTCACAAACTAGACGCAGGCCCTAACGGGTTGTAGCGCCACCCATATTATTATTATTTCTTGAAGTACCCACTACCATTGTAGAAAAAATGCACAAAGCTGTTTTATTTTCGACATTTGACAAACGTGCGTTGCCATGTGACATAGTTGGTAAGTGCATCGACGATTACGCTGCGGATTTCCCTTTCAATCTCTGAAACGAAGAGTTTTTCTAACTCTTTCACCGTCCAACGGCAAGCTACTTGCACAAGTTACAACGAATTGCTTGTCTTGGGAAAAAACAGATGCCACTACCTGTCCCACAACAGCTCTAGAAGCTATAGTTGGGCTAACACCTTTTACGGATCTTTGATATTAAGTTAGCTGTCATTACGTATTCTACACCATATTATTAAGGACGCCGGAATACAAATATATTAAGACAGTCGGGCAGCACTCAAGGCCAAGGCTCCAAAAGAAGTGGCGCTTCTATGCACTGCAATCCCTGGCAAGACACGACAAAGTGAAATTTAGCTAGGTCCCTGGACACAGGGTGGTTGCAAGCAACGAATCCGCAGACACGCTTGCGAGAGCTGACTCAGAATCTGCGTTCATAGGTCCCGAACTGTGCTGCAACATCAATTGGACAGTAGCTACTACACTGATTAAAGAATAGGAAAACAAACTTCTTTCAAACCAAATGGACTAACTCTGAAGTTCTTAAGCAATCCAACCTTTTATCAGACCTTATAAGGAAATATATATATGGGTGGCGCTACAGCCCATAGAGAGCCAGGGCCTAGCTTCTCAGCAACCACTTGTGTTGTGCGTACTATTGATCTCTCACGCGTGGAAGGGACCTACAGTTTTACGCCGACTCCGAACGGCCAAGTTTGAGATGCTTTTTCTAAACAGGAAATACTCTTTGAGCATTGATTTGAGCATGTGACTCGAAAGAGGTGGGGTCATGTAAATTATTTGTGTCGCTCAGAGCTGGATTCGAACCTGCCACGTCGAGGTTGGGGTCGACGCACATACCCACAACGCCACGGGCCACCACCCTTATAAGGAAATACTGCATAAAAAAAATAAGAAGTTTTTGCTGGTTACTGTGGCCTGAATTACCATTTTAACAAATATAAATATAACCTGTTTCAAGACAAGGCTTGTCGACTATTCCTCGCAGAGGATGAGACGTCTGAGCATGCTCTGTGCGAATAGCCGGCATTAATATGTTTCAGTAAACAGATACTTCAGTGGCTTTTAAAAACTCCACTAGAACGGACATACTCCCTTTTATAAGGGAAGTCCTTTGAAGTAAGTCCAATCTTTCGGTAGGAAAGATCTCATCAGGCCGCTTTGTCACTGCCAACACATCATGCATTATATATAAGAGGAAAAAACCTACAGTTCTACCTCTTACGGGTGACTACCAACATTTAAGAAGTATACCTGATTACTAAACGAGTAAACGAATCGACATAGAACTGAGTTTCCCATCCTCTGACGTAAAAGTCGATGTTTCTTATTCACTGCATTGCAGTGGTTTACTTGTATTCCTAAAAATTATTGTATCCTTTTCCACATCAAAGAACGAAAACTATAACGATTGCATCAAAACATTTAAAGTAAGTACGGCAAATGTGGCCTACGTGGGTTATAGGGCCCACCACTGTCTTTCCCAAACTCAATCACACAGCAAAATAAAAACAAGTCGTCCAAAATGGCTTAGCCTCAGTCTTTCGTGGTGAGTTTAGAGGGCGACGGACTTGAGAGTTATACGGAGTATTTCATTTTTTTCAACTGTCGTTGTAATTTTTCGTAATTAGGTACGTTTACGATGTTTCTTATTCACAACGCTGCAGCGGCGTACTTGCATTCCTTCCAATTATTGTATCCTTTTCCACATCAAATCGTCTGAGAGTGCACGCACTTTCTGAGCTAATGTCGTATGCACTGCACTTAACCTTCCCGCGATCTTTGGAACATTTTCGACCGATCTTGGTATAAAAAGTTATGTGGTGGACTTGATGTTTCTTGACTTTTTCTAAGGACAATAAATAGAGGCTTAGAAAATTATTTTGAACTTTGTTTCATACAAGGCGTTGCTGTCCATAAAGTTTAGCTGTCAGAGACCTACAAATACAGTGGATTCTCCCTTAGTCGAATTTTCAAGCGATACCATGATTTGTTCGAGTTAGAAGGAGTTTTGGAAAAATTCGAGTTAGAGAGAGAAAAAAAACGAAAACAAAACTTTTGACCATACGGTTTACTTTGCAAAAATTTCTTAACATTTAACTTTCAATCTTGTCAATTGATCTAACTACCAACTGAATACCTCTACTGAGTTTTTTAGTTTTAACTGATTTTCATGTTCCAACTGGTATTTCATAAAAATATATTGGATATGGGTTGAAGAACAACGCACTTCCGACGATTGAATAAACCGCTTTTACACGATCAAGATTTTACTCACAATTTTTTTTCAAATTCCAATTTTATGGGTGCACGTCACTATTAATGGGGGAAATTAAGGGAGCTGTGATTCTTGCCCAATTCTTCCTCTTTCCTTACTTTCACACACATGCGTCGTGTCTTTCTCACATGTGTGTAGCATGCGTCCAAGAATAAAGAAAATCGACTTAAAGCAAAAAGAGGTAAAGAATCGAGAGAATGTGTTCGAGTTAGACAGAGTTTCGGGGTTTGACTTAGAGAGAGTGTTTTTGTATGGAAAATAAAAGAATGCTAAAATATGGCGAAGAAGTTCGAGATAGGGAGAGCCCACTGTACACAAAAGAAATATTTCAAAACCTATGTTGTCACTTGGGTAGGCCTCTAAGCGTGACTATCTACGTCTTGCCAGAGTACTACAGACGCAGAGGAGGTGATTGGTAGTTTCTATTTCCTCCACCTCCAGCTTCTGTAGAAGTTATTGTGTGCGACAAAAGCTAACGTTTCATCTCAACTTCTGCAGATGCCATTGTATGCGACAAAACCTAACGTCATATTCATTTCGTAGTTTTGATTTTTCGTTTCTCTACAGTCTACACATTGCATAAACTGTTAGCAAACTTCATATTTCCATGAGAGACGTCAAAAAGAACATACTCAACCTTTCTTGAGACAACTCTCATTCCTTCGCTGTCTTGTAACGTTACACAAATATTACAATCTAAGGCCTCAGCTGTGTAATATTTGCGACCTCAAGTCAAATACGAAGTACAGCATTCATGTCTTTCCGCACAATTCGCAACGCATACCTCACACATTCGTTGTCGTTTCAAAGAAGAGATTTCGTTGAACAGACAAATGAAACGCTGTAGTTGACTGGGTGCAGCAGTTATGACAGGGTAACACAGCTTATTTCACGGTAAACAAACTCTTCACTTTGCGCGACGCAAACAAGCACTCCGTGTTTCATACGGAAATAGACACGCACAAAAAGAGCAAACCGTCAACAAATATTATGGCGTGTTGTCCTCTGCAAGAAAGAGCAGAAGAATTTACGTCAGCTGCCATGTATCAGCGCCTATCAGTTGGCAGGTGCTGTCATTAAAATTCCCCCCAACTTGACAGACAGAATGAAGGTGGATTTGGAAAAAATACGCATTGCACTGCATATTGTGCCGCGTCTATTTTACCATCCCGGACAAAGGACTTTGAAGCAATTAACAACCTTATCTTGTATGCAGCTTAGCAGCGTACCCCTGACCGTCAATGAAAAAAGTCAGCGATATCTCAGGACAGGAACCTCCATGGACGTAAATTTGTATAAGGCTTCAATGAAGCACCAATAATGTCAGCCGTCATACCAAAACGGGCAGGGCTTCGCAATTGTAGACCCGCAGCAGCGCATCCTTCGCCTGTAGTGGACACCAAACCTTGTCATGGCAGCCATGTCAGGGAACTCTGAAGCAAACGCACTTGCAGACTTCAATGCCTTTATGATGACAAGTTCTTCTTCCATAGATTGCACGAAATGACATCCTGCCCAACGAACAACAAGTGGGAAACATGAACTATCCCTTAATCTGAGCAAAGCTAGAGACCAACCAGCTGGGGACCTTACTTCTATAGGGGTCATGAGTGTCGCTCTCTAAAAGCAGAGAATGCGAAAAGACTCGACACCTTCCGCAGGGACTTCTGTAGAAGTTGTCTTTATGCGGAGAAAATGGAGAACATCTTCTGAGACCCCGGTGGCTCTTCAAGTCTACTATTAGTGACTAAAGCTGGTTGTCTTTATTCCCTCGTGACCTTTTATGTTTCAACTTAAATCAGTCTTCGTGCTTCAAGGCATGTGGATTTAACCTGGAGCTGTCATCGTGGTTCCACAATGGACCTCGTAGTGGTGCACTCTTAAGCTACTTTTCTGGTGATTCCATCTCTGTCCACCAATATACACAAATTTGTACTCGCAAAAAATAGCGCGCAGTTTTTTGACACCTAGTCGATTTCGAAGACAATTTACAACTTTCTAAGCACGACTATGACAACACGTTGGACCCATTTGAATCAGCTAATGGGAACAACTTGCAACTGTAGCAGAGCACAGCGCAACCTAAGTAGATCTTGAACACTCAATTACGCCTATTCACGTGAACCTGTGGCTCATGCTGGGCCGTGACTAACAGTCTCGCTATCCGCCATCGGATATGTGCATTTCAATTCTCAGGGCGATGCTAATTTGGATGAATTTTCCGCTCAAGTCGGACACATTATGCATGCATCAGCCGTGAGTATGACTGCGATGCCGATCTCTAGATATTCATACCCGGCTGACATCTGAATGACTAGTTAATCACAGGCCATCCAATTATGGGGATCTCAGTTTTATATGCAAGCCACCTCTAACCTTGGGGGTTTACATTGACTTTGTGTTACATTCGATCGTCCGTTCGATACATTCCTGCTCACCTACTCAACTTTTCTAATTTCAACACATTTTTTTCTTCTCTTTCCAGGTAAGCAAATCGAAACTTAAGGAAACCTGATCAAAATGGTATTTGCTTTGATATTTGGGTAAGACGACGCTACACACATGAAGTCACACGACTGAGATGGACTTTTATCTGAGGTTGTATTTTATTTTCAAAACTGAATCCATTAAGTCTCTTGTTGATGAGCTTATTACTCGAGATTCGGGCTATAAAACAACAGATTCGTGTGATGCAAAAATTATTTGCGAGCAAATCTAGATTACGTTCGGCGAGAGGGCATTGCATCAAGAAGTGAAAGTACGATAGCAAGGGCATTGGATTTATTATATCCTTGCGATCGTATATTGTTAAATTGCAACATTGCCTGTGATGGCGGTGGTAATCTGTTGAGTGGCTTGAATTTTTTATGATTTTATGGTCACATTTGCGAAGTGATCGGCACAGAGTTTGAGAAACACTGAAGTGAATGTTGGGACAGTGAATTTCAGCAACTTGCTTTGCTTTTCCCATAAAGTGGCGATACCTTTTTTCGATGAATCAATTAAAAGGTGGATGTATCTTTGTATTTAAAAAGTGACTTAAAGAGCAGCTCGCTGCATGCATTTTATTAACTTTTAAAATTGATTGGTCAAGAAAAAAAAAAGTTGCTTGTTTCCTCAGATTTTGTTTGCTCTCAAATTTATGTGTATTTTACAATAGTTTTTATCGAACACCTCTTTTTTTGAGTTACTGGCCTCTGTTACCGTGCCCTGATTACATTATCATTTTCCTGTATTTAACTATTCGGGAAGAGCTGAACATTAATACCATAAATGTTTTAAACCTGCCTTAAGTTAGCCGAGACCGCACCATACTTCCAACACTTCATATAAAACTCTGCATAATGAAACAGTTTTCAAGGCGGGGAAAAAAGCGGTGAATGTTTCAATTTTCTTTTCCGCAAGCTCACAGGATTAATTACCTTCTTATTTGAAAGGATTCTATTTTTTGTCAAATCAATGACTGAAGTCGAGTGCAAAACATGGACTTCTTTTACTTTGGTTATGAGTAATTTCTTTGGCAAAATTCTCCTTCTGTACTCGCCAAAAAAAGAGAGAGCATGGAGATGTTCGTCTTAAACTGGAATCTTTTTCTTCTTCTTAAGGCATACAGGCCAGGGTGAATCTGAGCCTCAGCCAACATGCCTCTCCAGCTCGCACGATCCTTTTTCAGCTGCCTCTAATTTCGCAGGATAAGTTGGTTGAGGTCCTTCTTGTGTGCGCCATCGGCTTCGTGGTCGTCCTCTATTGCGTTGTCCCACTGGTTCGGAGTCGAAGACTCCTCGGTCTGGAGCTGAGTTGTCCATACGCTCTACATGGCCGTACAGTTCGTGGTTGAATCTTTTTCTCCAGAAACCTTTAACGCAAACAGGACGAAGATTAAACGCAGAACTTTTCTCTCGAAGAGTCCAAGTGCGCCTTCATCCGCTCCAGGCTTCCACGCCATAGAGCAGAACAATGTGAGCTTGGTCTTTCAAGAGAGGGCTCTACTACTCAATTGCCACTTGAGCCCAAAGAAACAGCGGTTGACAAGAGTGTTTCGGCGTTTAATTTGGGTATTGATGTTGTTCGTACTATTAACTTGGGAGCCAAGGTAGATGAAGTCCTTTACTACTGCTGCCTGTGGTGACCTTCTGACCGAGTCGTCGATGTTGAGTGTACTTTCTTGATGACAGCATATACATCATTTTCAATTTCGTTTTTTCTATTACTGGGTATTTTTATGTTTTGCAAAACTCAGACGCTGGAGGCCGATCTTCCAGAATTCCGTGCACCGCTAAACCCATTTTTGCCGCCACCGTTTCAAATACCAAACTCTTCAATAACGGCTCGCTGATTTCGCCCAATCACGTCAATGTCTAAATGTTTCTAAACTGGAATACATACTGGAATAAAATCCCACTGCAAAAACTGTCATTTTGGATCTGAAGTCACGCATACTACTTTTTTCACACACATTGTTACAAGGTTTGGACCCGTGTCAATTTACGTTTTAATATATCTGAAATTTTATTTAAAAAACCCTGTCAAACGAAATCAAAGGGGAAGAGATGAGTAAGTCAGCTATCTCTATAATACCTTCTTTGGTACTCGCTTTTGGACAAATTTGCACAAAACCTAGGTGATTTTAGTGAGGAGCAGAGTGAAAGATGCCGCCGGGATCTTTGGACAATGGAAGAGCGTTGTAAAGGGCGATCGGGCTTGGTGGCACTGCTGGAGTTTGTAACGAGATCTACCAAAAGTCGTCATCGAGTAAATCGTATACCAGATCATTTAATGGGCTTCAATAGAAATTTTTACAAAATGTATGAAATTTTTTTATTTTTAGTCAATATTTGAAGACAACATGACATTCAAAAAGGAGAACTGTTAGCAATCTCCCAGTATTTTTGTTTATAGCCAGGGCCTTAGAAATGCACTTCTGCTTTGTGTGGCGCTGTCCGGGGTGGACGTTGGCTTCAACCAAAAAGCCTCTCCAACTAGCGCAATCTCTGGCTAGCTGTCTCCATTTTCGCACACCAAGTTGGTTGAAGTCCTTCTTCACTTGGGAGCTTCACCTTAAACGCAGGCGTCCTCTGTTGCGATGCTCACAGGTTCGGATTCGAAGAATCTTTGGGCTGGAACTGAGTTGTCCATACGCTGTACATGGCTCAGCCACCGTAGGCGTTGGATCCGTAGACGCTTAACTAGGCTCATGTCGCTGTACAGCCCGTACAGTTTGTGGTTGAATCTTCTTCTGCAGAACCCTTCAACACCAAAAGGACCAAAGATCGCACGCAGAACTTTTCTTTCAAAGAGACCAAGGATTTCTTCATCCACTTTCGAGATTGTTCATGCCTCCGCGCCGTATAGCAGGTCTGGGATGATCAGTGTCTTAAATAGAGTCGACTTGGTCTGGTCCACCGATTAATTGCCTCTTGAGCCCAACGAAATAGCGGATTGTGAGAGTTATCCTACGCTTGATCTCGGTACTGATGTTATTAGTGCAATTTACTCCGGAGGCTAACTTGAACTACCTTGAAATTATAACTGTTCCTTGTGACGCTCTGTGCAAGATGTCAATTTTGTGTCCTTTCTTGAGGACATCATGTACTTCCTTTTGCCATCATTCACCCACAGACCCACTTTAGCCGCTTCTGTCTCAATGTCACAAATGCCTTATTGACGGCTCTCTGACTTCTGCTAATCACGTCAATGTCATCGGCGTATGCTAACAATTGCACGGAATTCTGGAAGATCGTGTCTCTGGTGTTGGTGTGTGATTTTTGCAAAACATAGAAATACCAAGTAACAGAAAACACAAAGGAAACAAAACTTGTGTTGGCCACATGTTACATACTTTTCTTACAATTTGAGATTACAACTAGACTTTAAAAATGAAGGTGTTGGCTCATACAAACCCAACATTGTTCAATTGGAAATTAAAACATCGGTTTTGTGTCATTGCTTTTGCTAATCTTGGTCGTTGTTAGGCGTCGTTGGGAAGTTCTGCCCATTTGTCGCGCTGAGGTTTTTGCTTGAGAGAGAAATTTTGTTTCTCAGGTTCCTGATAGCCTCGTTGGGATGGTTGCTGATGTCTAGCAGCTGTTTTCTGAACAGTGTCACTATGTAATGTTGCAAGGGAGTGGTGCGTGCTTCGTCCTAGAGCTTCTCCGTCCGGTTTATAGAAATGGTGTGCCATATTGGGAGGCCCTGGGTTACAATGTGCCTATTAGCTGTTTGAAGAGCGGAAGTTTTGTCCCCTGACTCAATCTCTTTTGCTTACGCATCAAAGGATAGATGCGATAGAAGCCTAAGTTGGCATTCTTTATGGTCAGTTTCGGATAGCTATTGAATTTCAACCTTTCCGTGATGTTAATCCCGAAATACTTGGTCTGTTTGTTGGTAGGTACCATTTGGGATCCCTACATTTATGCTCCGACATTCGGTTGCGGACCTGCATCCACCTCGGCATGGCTTCTCAAACACATAAGTACCCATTTGGCAGCATTTACTTGAATATCCCAATTGGCGTAGTAGTGAAATTTCTTCTCTTTCTGAATTTCGACTCATTGCTTGGTGATTTGTGGTGACGCCGAGCTGGTAATATATTATAACACCGCTGCATTGTTCCCCATTTGCAGCCACTAAGCCCACACCTACAGCTATGCAAACAGAAAAGTACTAGCAACCAACAAAACTCCCACCAATTTGTCCACTCCAACTAAAAGTATGCAATGAAAATTAAAAAAAAAATAACGTCTCACGCCACATTAAATTCCCTCCGCCATCACCCATTGCATACTTTCCAGCAACCACACTAGTTCATTGGTTCATGCACAGACTGGGGAAAAAAAAAGAATGAGGGAAATTTTCATTAAAGATTCCCTCGCACTTTGTCAAAACATAAACAAATGAAATTAACAGCTAATTACCGCCGTCACAGTGCCTCGGTTAGTCTCCGCCGTCTGCGAGCGATTTTAATTAAAAAGTAAACAAAACAGTAAACATTCTTACGCCCTTTTTGCATAAAATATCCTCGAACCAGCCACTGCATGTGGCCACCACTACCGCCGGCTGAGTTAAGTAAATCCCTTGAATAATTTACTCCTGCGACAGAGGAATCTGGATAGATGCCAGCGAGAAGGTGAAACGAAGACTCACAGCGAGCCATTCTCCGAAGTCAGCGACACAGGAAGTCAAACTAAATGAGCGCTGCGTTGGTGGTGCATAGTGCAACGTTAGTTTCGTAGCAACGTCCTGATTTGATTCGCCTCGGGCTCTTGGAATAAACTTGCACATAAATTTCAAAAATCCCCTCTCTCTGTGTCTCTCTGTGCCGGGCTTAGTGCTGCTAAGCACAGTCGGATGGGTGCATTTTCGCGACGTCGGGCTGCATGAATATAAATGTCGCGCCCTTCGGTCGCAGCTTACTTAGCCATGTTATCGTGTCAAGGAGGAGGGCAACCACTGTAATTGGGTCGTTGCGGTGGAGAGCAAAATATTTACTCTGCAATTCACAAACAGTAACATTTTCACACATCAATCTCCGCGAAGATGCTCAAATTTGCATTCTCAGTGAATCATCAAGTGACTTTTAATTTATTTCGAATGGTCTCGGTATACACAGGCGCGGGCGGTGCTTCGGAGAAAATCCACACCGCTCGGCGCTGTGAATAAATTTGAATTGAAAAAGAATGCATTTGTTTTAATTGCTTGACTTCCCTTCGTTGAAGTGTGTGCAGCAGGGAAAAACATCTGCTCCGGTGGACTGGGGTACACTTTTCCAATTCCCGCTCTGTTGTCACACTCCGAGCGGGTGGTGGCCTTTATTTTTCTTTCCTTCTCGGACATCAATCTTTCAACGATACACACACACAAAAAAGAAGGAGAAGAAAATCCTCAGAAAAACGTTAAGTTGATCCTTCCTTTCGTGTGCCATATGCCCAGGCCTGCACCGTGCTGCTGGTGTCTGAACAATGAAATCCGATCGGATCCACCTTCATCGCTCATTGACATCTCTTGTGTAAGAATTGGGTACGGCTGTGTGTGCGGGTGTCCTTGTGTCGTCCTTAAAATGGAAGAAAGTAAAACGAATTCGAAAGGAATGAAAAATGAGATTCGTTTGTGTCCTTGGATGTCGCATAAAACGACAGGGACTGCCCTTGTCTTCGGAAATGGGACAGTGGGTGACGAAACTTGGGTGTCCCTCTTTCTTCGGAGTGAAAGGCAAATGCAATTTGATGTAGTTTTGAGATTTCCCTTCAATTGTCACTGACCAGACCACAAAACGACAAGATGTCACATAATTGTCCTTGACTGTGAAGGAGAACCCGCTGGTTGTGGAATTTATAAGAGAGTTGTTGCAGTTGTCCTGGGCAGCACTTGTTCATTCTTCAATCAGTACATAAATCAGTTTTCTCGCTCAGGTCAACCATTAAATCATTTAATTTGTTCGATTCTCATCTTCAGCAGCCGGCTTCCACACACTTTTGGCGTCATTTACATGAGCTTTGGCCTCCTTCGGTGATTTATTTTGATCGATCATCACCGATCGACCTAGTTTGTGGCATGTTCGTCAATTTTACGAGCCCTTCCCACAGCAGTTATTTCTTAGTGACTAGTGATGTCATTCTGTTTCTGCCGAAGCACCAAACTTTTACTAACGCAACATCTGTTCTGATGATCGCGCTAAAATATTCAAACACTTTCTTTAGCAAAGGTCATCTATTGAATTTTATTTGTAACAAAGAAAATTCGTCGGAGTCTTGAAATTTGATCTAGATTGGTGGCAAGTTTGCCGAGTGGTGGCTGCCTGCCTGAACTGTCAACATTCAAATATCACTTCCATAACCTTTCACGAGAAAAAACAATGGAAGTTGTAAAGTAAATACTTTTACGGATGTGCACAACGTCCTGAAATAGAGCAAATTAACACTCAAAATAATGAACGTTCGGGGAATATGGTGGTGGGGAATTTGACGTGCTCGCCATAGTGGGTATGGACGTCAATTCGTACGCCGGGTTGATAGGTTCAGTTCGATCTCGCTTCATTTCTATCCAGTTACTGACCAGAGATTATAATTTGAGTCTGCATATAAACTAAAGACTTTGTTTTTCCGTTTTACTTGCTCCTATGAGGAAGTTTGTTCTTCTCAGTGGTGGCAGGTTCAATTGCTGTCGGTGGTGTCAGAATAGAATACTCTATAATAAAATAAACTATAATAAAACTGAGTTGAGCTAGCGTCCGCTTGTAAAAAAAAGTTCCACCAACACCGACGTCTTGGATAAAACATCTCTATAGACAGCTATAACTTCGAATTAGTTAACGGCTCTGTCTACCTAGGCTCTGAAGTTAATACAAGCAATGACACTGTCGTCTAGATAAAACGGAGGATCACGCTGGCCAATCGCATTATTTTCGTACTTGGAAGGCCACTGAGGAATAAAGTCATCTCTTGAAGAACCAAGATATTCCCATGATAGTCGCAGTCCTGCTGTACGGCACTGAAGCATGGACACTAACTTAAGCGGACGAGAATATTTTTGGTCGCTTCCAGAGAAAAGGCCTCCGAATTATCTCCGGTCCCTTATGGACGGATGGTGTTTAGAGACGAAGTGTACGGGTACAGCGACATCCATCTGGTAAAAGTTCTAATCTCTCGTCTAAGATGGCTCGGTCACTTAGAGCGAATGAACATTAACGCTCGGAAAGTCTTCGACTCCAACCCCGAGGGACAGCGGAGGAAGATCACGGCTCCAGTGGCGCACGCAACTGGACGGGGACCGGAATATTTTGAACGTGCGTGGCTGGAAGCAACTAGCCTTGTGCTAGTGCGGGCTAGATGGAGAGGCAATATGGCTGAGGCCCAGGTCCACCCCAAACTGTAGTGCCAGCCAAAGAAGAAGATAAAGCGTCCGCCTGTTTGCTCACCTTGAAGTGTGCTTGCCTTGAGTGTGTTAACATTTATATCTGTAGGCATCCTTCTCCTTGTGAGAACACGCACAACACGAGTAGTCGCTTTAGACAGTATGCCAAGTCCTATCAATAGCTGCTCTACGGTCCGAAGAAAGCCATGGCCTAGCTTCTCAGCAAACACTCGTAATGTGCGTGTTATTGCTCCACATAAACTTATAAAACTTTTTTACGATTTCAAAGCGAACAAAATGCAGAAAAAATACCGAAAAAAGGGAATAATCATAAAAAATGTGTGCGGGAGGAAGGGTGACCAAAATATAGGTAGCTGCTCACTTAATTTAATAGAAAATGTTGCCTCTGAGACGATAATGGCAGTTTTATGCTGACTCCGAACGGCTACCTTTGTTTGCTTTGAGACAAAATGGCTATCACACAGACCACGGATCGAACTAGGCGTCGAGGTTGAAGCGACACGTCCATCAACCAATTACCTTTCTATTCGCAGACTTCCTTCAATAACCAGCTAGCTTTAAGAAGGCTAAACATTTCAATGCCCACCTCATGTGACGTACAGAATACGGGCAACTAAACTCCCTAGCCATACAGGACCTCCTCTCTCCTACTGAGAGGGAACCTGCATCTAACCATCTTTTAAAGATACCTACAGTCAAAACAACCAGTCACCAGTGATTTGAAGACACCACGTGCCTCATTTCAGAACAGATTTGACCACACTCATCCTCAAACATTCACTTCATCTGCTTGGCTGCTTTGCACACGCTAATTTGACAGCAAGTCCTATCGGTCTCTCTTTTCTGACTACAATCCCAACGATTGCGATTTTTCGTCATTGTCACTTATCGGCGTCAAAACAGGACACCACGCAATAAGGACGAAGAAGAGACATCACTTCTGCTCGTCTAGTGCCGTCGCCAAGGAACACTTGGGGGTCTATTTGTTCGGCGAATTGAAAAAGACGAGTTTCAGCGTAAGCCAGCTGCCGCTTCATTGAATGCGGCAAGTGGATTTAGAAGTGGCCCATATCCGATTCTCGAGCTAGATTCAGAACAGTATCGTGCAAAGCCGAAACGAAGAACTCAATGACATGACAAGGCAAACCGGCGCACAGGGGGCTGAGTGCGAAAAACAGGTCTCTGGAAAAAGTCTTAGATACTACATCATTCTTGATAGTTACGAACCTTGTTTAGCATTATGTTATAAGGCTCGTTCATATAAGCGCCAAACTGCGAACGCGAACTTTCGGAAAGTTCACTCACCCTTTTCCAGAAAACGAAACCAAAAAGTTATATTTCTTGGTACGCAAAAAGATTGTAACTGAATTATCGGGTCCCAACAAAAGTTAGTTTAAGGATCCTAATTAATGATTTAAAAGTTTCGAACTGAGTTCGTTACATCCACAATATCCACAACCTCCACGCCCAAAAAAATTCGCAGTGAAGTGTCAGTTTGCACCCGTAGTTCTTTGCGAATGAGAAAACTCCATATGAATGAATTGTCAGAGTTTGCAAGGTTTGCAATTCGTGGCGACCTCATATGAACGGACCTTAAGTACTCATAGACAACCATGGCTTATGATTTCAAAGCATTTTTTTGATATACATATACTATTTATAACCCCCCAAAGATAACAAGTTATTTATTAAAGTTTGAAGCATGTTTTGAACGAAAGTTTACATGTCTTCTTCTCGAGCTTCTAACATACATTTTATATATCTGTATGCCATTTTATTGGTATATTCTTCAACTCTCTTCAAAAATCTTTAAAGAAGCCCCCAAAAAGTAGGCTCAAAGATAAGAATAATAATATGGGTGGCGCTACAGTCCGTAGAGGGCCGGGGTCCAGCTTCTCAGTAATCACTCGTGTTCTGCGTGCTATTGTTCTCTCACGAGTGGACTGTAGGTCCCACAGTTTGATGCCGACTCCGAACAGGCAAGTTTGAGGAGCTTTTTTCTAGGTTTCTTTTAGAAGTACTCTTTGAGCATAGTCAGTGGCTCGAAAGAGGTAGGGCCGTGAAAATTGTTTTTTTTTTTTTGTCGCACGGACCAGGCATCGGACATACAACGTTGAGGCTCAAGTGCGTTAGGGTCCACGAACATACCCACAATGTCATCGCCAACCACCCCAAAGAAAAAGTGTGATGAGCACTCTTTGAGCGTACAATTTTCCAAGCTTTTCCACAAGCTACGCGTTGTGGTTTACGACGATGTGTGCTTCATACTTTCAAGTTGCATCACAGAAAAAAATCAACTGAATATTTTTGCATATTTCGGAGCTATGTTCAAATCAGTGTCGATTCGAAACACGGTCTTCGCCTTGGTTATGTATCAAAATTTATAGTTTTTTTTGGCTAATAATAATCAGAAAGAATGCAGCTGCGACCTTATTTTTAGAAAAAATGTGAGCCCTCCTTTTAGAAAATTAAATGAAACTACCAGATCCTTCGAGAGATTCGTATGCATGGCTGTTAACTAAACCCATCTATGAAAGGGGTATGCTTTAATGTCTGTTGTAGAATGCGAGACCTAGTTTGTTTCTCAACAAAATACGTATAATAATTCCAATATGTGCGCCAAACTTCAATAAGATTCGTTTTGTGGAACAGACTTGACAGACTTTATTTCGCTCTACCACACAAACCAGCCCACTGTGCGGCGTTATGTGCAGGAAGGCTCCTACCGACACTCATCATTTTACCAACTATGTCCCCACACGAGAATACCCAGGTCAAGTGGCCTAACTCAATAATTGCATTTCCATCGTCAGAGTGACCAGCTGATCGCTCTGATGGCAAGCATCAACCTATCATCGTAATAACTTAATTACCTCTCACTCCGTCCGAGCTAATTTCCCAGCGGATCCCCTGCAATACAATCTAATCACACTTAACTCTCCATCCACAGTTGCTGCCAAAGTTGAACAAACTCCCAAATGCAGAAGAAAACATTCATTTCATTAATTTGTCGGCACATAAATTAATTTTCGCCAAATATTTGTTTTTTTATATTCCCCATCAGCCAGCAGACACCTTTTTTAGGCGTGCAGCCCGTTCTGGGTCAGTCCTCAATTCGGCTTCGCATAAAAACAAAAGCGAAAGCTAACCTCTATTGACACGATTTCCATGCCCCTTGAGCGGCGCGCCGCTGAATACCATTCGAACCGTTCCGATGGCGCGAATTCATTAAAAATAATCTGATTCATCAGAGTGGAGAGACAAATCCGTTTCCATTCTCTCGCCGGCTGAACGCTGGGCTGATTAAAAAGTCTGCAACAAAAGGTTTTGTAAAACCCTTTGAGGTACTTTTTTCTCTCTTCCGACCGATAGTTGTGCTCTAATAAACTTGTGAGGGTCCTTTCGCTTTGATTTGTGGTTCAGTGAATCCGAATGGGTCCCGGTGGGATTTGGATTTGCTTTCATAAAAACTAACGCGCACAGTGCCTACGGGCTGCGGGAACAAAGAGTGTGGCAGACTGCTTTGTTCGAGGTATTCTCGCTCTCATGGATGCCTATCGCATATGAAATTGCCCTTAAAAATTTACAGGACGACTTCCAATTTGGTGCGGATTAAATAAGCAATAGGGTCGCCCTGGTTTGGTTTTCCCTACGATTCTCTCGCCATAATGCGATGTGCACTCCCACGGTGAAAAAGGTATCTATGACAGCACTTAGACATTATTTCTTGTTGCTCGACAGTCGACACGACACGACACACTTCGCACAAGTGGTCTTTTGTTTTGATGACCGTCACTGAGCTACCGCTTGTGGTTGCCTTAGTTACGCGTGTACAGTGTACACCTTGAAGATGCTTTTGGCACACAATTCTCTGTTAGGCCGGGCTGGGTGACAGTGATAATTATCGTCGTTATGGCAGGCGTATGCGTTAAGTAAGTGTACTCGAATGTGAGTTGAGTTTATTAAAATGCAGACTCGATGGTTGGTGGCGGCTATCGCTATGTCGCCCAGTTTAAATGAGAATTGTTCTAGAAGTGGGGTGTGTTGTTGTGTTAACTGAAAGTGTCTGGGACCCGGGACCATGTTTGCGTAACGTTTCTCCATGTCGAACCGCCCATTTTTGTTGTAGTTCGCGCATTTAGGGCTGTTGGGGGCAGTCTATCGCTTTACGTTGGCATCTTTGATTGACGCGTGGAATTGTTATGGTTATGAGGTCAGAGAATGTGTCACTGTAACGCCCTTTAATTAACAAAAAACAACTGATGTGCATGCTGTACACGCGCCATAGTGGTCTTCACAAAAGAGTTGGAAAATTATGCCGGATTTTATTGAACTTTTCTTTGTAATTTTGAGTTTGAGGTTAGTTGTCAAATTTTCATACGAAAGCAGATCTTCGTTAGTTTTTGGCGTCTACAAGTCTGACGAGGTCGAGGTTTAGGAAGGGGAGTGTGGTAGTTGACCATCACTTCCACCCAGAGGCCAATTTTTAATTCCTTTTACACAATTCTTCTGACCTGTCATATCCCGTGTTGGAGAACTTTGACCAAGCCACGTTTATAATTTTCCAACAACAACGAGACGTCCCTCAAAAGAAGTTCATGCACATCGTTTTTGAATAAATGGCTGAGATTAGTTCTACTTTACTGGCTCGTAGTTAATCTAGACGGTGCTAACCATGAAAAAAAACAGAGAATCCTTCCGGTGGTCACGACGACACTCTTAATGAGGCATCATCTTCCTTCTCACCTGCCTCAGATTTGTGGACATCTTTTTTTTTTAATTTAGAGACCACTTTTGGAAGCGAAGACACAATCAAATCAGTGGAGGTTGGATGTTGTCTTTGGAGTGACTTAACATGGAATCGGGTGAACCACTACATGCTGTCGTCACGAAAGGACACACAACATCGACGTCTCGGGCAGAGTGTGATAATGGTCAGCAGAAACTTTTAGGTAGTCAAGGACTTCGTCTACCTAGGCTCTGGAGTAAATAGGGACAACAACACCAGTACCGAGATCAAGCGCAGAATTACTCTTGCCAATCGCTGCTTTTTTAGGCACAAAAGGATAACAGAGCAACAGAGCCATCTCGAAACAGCAAGTTGACTTTGTATAAAACTCTGATCATCCCAGTCCGGCTCTATGGTGCAGAGACATGAACGCTATTGAAAGCGGATGAAGGAGCTTTTGATTGTTTTGAGAGAAAAGTTCTGCGTACGATCTTTGGTCCTGTTTGCGTTGATGGCGTCTGTAGGAGAAGATTTAACCACGAACTGTACGGGCTGTACAGCCCCATGCGTCTTCTGATCCAACGCTTAAGATGGCTAGGTCATGTACAGCGGATGGACAACACATGTCCAGCCCGAAGAGTCTCCCATACCGAGCCATTGGGAAAACGCAACAGAGGACGTCCTCGAACGAGATGGCGCACACAAGTGGAAAAACACCTCAACCAACTTGATGTGCGCAGCTGGCGAAATATCGTGCTGGCTGGAGAGGCATGTTGGTTGAGGCGCAGTTTCACCCCGGACTGTAGCGCCAATAAAAGAAGAATGACCATCTACTGCTAATTGGAATATTTTGACACAGAGCTGATTCCCGGACAGATCTACAACTTTATTCCGTACAAAATAAGTTGCTATATGCTTGAGTGTGGTGAGCGCTGTGCAGCTCAAACATCGTAATTGTTCAAAAGAAATTTTGACTGAAACCGCGATTGTTCTACGCAAAAGTTCTTGACAGTGGTATGGTAGGACAACACTCAAGGTCCCCGCCGTCGTATAGGGCGCACGGATGAGAATGTGGTTGCTGTGGCTGAGAGTGGGAGACTTCCACGTTTTTAGAAAATGAGGATAGGAACACCGTTTTGGTCAACGGCGGCCTTACGGAACAACATCAACCGACTTTTTTATTAACTGAAATTGAAAACAAGTATTTGGACGATCTGTAGGATGGCGCGCCATGTCACGCATGTCTATGACACAATCGATCTTTTAAGCACCAAACTACAAAATCGTTTTAGCAGCCAACCTAGCGGTATCAATTAAATCTCTAGGCCTTTTTTGTTGTGCTACAGCCCGAAACCACAAACAAGGTCTTGGTAAATTAGCGTGAGAAAATATCTCGAAGTCAACAGAGGCAGATAAGACGAGGCATTCCATAATGATGAGAATTGTTTCTTATTAATAAAGTCATAATCCACGGACAAGATTTAATTTTATTACATGTTCATATGGCAAGTGAACGTGAATCGAGTGAGTGAAGGGAATCTCAGAAACGCCGTTTTTCACGATAGGGGTGATTAATTTTATTGTATTTTTAAAAGGAAACTTGTATTTGGCTTACACGGTATATTGCTAGGTTTATCTATCAAGTCGCATGAGAAGGAAACAGCAACCTCGACAAAAGTTGAGGGCTGTTCGTCGACGAAGCTAGGCAATCCAGCTGACTGTAGATAATATTTAAATTCGTGCCCTTGGGCGTTGATACGGCGTTAACCCTCAAAGAGGGTTGGTTGATTGCACAGGCGAACGAGCCATACGCCCTGAATGACGTTCCTGTCGCTTGAAGGTTTTGGCAGCACTTCTGAAAATGTGAAGATGATTATCGTTGCAAATTTTAGATCTCTATGTGGCACAGTGGACTGACAGCATCTTGCGATGGCCACCCAGATAAAGCCTCAGCACATAAACTGACATGGTCTCATTGTCAGTAGAGAGAAAGTACAATTAACTAGTGCCCGTGAAGCTTCAACCAAGTAATGGGTTTCCTGTCGTCATAAACGAGTTGTTCTCCACACAAGTTTACTTCTGCGACACTTCTCTAGTCAATGTGCGAGGTGCTTAATCGCTGTAAAAATTCTTTGTACTTGGAAAGAATAATTTGAGTGAATGCTTCAGAAGCTGTCAGGCAGTCCATGCCAGACTGACTAGATGTGCTAGCTTATAAATCTTGTTTCTTTTGTAAAAAGTTAAGATTCTTGAGTATTCTTCAGTGTCTGCGAGGATAGGGATGCTTCGGGTTACTGCTTACCGGGTTTGACAAATTTTGTATGACTCATATGGCCTAAGTCGGGTGGTAGAGTGAAGATTGACTAGTTTTCTTTCCTTTTTAAGGAGCGGCGCCAATAGGGGGGCTGCAGGCCTTCACGACCTTCTTTCGATTCTTTAAACTTATTCGCTCATGCACTCACTAACGATTGTTTCTTAACGGCTGGATGGTGCAATTAGTTGATTGCCTACCCTTTGTTATAGGGGTCCTAGGTTCAAACCTGGTCCAGTCAACATTCGCCGTCGGGATGAAATTAACGGCACTAGGAATCAACAACGGTCTGAGTGTGCTGGCAATTTTCGCTGGCAGTCCAATAAACTAACCTAACGATTGTTATGAATCTGTGGTAAAAAATACGTCTTCTTTTGGAACCAGTGATCAAACATCAGTAAACTAATGAACTCCTTAATGAAAGGGATCCCCATGCTCGACGGTGTGTCAAAGGGCTAGCTGTCACAGTAGACAGATCGTAACAAATGCAACCCTTCCTCCGGTTGACTTCCGAAATAAGAAGAATCGGAACTGGCGGCATTACTACAAATGTCCCAAAACATCAGAACTCCCTACCACACATCATGATTAACCCCCGATCGCAGGCCAATTAATCAATATCGCAGATGTGACCAGCATTCCCAGGCCAAAAGCGCAGCGCGGGCAATTGAAAAAAAGTGTCACGTTGTCAACTGATTTCCATGTCGTCCCAACGGAACCATTAACCTCTGGTCACCCTTAAGGCCTTCTTTACCTTTGTCGTCCGCCAGAACAAGCATATCTCATTAGACATGCACAACAGGCCATGTATTCCGGTACAGAACACCCTTCGCGCCGGCAATTGTCGATGGGCACAAGCTCGGCTGCATTTGACCAGTGCCGACGCACTGCTCTGCAACTAGAAACTCCCAGCAGCAACATTTAGGGGCCGAGCACACCTCTGCTTCCGTTCTGAATGCAACTTTGGACTTGGACTGCGGCCCATAGCCCTAAGCCGTTAAGCACTGTCATTAGCAGTGTGTATACAGAGGAGTAACACGCCCGACAGTGAAAATGTTACACAAGATTGTTCAGAGTGATAATCCTTCACTTAATTCCAGGCCTCAGTGCAGCAGCAGAAAAAACGAAACAAAACGAAGCGCTTCTTTCTTTTCTGCCATCACCTGGTAGCGGATGATTCGCATAAATTTGCATTTTCTTCCCTTCTGCTCGGCGGTGGCTGCACCTGCTTTTAAGTGTGGCTCGGCTCCGAAAAAGCGTCGAAAAAGAGAAACACGAAAAGAAACCTCGAGCAGATGTTGCCGGCATCATATTTTGGAGCAAAAAGTATAGTGTTTCCAGATTATGATCATATGGCTCCCGTGGTCAATCGGTTTGACGATTAGGACTGGGATTCTCCTTTATTGGGGGAGAGCGCAAGGTAAGGTGCATTCGTGTGCTGGTGCTTGTGGTGATTTCGATGCAGGAGCGCTTGTGTCCCGGGTGACGTTGAGTCCCATCAAATTGGTCTTTATCCACCTGCCGCCGCGTTTTTATGTTCTGTTCCCTCCACGCTTGTGCGTTGTTTTGTGTATTCTCGACAACATCAAGCACGGCACACGAGAGTCGTGTGTGCACACACAAAGGACGGTGGCGGTACGGTGCGTGACATAATGGGACATCGGATTGTCTTTCATCGCTGGCCTACACGACGGTCATTTCCTTTTTTAGTCGCCGTGCGCGAGGAGGTGAGCTCTCTCAGTCCTGGATTATCATTATGGGCTGCTTCTGAAAAGGTGACGACGCCCATAATCAGAACTTAACAGCTTTTCAAATTGACATGACGTCTAAGTGCTGAGCCGTCCGCATGGACAGATGTCAGAAAACACACACGGCACTCAAGGCGCATTAATAAAGTTGTAAACTGTGACGACTGCCCCGGCCGCGCAGACATCGCAGTTGGCCAACGTCCATACGGCTGCACAATGAATGCACAATTGTTGCATTTAGATGCACATAAAGATTGGGGGAGTTCATTAAATTTTTTTATGCTGGTACTGTTAATGGCGTCGGCACGGAGGCGTGTTGTAAATGCCTGGATTATCGTTTGACTGAATCGAGTGAATTCGATTCTTGCCACACTCCATCGGCGGCTGGTGTTGGTAGTGCAAGATGTGGTCTATTAGGATGTGTACTACACCGAGCTTACGTTGCTTGGCAAGGTGAAGTTGTTCACACAGTACAGTGAATGCAATGTGCAATGTCATGGGCTGTAATTCATGAGGTCATTTTATTTTTTCCGAGTGGTAACTTCGACCTTGCTGCATGATGAGTGTCGATTTTGTTGCTGTTCGGTTTACAGGCGTAATGGGTAGCAAAACGAAAAATAGTTCACGTCATTTTTTGTGCGTCAGAGTGTAGACAATCGCTCCGTGGACTCGTACGTATGAAGTTGACATTCATCGCTGCTGCACTACGTTTAGTCCGTAATTCGTTCAAATTTCAAAATAGATAAGTTCCCTGAGATTAAGTCTAGAGTGGACGTACATTACTTCGATTATGTTTAGTCTCGGGACTTTGTTAGTGACATCAGAAAGGTTGTGCCGCGATGGAATGCCGGCGGCGACAAGAAAATCAATTTCCCAGGAATGAGTAGAACTCGACAGGCTGAATTTGAGACGATCCTTGTTTGGCATCAGCTCCCATTTGTAGCAGAAGTACCTGTCGACAGTAAGGCTTACTAAAGTGAAGATAATAGGAGATCGACAAACATGACGATAACACTTTTCGTATAATGACATTCAACTGTACGATACTACTGGCGTCAGGTCCGAAGGCAATATTTCCGAACTCCTTCATCTCTGTCGTCTGAAAAAACTTGCTGGACTTTCACCAGGGCAAATATCTTTTAAAATACAGATGTTGGTTCAGCCAAATGCTCCCTCGCGCATGCATATGTACTGTGTATATGTACTAGCCTGAGCAATGGCTGCCTTCCATCGCTGATGGCCCTGCGCTCGTTGCTTCTAGTCATCAACACCAAGTTGGTCTTTACACCGGAGGTTCGGTCGTCCTCTCCTTCTCGAACCAGCGGGCTCGGATTAGAAGCCTCCCTCTTTGCTGGAGCGTTGGTGTTCATGCGCTCGATGTGGCCGAATCATTGGATTTTTGGCTTCCGGACTACATACAGCTGGTAGAGTTCGTGGTTGTGTCTTCTCCATTCTTTCCACACACACAGCACCATATATCCGACGTAGAACTTTCGAAGGTGCAAAGAATCGGTTCCGCAGTTTTGCTCATCGTCGAGGCTACATATGACAGGACTGGCAAAACAAGAGTTTTGTAGAGCATGATTTTGCTCATTCGAGTCAGGAGTTTCGGGCACAGTTGTTTTGACAGGCCGAAGTAGCATCGGTTGCCAAGGGCGATTCTACGTTGTACGGTGTTCACGTTTGCCCTGAGGTAGACAAACTCCTTCACTATATGAACATTTCAACTGTTGGTCGTGAGGTTTTTCCTCCATGGAATGCGTTGAATTGTGTTTTGCTCGACAACATATATTACGTCTTTAACTCATTGTCCTCAAAACCAGCTAGTTTCGTCTGTTCTTCAATCGCCGCGAATGCTCCTTTGCGTCTGTACTTCGTATTCTATGACCATGTCTAGGGTGGCTGAATGCGGCAATTTCTGTTCGTAACCCGTAAAGCAATATTCTGAAAAGGGTAGTAAAACACACAGTTAGTTTTCAACAAAATCATTGAATTGTCGCACGGTATCATATGTAGTCGATCTTCGATAACTCGAATCATCGCTAGTTAGACTTATCAAGACTTCAAGTTATCAAGATAAAGTGAATGTACATTATTTATTTTTACGCCAACCAATTTCATTCGATCTGTCTGTATGATTTTTTGAGCAAGTCTCACATTATGTAGGCAAAGTTATACTGTTGCTGGAGGACAACACTTAACAATCAGTAGTTGATAGCCTTCTAAAAATCACTCGAAGTAGACTATTCTGTGTTAGTTTTAATCTCACGTATCGTCGTGCAGTCATTGTACTATTTAATTACAATTTGAGCTTCAATAGGACGTCACGTTTCTTACCAAATAATAATGCATTCTGATTCCTAAAATAAGCTGTAAGACCACTAGCAACTTCGTCCACAATATCCACGAAATTCAGTCACATGCATGCAGTCTGCTCATGACAAATCAATGAATCAGTTAATATTGCAAGCCTTTGTTTTCTATCAAAACTACATCTTGCAGCCGTTTCGATCTGCGCCAAAAAATCAAAATCATGCCAGTTAACTTACATTAGACAACACAACCCTTTTAAAATATAGCTTACCGTTGGACTCCCAATTTCATGTTCAATTGCACCGTCGGTTCAATTAATTACCAACGGCCTTTATCCAATTTTCCTGTTTTTGAATTATTTCCTTCCATTTTGTTCGCACTCTCTTGTCCAGACACATTTTCCATCAAAGGTAGACTTACTTTTCAAACAACAAAGAGTAACCACCCCAAAAGTACATGTATTTCCAATACTCAATCCCAATTCGATTGCATCGCTCCTGGATGCATGAAAGACTGGCAAAACAAAAGGAAATCCTTAAACCTCCCGGTCCCGTCTTGTTGTTGTGATGTGATGAAAGAAATGCATTTCCTCTTTCCTTCCACTCAGTGCTGCCCACTCGTCATTTGTTACACAGCTCTGCTCAGTTCGTCGGACCAGTTCCCCAAGGACATTCCGCACCGAAACCAACTGTAAATAGAAATTTCAAGCAGATTTTTCCATTTTCTGTTTTCTCTACCTCAGCAAAGATCTCTCAGTCTCATTCCAGTTCGTGGGGATTTTTCATATCCATCCGCAGACAAGGAGGGCTCGCTCTTCTGCGGCCGTGTACACCACGCTTGTTGCCTGGCTCTGCAGCTCTCCTGCAGGAGGAAATTCCGATTTCAGTCCTATTTGTTGCATTCCGATTTTACTTTTCCACCTCGCACCAGGATTCGGCTCGGTGGATAAATCGACAACAAATCGAAGGATTTGCTGTGCTTTGTTAAAGCGGAAAACAGTAAAAGAGAAATATCTGTCGGATGCAGTTTTCCCTTAATAACGTAAACAGGGTGTTGAACGGATGATCCAGCGTAGGATACCACCATCGTCGAGCGTCGGCGTCATGATGTTGCAGATTAGAGGTGCTCATTGGTTTTGCCGATTCGTGTGACTCAGCATGGCAGTGACGTTGGATGGGTTTGCGAAAAGGATTTGCATTATCCTTGTTATGCTGTGAAAATGTATTTACACAGTGCTTTGGCTGATGCATGAAATTGGAATTTCCTTTGTCTTCCGTTGGAGGGGGTGGTTATGGCAATGACAGGACAAATTGCATTATGAAACATGGTCTTCAAGACAACAATTTGTCTTGTTGTTCATTGAATGAATGGAAGGGAGTAGGGAGCATCTGGATATTTTACTTAATTTCAAATGTGAAATGTGGAAAGAAAACGAAAACCAAATGACGGTCTAGTTATTCTCCAAAAAAAACATTCTGTTAGAGCATTTGTGAGATTGCCATTTGACAGAGATCATTAGTGTTCTCTTTTTGGGAAAAGCCATTGAATTGAAACTTACGTGGGAGGTAGGGTGAGCTGATTGCAAAACGTCCATTGTGACTCGTAGTTGGACCTTCTCTCCCAATAGCTCTAAAGGCAGAAAGAATCTATGATCAAGTGATAACCAACGATCCACCGACGAGAAAACTAAGAGCTTCATCAGCATTGGTAACTTTTGCTTTCACTGGGATTCGAACCTCGAACCCCTATAACCATCTAACCGTTTAGTGATCGGTTACTTTAGCCTATTTCTTCATGAAAAATTGATAACTTTCAACCTGAGAAAGCCGAGGTAGGTCTTTAATTTAGTTGTGCGGTTGTTTATGGTGCAGATGCTAAACTAATAAGTTCCATCCGCTTTATGCCAGTAAGACTAAGCAGTAGGTGGGTGACGAGGTCGTTACTGGGTGACGGGGTGAGTACCTTGGGCGTAGTAGACTCTGCTCTAATTCTGGAGATTCTCTTCGCCGTCCATTCGTCGTTTTTTTGGGCGCCGTCCCACATAACAATGTAACAACCTTAAAATGTGTCTCAACGGAGAACTCTGAATTCTGATGGAGTGAAACAAGAAGTCCAAGAATTTTATGCTACCACGCAGAGTTTAGTTTACTTAATTGGGGACTGAGGCAGATCAGAGGCAATCTTATTTGTAAATTGATTCCGACAAATGGGTCTGTTCTTTTAAAAAAATAATTTTTTTGGGCGGAAGTATGCAAAATTTGTAATCTCTGCGATGAGTGCCACATCCCGTACCCACCGCGAATTATCGTGATTTTGGGCGTCGTGTGCTACGTCGGGGCTGCCAGGCATAGTAGTCAAATTTACAAAACTCTTCTTCTTAGAGAAAACCTGGGCCTTAGTCAACAAGCCGTTCCAGCTGGCATGATCCTTAGCCAGTGGCCTTCATTTCTACATTTCGCATTCCAATTTGGTTGAGGCCCTTCTCCAGTTGTGTGCTTCATCGGCTTTGTGGTCGTCCTCTATTGCGTTGTCCCACTGGTTCCGATTCGAAGATTCTTCGGGCTGGAGCAATGTTTTCCATGCGCTCTGCACGATCTAGCGATCTTAGGCGTTGAATCCTGGCTAGACTCATGTCGTTGTACAGCCCGCACAGTTCGTAGTTAAATCTTCTTCTCCGGAAACCAACACATCAAACAGGACCAAAGATTGAACGCAGAACTTTCCTCTGGCAAAGACCGAGGGTAAGACCTTCCAACTTACCGACTAATTCATATTCATGTTCAAATAGTATTCCTGTCTAGAAAAAGCTTCTCAAACTTTGCAGTCAAACAATCAAATTTCGGTTAGTCGAACTTCGATAACTCCTCTTAGTCGCAAATTTTGATAAAACGAATAAAATTTGTTTTCACTAAGACTGAAATTTACATGTACATAATTTTTACTTGATAGGTTAGGTTATTGGGCTCCCAGCAAAAATTTGCCAACACCCTTAGGCCATTGCTGGTCTATTAAGATACCCAATGCCGATAATTTCATTCCAATGGCAAATGGAGACTGGACCAGATAAAAGCATATTCATGTTTGCTTTCACTGGGATTCGTACCGGGGACCCCTATAACCAAGGGCAGGCAATCAGTTTTTGACATAGTAGCTCTGGTCTGTACACTGTAGAGCAGACCAAATAAATGGCAAGTGATTCTGCGCCTGATTTCAATTTATATATGGTAACGAAGCCTTCCTCTAGTGATCAGTAATATTACTAAAAACATATTCATTTTTGCTTTGGCTGTGACTCGAACCGGGGTCCCCTATAACCAAAGGCAAGCAATGAACCAACTTCGCCATCCAGTCGTTTTTTTACTTTTACTTGATAACTCGAACAATTTTTTTTGCGACAAGTAATGTTTTTGAGATGTCAAAGTTTATTTTTATTTACTGGATAACTCGAATAGAATGATAACTTGATGAAAATAATCTATAACAACCAATTTCGAGAAACTTTCGTAAAAACAGAAATATTTCTGCGGTTTCTTGGCTTTTCTTGTACATTGAAGTGCATGCAATCGTTCAGAGTCTTCATAACTTGAATTGGCACGTAATATGAGTTGGTGGGAGTATGGTTAAATTGAATGTTTTTTGCGTATGGAGAATTGAGCAGAATGTCAAAAGATCCAGTAAGACAGAAATTCGACTTAGAGAGATTCTACTGAATTTCTAGAAATTTCTTTACAGAACTGCATCCAAATGCATAAAACATAGCACATGTTATATTTGAACCAAATCAACAAAAAACGACCACCACTCGTAAACCAATTTGTGCTCCAGACAGATCACAAGGGCGACTAACATCTACCGCTCTTCACCAGAGCCACCTGCCATCTTAAAGTATCCATAAAAAATGTTGAAAAATCAAAACCCTCCGTCTGATAGAGAACAGATTTTCTCCAAGCAACCCTTAAAAGTGAACAGCATTCAACATGTGCAGCAGGTATCCCTGCGGCACGGCAAAAAAAGAAACCAACCAACACATTGTTAAAACAGGTCCAACAGTACACAAAACCAATCCAATCCGCACACAGTAACACCAACAAGTGGCAGATGTTCTCTCCTCTTCCTTTCACTATCATGATCCTGTGTGATCCCATAGGAATAATGCCGAAGAAGAAGAAAAACACAAAGAGAATTATTCTGGATGGTGCTACAGTCGTTTTTAGGGGTTCGCCATACATCCTACCTGAGGGATGCATAAATTGCATCCCAAAAAACCAGGTGTAATTTTTCGGTTGTTTTTTTTTTGGAAAATACGCATTCGTTGAGCCAGTTAAACGTGAAATGCTATCGGTTGATGTTGGGCTAGAAGGTTTTACTTTCCCAATTACGATCCAAGGGGGTGATGACTGATGAGCTAGGATCACAGTAGTGCCGGCGGGAGTAATCCTCTGAGAGAAAGTGGTACTTACAGCTCCAGTGGCCATCTTATTTTAAAAGCATTCTTAAATTCTGATATGAGTCTTATCTGCACTTTGGACCACCTTAGCCCCGAGCTGTGTGCTCAATATCGTTCGCCTCGCTGCTCCCTGTTTGTTGTGACGAAAGCCAAATTAAATGCAAACACTTTGAATTAATGAAACAGCCTGCCTCACATCCTGTGCATGCTCCTTTCGCCCAATACAATTAAAGCATGAATATTTAAAGACCATCCGCCATAAAAGAATTACAAGCTCGTTGATGTATTTTCTGAGAATAAACCGAATGGCCGTTCACAGAAAGTTTATACTCTGTTCGCCAAACAATGAGCAACTAATTGCACTTGAAGTTGCCTAAGCGGCGCTTCTCTCACAGCGAATGGTAGTAAAATGAATCGTCCTCGGAATGATGCAGAAATGAACGCATTTTTCAAAGATTCCCGGAAACCCGAAGGTGCATCATGGGTTGTTTGTGTTTGAACAAGGACAAATACTTTCCACAAATTCTCGAGAACAATTTAGGCGAACCTTTTGTTCTTGTCGTTCATTTACTGATGCAGACAACGATTGAAGAGCAAAGCATTTGTGAGAAGTTTAATTCATCTTCCCGCACACGAAAGATCATGCAGCCAGAGACCCAAATGCGAGTATCGAGCGATTCGTGCGCACTCAAGGGTGCACTTAACCTTGATAGAAGAACCTGAACTCTTCAGTGTCTATTTTTGAATTTTCCCATAGTGCAGTGCTGCGTCTTTAATCCGTTGATTCCGTGCTACGTCGGTGTTTACAATTTTAAAGTGTTTATTGAAGCCCACGGTTATTGCCCCCGCAACATGTTGCTCACCGATTTGTGTCTTTTATGCACATTATTACGTTTATAACCACAACCATCTACAATTCATGCGCCGCGCAGTTTTGTGTTTGTTTGTTTTGTTTTTTTTTTTTTTCTCGATGCAACTATATTTTTTCTATTTTTATCGCATATCAGAGTGCAGCCATGAAGTGGCAGCAAATATTTACTCTCCTCCAATTCATATAAAGTATTTGTATGCAACACAAACCCCCCTTTCCCCACACACACACCGTTAGAACCCAGACCAAATGGCAGAGAAATGCAGACAAAAAGGAGAAGAACTAAACTATACCGACGCGTAGCAGTGCAATAAACCCTTATCAACTTCGAAATAATCGTACATCGGCTGGGTAGTTCGCTGCTCTTTGCTATGCCAGGAGGTGGTGGTGAAAAACTAGCGCTATCGCCTCGCCTTCCTTCGTCTAACAGCGGAATGTCATTTACCCGAGCGCCGCCGCATATGCATACAGTAGACGACGTCGTGCGACTATATGTCAATTTGATTCCATTTATAGCTCGATGTGTGTTTTTTTTTTTTGGATCCTGCTCTCCTTTCTTTGAACCTGTGGACTTGTGTGTGACGGGAGCATTAACTTCGACATCATAGTTCTTTTTTTTTGGTTGGAATTCTGAGGGAACCTTCCTAGCCCATCTGAATGATGCCGTCAAAAGTTACATCACGTCGCATGGCGGCACAGCTGCATGCTATGCGGGAACAGATTGATGTGACGATACGATGGCGTGTGCACTCTCGTGTTTTGTATCCGCCTTGAGCACAATCCTCAGATGTAGCACTCTTTCATTTGGATTGTTTACATCGTTTGTTTCGAAAGGCATCGACACTCAACTGAACTCTGGCTGCATCCTGACGAGAGATGAGCATTAATATATGCTGTGGTGTGGTGTCTTTGAGGGGGGAGAAAGCCATTGTGTCAAGATTGACGTCTATAGGTGAAGGGTTGAAGTTCATTTGATGCACACAACAATTAAAGTCATTGGTTTACAAATGTAGTTGCAAGAGTGATTGCTAAATCCATGCCGCCCTTCTGGGGTGAACTGGAAAAACTACGTTTACTTGGCACGCTATGGTAAAGGGTGCATGTGAGGAGAAAGATAAATTTAAGGACTTCAAAGGATGTGTACAATATTTTCTGGATCAGTCTTTAGCATGAACTGAGGTCCATCTTGTGCAGTTGTCTGAAGTGTTTAAATGTGCGTCCATGAAAGCACTGCGTTTTTGGAATTTTGTACAGATTTTGTACTCACTTCGAAATAAGAGAAGGATGCCAGTTTGTGAGGACTGTCAGTCAACCTATCAGTTCGAGAACTTTTCTCCATGAAATCCTAAATGCTCTTAACATTCTTTATTCCATTCAACTTCACTTCAAATGCGTCACCTGAAATCGGTGCATCTGGCAACACTGCATAAAATCACAGCATTCCTGCGCACCAACCCAGTTTGTGCTTCAAGTGTTGTCTCCATTGCATCCCTCTCTCGCACATCCACTCGACTGTGCCATCACGTATCTCAGCACACAGTGTTCTCCTAAACGAAATGGAAGGATATTATTATAAAGCAGGACGAGAGAAAATTAAAAAAAAACAGCAACCACACGACGTCGTGCCGAAGTAAAAGGACTTCACCTGGTGGTTGAACTCAGATCCGGCCACCGACTGCACAGACACGACCGACGAGCATCCCATGGCAATGACCAAAAGAAGCAAATGAACTCAAAGATGCATCTCCAAGTCCCAGGAGTCGTCCTGCACACAAAACAAATTCTAATTCCTGCACCGTATGCATACAGCATCAGACCGACTTCACTTCCCATGAAATGATGGTGATGGAAACTCCCAAATGGATGCTTGAATGGGAATCCTTAATGCATGTCCGGACAAACATGATGGTTGAGTAAAAATAACCACCGAGTTAGCACTCAGCAAAGAGGTGCAAAATTGTGTTACACCCACATGAAGAACACGTCAGCAGAAAGGTATTTTTAGCGAGCACTGCTTACCTGGTCAGGGGCGGATGGATAATGAGCCATCCTTCCATCAAACCTATTTTTATAGGAAACTGTTTGATGGGGCAGTGTGTAAAGGCAATAGCGGAACCGAAGAACACTGTCGTCGAAAGCAGTTTGTGGGAGTAAGTGCGAAATAATGTTACTCTTGTCGCAACGAAATGGCATACCCAGGCACATAAAATGGCTTTAAGTCATTTATCATGTGCAGATGAGAGGATTATTTCCCTCATATCCTGCGTACGAGGGTGCACTATTGGATTTATGTAACCATTCCTCGGGGATTCAATAAACATCCGCAATATGAGCTGGGAATTTACGATTGCATTCGCCAGCAATGGTGAGCGAACATAATCGTCTAATCCTTGAAGTTAGTCCCTGAAAGCGTTGACAGTTTGAAAGGATGTACCATCGTTATGAGTTACTGCCAAGCGCGCATATAAACGGGGTTGATTGTTCTGGTGGCATTAAATGTATTGTGGCGAATGAATATGCTGGGTTGGTAAGGGTCAGCAGAAATGAACGGAAGCAGATGATTCAACTGTAGTTGTGTCTCGTTTTTTGTCTTGTTGTTTTACATTAAAGGGGAAATGAATGTCTAAAGAGAGAGAGTGCATAGCGATGGGAAAACAGAGCAAACTGCTCAAGGTTGTTATTAAAAAAATAAAAAAGGATGTATGTACGTTAAGGCCCTACCAGAGCCTTCAGACTAATCGAGATAGTTGGACGTCAGGTATATCGATCATGGCCAGTTTTATTTTTGTGATTTCTTTTTTCATGATCCATCCTTTATGCGCGACGTTTTGTACAGCAAGGTGTTACACTTGACTTCAAATCAATATTTTGTGTACGTCTGATGAGAACAAAGTCAGTTCAAAGATGGACTTCGTAGATTCGAGAGATCTGCGATTTGCTTGTCGTTTTAGCATCCTTCAGTCGATCCACCAGAAACGACACCCCTTTGATATCACATATTAAACCTTCTCTGGCGTAAAGTGTGAACTGAAATAGGAAGAAAGTGAGATGCATTCAAATCGCAGGATCCGATCGATATCATCCTCTTTTGACTTTATTCGACATCTCAAGTACTTTCTAAAGAAAACACACCCAATCGAAGCGAAGGAAATTCAAGTTTGTCAGAGTTGGTACACAACCAACAACCACCTGTCAATCATTTTCGAACAAATCTGAAGCCTTAGGAGACATTAATAAATTGAGGAGTCTTCGAATGGCTTGCATAATATGCATCAGCGCATGAGGTGTCTATTATGAGGCACCGTTTAAAGCACAGGTTCACCATGTCTCACCATATCTCCACCGGAGCTAGACTAAGTTCACCAGTACGCGGTCAGTCAATAGTCTCCGGCCGCTTTCCATTAAACGCCCAATATGAAGAAATAACACAACACTTTTTCTTGGTCAAATAAATTGTGGCTATAATTCCAGGTACGTTTAATATTTGAAGTTTGACGGATCTGCTCATGAAAACCCTTTGTCAAACAAAACATTTGTTCTCTAAAGTTCAGGCGAACGCCAGAGTGCGTTTTAGAGTTTGAAATTGTGAAAAAATGTGTGTAATTAGAAAAAGAAGTTAGTTCCAGTGTTTATTGTGTTTTTAAACCAATAACATAAGTCGCGTTTTTTTGACTGGTCAGTACTCAGCTTAGTAAGATTTTACAAAACAACTCACTGAGTTAAAACTTAGTAAAATTTCACTGTCACAACTGACTAGAACGCGTTGAAAATCTCATTCATAGATGGTGTCAGAGGAAACTATTTGTTTATTAAAGGTTGTTTTCTTCTATTTACTTGTTGATGTTACTTGTACAAATATATAACATATCAAATCATTCATATTATCTTTGTTTCTGAGAATTAAATTTGACTAATTTTTGACTTTTGACATCACATCTAATGCAATGGACGTAAACACATGTACCACTTTCGGATTGAAAAATTGAACTCAGCAAAAAAAGCGTTTTATTGAGAATCATTACTAAGCTGAGTACTGACTAGTCAAAAAAACATGCCTATTGTGAGCTATCGTAAAATCAAATATAAATTCAATGTAGCCGGCTATTGGATACCATTTATTTAATATGTTCCAGTAACCGGCCAGTGTGACATGCATGCCATTTTGTAGCATATATATTTCAACAATAACGATAAGACCGAGATAAGCGAAAACAACTCGCTCTAAATGAAATTAGAAAAAACAATTTAAGTCAAAGTCAAAAGAAAATCGGCTTCAGAATGTATATAAATAGATTATATGGCAAAGTTGTGTGGTCAGAGACTGTTTAAAATACAAGGAGGTAACATTCATTCAGCAAAGTTTAGTTTTCCGTTTAAAAACTGATTTTTTCTTTAAAATCCATCCATTCCAGACTTGCCTGAAAACTTTTCGGTACAGCCTACAGAGGTTCCAGAAACAGGAGAGCTTTTAGAAACAGTGCAACCGATACAAAAAGCGCCTAGAAACACCAAAATATAGGTTCCTTCTAATGCCGTTGTTAATCAAAGCATATATCTTCACTCCCGAGCCCAATTCCACACAACATTTCCAGTGTATTTGGTCTTTCCGACGATCCTTCTTCAATTATTGGAAATGCATGCGTTTGATGTCATCTGCTTGCTTTGCAAACATCTCCTGAAAACAACAACAAGATATTTTGGCCACATGACGGACGTACCATGCAGCTACTTGTAGTGGTCTTTGCTGAGTCAGTGGATGTTTTCCTATGTCCCAGCACCATCTAATCTATTTGCTAACAAAATGGCTTCGTTGCTCGCGTTAAGCGTTCATAACAATTATTTTTGTCAAAACCATGCTCCAACGTTAGCTTCTGCCATATTGTTATCGAACAAACGACTGTCAAATACCATGTGACAAATGTCAAATACAAAACAAAAACAAACAAAATACTGTAGACTCTCCTTAATCGTTTTTGTTAGCAAAATGTTTGAATTCCCCTCAATTTTCCATACAAAAAACCACTCTCTAAGTCGAACTCCCTCTAATTCGACACATTTTGATATCCCGTGACAGTTGGACTTAGGGAGAGTCCACTGTACTAATGTGTTTCGACTGTTAAAATTCCAAGCGACAAATGTCTTTCACACCGAAATGGCGCCCCAACGAACATAGCTTGGGTCATCATTTTTCATTTTAGTTCATTTTGATTTTGGAATTCATGGCTAAACTTACACTAGACAAAAATGCGTAAAACTTGTTGGAAGTACAGCGTTTCTTCTTCCAACTTATTGCTCCTCGGTGGGCACTATACGCTAAACTTGATCGTAAACTATGTCTTTCGACTTGACCTAACAATGTACATGATTATGGCAAGGCTAAGAAAATTCTCAAAAAACTTACTAACTGAATATCTTCGGTCATAAGAAGCACCCTGTGTTCACGCAATGAACTTCTTTCAGTCTACATCGTTTTCGGCCGCTCTCCACGGCTGACAAATGCAAAAACCAAATACCCTCCGCACCGAAATGCAAAAGAGATCAATCGAAAACATAATATAAAGAAAACACCCTGTATTCACGATCCTGAGCTCAATTTTATATTGCTTTCGAAGTCGTTAAAAATTCGAAACACTTTCCCCGCACCCATTCACTCGCATCCAGAATTTCTATTTCTATCAAAACGTCGCAACTAAATAGTTGATTTGAAAAGTTTTTAATTCAATTCGTCACAGAATAGTGTTCCATTTGCGCCTCGCATAGCTTTGACATAATAATCTAATTTTATTGCCATTTCTGTTTACACCCGTTTGAAGTATCGAAATCAGTCTGTATCCATAGCATTCCATTGTACCGTACACCTCCCCCACCAGTTCAGTCGGCACTCGACTTTCCTTCACCAAGTAGGGCCGCGACTGTTCACTTTGCCGAAGCGAACGGCATTATCATTCCGTGCAATTTACATTTCAAAATATATTTAATCAGAATATCCTTGGTAACTAATTCAAAAAAACAAAAAAAACATTCACCTGGCAACATCTAAGCGTCCTGCAAAAAGACACCCTCGCTGGGTAAATACGTATCCTTTGTCTCATCGCCGCATACACACCCAGCCGGAGATGTGTCCTGGGCTGTGCTCCAGCAGCAGCACCACTCGTCGGTGTGTTCGTGTGAATCCATCTTCTTCCTCTTTCGTGTATTATCATTTTTGGGGTGGATTCGAGTTTTGTTGTTTGTGTTTTTTTTTTCCCATTCGTCTGTGGCTATACCTACACACATTGTTTGTTCGTGTTCTCTGCACTTGGCTTCAGGTTATTCCATCCAAGCCAGTGTGCTATTGCGAGCAGTTCTAGAGAAGCACTCGATACGGTTGGTGGTGTTTGCCTTTCAGTCTTTCGTTCGTTTGAAGTTAAATAAATTTCTACCTGATTTACCAGCAGCACTGCACGGACAAAGTGAATACAGTTTAGTTAGAGTTGGTGGCCTCTTGGCAAGATGCTCCTAGTGAAGTGGATTTTAATAAAAGCCCTGAATTGTTAAGAAGAATTGTGGATTTAATAAAACAAAAATTACAAACAACAACAAAATGCTGCTCTTCCCAATGTTCATGAAGTAAATAATATTGTGTATTGTTTCTTGTGTTAAGTCTGTGTAAATAGATGCTCGCACTCGCACTCGTCCCCCTCATCACTTTTAATTTGCGTCCTTCATTTGTTTAATTTCGATAGTTATTTGCTTTGTTTTGCTTCATCTGTGTTCATTTGTTTTAATTTAAATCACACACTCTCCCACATGAAATAACTCTTGACAAATTATATGCTTTACCATGGATTAATTTGCTCAAAATCAATATTTATTTTGTACACGACAAACACACACGATTTTATTTTTGATTGGATTGTCGGATTGGATTACATTGCACACACATTACAATGATTATTTGTATTTCTGGATTTATTATTAGTACAAGGTATGATTGAATTTGCATTTTTTTGTTTTGTTCTTTTCTTAAACCTCTCTGCTCGAGTTGTGGATGATGTTCAGTGAAATTCAGTGACTTGGGGGATTTTCTGGTGGATTTATTATTTTCTCGGAAGGCGATAAGAAAGTTAATTCGGGGAAGATAGCTTGGAGGAGGGGGTTCCAGGTCGTTAATAAATGTCTTATTTCTAAAAGTTTACGGGCATCATGTGTGTGCTTGGATATTACAGTATAATATAACAGGCCGAGTAGAGTTTTACTTCCACACGCTTCGGTGGATCTGTTCGAAGGAAGAGCAAGTGTTTTGTTTGTGGGCTTATTTTAATTGGTGGGAGTGATGCCGACTCTTCGGTTGCATGGCTTATTACATTTTATTATATTCTGAAATGATCTTATCAAGTTTGAAAGTTGTTCTTAATCATCCATCAGGGGTGTCGGCACGTAATTCGAAACAATCTAGTTTACACGATACAACCGACAATTGGAAACACCTACAGTGGACTCTCCCTAATGATTTAAAAGTTTTTCTCTGCGAATCAATCACTCTCACAGCGAACTGTCAAGCTGAGATCGCAATACACAAAAATTCAAACGCAATCCACAACCTCCACGACCAAAAAATACGCAGTGAAGTGTCAGTTTGCAACCGTAGTTCTTTGCGAATAAATAAACCTCCATATGAATGAATTGTCAGAGTTTGCGAAGTTCGCAATTTGTGGCGACCTCATATGAACGCCTTATGTCGAATCTCTCTCTAACTCGAAATTTTTGCATGCTATTTTGGCATTCTCTTCAATTTTTCATACAAAAAACTATTTTCTAACTTGAACTCCTAACTAGAACCAATTTTGATACTCCGTCACAATTCGAGAGGAGAAAGAGTTCACTGTATTTTGTTTCAACCTACTATCCTCGATTGTATGGCTACAGTCGGTAGCGAACAAATTCAACACAAAAAATTTAGTTGAGAGAGAAAAGTGAGTCTTCAATTAAAACTGAAACTGAAAAAATAGCTTAGCCCTTGTGTCTACACTTCCGTACCCGGATATGTTTTTCATTTGATATATTTTGAATTCCACATATGTAGGTGCCGAACGAACTTGGGATTTTCAAAAGCCTAAAATATTGCTTTTCATCGTACTCCAAAAAAAAAAAAAATTAAAATTTTCTTTATGGGTCAATATTTACAAGCATTTTTTGGGTGTTGACAATGTCGGCGAATACACACAATCTAACAATCTCTCTCTGACTTGAAGAAACGGCGAATACACAATTCGTTGGTGATTGGAATTGGACCTACAAGAATCGAATATCAACAATCGACTCGTCTCAATTTGAATTTGAATAATTGTGATTGCTAGAACAATCGGATCATTCGATTGTTTTTATTCGCAATTGCCCATCGCTAGTTGACATAAGGGTAAAAATAAATTCTGGCGTTATTCAGGGTACAACAAACATTTAAGATTCGTGCAACAGTGTCCTAGTCAAAATGTAGCTTCCGTTCATTTGACAAGCTCCTACTGTCTCCGACACTTTTATTTTTATAAATGATCTCCTGTTTGCTACTTCTAATCCAATCCATCTTGATTGGGGATGCAATTCAATACTTCCAAAACTCAATGTTGTCTTCTGTCACTAAAGTGAATCCCTGATAATCAGCCACTATCCATAAATGGCGCTTGTACCGATGAAACTGGAAAACTCTCCATCCTTAGTATGTGTGGGGCAACGGAACACTTAGATGGCACGATCACATGTCGCCCACCAACGACTTGCGCACCTTTTTGCATGCGCTGGTGTGCGTATTAATCGATCCTAAAACTTTGGAGTGCATCCGGCAACATTGAGATTTTGAATGAAAAATCCAAGCAGTGGTTAGTAAGGCTTTTCTGATGGGTTTTTCAAAGCTTACATCCGCCTTAAACTCGACTACAACGCTCGTATCATTGTATGCAGTTTCTCGACGCATAATTTCGAACAGTATTCGACACGTCTGTGCACCTTCAAGTGCAAAGTTACCTCACCTTGTTGCAAAACTTTCAGAAATTATTAGATTAGCGTGAAATTTAACAAGTACGAATACAATTGTTGCCCAGTCACTTATAAGAGTACAACAGTCTCAGAGCCTGTTTCAATTTACATCAGTGTGTCATCTTGTGGTTTTATTTGTTTTTTCACATTCTTGAACATTATTTTTTTAATTAAAATCCCAAACTGCATGTGAATTCGGATTGTGTTAAAATAAAATGAAAAGCCCACGCAAACAAGCATTCCTCATCCACATTCTTCCATCAAACCAAATTAAAGAGGAATTCAACTCATTTCTCCCAAAAAATGAACAAAAATAACACACACACATTTCCCTCAAGAAAAACAGAAGAAGGATAAAAAAGAAATGTGAACCCGTCACCACGCTCCCCACAGGTTGATGAAGTGAAATTCATAAATTTTGTTAGTTCCTTCCTGCTTGTTACATTTCCACAAATCTGCCTTTCAACCCTTGCAGGCATGTCAATTTAAAGGTTCGCAAACAATCGCTGTGATTCGGGGGAAAGGGCCTATCCCACCTGTGTGCTGTGTCAAACAGCTCCGGATGTTTATGGGAATAAAGTACTTCCTTGCAGGTTTTTTTCGTTTGCCCTTTCGCCACAATAGATCCGTTTTTTGTTTTTTTTTTCTTCTTTTCATCAAAGGGTTATGTCCCTGTCGTTGAATTGAGAATTGAATCAACTGAATTCCACGGAATTATGACACAAAGTTTCTCACTTTCAGCCGGGGGATGATTGTGTGATGGTTTCATCCCCTTTGCTGAAAGTTAGGGACGTCGAATTAAAACCGTAAATGCGTAGGGGAAGGCGGCGTTTGTCATTGAATCGTGCTTGGAACGAAGTTACACTCAAGTTTCATTTCACATGTGAATGGGCGTGCATGGTGTGTGTATGGCTCTCGTATAAGGGGGAGGAAGACCCGTCAGCAAACGCCCCTCATTCACACGACTTCCAGAATCTCACGATGTATGAAAAAAAAAAAGAAGAAAAGTCTCATGTCTTCTGGGCACATGTCACTGATATAGACTTATGTATCACTGTGATGCCCTATAGCCTATAACCCTTAGCCAATTGAAGGGAGTCCTATTTCACACACACAGTGGGAGAGGGAGTTTTTTAAACTGACAGATGTCTCAGGGGATTACAATTTCAGAATTAAATGAGTCTGTCATCTCTTGGCACGTGTTACTGAAATCTTAGTTTCGTGCATTATCTCTCGCTTATTGATTCAAAGGGGGAGTGTGGTGCTGAATGTGAAATCATGGGCACATTAGTGGTTTTGTATAATGCGTATGGATCTGTGAGAAACTTGTGTGAAAGCAGGCGCCTTTGGGAGATACCCCTTTGCAAAAGCTTCTGTGGAATTTCACCTTCTCTGCTGGTTGCGAAATTAGAACTCAATCATGCTCAATTCCGGCAGAATGTCTTGTTCCCCAGACCATTTTCTTTCCCCGGAGAAATGATTTTCGCAGCATGAGCTTCAATTATCACAATTGGCGTGGATTCGACGCTAACCTCCAATTTGTCAACATTAGGTGTGTTATTTTGCAATCATACATGGTTTGTAAAATACATTAACAACAATTTCTATATCGGGCTCATCAAATTGAATGCTGTTGGTAAAGTTGACCGGGATAGAAAGAATGCTTCCAATCTTTATTTTCCGTATGTTATCGATAATCGGATCTAAATCATCAGTAACCAAAATTACTTATTGAACAAAAACTAAATTTTGTTTGGTTTTCCTTGCAAAATTTTTCATTAATTTCTTCAAACAGCTGAATGTTACTTGGCAGCACAGGCCATATTTGACATATAAATATGGTCTGTGCTGCCAAGTTTTTCCGATGAACATTGAACCGCCGCTGGTAGTTTTTTGAGACGATTTATACCTATATAGGACTTGCAAAAAAACACACCTATTATCGACTAAAGTTGTTAGCTGTTGTTCACCACTCCCTTAAATGTTTAAGTGTGTCCTCAAGAAAGGCGCTTAATGAAGTTTTATCCAAACTGAATGAATTTTCGTTGAAAATTTACGTTTTTTTCAAAAATTTTGTTCCTCTATGCAGCGCTACGAAGGTCAAGTGCTTCTCATCTTGCAAGCACCACCGCTGAATTTAGTAGAAATCTGAATTCTCTGTCAACATTTACGACTAAAGTTGTCAGGTTTTGTTCTACACTCGCTTAAATATGTGAATTTGGCGCTTAATGAAATTCTTTCCAAAGTGGATGAATTTTCGAATATTTACCACAGACATTTTGTTTCAAAATGTGTACCTCTATGTAGCGCTATGAAGGTCAAGCGCTTGCCATCTTATGAGCACCACCGCTGTCTTGTGTAATGCCACAGGTGGGCGATTCTTTGAACCTCAGTTAAGTACCTAATCAGCTTAAGCATTAGATCCTAGAGACCACATGACACAGCTCCTTCATCGACATCATCCTCTTAGATGTAGCCCGTGGAACAGGATTGCGATGATAAAAGTATTATTTAAAGTAATGCGCATATGAATATAGTACCTGCCAGTGACTACATATGGTTGTGACTGTGGTTTGTGGCAATGAATAAGAGAATCAAAAGGATAATCCTCTCCAGTCTCTGCCTCTGCTTTGGGGATGGCTTTTTCCAGCATTATTTTCTTAAACTCCACCTTTTCAGGCGATTTTATGTGGACGATTCCCTTCATACATTATATTTTGGGTACCCCCAGGTATCTGTCAACGCCTGTTCAAAGCTTCAATGCTTTGAAATTAATGTACAGTCGGTTTGATAAGATCGTTCACGACCAAAATTAAAGAATGGACCGGTTTATTTTGTTTATTTACTTGAATGCTTGTCAATTAATATGTTGTCCACTCTCCTCCATTATCAATAATTGCTTGGAGTCTTCGACGCATGCTTTCCACAACCTTACAGCATAATCTTGAGGCAAAGATCTCCAAAAACTCGTATTTTTTCGTGATAATTGTTTGACCGTCGAGAACTTCTTTCCCTGGAGCTTTACCTTCATGGAAACCTCCAACATTTTCAATGGGATTGCATCCGGCGACTGTGATGCTCAATCGAAAACATCGACGTTATTTTTTTGTTTCCACGCACTGTGTGGGTTCGGGTCATAATATTCTTGCAGTAACCTCATTCCTTCCTCTAAACCACCTTTGGTCAGATAGTCGAAGCCTTCTTATAAATTTTGACCATGGCGGCTGCGTAAAAACATGAACAAATTGCTAAATCCTTGTTCTGAGAAGTATCCCCAAACATGCACTTTTGCCTGAACCTCAGTCTCCACTGGCAGAGTTCCTTCTTCTTTATGTGGCGCTACAGTCCGGGATTGACCTGGGCCTCAACCAAAGAGTTTGATCATCAGCGCCTTTATGACAGAAATAGATTGGTTAAGATCAGCAATCCTGATAATAGCTTGCTCAAACTCGGTAAGAAGCAAAAAATTGTTCTCGTTGTACCCGGACTGTTTTCTTTTTACTTCAATTTCTAATAGTTTCTGCTTTGTATTCGCTCAAACCTTTTTCTACACAATTTGAAATAAGGAAGTATATACGTAGCTTAACTCAGCTTTGAGGACATTTTTCCAATGCGGAAATAAAAATGCCTCTATCAGGACCTAAGTGTGACGCGTCTCATGCACCTCATCACTCTTAAACCCACTTAACATGCTTTTTCGAGATGGCCTGGCATTATGGTTAAGTGCGTCGACGCCGAGCGTATTAGGTATATAACTTAATTGCCAAGAGATGGCGCAACTTGCATTATTCCATTGGAACATGCATTGGATGGCATTGCTAAGAGATGGCGTTACTTGTCCATTGGAACATGCGTTGGAAAGCTACTGTCACTGTAAAAAGTTGTGATTGAAAAAGTCATAGCTTCATATGAACAATTGTACCCGGTTTTCCTAAATAAACGTTCCAATTTTGAAAAAAAAAACAGCACAAATTAAGTTATAGACCCAATATTTGTACCTACGTGTCTAGATTCGATCTCTAGAACGACCAAAAATACTGCTTATGGCCCCACCTCTTTTGAGTCATTGACAATACCTGGTCAAAGAGCATTCCTGTCTAGAAACAGCTTCTCAAACTTGGCCGTTCGGAGTTGGCATTAAACTGTAGGCCCCTTCCAATCGTGAGAGAACAATAGCACGTACAACACGAGTGGTTGCTGAGAAGCTAGGCCCTGGCCCTCTACGGGCTGTAGCGCCACCAATATTATTATAACAATATTATAGCATGCTTAATCCTGCGTTTGAAAGCAGTGCGGAATGTTTTAGCCTTGCTTAACAAGAAGCCACAGCAGTTGTTGCTGCCCATTGCAACAACCTGGTGTCGTGCATCCTTTTTCAAAGACACCATAAACTTACGCCGCATAGCCCACTCCCTCATTTAATTAATTCCATACCTACTTGATCTGTTTGCTTGGCTAATTGCGTCAGAAATTGTGAATTTTTGGTTCACGCAATTAACCTGTACTCCGCTTTGACCTCCTTCACCGCTTCCATTCCAATGTCTTATTGCAACTCGTCGCTGTGTTCGGCCATTCACAGGGACCCTCGAAAGAAGATTGAAGGTCTCATCGACCTCGCTTGGCGCATCGACGAGTTTCCCACCGTCAGACTGACAAGTTTGACAGGATTCTCAAACAGCACCGATGTCGCACTTGGTCCCTTTTTTCATTAATTTTAAAATGTCAACGTGCCACGCAATCGAGAAGGTAAATTAATTTTAAAATGAAAAGACCCTCTCATTCCGTTACGACGTAGCTCCACTGTCCTTTGTGCCAAATTCCTGCACAAACAATTTCAAAATATCTATCTCAGGGATACATGAGAATACTTGGCGTATCTTCACCGGAATGCCTCACTCGTACGGACTTGTTAGACTTTAATTAAATCTAGTTATAGAGGTATCCCAAATTCCTCTCATCAGTTCGTGTGATTTTGGCTAAGATATTTCATTAAGCGTTACATGGATGGTGCACTCGTAAGCGACACAGTATCTGTTACATCTGAGCCGTGGAAAAAATCTAAATGAGACCGCTCTAAGCTCACAAATTAGTACTGTCAAATGGGATGTGACTAAACCGTCTAATCGTGTTCACACAGTGCGGTACCTCGGCGTGGCGGAGCAACAAGTGCGGCGATCACAAGCAATTGCCATATCTCGAGGTAGCTGTGTGCCTGTCAGTGAAAGGTGATACGAAACAGTGTGGCAAGAGTATGTGAGTCTATTTGTTGCCATCTATGTTTGTGTCCACTAGGAGGTGATGATAATTGTTTGCCTTTGAGTGTGCAATGATTGTGATGTAATTTTTGTTAGTGTCATGCGGCACAGATCTGTGCTGAGCTTCACGTGAACTTAGGGTTAAGGACAACCACCTCACGAGTGACTCATGTGCGGTGCTCCGCTGATGGCGGTTGTGTGGACGTTTAGCCTCATTTGTTGACTTTGTTGACCGTCACATTGGCTTGGGGTGCACGAAAGCTTTTAATAACAGGTGGCAAGATGTAATTGTTTTCAAGGTCCCTCGTTCCCGGATGTGTAACTTCTTGCACAAGCGTTTGCTCTTGTATTGCACGAAAAGCGATTCGCTTCTGTCAGCCGGATAAACAAAGGGTTTGAAATGTTGTAAAATGTGACGGTGTCCCGGCGGCTGCTTCGCAGTTGACTGTACGTGCTTCCACAAAGACCTGGTCTCTTGTCTTGGCGTTGGCAGCACTGTCATCTGTCAGCAACATGTCTGGAGTCCGCTTGAAAGCCACCCAAAAACGTAAACATCTAAAATAGGGGAAATACCAAAGAAACACGGATATTGCCCTCTTGACTTGTGCTTCGGTTCGACACTCTGCTTATATGACCAAATTAACATACGCAACTCAGTCCAATGGAGAATAAGAAATTCCGAAACCCCAAAGAGACACGTCCAAAGGCAAATGTGACAAATCTATCGTTTGAAATCCACACACGCGAATCTGGCGCGCTCGGAGACGACACGCAAAGTTCAAATACAACGAATCGAATTGCATTGTGTTCGCCTCCAGCTGTGTGCAGTTTATGTGCTGCTCCGATACCCACACACTTTCAGAGGCTACACCTGTCGCTTGCTGGTGATGTTGCAGCTGTGCGCCACGGCAAATCACACGACACCCGATAAAAAGCTCTAAGGTTCGGAAAATGAAAACGAAACAGAAAGAAATCACCTTCAAGAAGAACACAATCAAATAAACACGTTTACACTTATTCGCCGATTGATACGAGCTTGCTGGGGCACACGTATGTCTGCATGACGTATGCCTTTCAGGTTGTACTGCCATTGACAGTGGTGTCGCTAGGTTTCAGTCGCGCAACAATTACTGAGACATTTTTTGTTTCTGCATACCTTCTCGCCTCGGTGTAGCTTTGATGTGTGCGAAGAGTGGGGAATGAAATAAAGTATTTTTTTTCCTCTCCATCTCTACTTGCCTTTTCGTTTTGCCATTTTTTTTCGTCTGTTTGTTTAGTTTTGTGTTTTGTCAGGTACGCTCGCTGCTCGGTCGCGATTTTATTGGAATCGCGGAAAAACAAATTCAATTAACTAAATTTATTTATTCGCGGAGAATTTTTCCCAGTGAAAGGCAGCAGGCAAATATAACGTGTCAACAGAGTGCGCCGAGCAAAGTGATTAAAATCGAAAACCCTCATCATCAGCAAAACTAGTTGCAACAGAGAAGGCGTGCAAAAAAACGGCTTTCAGAAAATCCTTTTGAATTTGTTTAAATCGTGTTTCTAACGTTTTACCTACTGCATTACCTGAGCTATGTGTTTTTTTGTGGTTTTTGTTTTCGAAGAAAATTTCAAAAAGTAAAGTGAGTGAAAAAAAATCAATCAATGTCTTACCAATACATCTACCTACTTTGTCTTTTGAATCAACTTTCAATGAAATACTAACTAGAACTTGATTTGATGGTTATGCTGTGTGTTCAACTGATGTAACGACGTACCTACTCTTTTATTGCAATGTATGCAATCTCAGATTACAATCATGCGGAGAGGAGATCAAGAGTTAATGACATACATTTAGACGATGTATTTTACATCGAATGCTTTCATAAGTTCATTACCAACTGGCTGGGCTTTTGTTGAATTCAGTTCATGTAAACATGAGGAACATTCATTTTCTTCGATCACCTACTTTCGATCAGTGTAATACAGTTGTTTACAAATAAATAAATAGTTCGCCACAATTTCACCCACTCTTGAACACTTTTGGGACATGTCCTGTGACTTGTTTTAAACTGGAAGCTAGCAAACATGGATTCCTTTGTTTAGGGTTCTCTAAGGTGAATCAGTTCTACCAGCATCCAGGAATGGCTCTGGGCAAACTTCGATCCAGAAAAGGAATGCAATCGTATCTTCATAGACGGCTCTAGAACGTATGAAGAGTCCCTTACTTTCGTTTAAGGCGACGGCATTAGACTGCACACCTCATTAAATATCACTTTTCTAAGCGAAAACCTATGCGCAACAAACCATATTGGGAAAAAAAGGCTTAAGGGTGATAGTTGGACTTTTCGAGAACACTATCGCAGAAGTCATGAATCTCCAGGATGTAGATAGACCAAGCATTTGCTCCCAAATCCGCTGCATTATTGTTGTCCCTTGACAGATAAAGACTTCCGACGACTTCCCGGCGTAAGACTGGTGCCACTACATCGTTCTTTCTTCTTTGATTTGTGCTACAGTCCGGGGTGGACCTGGGACTCAAACACCTTTGCAAGCTAGCTCACTACACATTTGCTAAACTTTTAAATGTGCTGGGTTTAAGCGAAGATACTCTCTGCAACGCCTGTGAAGAAGACAGCATCAAGGCAGAGCACTTCTTCTGTCCCGTCTTTAATTGGATCAGGAGGAAGGTCTTCGATGTTAATGTGGTACTCGCCAGAGAAGAGCCTGCTGGTCTTCCGAAGGAATTGTATTTTGCCACCTGGGAGTACAATGGACCAGTCTACAGTCTGAGTGCTTTAGTTTAGTATAACTCATAAAAAACATGCTGGTTCCTTTTGTGTTTTATTAGTTCTCACATAAAGAGGCATTGTGCTATCAAAAGCCCTTGTTGGAACTCATTTATTTTCAAAATTACGCATGTTTTAATCTTCTGGGATTCTTCTGGATTGACCTGTGGTAACACTGGTCTTGATGCATGTATTTCTTAAGATTCAGTCATTTTTCATTTCGGTATGTCCGTGTAGTCGCCTTTTCTACGGGGTAGTCAGTTGATACCTCCTCATTTTTGACATAATTCGATCGGTTTTGGAATATCAGTTGAGGACTGAATTATCTGTGTTCCACACTGGCAAACTGTAGATATGATCTTTTCACTCGCCATTAATTCAAAAACTTGTTAGCAGGTTCTGCGGCGTTTGCTCCATAAAAATTGCCATTGATCCCTCTCTTCAACTGTCAAATTGAAACTAACAAATGTCATTCAATGCAAAATGCGCATAATACAATCCTGGAACATAGCATCCTGTATAAATTAACAAGAAATGTATACATGATTACGCTTTATGAAAATCCGCTATGTTTTGGTGACGTATACCGAAATTAGCGTCATACAATTTCAAGAAGACGAGGGCTCATTGTGACAAAATGTTGCTAACTTTACAACAAAGTACAAGACATAATCATCTTTAGATTAATATGAATGAATGAATCTTAATTTCCGCATTTTGCAAGCAATCTCACCCGCTCTAATCTCCTTTTATGTCACATCTGTCAGTTAAGGCGTAATCTTTTGTACATCATTCTTGATAAATTATCATTCTTGTTCAGTGTGTAGCAATATTTTTTATGGCAAATTGGAGCATATTTTTCTACTGAATACATGGTTCAGCAACATTTTTGTATTTTCCTATATAACATCAATTACAATGAACTCTCCCTAAGTCGAACTGTCACGGGATATCGAAATTGCTTCGAATTAGGCCGAGTCTACTGTATTTATTAATTAAATCCTTTCATGTAACATCAATGAACGATTCAATTCCTATTTTGCTTCATCTTTTAATATACGACATTGAATTGTGTAAGCTTAAGCAATACATCTACACAGTGACAGAAACTGGACCTGAGTGACGTCGCAAAACAAAAAGATGGCGTTTTTGACAATCTTCTTAGTACACCATATTTTTCTTACACCAGTGATACGTCCGTCCATCAAGTCTCCTCTTCAACGGACCACTCAGTTTTTATCAGAGCATTTTTATCGGTACTGCAATCGGAAGTGCACATTGTTGGTGCTCCAATAACGTATGCTTCAACAGTCGAAATGTGTTCTTTTCATTCGCAATCAATTGCAAATTTGTTAGCAATATGCTTCGACGTTAGCTCTAATTAATCTATCACTCCCTGCTATTGATCACTATCTTCAACTGTCATTGAAGCTGGCAGATGTCAGCCACTGAAAAATGAGGAAATAGGCAGATGTCATCCACTGAATAATGAGGATTTGGGTGTGCATTGTGTTGCTACCTCTTTCGAGTCACTGACAAAGAGTATTTCCTGTCTAGAAAAAGCTTCTCAAACTTGGCCGTTCGGAGTCGGCAAAAACTGTAGGGCCCGTGAGAAAAGAATATCACGCACAGCACGGGGGTGACTGAGAAGCTAGGCCCTAGCCCTCTACGGGCTGTAGCGCCCCCCCTTATTATATTATTTTTTTTGTTTAAATTCTCTATTTTAGAGGGAAACAGAAGTTTGTGTGTTAGTTGATACTCTTAATCTGCATATGTGAATACAGTTCCTGATACATTCTAGAGACTTTCCTTTTAAACATCAAATAGTAAAACGATCGCTTATTTTTTGGTTTGTAAAGCGAACAGGTCTAACAGTTGCACACTCTTAACCCGTACAAAATTAAGACTTTTCTGCCCAAAACTACACGAACATTCATTTAATGGACACTTAAGCTCCTTTCCATCAATGTTTAATGCCACAATTATGTTCTATTCACTCGTTAAATCGCTTATACTCACCAACTCACATCCGTGTACTGAATCAGTTGTTGACGATTGTTACCCACTCCGTTGTATTGTATCAAATTATTACCCCGTAATTTATTATTCAAATTAAACTCCAATCGAGTTTCCTGTTCATTTGGAAGAAAGTTGGTTTATCTGCTTTCAGGAAGAGCCACATCACAAGTGAAATATATTGCGTCAATCACAAAGTTCGGCAACTCAATAAAACCGCGTTTTATTGCGCCTTAACGTAATGGGTTGATGTCAATCCGCAGGACATATAAAATCCTCTAAAACTGAATTCCAAAGATTAGGAGAAGGGATGGATGTGTTTCATGTGTCAACCCTTTCGAGAAGATGAAAATAGAATCTGATGATATTTTTTTTTCCATTTTTATTGTGGTGCTGAAAGGTTGTCCTCGTGGTCGAGTCAATGTCATGGCACCTCCACTCATGGTCCGTGATGTGAAGATGCATTCAATTAAATAGGGTAATAGCCAACCCGGACTGCCGATTTTAGTGCAGCAGATGCACATACCCTCCTTGGCAAACGCCACTTGAATTCACAATCAAGGGGAGCCACACATTTCCCCGTATTCCCATGCAGGCGTCATTTATTGATCGCACAAGGTATACTCTGCACGCCAAATATTGCGCAGACATTCGTATTTTTGCTCGGAATCCCAAATCATGATTCACCTTCAAAACGATTTTCCGGTGACTTGACTGTTGAAGTTTACGTGCTCATAATTTAATTTTCCCCCAGCAACCCTGCACTGACAAAAGAATCGATTTTCAAACGCCTCGCAAATGCACATATAATAGCATTTTTTCCGGTGAAAAATTGCATTGGCTTGTCACGTTTGGCACGTCTGCTGAATAATTTACATAATGTCGCTTGTTTGCATTTCGCTGCGTGTAAGCATACCGCGTCGTATTCGTTTTCGATTGCAGATGTTACGTACATAATTAAGTAAACATAAACTCATATGCGTGTGTTTGTTTTTGATTTTTTCATTACAGTTTTCCACAAAAGGTCATCGATCGGCCTGGACCTGGGCAGTACGCCATCGCTGCTGCATCCACCCCCGGATCGATAACATCGGGTAGTGCATCCACAGCCACTGGTGGATATGTCTACTTACAGCCCTCCACCCACTACCCGCCCTCATCACAGCAGCAGATAGTCTACCAACATCATCCCCATATTCATCAGTTGTGTCATCAGCAGCAGCAGCAGCAATCGGCGACACCACTGCCATCGGTGGTGGCCACATCCGGAACACCGGCGTCGCTCCTTTCGTCGGCACTGTCTGCCTCATCTGCGGCGTCAGCATCGCCCGTTGGTGTTGTCCATCACAATCATCATCATCACATTCACGGTCATCATCATCATCATGGGGGTGCAGTGGTTATTGCCGGCAGTGGTGTTGGCACCGGAGTTGGAGTTGCTGGTGGCGCAATCGGATCGAATGGGTCCGGCAATGCAGTCCAATCGCTGCACAAGAAAAACTCAATACGCAGTGGTGGTGAGGTCCTGAAGCGTTCCAGAGCACAAACAGCGTAAGTAGACAAATTCAATTCTTTTTACAAATATCCCCGTTTCCCATGTTTTGTTCGGTCTTTTGTGTCATCTGCGTCGGTTCACCTGTCTCACGGTCCGCAGGCAGTGTTTATGTTCACCGGATACTGTGCATCTTTTGCCGACATCGGAACCAAGATGAGAACCGGAAGTGGTCCCTTAACTCACTTGTGCACATAAAAGTGCAGATCCGCATACGAGCACATTCGCTTCACAAGAACTCGTATTCTCCTCTTTCTTTGTGCGAACCGAATGAAAGAAGTTGCTCGCGCGGAAGTGTACTGTCAGCCAATAATCGTAGGAAAACAAGACGTAAAGAATTGAGAAATATACTATGCACACGGCATACTCCGGTGGCTATACATCATCACGAATTGTTATTTTCGTCTTCGGCTGTGACTATGGTAGTTTATTATGCAAAGAAGATAGACGCAGCAGAGACCGAGAAAAATTAACAAGTGCACCTAACCTCTCTTCACGAAGAAAAAGGAAATGAAAGAGAGAGAAAAAAAACAACTTCAAACAAAACAGACTATGTATAGACACGGAAGTGACACCAATTGTAATTGGTAGGTGCAATGTTGCCAGACTCTCAGACTTTATTGACTTTTACTGCGTTTGTGAGTGCATGCAATTTGATCTTATAATGGCATTGTCGATGGGTTTTCTTGTTTTAGTGGATATTTATGTAAACAAACACTAATCTCAGCCGTTGTCGAAGTTGTGTTTTTGTCTAGCCCTGGTTGCTGATGATGAATTTTGCCGGAGATTGGATCTTGTACAGTCAGGTCTGGAGGAGATCGGTGGGATCCACTCTGTGTCTGGAACAAATCTCGTAAATTTTTTGTTAACTTCCCCAATTTACTTGTCGAATGTAACTCTCATCCAACGAAATTCCTTAATTTTGAGTGAAAATTGCAGGAAAAAATACTTTCTTCACAAAAGTGGGACTTGACAATGTAGCTTGATGAAACTACGCACTTCTCTGTGTATTTTAGGTTGTGAGTGACTCTACAGCCCGTAGAGGGCCAGGGCCAAGCTTCTCAGCAACCACTCGTGTTGTCCGTGCTAGTGTTCTCGCACGAGTGGAAGGGACGTACAGTTTTATGCCGACTCCGAATGGCCAAGTGTGAGAAGCTTTTTCTCGACGGAGGTGGGGCCGTGAAAATTATTTTTATCGTACAGAGCAGGAATTGAACCTACGACGTGGATGTTAGGTCTTAATAAACTGATTTAAAAGCCGATTCGGCAGCGTAGTTTAGACTGAGAATTCTGCCGAAGTTTAGTCCTCTTCCAAAATTCCAAAAAGTCGTCTAGTAGAATTCCAAACACATCATCAAGTCTGAGAAATGTATGCTCTTGAAAGATAAACTCCATGCCGAAACGCCCCTGATGAACTGTATGGCAGCAGTAATTGTTTCCTTCATCCGAACGTGGGATTTTGATTGAAAGCCTTCGCGTAACAGTCCCACTCTCTGCCAAGAGGCTTACTAGCTTTATTATTGTCTATGTGAGTGGAGACGTACAACATCCAAAGATGCCTTGGAATTCTCCTTGGTTGCGTGTTATCATCGCACATTACTTAACAAACGAGCAGTGTCTGATCTTGAGCTAATGCCTTCTTACTTTCTTGACGGACTTCGTTTTTACCGCCATCAGCGCCAAGTTGCTCGTGTGGTCACTTGGCCTTCATTCCACAGGTTGGGTCTCCTTGAAACAATGGATTCGTATTCTAAGGCTCTCTTAGTCGGATCATTGGTGTTCATGCGGTCGAGTCAGTTTAGTCATTCGTGACCCGGACAATATTTCTTTTTCTCGAAAATTATAGCCAATCTGCCATTTGCTCTAACGCAACTTTTCAGTTGAATATTCCTGCTCGACAGGAACGATTAATCACAGCCATCGAGCGAATATCAAGAAGTGACATACTACAGCAACTATAACTGCATCATTCAGTTTCGTTAAGTTCGTTCCCTTTTGTCTACTGGAGAGTTTGCGAAATAAATGACATATAGTGTGTGTATAAATGACATAAAATGCACCAATACTGCCAAGAAGCCATCAGAAAAGCCGCAACTGATGTGCTTTAACTTTGCCACCAAAAAGAAACCCCTGGTTCGATGAAGAATGTCAGCGAGCACATGCAGCCAAACAGGAGGCATACAGAGCGGCGCTGCAAATAGCTAAACTGAAGTCCAATAACGCTGCTGGTGCCGATGGACTGCCTGCCGAGCTCTTCAAAGCAGCTGGTGATGATTTGGTAAGGTGCATCCACCAACTCATCTGTAAAATCTGGTCGGATGAAAGTATGCCCGACGAATGGAATCTCAGCATGGTTTGACTGGTCCTAAAGAAAGGAGACCCTCTAAACTAAGCTGGAATAAGTCTCCTAAATATATCACATAAGATCTTTTCTGCCGTTCTGTTTAAACGCCTGCAACCATACGTTAAAAGCCTGATTGGTCAATATCAGCGCGGGTTCTGGCCAACGAAATCCACTATTGACCAAATATTCACTTAACGGAAGATCTTGGAAAAGACCCAAGTGAAAAGAGTGTATAAGAAACGGGGGACACTTGACAATCCTGCGGCCTTCTATAAAAGGGCTAGACACTTAGTAAGACCTGAAGGAGCAACCTTCATTTAGCTTTGTTCGCAACCTAGTTGGCTGCCAGTGGATCGTTGAACAATCAGCGCAATCAACCACTCTTTGGGCATGACTAGAGACTGTTGTGATCTTTGTCGTTCGGTTCCAACACATGTTTAAGTTTCCTTTAGACAATTATGAGCTTTATGTCGATGACCCGTGTCTACAGCTGTGTCATATGACGGCAGCACGCTCCAAGACTTTGCTTCCGCTTGCGTTTACTTTCATATGTATATTTCAAGCCTCAGATGTGCCGAACTATCTTCTACGAATATCGATCCAAAGCATTCATTTTCAATCATTCTTATTTATTGGGCACTTATATCGTTTTGTCTTGTCCAATTATCATAACCAGTTGCCAGATATGCCTCTCATATGAGTTTTAAATGCCTCATTCCAATATACCAAGGTTGATGTGTGATGTTCTGATGATATAACACCTGGCAATGCTCGTGGCTTTCTTTCCACAAAAGTCAAGGCGAAAGTGCACACGCCGTCTGCCTGCCCCCCACATAACAGATAATAATAATCGATCTTTATTCACACACTCAATATGATGGAGTACCCTCGGCAAGTTCTGCCCATTGATTGACGGGCTGAATTGATATTCAAACTGCATTCCTAGTTCCGGCCAAGAGCCATGCCACGACCCAATTTAGACAATTCTTCTGGTGCCCAGTGTATTTTGTCGAAATCAGTGCATGCCCCAGTGCACATATCGTTCAATTAGTGCCACGTTTAAAACAAAGACAAGATATCGAAGCGCGGTTGTTTGCCCTATCTTATCTGGTTTGTACCTGTATTTATGTTCATCAGATGACTGGATGCCCGTCTCTGTCTTTCTCGTTCTCGCGACATCCCCCCGGCCTGCAGTGACCGTCTCAATTCGCGCATTCTCTTGACACAAATCAACGCGAAAACAGAAACAAAAATCCATACTCCTCTTCGGATAACTTCTAATCTGAGGAGATAGAGATATTTTAAAACTTAAGTAAGCACACAAGCGGCGCGGCCGAGAGCTTTGTTGACGCACGAAAGAGCCAAACAGGCACACACACAATCAGCCGCGCGAGTACACTTTCGATTCTATTTTTATGGAGTGAAAGAGTTTCGTCTGCTTGCTAGCGCTCGGTGTCTGCTAGAATCACCTGGGAATCGCGAGAAATGAGTGTTATCAGTTGCAGAACATTCACATCCCCTAAGAGCTGGAAACTATTTATTTTCGCCTCGGTTTTTCCTCTCTGTCTCTCTCCTCGACGGTGTTTATCTCTCCGAACGTTTTCAAATCAATTGCTGTGTAATTCACTATTGTTCGGTTCGAGTCAAAGTAAATTTGTTTTTATCAGTGAAAGGTTGTGAGTTAGTTTGGGAAGCAATTAAAGTTGCGGCGAGATCAGCGGCAAGTCAAATGTGAACAAGGCAAGTATCAAGGGAATACAAAGAATTTAAATGTCTTATGATTCGATCTGGTGAAGGTGACAAATTGTATAATATCTTCTTGCGTTTAAGTCAGTCGCCAGCAAACATTTAAGTTTGCGCTGAAAACCGGTTTTTACGCCAATAAAATCCGTCAGCTTTTCTAATTGCTTTGTAGTGCGCGTAGAGTAGTAGCTTTTGTCGCCTAAGCACTTGCCGTATCAATCGCTTTCACGTAAGCGATCTGATCGCGTTCTTAGCTACTTTCATGATCATTTTTTTTCTTCACTGGAATGTTTGCATTGCTGGCCGTTTGATTGTGTTCGGGGGGAGGCAATGAAATATGTGGTTTTTGACGCAATTTAACCGCCAATTGGACGACGCGTGGGTTTCAAAACAACCCCTTGTGCAAGATTCCCACTCATGACATCCTCGGCAAATGTGGGGAAAAGCGTCACGGTTCAATGATTTCGCTCGCTTTTCCGAGCAATATTGGGTTTATTTTGATATTTATTCTGAGTAACCACATTTTGATGGATGTACATAAACAAACATTTACCTTTCAGCATTTGTTTACTCGAATTTTCCACATCACGGGTGGAAATCGTTAGTCATGCGAGTACATCCCCGGGGAGCCAAAAAAATCAGTTGGAATCTTGTGAAGTCACCTCTTGGCATCGAATCAGATTGTATTAGCATGACACTCTTCGTCTCCAACAGCCCATTAGAGTACGGACAAACTGCACCTCGTCGCCATTAACCGCCGTCTCCTACCAAATGGACATCCTGCAAAACAGACATTTGGCATCGCACACCATCTCCATGTAGGCATTTGTCTTCCTTTTCCCCAAATCAAGTCGTATAATTGAAATATTCCTTGCTGCAAAAATTTACGAGGCGCCACGACGATTCGACTGCACATTCCCACATTTCTTGGTCTAGTTCTGGGGCGACTCTTTTGTGTGTTTCCGTTGACATTTCTGTGTGTGAAGCTTTTTTGGAAAATCTGTCTCTCTCCACAGAACAGCACAAGTTTCCAAAAAAAAAATCTCCTCCTTCTCTTCATCTCCCAAAATAGATGCAGAAGAGATGTGCAGGAAGAGAGAGTCCATACCCTGTTTTCGGATGAGGATGAGAGATACTTAAGGTTTTTCTTTCCCCCCACGAAAGTGTGAATGGACTTGGCTATGTTTTGGCATCTCGCATTCGAATGCAGCCACGGTATCGGGGTATACATAGGTGTGGACATATTATTTTGTTTTTCGAATAAAGATATTTCAAAATTTTTGGAGAATCATCTCTGATTTCGCAAGTGCGAGCGGGTGTAAATCAGTGTTGACAACGTGTTTGTGCCTGTGGCTGTCGGGGAAAATTGTGACACTTCCTCGGTGAACGGTGAACAGTGAACGGTGAATGGGCTATTAATGTGCAAATAATAAACATCTTCGAAAAAAAAAAAATGTATTCGCCTGTACATGGAACAAAAAGTGCAGCTCTGTTGCCCCATCCTTTGTGATGCACAGAGCTTGTGATGAAAACGATCTGTTTTTTTCGAAAGTAAATGACTTGTTAATACGAAGCGATGCGAAGTGTATGTGCGCACATTCTTTGAAGTCTATCGAATGCGTGGGCCCGTGCGGAGGCAATAAATAGTGAAGAATAACATATTCGATCAGAAAAAGAAAACCTATTAATTTCCCCTTAATTAGTGACTTGAGACTAAAAGATAACACACATACATATTTTAAATGCCAGATAAATATTGTCTTCTTTGTAAAATACTTCAACGGAAAATGAAGAAAATTGCCGAATTGATTCAACGCTACAAGCGTTTCTCCACAGGGTTAGTTGTGTGTTAACGTGTCGAGCGAGATTAGAAATAGTTTGTTTATTGAATGGCGCGCAAGGAATGAGAAAAGCTGTGATTTTTTGTTGAAGCTTGTTTAAAAATTGTTCTAAAACGTTGCTCTATTGGGCTGTGATGTTGTTGCTTAAACTATTTGGAATTCATCGCATTTCCTTAAACTCCATCATATACACCCACAACTTCATCCACATTGCATTCCAACACAATTAAAATCGTTGACTGGGTCAGCTTAATGAACACTTTGGCAAGACACCGGCTCGTTAACAAAACTCCGCCGAGTCTGAGAAATAAAATCATTAAAACCCCCGGAATACGCATAGAAAACGCAAAATTATATCGCTCGCCCTTTCTGCACTGACTAAATCACCGCAGTGCTTTGCAATGAAGTGAAAAGTAAATTTAGAGCTTTACTGCTTAATATTTTGCCCAGTCGCTCAACCTTCTCCCCCTCAAGTGTATGCCGCATGTCGTTAGTTTATTTTCATTTTCAAGAGCAACGAACTACAAGTTAATTAGTCTAATTGGGTACGTTATAGAGTCCCCCTTCATTACTAAGGGTGCACGACGCTATACAAACAAAAACATCCCTATTTTTGGTTTAAAAATAATACCGTCATCTGCCTCATGTCATAGTGCGCATCTCTATCGGTATCAGCTTGTTGATATTCTAATTTACTTTCGGTGGATATTTTGAGAATGTAAGATGTTTTGTCTTTATTTCTCAGCAGCTGATTTTAAGGGAATTCTTTTTGGTTCAGTTTTTGGTGATTGACGCCTCCTTAAACGGGGGATTCTATTTTTATGTGCCCCCCTGAATTAACACTCACGTTTGTTTTCCGAAATAAAAAACAATACATATTCACACTTGTTTTTATTGCGGATATGTTTTTTTGTTAATTTATTATTTTTGAGGAAAAGTTGTTTGTGCAAAATGCAAAAAAAAAAAACCATTGGTGCTGAGTGGGTGGCTGTGTTCGCATGACGTTTTCAACTTTGATGACACAGAAAGATTCTGTGCACAATCCCATTTGAAGATGCTAGTGCTGTCTTCAGAGCAAATGATGCATGCAACGTTGCTCTTCCACTGATCTTAAATTCGTATGATTATATTCGCCAATCGACTTCGATAGTCAGCGCCCTCTGGTATACATTTTTATTAGCTATGTTCTTAAGGCCCATTCATATGAGCGGCGAATTGCGAACGCGAACTTTTAGAAACAACTCTTTCCAGGAGCTATTTCTTGGTATACAAAAAGATTGGAAATGAATTCTCGAGTTTTTTCATCGGCAAAAATCCCAACAAAAGTTAGTTTAAGTATCCTAATTAATGATTTAAACGTTTTTCTCTGCGAATCATTCTTTTTGCGAACTGTCAAACTGAGATCGCAATCCACAACCACCAAAAAATTCGCAGTTAAGTGTCAGTTTGCACCCGTAGTTCCCTGCGAATAAAAAACTTCCATATGAATGAGTTGTCAGAGTTTGCGAAGTTCCCAATTCGTGGCGACCTCATATGATTCGTCTTTAGTCAAAATTCTTACAGCTCCTACGTGGAAAAAAATCTTGTACTCCAAACTTAATTTTGATGGAAAATCTATTGCGTGAAATTAAATATCAAATTATGATTTTACTTGAAATCGCTCAGTGTTCTGCTAAATTGGTAGAACATGTGAATATATATTCATACATACCATAATTGTGAAAAATGTCCACTGCATTTGAGCTAGTTTTAGTCAATTTGCTTAAAAAAATTGAATTGAATTGAAATTAAAAAAAATATCCTTTACCATTAATTCAATTTGTTTGTTAAGAAACAACAAATGCGCATAAAATGGTGGTTTATTTACATTTTTTGAAGTTCTTAATTAAACTCTTGACAATCGCTTAATAAAGGGTAGTTACATTTTAAGGGCTGATGTTGATTTTGAATAAAACACAAATTATTTGGGAAATTATTGTCACTTCTTTTTATTATGATAATATTTTGTATGGTTCAATTATGTATGGAACAAAATATAGGTCAAATGGCCGCCGCGACCTCTCAGCGGCACACCTCCCTCCGATGGTCCAAATTTTCGATGACGCTGAAGCATACTTGAGGTTCTATGCCGTTAATGTGCCGAATTATCTCATCCTTTTAGCCCTTGAATTGTTGCTGGCTTATCGACGTATACCTTTTCTTTCAAACAACCCCAAAGAAAAAAATCCAACGTTGTCAAATCACATGATCTTGGCGGCCAATCGACATCGCCACCACGTGAGATAACACGGCTATTGAATTTGTCGTGCAAAAAAGCGACTGTTTCGTTAGCTGTGTGGCAAGTGACACCGTCCTGTTGAAACCACATAGCGTTCATGTTTCCAATTCGGTCCATAAAAAGTTCGTTATCATTTCACGATAGCGAACACCATTCACCGTAACTGCCTGACCGGTCATCATTTTGGAAAAAATACGGCCCGAGGACGCCGCCCATAAACCGTACCAAACTGTCACTCTCTGTGGGTGAATTGGTTTTTCGACAATCACTCTTAGATTATCATTCGCCCAAATGCGGCAATTCTGCTTATTGACGAATCCACTGAGGTGATGATGTGCCTGAAGATGATTTTCTTCGAAAATTGATCATCCACTTTTGCCATTTCTTGCCACCATTCTGGCCATTGATGACGCTTGAAATTGTCAAGAGGCTTTAGTTCTTGAGTCAATTACACCTTGTAAGCGTGTTAATGCAAGTCTTCATGCATAATGTTCATCAACGACGAGCGTGAGAGAAGCGATTGTTGGGCACGACGACGAGTTGAGGTGGATGGCTCTTCAACCACACTAATCGCGAGATGTCAATGTATATTCCTATGCCTCAACGATCTGTCAGAATTTTGCCTAAAAAAGTTAGTACCAACATATTCCGAAAGAGTTTTAAGTCGATTGGCCAATACCGAATTGCAATGTGCCTTGGGGCTTAGACTTAAGGCGGTATTTATGTGCTTCATAGAGAAATCTTGATGAAAATGTTTGTTAAAAGATTGAATTATGATGGTTGCAGATTCTGAACTCAACCCAGATGATTCCCTCGAAAAAAGTAAACAAAAATTGCGATGCAGTAGATGCAGTTTTGTCAATTACTCGTGCAAGAAATGCCTTGGATATTGTTACACTCCAAAAAGCAAATGGCGACAATTAACAGGACCCTCGAGGACCTATAGTCAAAATGGGATATAACCCCTCCAAATGTTTGTTTTGCTATAAATCTAAGACGGATTTACGGTGTGTTGTGATACCTCTTGTCTTTCACATCCACATCTAATGCCAAAATTATTCTGCTAACATTTAGCTACAGCCTCAACAAATGACGGTTACGCTCACACATTGCATCCAGATCCCCAACAGCTGTGTAATCCTCAACTAGAGACAGAATCATAAAGCAGTACTCCCATTCAACCACAAATTCGCACTTAATCTGTTTGCTCTTTTCCCAAAGCAAACTGTTTTACTGGCACTTCCTTAAGTAGCTATCATGTGAAGGATTTAATTACAAGTAATTCATTTTGGGCCCTCTTAATACATGTGCAAAAATTATTAAGCTCTAAAACCCATCGCTTAGCTTCCTTCCCTGTTTCGGCAATGCTGCCATTCATGGAGATAAAATATATAAATAAAAATAAACATTTCCACGTCTCTGTCATATTTTTTATCGTATTTGTCCGATAAAGACTTGACGCAGGTTAAATCCACGATAGACTGTCATTTACGTATTCCACCCAAACACCTGACCAAAGTTTACAGAGGGTGAAGTATAGTAAGTTGTTATCAGCAAAAAAAAACCACAGAGATTATTATCGCGAATGTCAGCGTCAGTCTGTCGTACGTATAATTGCAGTGCGCATTCTCTGTGTAAACAAAACGAGTGTAGACTTACGTTTTCATCGCTTTTGTCGTGCATGACCCAATTGGATACGTTTTTTTTTCGAAAATAAAATCTCATGGGATTTTCTCAAGTCAAAAGCGCCCACTCTATTTTTTTTTTTATTGATCAAATCAACAAAATGTTCGTGATCTCGTGCTTCAGTCCGACTACCGACGGATTTGTTTAGATGTCATCCCAGCACAAGTAACATCAATCACGGGAGTGTTTGGCAATCACTGTCCGAAGTGGAGTTGTATAAAGTGGTCCCTCATCGGATTCTTGTTTGTATCAAAAATTGTTTACGATACATTTAAATAGAGCGGATGGTGGTCAGATGAAAGCTACATAAAAAAGTTGTTTGGAAATCTAGGGCTTCTGGGGGGAGAAGCGTAATTAAATTTCTTATCGCGAACCGGGCGGCGCACACAAGCACCGAAGAATGCCAAAATGTGTCTCCCTTATCAGTTCCATAATATATTCGTGGTAAACAATTAGGTGACTCGTGCTCTATGCAAATAAACCAGTTTGCGAAAGCACACTCACACCCCTGCACCGCTATCTGCAGCAGATAAGTGAAGTGAAATACATGGAATTTGAATATTCCGTGTCACCCAACCACACCACCCACACGTACACATCGGCGAGAGATAGTGTTCAGCCACTCTCCAAATTTTAGACAAGCCTCGCGTACAATTGCAAGCTTTTCATTCCCAACTAGCAGAATATATAATTTAATTCTTGGCAATGAAGGATAACAATTTGTCCTAACCACCACGGCCGGCCCTGTGTTTTAGTAGAAACGTTTGCCAAAGGCAAAGCCCACACAAGCGATGTGCAAAGCAGTTCATAGAAAAAGTTTCCGTTCCAGTGACAAAGAAATAGTAAATGTGCCAACGTAGACATGAATTCGAAAATAAATTCCGCAGGAGTCGACCTTAATGGTCGATTTATACAGTGGGAGTCGGCTACAACTTTATCACGTGTTGCGGTTACGTCATTTCCATCGCCATCAACGTCGAAAAGTGGAAATGCAACGAAGACTGTCTCACCATCATCATCGCCCATGCTGTGGCTGGCGTCATCACTCAATGCTAGTGCAAATGAGAAAACGTCATTGATCAGGCACAGCAGACGACGTCAGAGTCTGCATTCGATACGCCGCTGGGCCAGTGTTGAACGCAGACGAAGTTTGAAAGTATCCGGGCCTGAGGTGAAGAGCATTTTAGAAGTTCCGGCTTGCGATGACGATGACGAGGGAAATGACATCGATGCAGTGGAGAGCTACGACAGCTCAAGTACATACAGGAAGTTCTTCACTATACGGATAAAGTTTATGTGGTAATTCAGTTGTAAATTTGTTTATTTTTTTTTTGTCCCTCAAATGGTGGGCGATTGGTCGAATTTTGAAGTGAATTTAAAATATGACTTGACCATAACCGTTTATCGTTCAGATAGATAAGTTAAGTTCTTATAAATAGATTGTCTGGAATTCCTAATCAATGTTTTGGTTTCTCTGTGTGGGGGAACTTTGAGAGAGAGCGCGTTGGTTCTCTGAAAATTGTGTAAATTTGTTGATAGATGAGAGAAACTCAGCCAAGGGATGGTCGGGTAATTAATATAGATTATTTTATTCAAAGGGAGGATTACCTCCCCTTTCTGAGTTAAACAATGTAGATGAATGAATCGAGTAACGCAGAGAATAGGGGCAATGCTTTTTCTTCATTGTCAAGATCTAATTTGTTAAATAAACGAAACGGTGTAGATGAGTAAATGAGTGTAGGAAATGCGGGAAAGAGAAACTAATGCGTTTTTTATTTCCTTTTTACTTCTTGTACACTGTCTTCAACGGATAAGTTGTTTAGTTTCTGCCTCTAGGAATCTGACTGCGTTGAATTAATTGCCCACTAAGCTTATCCATCACTAATTGTTTTTAAATATCTCGTGAAACAAATTGTAGTAGTTCTTTTTCAACTCTCCAATTGTATTCACCTGCATGGTTATTGTATTCCTTCCGAAAAGTGCATGCTTCCCTCAAAGACTAAATAAACAATTAATTGACGGCTAAACTTCAGGAGATTTCAAATTTAAATGTCTATGGGTTGACGATGCTAATAACAAATCTTCATTTCAGAGCACAACCCCTAATAAGCCTAACCCCCTTAACAGTATTTAACCACAAGACGAACAATTTCACTTCATGGTGTACAGAGTTGTAAAAGGCTGCAATTTGTTGATTTTAAAAATCATTTGATTTTTCAATTCCTGAATTCACTTTCAGATGTAGACTTCAATATTTAAATCATAATTCTTTTTGATGAATGAATTCGAGTAAGTCCTAGCATCTAAGCTATTTTATAGCAAAGTAAAAATTGCATCAACAAACTAACCTATAAATGGTAAAGACAGTAATATCCCACACTTCTCCGGAACACCCAGGGGACAAAAAACGACACCAAAACTTGAGTGACATCGAACCAAAACTAGCTATGGGATCTACTTCTACTCTGAGTGTTGACAGAATACAACAAATTTTACTCGAAAACAACAAAAAAAACTTGTGGAAAAATTAGCCTCAAAGGCAGATCTGCAAGATTTCTTCAGACAAATTTCAGCATTGAGTGCGAGGCAAGAAGTACTTGAGCAAAAAGTTGAATACCTGGAAGAACAAAGCAAATGTCTTGAGCACCAGCTTGACCGACTCGTACAGATGAGTACTGAAGCGAATCTTGTTGTTCACCTGCCTGTTGAAGATCAAGTAGACATGAAAAAAAGCTATATCCATTTGCGCCGGGTTAGTTGACGCAACTCCGAATTAAATCGTCGAGTCTGCGTATAGGATTCACAGCCGTAACACGAACAAGTCTACGATAATTCTAAAGATGAAATCGAAGGAGTCCACCTGGAGTGTGATGAAGAATAAGCATCCTAAAGGACTTAAATTCCAAAGACTGTAACAAAAAACTTTGAAGCTCCAAGGACTGCAATGAAAATTAGTTAAAGTCCCAAAGACTGCATCGAACATTTTTAAGTCCCAAAGACTTCCACTGAATGCGGATGACTTCAAGTGAATGGTGACTTCAGTGAATGGCCTGTAAGTCGATAGACTTGCATTCAGTTGATTTCAAATCAAAAGACTACGATTGATTCAAACAAGATTTCAAATAGAATGGTGACTTCGATGCTGCAGTCCAGATGCAAGTCCCAAATGAAGTCAAGATTGTAGTCTTTTACAACTCTGATGGTGTATTAGTCACAATTTCGACAGTAAATTGAAACAAATAAAATATTCATAGTTATTTACTAGAGTCCTTAAAAAATTCAATCTTTGATCTAAACCACGTGTACGAATTTTGACAACATCATTAGCTCATACTCTTGTTCGTTCACAATGATCCAGTGTCAAAGAAATCTTGCCAAAGTCTAGCTGGAACAGAAATATCGTCGAAGAGGTCTTGCATTGTGGAAGTAGCCTATGAAAACCAAAATAAAAGCTAATGGTTAGATGCTAAAATTGCACTAAAGCACTAAGAAGGTCTCTTAATTCAAAACTTCTTTGTGTGGCGCTACAGTCCGAGGTGGACATGGGCCTCAACCAACAAGCCTCTCCAACTAGCGCGATCTCTGGCTAGCTGTCTCTAGTTTCGCACACCAAGTTGGTTCATTTCCACTTGGGTGCGCCACATTCAGCGCGGGCGGCCTCTGTTGCGTTAAAATTAATTAAAAACGCCAACAAAAAAAAAACACATCATGTCGCAAGTATCACCACCGTAAAATACATTCAAAAGAATGAACTATCATGCAACTGAAGTCCCTCATTTTACTTCAGAGCTGCACACGTACTTCACCATATTTTGTTAACTTTCTCACAAAATCAGCCACAAAGCACTTGTCTTTATTAATAAGTGAATTTTTGGTCACAAATGCCTCCATTCAAAAACAACTTCAACTCTTGGCAACGTTTTAAACAAAATTCCCATCTCCACATCTCTCTTCAAAAATTGCTCCCCTCCCTTCACTGGTACCGTCATTGCGATCAGTCCATTGAATATGAATGATTATACACGTCTCACGTGTGCATTTCCTTCCAACACAAATGCCGGAGTATGGGTACAATTTTGAAGCGCCAATTACACAATAGGCCCTCCTTCGCTTCCTTATAACACAAAGATGGCACTAGCAACAGTAACAATTACTTTTGGTTTCCGATTAAAATAAGACACCCCGGCTCTCTGGGCACGTAATTTTCGAGCGGCTCCCTTCCCTAAGGGATGCATTAGATGTCCCCTCTCCCTAACGAACAACTGCAGGGGAAACGAGAAGGCAGGAAAGGTATGCTGCTCACGCGTGAACATTTGAGAACAGCCGGCTGAGGGTTGGTAAATTTCGTTTGGTATATTCCCAATGTGCATTCAATGCGTTCAGTGCAGATGCGTGGCTCTCGCAAGAAGTTACACATCGACGATGCAGAATTACAACAGTTCCTCTATTCTTTTTGTTTGAAATCGCTTACGAATAATAAGTTATCCATGGTTTATCGAACGTAAATTCCCTCAAAACACCGAATATTCTTGCATTTTTAACAAAATTCCTTGCTTTCTCTTCATTACAGGTACGAACTCTCCCAGGATCTTCTGGAAAAGCAAATTGAACTACTTGAACGGAAGTACGGTGGAGTGCGTGCTCGTAACGCTGCCGTCACAATTCAGCGTGCCTTCCGACATTATATGATGGTAAAGAAGTTTGCTTCCATCACAGCAATGGCCAAAGCAGAGAAGCGTCTAAGTCGCCGAATGATGATTAATGCAGCCGCAGCAGCTGCTGCAGCCTCTGCCACTGAAGATGGTCCCCCATCGAACACGTCATCGTCGTCAGCTTATGGCAGCGCAACCGAATCTCAGTTGGATCACCCCGGTTCACAGCAACATTGTCAACAGCAACAGCAGCATCATCAACCACGGGTGACCATAATGGCCGGCCCGCCCGGAGCCGCTGGTAATGTCGCCCGTACACCACCAACACGATCCATGTCATTACGCGAACGACGGCACCTCGATTCCAGCCCTATACCCAGAAGTCAGTCGGGTAATACTTCGCCTATGCCAATAGCTCATTGTACGTATTGGTCACAATCTTCGGTATTTTCAGGTGCGGGTTCGACGGTATCCACTGCATCGTCAGCGTCGACAGCGTCTTCCACATCGTCCCATCCACACGTGAACTTATTGCATGCCACAGAGCAGCACTATTACAGTTCCGCTGCTCAGATGCAGGCAAACATTGGCGGACCACACTACGTGTCCGCACAGTCAACATACCACGCAATCCCACACGATGTGAGCTTCAGCTCGAACTCGAGTCATTTGGATTCGTCATTGAATTCGTCGTGGGTCAGCACTGGAACTGGAACTGGAATACCAAATATTTCACCTCACACACCGTACTATTCCGCGGCTCAGATATACATGCGACCAAAGGCATTGGTTACAACATCTGAGAGAAAGAAAGTTCCACCAGAGGTTCCCAAGCGAACATCCTCAATAACCGCTCAGCAAGCTGCGGCCCAGCAGCAAATGATGCAACAGATGCGACAGACTCCACCTCCGCCATCGATGATCCGCACCAATGGCCTGTGCAAGACCGCTGAAAACGGCAGTCTTACATCCGTGCAGAGTTCAGGCAGTGATTCTAGTGCCACGTCCGCTGATCGTATCGCCAACTGTGATTTGGGCTCGGATCGTTCCAATTCTCCACACACGTGGAAGCGTGGCACGGCTCTCAACAGCTCCAACCAATTCAGTACCCATTCTCCTGATCATATCCTAATGATGGCATCCCATCCGCCAGCAGCATCGGCCGGCATGGTCGTGGTCTCCGATGATCATATGAGTTCACACACCAGTGCCGCCCAGTACGAGCAACACGCCGAGGCGGAGCAGCTGAATGTAGCCGCCACCACCATGCAGAACTACAAAGTCTCCGAAACCATCCGCAAGCGACAATACCGAGTTGGATTGAACCTCTTCAACAAGAAACCAGAAAAGGGCATCACCTATTTGATTCGCAGGGGATTCTTGGAAAATACCCCGCAAGGTGTGGCGAGATTCTTGATTTCACGGAAAGGTCTGTCGCGACAAATGATCGGCGAATACCTGGGCAACCTGCAAAATCCCTTCAATATGGCCGTTTTGGAATGCTTCGCCACCGAATTGGATCTATCGGGAATGCAGGTAGATGTTGCGCTTCGAAAATTCCAGGCATACTTCCGAATGCCCGGTGAGGCGCAGAAAATCGAGCGTTTAATGGAGATCTTCTCACAGCGCTACTGCCAGTGTAACCAAGACATTGTGGGACGCCTGAGGTCATCAGATACGGTAAGTTAAACAACACAGACACCCCCTCGTATGTTCGCACAATAATAATGCATTTTTATTCATTCCAGATCTTCGTTCTGGCATTTGCCATCATCATGCTCAACACTGACCTGCACACGCCGAACCTCAAGCCCGAGAGGCGAATGCGTGTCGAAGACTTCATAAAGAATCTTCGCGGTATCGATGACTGCCATGATATTGATCGTGATATGTTGGCCGGCGTTTATGAACGCGTCAAAGCTAACGAATTTAAGCCTGGCAGTGATCACGTCACCCAAGTGATGAAAGTTCAAGCAACAATTGTCGGAAAGAAACCGAACCTTGCACTTCCACATCGTCGATTGGTGTGCTATTGTCGTCTATACGAGATCCCCGATGTGAACAAAAAGGAAAGACCTGGCGTCCACCAGCGTGAGGTGTTCCTGTTCAATGACTTGCTGGTGATCACGAAAATCTTCAGCAAAAAGAAGTCATCAGTCACCTACACATTCCGAAATAGTTTCCCGCTATGCGGAATGGTGGTCACCCTCTTGGACGTACCCAACTATCCATTCTGCATTCAACTGTCGCAAAAGGTTGATGCTAAAATTCTGGTCACATTCAATGCCCGTAACGAGCACGATCGGTGTAAATTCGCTGACGACTTGAAGGAGTCCATCAGTGAAATGGATGAAATGGAATCGTTGCGCATAGAGGCCGAACTGGAACGGCAAAAATCGGCACGAAATCGTGCTGCCGGGAATTCAGAGAATCGTGATAGCGGAGTAGCCGACGTCGAAGTGTGTCCGTGTCCATTCCAATCGCCGCAGGGTAGCGACACAGCGAATGGCAACCACGACACAGCATCACAGCTGAAGCGTAGTGCACTAAGCAATAGCCTGCTAGATATGCACGAACAATGTAAGTAAGCGAGATCGCATTAAATGCATGAGTAAGTAATGAAATTGGTTCGCTTTCTTCTTCTCCCTCAGTTGGTAATGAAAAGCCGCAACGACGTGGCAGTGTTGGATCATTAGACAGCGGCATGTCCATTTCCTTCCAATCGACTACAGCAAGCAGTGCATCACGCGAGAATGCTGCGGTCGTTGCTGCTGCCGCCAATGCCGCTGCGGCCAAAATGCGCTTCCCACCACCAGCTGGCGGAAGTGGCGTCATAATGCAACAGCATCCACAGCAATACCCTGGTCACCATATGATGCAAGCATACCATCATCATCCGACGGTGATGATTCCCCATCCAGGAATCATACATCCGCATCAACTGCAACCGCAGCAGCATCAGCATCCACAGCAGCAGCAACAAATTCCATTGACCGGTCGGATTCCAGGTAGAGAGCGGAAGATGTCACGCTCCGATGAGAGCGGTCGCTCCACGGAGGTTTAGAAATTCATTTTGAATTAAAATATAGTATATATTGTACATTTTGATTTTAATCCTTGTTTTTGTTTAAGCTTTTGTTTATAGTTTTTTTTCTTTTCTTTTGTTGAGTATTTTTGTATTTAGAAACCAAGCAAAACCATACAGAGATAATAAAACCGAAAAGTTTGAACGAAAAAGAACACCAGTTGTGTGTTTGAGCGCGCGCGTGTATATGAATAAAACAAAAAAAACAATTAATTAAACATTTAAGTTTCCTTTTGTAACATTTTCTTTTCTTTCTGATCATTTCTTTACGCGATTTTACTTTAATTCTTATTTTTGTTGTTACCATGTACACATGTATTGACGGATGTTTATTTATAAAGAATATATAAATACAATTATTGAATATATATATGTATGTAAAAGCAAATTTATATGAATATGTGTTTGACTTGAGCCATTCGGACTAATCCGCTAAGTAATACGAGTATTTATCTTACAAGAAAAAACAAAACAAAACAAAACAAAAATCATGCATTTCAAAGTAATATCTTGATGGAAGAGAGTAAAATAAGTCCAGACAAATGATTATAATAAAAAATATAAAACTTGAGAAGTAATAAATCTGAAAATACATAGAAATTCTCGTAACAATGAACATTATTGTTTTTATTTTGGTTTCTTTTCTTTTCTTTTCTGTTTGTTTGTTTTCGTTTTATATTTTGGTTTCCTTTTTTGTTCTGGAGTATGGGCGAAGCAGCATGCAATGTGGAATATTGTTGGAAGTTAATCATTATAAGACCCAGAGACAGAAATAAGAGAGCAAAGAGATATCCATCATCGGCCATTTTTGCCCCTAGTCCACAAAAGAGAGGAATGTAAGACTAGTGGAAATCTTATATCTCTTATATTTCACTAATACTTTTACAAATTCGTCAATTCACCCCTGTAATGGCGGCCGATTCGTCAATTCACCCCAGTAATGGCGGCCGATTCATCAATTTGTATGAGAAAATCGCGTGAAGTTGGCCGCAACCATGTACTATTGTCCAAAAAGAGTGTTCAGTTGGTGCATGACTTTAGTGGTAGGATTGGGTGAATAAAAAAATAATGCCACGTATTATTTACAGGAATAGTTTGCATCAATTTAATCCATTCATGTAATATATAACTTATTTCTATCTCATACGTGAGAAATGAAGTCATTTTGATAGGATTCATTCATAAATACGAAAATAGGTAAAGAATTAAAAAATTAAAATTTCTTAATTGTTAAGAGAAATTTCCAGATATTGAAACTAATTCATATTAAAACTAATTCAGAAAAATAGTTGCAAAAATTGTATAGTAACTTCCATCATATATCTGTAATAAGGAAAAGCAGCAAAGAAACTGCTTATTTTTTGATTAATGCAAACGTTTCAAAGTTATATATGTACCTGTACATAAGTGTCGGGCAATGTGTTTTATAGATATCATTCATATTTGAGAAAAAAAAACAATACATTTATCTGTTTCTTCACTAATGCTGCAGACAGAAACTCCTATAAACAGGAGTACAATTAATTTACAGCGTGAACATACGCTTTGTTCGCTTGCTTACTCCTCCTCATTGTGTTGAATACTTAACACTGAACATTTGAAAAATGTCGGGTAAACGAGCGAAATTTCAAATAGCACCTTCAATCCACCCCAATACTATGGTTGGGGAAGAGGATCAGCTGTTCTCAAGAGCTCACACGTATCACACGGCGGGGAAAGCTTATAAAAAACGCTGTCAGATGGAATCAAGGGGCAAGAGAGGTAAAAGATGGATATCTCTTTGCTCTCTTATTTCTGCCCAGAGATAATGGAAGGAACTTAAACTAATTCAAAACTTTTGAATAACCGCCAATACTGTATTCGACATTGACACATCAATTGATGTTACAGAAAACCAACAAAATAACCAAAACTATCGACAGAAATGTCAACTCTCGTGACAGCGCTCTTTTGACATAAATATTCAACTTTCACACATAACTTTTAGTCTTACCTTAATCCACAATACATACTACTACTACTAGTTACATTCACTTTATTATAATAGTTCCATCAGTATATGAAAATAAATTGTATTATCTTTTTCCTGACCATAATGTTCGTCATCGTTCAATAATTCTTTTTAAAATGTATGAGCTTAGCGAACAGTGTCATGGAATACTCTCCAATCGGGGCCATTTCTGACATTATCATGGGCAATCTCGCAAATTTTTGACACTATTGAGGGCAGATATTAAAAGCAAGATGGCGGTACTCTGTATCAGAGATAATGGAATTCCATTATTTATTTTCCATTATATTCCATTATCTCTGCTCTGTATATAAAGTTGTATTAGCGACTTGAGAGCGGAAACTGTGGTGGATTTGTGGTGGACTAGGGGTTCTCCAATGGAAAGATGAACATCTCTTTCATTCCATTATCTCTGATAAGACCACGGCATGTCTTAAGGCCCATTCATATGAAGTCGCCGCTAATTGCGAACTTCGCAAACATAGAGGTTCGTGAGTTTGTGGATCGCGTTTTCGTCTTTGGTTTGCGTTTGTGTATCACGAATTCAGTTTGACAGTTCGCAGAGAGAATGATTGGTTCGCAGAGAAAAACTTTTAAATCATTAATTAGGATACTAAGGGGCTTATCGCGAGTTTCTATTCGCCTTTATTCTATACCATTGAGCAAATTCGTGGTATCGCGAAACTCAATAGAATTGAATTTCGAAATAGAAAAAGAAAAGCTATCGAGGAGCTTTCGATGTCAAACGTCAAATCAACATCAAATGTGTTTATTGCCTTGCAGGGAATAGTTGTTTTTTTTAATAAATAATGAGTTATATTTGGTTTTACAAATTATATAATTTCTTTGTGAAATCGGATGTTGGCCTTTGCTATCTTTTAATTGCAGCGATTTCTCTCGCCAGTTCCCTAAAGTTCTCTGCATGAACTTCCAAAAGTTTTAGGCGGGTATGTACTGCACTCTCCGATTTAGTTCCACCAAAACTTCGACTGGTGCCTGGAATTGGTTCTTCATTTTTCTAGCTTAGACCCTCCAGAACTGAGAGTTTGATTGGGATTATTAACTGTTGTTGCACCAATTTCGTCCGCAATCATAAAAGCATCATAAACCTGTGCTTCTGTATTGGCAATGTTTTCTATGGATCCGTCTGTTACATCCAAACCAAACTCACGTCCACAAGGATTGACGCTTTCATGCAGGCTTAGAAACTCTACAAGCTCTAAAGAGAACTTCTTCCAATGATGGTCTGCTTCCAGTTTTTGCAAATGCCTTTTGCAATTAGAGGATTTTTTTCCACTAGGCACACTAATTTCTCCATCTGCCGCTTGTTTGAACATTGTCTCCTATGCATATAACAATAAATATTTACATGTTAAAATAGTTTTTATGTACTACTTACTTGTTTTCGTTGTTATCCATTTCAATGAATTTGACGCAGTATCGAAATTCTTTTGTAATTTTCTGATAGAATTGTCAGTTCTACCAAATAGAAAAATATCCATTGCAATAGAATTTCCCAATACCGTGAATAGAATTGATTTCTATTGTTGTTTGTGAATGTTCGCAATCGCAGTTCGCCGCTCATATGGCCTTTAAATGTTTTGTGGAACAATTTATTACACAGATGTACTTTAAATTGATAAGGGTGTAGACATTTGAAAGACGAAATTAGAGCGAAATGTATTGAATTAAGGACTTGGCAGGATTCCTAGTCGTAGGGACACGAGCCAACTACAAACCTAGCCGACAGCTAACCCACTAGTCGCTTCAATTGGGTGAAACTGGACGTGGTGGATTGGAGTTGTTTTGATTTTAGTCATATGTGACTGCAAAGATATTTATATTCTGCCGAAAAACTAGAGGAAATCGAACCCCCCCTCTTCAGTGTTGCTACTTTAACACAAATGTGGTAGTTCTACTTCTATTGTGCGAAATTTTCTGTGCACAATATCTCTACTTTAAGCAGTTCCCTCGTTGGTATTGCTTATCACTCGTTTGGTAATCCCGTTTGAATTAAAACACTTTTCTTTCTTCGTCTTGTCTCTTTATTCATGACCGATCACTTTCGCTTCATTTCACAGACTGTGCTTAGTAGTAACTTATATTACTCTGACATTACCGGCAATCCTCTCTTTGTGGTATATTTACGTGTGTATCCTAATCTCTCTTTGTGCTCGATTCTTTTATTTTATATTACACCACTACACTACCATACTTTCAGATTCCTCCTCTGTGTCGCCATTTAATGTTGTTTCTTGCTTTTTATTCCCTCTCCCTCTCCGAAGACACACAGAATCACAAAGTTACAAGCGTTAAAACTGACCACTGTGTTAAGTGATCACAGTTGAGAGTGAGGAGTTGTTCATTTGGTTCATAAGAGCTGGAATTTCTTTGAAATTAAACAGACAAGCCCGATCTACCACGTTTTAAAAATGTTAAGTCCCACCACACTGGTGGCTCGTGGCGTTGTGGGTATTCGCGTCGACCCCAATCTCGATTTCGTAGGTTCGATTCCTGCTTTGTGCCACAAAAATATTTCTTCACTGCCCCACCTCTTTCGAGTCACTGATAACGCTCAAAGAGTATTTCCTGTCTAGAAAAAGCTTCTCAAACTTGGCCATTCGGAGTCGGCATAAAACTGTAGATCCCTTCCACTCGTGAGAGAACAATAGCACGCACAACACGAGTGATTGCTGAGAAGCTAAGCATTGGCCTTCTATGGGCTGTAGCGCCACCCATAAGTTCAAACACTGCTCCCTTGTATCGCAAATTAATTTAAGCGGAAGTGCAGATTCCGAATGCCGATTCCGAAAGTGAAAAGTTGTCCCTCTAAATTTGGTCTTAATCTGTTTAAGCAGTAAATCAAAATAGTCCATAGAACGTGTAGAACAAACAACGTTAAAATGATACAGGCGTCAATTTTTGATTTTTGACATTTTACGATAAGTATCGTTTATCAATTATTTTTTGACACTCGCAATAGCAATAGTGTTAGTGTACCTATTTCTTTTGAAGAAATGGCTTGATAGTCTATAGTGTTAGCCAGTCGATTTGATGCGTCCTGTCGTCGTTGTTAGACGTTTTGGCACTCCTTTGAGCACCACCCGACCTATAGAGCGCTCGTTTTTTTCCTTTCACACATATATCTTCAAACTAAAGACACTTGCTGAAAGTAATAGTTCGTTGAGATTGCCGCCCAATTTGTATTATTTTTGCTTTTATGATTTTTCTCTTTACCTTATTTTACAATCTTTAAACTTTATTGTTAAGGATTTTATTTGTGTCCATTGTGTACTCCATAAGAATTGAAAAATAAATAAATTCAAATTGATTTTCAAATGACACTAGTGAAATGAAAAATGAAAAAGGAATGAAAATAATCCACAAAAAGACTTATGAAATATGAATTACAAAAGCGAAGAGGTCGAAAGAGAAATGAAGAAATGAAGAAGTGAAGAAGAGTAAGAAAAGAGAGACATTTATTTTTTTATTGCTTAAATATTATAATAAAATATAAAGAAAATTAATTAATTAAGAAAGACTATTCCACGTTTCACTGTATATATTAATGCATTTTAATAATATTTAAGGGTATGAATTTATCACAAAAAATATGCATTTTTTTCTTATCAAAAGCATCTCAATGTATTTCAAATTCAATTAAACTGAATGTCTTCAATACAAAAGCAAGCAGTAAATTTTAAAATTTCAAACCTTAGAAATAGATAATCCAAGAGAAGTACTTGCGTTGTAGTTATTCACAAAAGGTTTAATTAAATACAAATAGACTATATATGTAAGATGATAGAGTTAACCTCATTGTTTAATATCAACGTACATATTTCGTTTGGTTTATTCTTTTTTTTGTTTCAATTGTGTTTCTTTTGTGCCCGTGTGGACTTCTTTGTGAAATGTATACTGTTTTGTAGATAAATATGATTAAAGAATGAGAATTCATCGTTTATGGAACCCGTGTATTCTTATTCTCCTATAATTCTACTATAATTGTAATACAAGATAACTTAATTTTAAATAAAGAAAAAGGAGATCAAATAAATGATATAAATATACAAATTCTTTGTGAGCCAAAAGTGTAGTTTCATTTTTTAATAATAATAATGGTTCTTTATTTCATCTACCGAATTTGATTCTAACAGATTGCTGAAAGTTTTTACAGTATAATTGAGATATAATGTCTTCCTAAGTACATACATTCACAATTATTGATTCTGTGTAAACTGACAAGAAATGTGTTTAATATAATTGACTAATAACAAATCGAAAATGAGAAATATATAAGTAATAAGTATGTACACAATTTAAAGATAGTAAATAAATAATAAACAATAAATAAATAATTTATAAATAATGAATAATGAATAAATAATAAATAAATAACAAATAAATAAACAAAAGGTAATAAGTAATGGGTACACAAAGTTTGCTAAAAGAAAGGTATTGATTTTTAAAAGTTGATCTTTCATCACATAGTTCTACTACTGGACAAACAGAATTGAAATTACGGATACATCTAGTAAGCGGTTCATTTAGACCATAATTGCAAACGTGTCTTGGTAGCAGTAACAGATTTTTTGATCGGAGATTTCTTTCCGGGGCATAGAATTTAACATGTTGGAGAATATCAGGACAGTTAATACGGTACGAAAGAATATCATGGATGAACATTATACGCCTATTTTCTAGTGTATCTAATCCAATCAGTGCACACCTGGTAGAATATGGCGGCACACAATCAAGGTTCCATTTCATTCGTTTTATTACGAATCTTGTAAAGGACTTTTGAAGCCTTTCTAAACGTAAAACATGACAAGTAGACAGGACCCCATATAACAGAGCAGTATTCTAAATATGGAGGAACAAGAGACATGTAGACAGACTTCAGTGTATATGGATTTGAGAATTCGATACGTGTACGCTTAAGAAATCCAAGCATTGAGTTGGCTTTGGAGACAACGTAATCTATGTGAAAAGAAAATGTAAGTTTTAAATCAAAAATCACACCTCGGTCTTTTATTTCTGTTTGTCTACAGAGAGTTGTCCCACATACAGAATATTCAAAAACAATAGGCGACAATACATGGTAGACAGAAAATGAGTTACATTTATTTACGTTTAAAGCTATCTGATTGAAGTCACAGCATTTAACTAACTTGTCTAAATCGTTTTGAATGTTTAAACAGTTTGTGCGTTGGTAATCCGAAGAAAAATCTTGAGGTCATCAGCGTACATCAAACAATTAACATGACTAAACATTGAAGGAATATCATTGACAAACATATTAAAGAGTAGTGGTCCTAAATGACTACCTTGGGGAACACCGGATAAGACATTAATATTTCTTGACTGACAACTACCAATTTTAACAGATTGAACTCTATTTGAGGGGTAGTTCGAAATCCAATTGAGAAGCATGGAGTTTGTTTAACACTATTACATGGCAAACTGTGTCAAATGCTTTCTGAAAGTCGGTGAATATCACATCGACTTGATAGCCTGACTCTAATGAGTCAAAAAGATACTTTGTAAATAGAGTCAAGTTAGTTAATGTAGATCTACCTGATATAAATCCATGTTGTTGTAAGGATATATGCTCTTTAAATATGAAATTAAGTTTTTTTGTTACAATTAATTCGAACAATTTTGGTATCGCTGATAATTTTGATATACCCCTATAGTTCTCTACTTTTTGGCGAGATCCCGCTTTGAATATAGGGGTTATAAATGAGCTTTTCCATTCCTCTAAAAATGTTCCAGTGGATAATGCCAGATTAAACATTAATTTCAAAGGCACAGACATACATACGTTACAATGTTTAAGAACGACAGAGGGCACATTGTCAGGACCATGACTCAAACAAGAGTTTAAGGATCTAATACCTTGCAAGATGTCATCTGTAGATAGGTATAATGATCCAATACTAGTATTATAAACATCTTCATTAAGTGAAGGTGGATTAATATTCGTATGATCAACATACACCGACTCGAAGAATTTTGCAAATAGCTCGCAGGTTGTCTCTAAACTATGAGATACTATACCATTGAATTCCATATTTTGCAAAGTAATATTTTCATTCCTTTTCGAGTTGAGAAATAGCCAGAAACATTTTGGGTTGCTGGATATATTAGATTCAGTGTTCATTATATATTGCTTATGCAGACATTTATTCAAAAATTCGTACTCCCGACGTAGTTCACAAAACCGTTTTTTGGGTCTTTCAGAGTTTGTTTTTTTAAACAGCTTGAATGCCTTTTCTTGCGTTTTTTTAAATTAACCAACCTTTTGTTGTACCATGGTAGTTTCAAATATTTTACACTTCTTACACTTGGTACAAATTGAATGAATCCGAGTTCTAATACATTTAAGACAGTTGTATTCATTTCTTTAAGGTCTAACCCGGAAAGAATCTTCAACCAATCAACTGACGCTAGGTATTTATTTAGTTTCATAGAAAGTGTACTACATTTAACATTCAAAATAGAGCTATGTGATGTACTGAATTTTTCATCAATGGATATACAACTTCTCTGAGAGAGCAGTTTAAATTTTGATTCACAAATATTAAGTCCAGAATTCTGTTGATAGAGTTATGACAATAAATAATAATAAACATGAATTCACAATCTGTTTTCATATTGTACGGTATTAAACATTTATCATCTGTTGAGTATGACCATTTGATATCACCAAGGTTGAAATCCGATGAGATGTTGTTGTTCCATCAGCTGATCAGAAATTAACTCAATGTTAGCAACATGACGTTCATAAACGCAAAACGGACTTTCTGGTGGAATGCAGCTTGCAACAAAATAAATGTCCTCTCGCTCAGCTTATTGCTGACTTCAGAAACGTTAATGCTTTCTCTGAAGTAATTGCACATTTTTCGTGAAATTTAAGTCCACAAATACCACCGCACACGACAGAGTTATTGGTGATATTTAAATCACATTTGGCACAATTTTCCGACATTTTATTTACTCAGACTATATGTTGAACAAAGAGTAACAAATAAACACGTCAGGACACTTAAACGGACGACGTTTTTCTTAGCCATGATATGGGTATGATGGGAGTAGTGATGAAAGCAGACCATAGTCTATCACAAATATGATTCGATTTTTCGGGGTTCATAGCAAATTTTCCATTACGATGGCATTAGTGATAGAAGCAAATAAGACTCTCCATGGGAGTTCAAGGAAATGAAACAACTGAGGAACTTCATACATAGCTAAGAGTGGCGCCAATGGCGTCTGAGAAATTAATCATCGCAGCTCCGATAAAAATATTATTCAATGAAGTCGACAAGCAATCAGCCCTATCACAGAATCCATTCGTAGCTCAGCTCAGAACGAACGCTACGATACGAACAACGAAAGAATGCAATCACGCAATCCGAACAATATTGAAAATAGCATTGTCTCATTGAATTCTCCCATTCTCATTTTCGAAATCAGATGTCTTGTGTCATGTGTAAAACTTATTGAAGTAGAACTTAAATCTTCATTAATCAATAAATAAATCTTCAGAAGTGGTTCCAATAGCGTTTTCGATTATTGCTGCCCAAAGGGAGTCCTTGAGAATAAAAGGGCAGTTTGAAAATTCAAAGAAGAATTTTTCGGGATGGTTGTTATCCATTTGATGTAGAAGTTGTGAGTCCAACCAACTAAATAACACCTTTTTCTAACTTTGAAAATATATGCAACCGACACGGTCAACCACCAGTTGCATTGACTTGCTTTTTCTTTTTCACAAGTTTCCTTTTAATGTAGCATTTCCCGTCCAACCAAACCTAATTAATTGTATTTCACCAAATTTAAAAATCACCAATTCAAATACAAAAGTTGTTCACCTACCTTTCTGCAGACCACAATTTCTTTGGTAGGTGGACCAAGAGCATTTAATTCACATTTGACGCTTTCCCAAAAAATCGATCTTTTTTTTATGCCTTTGAGTACCCTTGAGCCAAGTCGGACGTGTGCAGCAACAACTGCAAAAGCCTTTCATACTGTGGCATATTGACATATTTTTTATTAAAAACTTAAAAAAATTTTCAATATGTACACATATTTTTAAAAGGTGATTTTTTAAAAGCTATAGGAAAGTTTTTCAAAAAAAAAAACACCTAAAATTCAGAAAAATGCATGAAATCTTTATTTGAATCGATAGTACGGTTCTTATAATTTAATGTTTGAAGATTATTTCATGCAAATGTTGACCTTGACTGAGCCTCAAATGGTCCACCCGCGTAGTCCAATTTTGGCATACTCTTTCCAACATTTCGGCCGGTATCTCACGAATAAATGCTTCAATGTTGTCTTCCCACGCGTCAATTGAAGCGGGCTTATCTGTATAGACATGAACATAGCTCCACAAAAAAGTCTAAAGGCGTTAAATCGCACGATCTAGGCGGCCAATTGACCGGTCCCGAACGAGAAATAAAATGTTCACCGAACTCACCTCTCAATAGATCCATTGTTGTGATTGCTGTGTGGCATGTGGCACCGTCTTGTTGAAACCACATGTCATGCAAGTCAAGCTCTTGCATTTTGGGCAAAAAAAAGTTGGATATCATCTCACGGTAGAGCTCACCATTCACAGTTACGTTACGTTACGATTCGCACCATCTTTGAAGAAATACAGTCCAATGATGCCACCAGCCCATAAACCGCTCCAAACTGTGACTTTTTCTGGATACATTGGTAGCTCTTGCAATGCTTCTGGCTGATATTCACTTCAAAATCGACATTTCTGCTTATTTACGTACCCATTGAGCCGCTTCAGTGGGTCGATTAAACTGACCATAAAATGGAAGAAGCGCGTGATGAAATTTCTTAACAGAGCATAATTTGGAAGCGTTGTTCGTTTGTAAGACGATGCATGGTTTAATTATAGACAAAACTGAAGATGTTTGACAGTGAAACGAAACACGAAACGTGAGTCAGCTGTTTAAACCAGTGTTGCTAAAAAGATAATTGCTAAAAAATCACCTTTTATATAAAAAAGCACGATTTTGAATGCCGACGCAAATAACTTGTGGAAAAAGAATTTCGATTTCATTTGTATTCAGTGATACCAATATTCGAAATTCGTAACAAATTTTTAATACGATTCTGTTACGAATAAATTCTGTTATAGATTTTTCCGGACTTGTAGCAGATTTTCGATTACGATGGAATTCACGATAGGGGTGAATGCGTGAAAGCGCACTAATTCCTGTTTGAAACCAAAATCTTCCGCCTTGAATATAATACCGCTAAAACCAAACTAATGATCACTCTACTAAGAACTAACTGCAGTTCACTAGTAGGGATCATTACAGGCCACTGCCTGGTCGGCCACCATGCTCATAGACTAAGTCTGATTCCCACAGACATAGCTTTCAATCTAAGACTCACAAGCAAACATCTACAGAACATAGGCAGGTAAAAACAATTATTTGCTTTGAGTCAGTGGGGTAAGGTAATAGAGGACTTCCACGCTGTTCCACGGTGTTCAAAATTGTATAGAGCTAGCCAAAAATATCACCAGCAGATTGGCTTCAATGTGCAACAACAGAGACTCAGTCACTCAGTTGAATTACTCAAGTCCCTAATACTAAAGGAGTATGCAAAGTTTCACTGCTATTAAGTGAACTGAAACTTAAATCTCGAGATACTTAAAGAAAGAATTCCTTTCCTAGAAACAGACTTTGGCCATTCATTCGTAAGTCTCATTAATAATTGGATCCGTGAACATCTGTGTATCATTCTACAACTATCTTACTTACTTATCAGGCAGGCGAACCATGAAGGGTCTGAGCCTGAGCAATTGCTGCCTTCCATCGATGACGGTCCTGGGCACGCTGCTTCCAGTCTTAAAGGCCAAGCTGTCTTACATCCGCGATCACTTGGTCTTTGTAACGGAGGTTCGGTCTTCCTCTCCTTCTCGAACCAGGAGGCAGAGCTTCGAAGACCTTCTTTGCTGGAGCGTTTTGTCCATTCGCTCGATGTGGCCGAGCCAGTGTAGTCGACGGATTTTTGCCTACCGGACTACATCTACATCCTTGTACAGATCGTAGAGTTCGCGGTTGTGTCTTCTCTTCCATTCGCCTTCCTCACAGACGGGACCATATATCCGACGTAGAATTTTTCTTTCGAAGGCACCAAGAATCAGCTCTGCAGTCTTACTTAATGTCCAGCTTTGGGCTGCATAAAGAAGGACTTGCAGAATAATAGTTTTGTAGAGCATGATTGACTCAGGGATTTCGGGCCCAGTTGTTTTGACAGACGAAAGTAGCATCGGTTGCCAAGGGCGATTCTACGTCGGATCTCCACTACGATGTCATTCGTGGAGTTTACGTTTGCCCCGAGGTAGACAAACCCCTTTACTACTTCTAAATTGTAGCTGTTGATTGTAACGTTTTGGCCTAGGTGGTGTGCGGCGGATCGGTTTTTGCTCGACAGCATATATTTTGTTTTGTCCTCGTTGACCTTTAGACCAGCTCGTTTCGCCTGTTCCTCAATTGCCGTGAAATCTTCCACTACGGCGCGTTGGGACCGCGCGATAATATCGATGTCATCAGCGTATCCCAACAGCTGGACTGACTTGTAGAAGATAGTGCCTTCCGTGTTGACCTTTGCCATCCGCACCATCTTCTCCAGTACCAAATTGAAGAAATCACACAACAGCGCATCTCCTTGCCGAAATCCGGTGCAGGTTTCGAACGGTTCAGAGGCTTTTGAACCGAACTGCACGGTGCATCGCGTATGTGTTAGCGTGGTGCGACACAACCGGATAAATTTTCCCGGGTTTCCGGATTCGGCCATCGCTTCGAATAGCTCCTTGCGATGAATGCTGTCGTATGCGGCTTTAAAATCGATGAAAAAATGGTGAGTATCGATTTGAAACTCGCTGGTCTTCTCCAGGATCTGCCTTAGTGTGAAGATTTGGTATATCTTCACACACCGATTAGTGCGGTGCAAAACGGCTTTAGACGTTCACACAGTACGCTGGATAGGATCTTGTAGGCGACATTGAGTAGGGATATATCTCTGTGGTTTTTGCAGGAAGTAGGATCGCCTTTTTTGTGGATGGGGCATATGGAGCTGATATTCCAGTCGTCGGGCATGCTTTCATCTTCCCAAATTCGGCAAATGATTTGGTGCATGCTCCCTACCATTACACTGCCCCCAGCTTTGAAAAGCTCCGATGGTAAGCCATCTGAGCCTGCGGCCTTGTTGTTCTTCAGCCTTTTAATGGCTGTACCGACTTCTTCAAAGCTAGGTGGGAGGACTTCTTCGTCGACTGGAGTTGGGATTTCCTGGTTCCCTATCACTCTCTCCTGGTCAGGCCCGCTAAGCAGCTGTTGGAAGTGTTGATAATACACATCTACTCTTCCCTATGGGTCCGTAACTAGATTACCCCCGCAATTTCGAAGAGCCTGGGTGCCTTTCCTAAAGTTTGTAGTCAGCCTTTTGGCTTTTTTGTAAAAGGCCCGTATTTGTTTGCTTGTTCCTAGACTCTTCGATATCCTTGAGCTGGGAGGTTGCGAGAGACCTTTTCTTCAGGCATAGAAGCATTTTCTCCTCCCGTCTTCTAGCCCGGTACTCCTCTTGCGCTGCTCTTGTTTTCCGTTGCAGCGCTTTTCGGTATGCCTCATCGGATGCACGTTTTTTTTCTGCTCACACTCGCCATCATACCACGGGTTTCTTGTCGGGGGTGGTAGGTAGCCTATGGTGGTTTCCTACCTCTTCGATGGCCAAGCGGCAATGCAACCACATCTCGTTGGCACAAAGTCTGTGAGTCGGAAGCCGTTGTCTGTTGTCGTGTCGTGGAGCCTGTGCTTTCCGATCACTCCGCCAAAGATGTTTTCCTTACCGATTTTAGCATTGAAGTCTCCGAGTACGATTCTGACATCGTACTCCGGACAGGCTCCGTAGGCACCGTCCAAGAGGTCGTAAAAATCCTCTTTGACAGAGTCTTCAGCTTCGTCGGTAGGGCCGTGTGCACATATGAGGCTGATGTTGTAGAATCTGCCTTGGATGCGGATCACAGCCAGGCGATCGCTTATCGGTTTGAAGTCGATGACTTTCCACCTTAGCCGTTTTTCCCACGAGGAATCCGCATCCAAATATGTGCACCCTTTTGTGACAGCTGTAATATATGTCGCACTATTTCTTTTTCATAATCCCTGTCCTATCCAGCGTATTTGCTGGAGCGCTTTATACTGCTTGAGGATATTTTCTAGTTTTTGTGCGGTCCCTGGAGTGCAGTGTTCTTACATTTCAGGAGCACACTCGCAAATCGTAGTCCTTTTTCCCGCCGTGTCATCGTTGGGATTCCGTCGGTACTTCCGAGGCTGCTTGCTCCTCCGTAACAGTTATTTTTTTTCCGCACAACCGCTGGGGAAACGTTGCATGCATAGGTTCACCTCACAACGGGTGTTGTGAGAGCTATCCAGGGGGCGCCGTCGACGCCTTGGAGGCTGCATGTCAACTATGCTATGCTTGATCTCAACAATTTTGCCCTGGATGCACTCTTAGGTTATCATCATCTAATATTGCATTAATGGTAGCCCTTGGCGTTGTGGGTGCGGTGCGTCTCCAACCTCGACGTCATGGGTTCGATTCCTGGTCTGAGCTAAAAAAAAATATTTTAGAGGCCTCACCTCTTTCGAGTCACTGACAATGTTAAAAGAGTGTTCATATCTAGAAAAAGCTTATCAAACTTGGCCGTTTGGAGTTGGCATAAAACTGTAGGTCCCTTCCACTGAGAACAATAGCACGCATAACACGAATGGTTGCTCAGAGCTAGGCACTGGCTCTCTACGCGCTTTAACGTCAAAAGAGGCTGCAGCTATGGTGGCAAGTGGAGAATGACCTCAACCAACTTGCAACTGCAATGCAATACACAAAACTCAGCAAAAGAAACTGCTACCAATACTGTCAAAATTCAAAATGCAGGATTGATTTACAAAAATGTATACATAGTTTTATTTATATAAATGTTGTGTAAATAGTTGATTTATGTGAGCTAACATAAAGCATAGATTTTGTTCACGTTATACAATTAATTATGATGTAACAAATTATTCAATAACCAAAAAGCAGTAACATCTTAAGAAGAAATTATACAAAAAATAGCTTATTTCTGACGGTAATTCAAAGTTTTGAAAAGTGTGTGTTGGAGAAGTTTGGCAAACGTTGACTTTATGAAATTCTTAAGTACCTCTTTACTTGACCCCGTACTGGATTTTATCTAGATTCTACAAATGCAACACGTAAACGGATGGGTTATTGAATAAAAGGTAGTGATTTCTCTTCTTGTCTTCAAATTCGATTAAATATCACAATAAAACAAAAAAAAAAACAAATTATAGTTATTTTATGTAAATGAATTTATCTTTAAGACTTAACGCTATTGTATTTCGTTATATGTACATATATGTATATATGTTTGAGTATATATAAATATATTAATTACAATTTTGAAATGTATAAAAGAAAAATGTGAAGTTAAAGTTTCTGCATTTCCGTGACGTCCTTCATGTTTTTCCCCTTGACAATTTCCACCCGTAGGAAGCCCTCCTCATCGTCTGCGTTGCCCGACAGGAGTCTGTCTTCGTTTGGATCGATTTTACTTGAGCGACAGAAGAGTCTGCAATTGAAATTAAAGACAATGATATCAGTTGATTGAAATTATTTGAACAAATTAGTTAAAAACCACAACACAATTGGGAGTTCATTTAGTTTAGTTTAGTTAGAGCGAAGAAGTTGAAGGGTGACACATACACATAATATATGGTGTTACATTATAAGGCATAGTTTCGTAGTTATTAATGGGATTGAGGTTAAGCGGGTTTGGCCCAAACACAAAATACTTTCATAAATCGCAAACGAATAGCGTTAGGCAAAACAATGCGTTGAACTCATTTGTCAAACCTTAAGGTAAACTTGAAGCCCCATTGTCAAGACACTTCTTATCCACTTGGAGAAGTCCGAATAAACTAAATAAAAAAAATGTTTAGAGTACAGATGAAACGAAAGAGTTTAATAGGTTTTATATTTATTTTCATTTTAAAGAAAATGTTTATATTCAATTATTTAGCTTCTTTTCTTCACATTTCCACATCTTTAAAGGCGAAAGGCTGGGAATTCATATTTACGGACGGTTTCAAGAGGGACGATAGTACTTCTTTTGCCGTCACCAAGGAAAATGGCACTTTAATTCTTGGAGGTATACTACCAACATATGTCTCCGTGTTCAGAGCAGAAGCCTTAGCCATCTACAAAGCTCTATGGATAATCGCTAAACAGTGTGGAAGATATATGATCTGCTCGGACAGTTTATCCACTATCAATGCGGTAAAAAAAATCCCAAACAGAACACAGGCATCATCATATAAAATAAAAATAATGTGAGTCCCAGGCCACGTCGGTATAAAAAGGAGCGAACTTGCGGACCAAGAAGCTGGGCTTGCGCACCACGCCCCCATGTACCAATTTGAGGCTACCACCAAATCAGATGCACTGAGCTTCCAAAATCACTCACTCAACTCCAAATTAATATCGTACTGGCATACTACCAGCACCACTATTCCCTTTACAACCCAGACTGCATAAGCTCAACATATCCTATCACAACCTAACACTTTCTTTACGAGACTACGACTAGGGCTCACAGTCTATAAACGTCAGCATTTCGAAAGGCACCTCTCCATCTACATGCAACACTTGCAACAGACTGTTTGATGTCAACCACCTACTGGGGTACGCTCACCCGTCTCAATACTGCACAAACAAACCAGCCCATCTACTACTCAAATCCCCAACACGTCAAAACATTAATTTAATTTTCGATTATATCAAAAAACTAAACGTACTATTGAAAATCACTTCAGAGCCGCAGGTCTCGGCAGCTAGCGCTCTATATTCATAGGCTAGTTTATAATTAAAATTACATTCTAATAAATTATAATATAAACAAGAATAAAATTGTCTGCGTGCGTTGAAGATTAAGCTGTATCACACCAGGCAGCTGTGGGATTGTAAGACTGTGCTTCGGATTGTAAGACGGCGCACTTGAAGGGTGTCCAGATTCGACTTTCAGTACGACCAGAAAAATGAAAAAGCAATGTTCATGGAGTCATAATGTTTTAAGATCAATAATTGTCTGTTAACATAAGGCCGCTAAGGCGTACTCTCTCATAGCACATGACATTGCGGTAGTTGTGGTAATAATAATATAATAATAATATGGATGGCGCTACAGCCCATAGAGGGCCAGGGCCTAGCTTCTCATCAACCACTCGTGTTGTGCGTGCTATTGTTCTCACACGAGTGGAAGGGACCTACAGTTTAATGCCGAATCCGAACGGCCAAGTTTGAAAAGCTCTTTCTAGACAGGAAATACTCTTTGAGCATTGTCAGTCCCACGAAAGAGGTGGGGCCGTGAAAATTATTTCTGTCGCTCAGAGCTGGAATCGAACCTACGACGTCGAGGTTGGGGTCGACGCACGTACCCACAACGCCACGGGCCGCCACATCATCTTGATAATAAGTTATATATAGTGTTCAAGTTTGCCTCGTTGTACAGGTGCTTGTTGGGATAGAACTTCTTCTATTCAGACTCGGATGTACGATATAACTCTAGACAGGCACTGCCTTAAGTTGAAGCCCTGTAAACAATTAGACGTAGCAAATTACCTTCACTCAGGAATCAAGTTGGCCCCAGTGAAGCAACCCAAGCCAAATGCCAAGATATCTCTTCTGAGGCGTGATACCAGTGTATACCAGTCGACAAGTGGTTGCTGAGAAGCTAGGGCTTGGTTCTCTACGGGTTGTAGCGACACAATTATTATTATTTATAAGTGATTAATATTTTTACAAGTCTCTTCGACAAACTTTCTCGTTGTTTTCTGTTATTTATATATACTATTATTAATATTGCAGTCTTAAACAAATTCTGTAGCGTTTTTCAGGCAGAAACCATAGCGATTAAAGAGGCGCTGTCCTGGCTAAAAAACAATGTGATATCAAAAAGGGATATCACCATCTGTTCCGATAGTCAGGCCGCCATAAAATCCCTGGACAATGTCATATTCTACTCAAAAACATCCCTTAATTGCAGGCTGTCTCTTAACGAGATGGCCGAGCATTTTAACATTCACCTCATGTGGGTGCCGGGACACTGTGACATACTAGGAAACTGCAAAGCCGACGAACTCGCTAGGTGTGGTACAACCTCATCCCTATCGATAGAAGGGGTACCACCTTCCATGCCGATCGCTACAGCCTATCATCTTTTAAAGATTAATACAATCAAAACCACCAATGACAAATGGCTAGAAGGCACCTCCTGCCTTAAAACAAAATAAATCTGGCCATCACTTAACCTAAAACGGTCACTCAGTCTACTCGGACTCAGCAAGCCCTCAGTAAGGACCCTCATAGGAGTCATAACCGGGCATTGTGTAATTGGCACTCATGCTCGCAGGATGGGTGCACCATATAATGATTTTTGCAGAAGCTGCATGGATGAAGAGGAGGAAGAGAACACTCATCACCTTCTCTGCTCCTGCAGCGCTCTTGCCAGTCGTAGGTTCCTGCATCTAGGAGCCTACTACTTCAGCGACCGTAATGAGCTAAAAAGTGCCAGCATTGGCCAACTAAATCGGTTCATCAGCAGCACCAACTGGTTCCAGCGTTAGGAGAAGTCAATCCGCGTGTTATCACAATGGGCCTACTCTGGCCTAAGTGTGACTGCTCTGCAGCAGTCAGCCACTACAACCTAACCTAACCTAACCTAAACAAATTCTTAAGTTAGTTGCTTTAGTTATTCGAAACTCCATAAACAACGTTTTATTCTATGCTACATGTGACAACATGGTGCTTATTCATATTCCGGTACCTTGTTAGGTTACGTTTAGCTGTGTAGACTGTAGAGCATTCAGGCTCAACGTTGGTGATAAGACCAGGAAGTTCGATCTAGTGGCATAAAGATCATATAATCAAGTGCTTTTCAACGTTTCTAAACTATCATCATAGTTATCATCATTTTCTGATCTGCATGATCCACTAAAGGGATCGCGGGCGTAAAGCCCGCACAAGAGATCTTCAGACCATACGATACTCCGTTATCCACTCTAACTGATCAGGATTTATGCTCAAGAGCCACCAAGCGAGGTTTTGGACTTGCTCCAACCACCTTGTCCTTTATCTGCCACGTGGACCCTTTGATGGAGTCGCCTTGAAGGATCCACTCGGCAGACGTGTTACTGTTGACATTCGTGCTACATGTTCAAATTATCAAAGCATAGCTTTACCCGTTGGAAGATGTAGCTGCTCGACATTGATCTCCCAGCGAACGGTCGCGTCTCACCCTATCCTGGCGAGGAACTCCAACAACACGACGAAGAAATCTCATCCCGTTGCTACGTTACATAAAAAATAAAAATAATACAACTTGTTACTTGACCTATCAAACAAATATCACGTGTACCAGTATGAAGTGCGCGCCAAGATACGAATGTCTCGATAGGGAACATTTGTTGTGAACGAGCCCTTATTTTTTTTTTTTTGCTATGACATCTGTGAAAAATATGTAGTATGCATCACGTCATTGAACTGGCCCGTGGCGTTGTGTGTATGTGCGTCGACCCCACCCTCGACGTCGTAGGTTCGATTCCTGGTCTGAGCGACGAAAACAATCTTCACGACCCCACCTCTTTCGAGTCACTGACAATGCTCAAAGAGTACTTTCATGTCTAGAAAAAGCTTCTCAAACTTTGCCGTTCGGATTCGGCATTAAACTGTAGGTCCCTTCCACTCGTGAGAGAACAATAGCACGCACAACACGAGTGGTTGCTGAGAAGCTAGGCCCTGGCCCCCTACGGGCTGTAGCGCCACCCATATTATAAGTCATTGAACAGACAAAATCACATTTTTTCATCGTGTTAAAAATGTCGAATTTTGTACCAGAAAGTGATGATTTGCGGAAAGCATTAATTTTTTGTTTTCATTTGAAGAAAAGTGCTGCAGAGTCGCATCGAATGCTTGTCGAGGCATGTGGTGATCATGCTCTATCAGAAGCAACATGCAAAAGATGGTTTCAACGGTTCAGAAATAATGATTTTAATGTGAAAAATGAAGAACGCGGAAGACCAGCAAAAAAGACAAAAAAGACGCCGAATTGCAAACGATATTGGATGGAGATGACACTTTGAGTCAAAAGCAAATGGCAGCAATGCCAAATGCTGCACAACAAGCAATTTCTGACGTTTAAAGGCTATGGGAAAGATCCAAAAGTGTGGAAAATGGGTGCCACATGAATTAAATGAAACATAGATGGAAAGATGAAGAAACGCTTGTGAAATTTTGCTTCAAAGACACGTAAGAAAATCGGTTTTGCATCGGATTGTTACTAGAGTTAATCCGGAACAACCATCAACCAGAAGGTGCGGTGTACCACGAGCTCCTAAAACCTGCTGAAACCGTTAATACTGATTGCTACAGACAATCAATTTGAACCATGCATTGATTGAGAAACGACCAGAATTGGCCAGAAGACACGAAAGCAAATCTGGTTCAGGATACAATCAAAACATTTGGCTGGAAGCAGCTACCCCACCCGCCGTATTCACCAGACTTGGCTCCTTCCGACTACCCTTTTGTTTTCATCGATGGGACACGCATTGGCTGAGCAGCACTTCGATTCCTACGAAGAAGTCGAAAATTGGGTGTCTGATTGGTTTGCTTTAAAAGACGAACAATTTTATTGGCGTGATATTCACAAATTGCCAGAAAGGTGGTCAAAATGTGTAGAAAACAATGGCCAATACATTGAATAAAATGTTTTTACTTTCCCATTAATTAAAAATGTTTTATTTTCAAAAAAACGCTCATTTTATACCGGTTCGTCATACCATTATACGCCCCAGTTACCGCGTAAGTTTTGTAAGATATTTTATGGCAGAATGGGAAAATGACTTATATAATAAATGATGATTTAGAGGTGAGGTGATTTAGAGGTGAGGTTTGACAAAAAAGCCAAAAACCTAGCCACAGGCTTTAGGAAATGCACACAGGCTCTTCGAAATTGCGAGGGTAACCTAGTCACGGACCCACAGGGAATAGTGTATGTGTTTTAGCAACACCTCCAACAGCTGCTTAGCGGGCCTGACCAGGAGAGAGTGATAGGGAACCAGGAAATCCCAACTCCACTAGCTTTGAAGAAGTCGGTACAGCCATTAAAAGGCTGAAGAACATCAAAGCCGCAGGGTTAGATGGCTTACTATCGGAGCTTTTCAAAGCGTCGGGCAATGTAGTGAAAGGGAGCACGCACCAGATCATTTGCCGAATTTGGGAAGATAAAAGCATGCAGGACGACTGGAATATCAGCTCCAAGAACTATAGCGGTATATCCCTGCTTTTTACTTTCCCATTAATAATTAGTCTTTTATTTTCAAAAAACCGGTATACCTGGTACGGATGATAAGAAGTGTTTCCTTAAATATTCAATTTGTAAACCAAGACATTCATTTTTCGTTAGGTCAATGATTTACACAATCAGTTTGTATATGGAGATGCCGCAAATAGCAATTGCCTTATGCCGAAGCGGCAACGCTCAGTCGAATTTTCGAGTGAGGTGCCCTTACTCACGATTCACAGGAAAGGAGAAACCCTTTTATGCGCCAGCTATAGAGGGATAGGTCTCCTTAATGTCGCGTACAAAACTCTGTCGTTTTGTACACATGTTAGCTACACATGTCGTTCATTAATATTTTGATAGGTATATAGATAGAAAGCATCTTCACCCTATGCAAAATCTCAAAAACTGAAAGTCGACACCCACCATCTATTCGTCGATCATGAAGGCTAAATAGATAAAGTGCTAAAGAGACAAGCTATACAACGCCATTCCTGATAAACTCATCCGGTTGTACTCACCGACGCGTTGTGATGTGTTTTTTTCAACATCATATTATTTCAGAAGATCGTGCGAAACTCAAACGTAAACACCCGATGCACGATCTTCCAAGAGTCCGTTCGAGAGCTTGCTTACGCGGACGACATTAAGGTGATTGGACGAACACAGCGAACCGTCAATGAGGCGTTTGCTGGCATTGAAGCGGCAGCGGCCGGTAAACCAGGACAAAACAAACATGCTGTCATCACGAAAAGACGCATATCATCGACGTCTCGGAGAGAGCGTCATATTGGGCAGCAGAAACTTTGAGGTAGTCAAGGACTTCCTCTACCTAGGCTCTGGAGTAAATAGGGACAACAACACCAGTACGAGATCAAGCGCAGAATTACCCTTGCCAACCGCTGTTTTTGGGCTCAAGAGGCAATTGAATAATAGAGCCGTCTTTTGAAAAAAGAAGTTGACTCTATATAAGACACTGACACACGGTCAATCTCAAAAGCTGATGAAAAAGTTCTTAGTTTCTGAGTGCAATCTTTGCTTCACCTTGGAGAATTTTCAACCAATGAACTGTACGAATGTTTAACGACATGAGCCTAGCCAGGCGTCTACGGATCCAACACTTAAAGTGGCTGGCCCATGTAGAGCGTATGGCCAACTCAGCTCCGTCCCGAAGAGTCTTCGAATTTGAACCTGTGGGGTAATGCAATAGAGGACGGCCAGGCCTCAGATGGCGCACCGAAGTGGAGGAGGACCCCAAGCAACTTGGCGTGCGGAACTAGAGACAAATAGCCAGAGATCGCGCTAATTAAAGAGGCTGGTTGTGGACCAGGTCCTCTCCGGACTGTAGCGTCGAACAAAGAACAAGAAGTATGTACATGCGGTACCATGGGCATATTTGTTTCATTTGCGAGTACGTCGTGTCACTGCGTTCATAATTTTTTGAGAGTGTACATCTTGAAAAATATACAATATATATAATAGCTTGGCGTAATGTCTTTGAGGAAATCAATACAGAAAATATGCACAAAGAGGAAGCTGTGAAAAAGTAAAGTCAGACTACACAAGCTGTGGCTTCTTCTTTTATCTTTTTTAAATTCTTTTATCTCGATACCATTGGACTGATACAGGATGACCATGTTGTACGACCAAAAGTGGAAAGACGAGTCCGATACGAACGGGATGTCGATTGCAGTCACGAGGATCTCCTCCGGTTCGAGCTCTGTTCGCTATTGGATGGCATGGGAACAGATCTCAGCTTCTGTTGGCTAACCGAAATGATGAAACAGTTGACCATGGTGGCCAACCTGCAAAGGTTTTTTAAATTAAAATAAAAAAGGTGCACCACGGCGTACAGATGTACATGACATATATAGCCTAGTGCAATAGTCTATATCAACGGACATAGTTAAGCTAAGTTTAAGGTCTATGTTTGTTAAGATAGTTATAAGAATTATGGAAGTTTAAGTTACTTTTAAGATAATTAGTTTAGTTAGCTTAAAATGTTTCATAGTTTTTTTTTTAGTTTTTTAGAAAAATTGACTGTCGTCAACGCTATAAAAAACGCAGGGTAAGCCGAAAGTTGCAAATATTTGTATACCATTAGATTTGCTTGGAGTACCCGAAGAGGGTCACAAGGTTAGGATTAACTTCACTAAGTTATTGATAAGCTAATTACGCTAGTTTTAAGTAGCAAGAAAATAAAGAGAAAATGTAAGAAAACGCAGAACAGTATTCATGCCTAGCAGAATTGATTAAGATTTATTTATCATGGACCAGTATTAGTGGTGGCCCGTGGCGTTGTGGGTATGTGCATCGACCCCAAATTCGACGTCGTAGGTTCGATTCCAGCTCTGAGCGACAAAAATAATTTTCACGGCCCCACCCCCTTCGAGTCACTGACAATGCTCAAAGAGTATTTGCCTGTCTAGAGAAAGCTTCTCAAACTTGGCCGTTCGGAGTCGGTAAGCGGCTATTTTTGGAAGCAGGTATAGTTTGTGCACAAAGCACAATGGTTTGCTATTAGCAACATAAACTGATAAAAATAGTTTTTATTTATCATAATTTACAAATAAATTTAAATATTGATTATATTTTCTTTGGAAATAATGCGTTTTTTCATGATATGGTTTTGAATAATAAAAATGTAGGCGAAGAGCTAGTACCGCATAGTAGTCGAACTTTCGTGGCAAACATAATTTCACAGTTATAACCAATTTTCTCACACGATACGTCTAAATTAGTGTATAAAATTAATCATGACTGAATGCTTCTATTGTGAACTGTCATTGTGTACGGCAAAATGACAGATTCAAAGAAGCAACAACAACGAGCCGGCCAAAGACAATTTAAAAACAACTCTGACACTTTCAATTTCGTACAAACTTAACGCCATAAAGAAAGTAAAATATACGAGAAAAAAATCATTAGCATGCTACTTATGCTAATGCATAACCATCCACCAAAAGAAGAACCTCAGAACAATAAAATCAATCTCGCGAAAAATACACATCATTGAACCCATTCTCAGCCGTGACCCCATCGCATGTTCATCCCCTGTTGGGGATATAGACGCCCAGCTACAATGGACAATATTTTTCCAGGAATCATATATTTTACATTCGGAACACTGAGTTTTTGAGAGCATTCTTTTGGTTCGACAAAATGCTAAATGTTGCAGCCTGTTATCAGTTTATCTTCGAGCGTGATAGAATTAACAGGGTTTACCATAACCTTCAACACTTTGGAATGATGAGTTGTGCTTTTGTTTATTTACTTGGGATTTTACTTCTGCTGACCAGCTGGGGTGATGGTCGAAACATTCAGTGTCCTGAACTTCCGGGCGTAGCCCTGAAAGCCATCCTTGGAACCACATACAACCCCAGATATATGAGCATTCAACCTCCTATGGACGATGGTACGAACACCGGACGCGGACCGAAGCGTTCGTCAATTTTCGTCGAACACGACTTTTACATGGACGGCGAGTTCGATGAGAATCCCTATGAGGGAATCCCAGCGTGGGAAGTGGATCATGTAGAGATCGCTGAGAAACAGAGAACAGACCGAAACCAGCAACCAGCGATTAAGAAACGTGATGTCCGTGACGTTTTTGTGGAGAGCATCATATCGAAATCGAAGAGAAATGTATTTCAATCGAGACCGTGGGAATGCAAGGCCGAGATTGAATGGATTGACTTAGGACCTGACTACTTTCCTAGATATCTGCGCAGTGTACAATGCAAGAAGTCTAGCTGCTGGTATGGACATTATACGTGTAAACCAAAGCGGTTTAGCATTAAGGTACTTCGACGCAGCACCGGACAGTGTGCCAAAGTAAGTCAAAGATTGAAAATTGTCACGCTAGACACTGTGAGCGGGGAATACGCTCAGCAATGGGAGTTCGAAGAGAGAGCTGTGACATTCTGCTGTGATTGTGCAATGAACTATTAGCCTTAGACATGTTTGTTACTTAAGTATATGGTTATTTATGTTGTGATGTGTTTTTTGGTATAGTGACGATTTTGTGAATAAAAACAAAAGAGATTAAGTAGAGTGTTTCGGCTTTTCATTTGATTTAATATATAAACAACGAGTTTTTATTTCGTTTGTTCCAGTATTCTTGTAAGGGGTTACCTGGCTTGATCTGTGGTATGACATTCTTCGGCGGCAATTGTTTTTTGTATCGTTCGTTATATGATGCAGTTTAAATGAGTATTGCTCGGTTCGGATTTTGAAGAGACATGCAAAGGGCCACTTGTGGGGAACTTGGATGTTCTTAAATGCAAGTACTGACCGCCAACGCGTATACTTCAGGCGAAAGGTATTGGTTACCCAAATAAAACGATATTCTTTCCCGAGTTGCGCTATAGTCCGAACTTTATGAATTTAATATACGGCATCCGGAAAAAATGGCAGAGAGAAGACGAGAAGACGCGAACTTTATGGAAGGAAGTAGACGTAATAAGGAAGTCAAAAATACAAATCCTCCAGCTAAGAGAGTCCTCTAAACCGACGCATGTAATGACCGAACGATTGGGAACGGAAAACTACATGTTCTCCATATATCCAGATAAGGCCATATACAAACCGAAGGTCACCAAGGTTTTCGAAGTTCGCATACTTAAGACTGTACTCACTTAGCCACGCATCCCTCGACGTATGCTGTTCCTCTATTGGATTAGACAGTGTTTTTTCAGAGGCTAACTCCTCACGTCCTCAGAAGCAGCTAGGACTTAATTCGTGCGTTTAAGGGAATGAAAAGTTGCATGCAAAGCGAAACAGCGATGTTTTGCTGAAGAGAATATTGATCAGTTTTGACTTGTCCTTAAAGAATCCCCGCAAAACGTGCAAAGTTCCAGTTCTTCGGCAGATACTGCTTCTGTCCATATTTTGCCTTATTTAAAATTATTCAATCCAGCCTTTACTTGTCGAAAACTGTTACATTGTAAACGAAAAGCCTTTTATCATAAGCGGCCATAAAAACATAGTAACAGATGGCTTCAGATTTCGGCTGGACGTCTACCGTTTTATCCACGCAGCTGAGATACTGTCTACTTTTTCAACCAAACGAACGACCCTTGAATGTTGATTTTGAGGACAACTCACTTGACTGCCTAACAGTTCTTTTTTTTCACTTATTCTTCGGATTTTATAAAGCAGAAGGCTTTTCGCCGGTTTCCAGTTTTCTCATAATCTCTGTTTTCTTAGTCAACATTTTTTTTTAGTTTGAATTTAGCTTTCTCCAAGAAACAATGAAAAACGTATGAATATTCAATACCACAGTCAAGAATGGATAAGTGCAATGACTTCTGATGTCCATAGCCATTTCCGGCGATTTCTATACAACTTTGTTCGTATAGCAAAACGTATGGAGGAAAATGTACAAGAACTGATGTACCTAGAACAAGCGTAGGATACCTCTTGCTAACCGCTGTTTCTTTCAGCACAATTGAGTAACAGAACCCACTCTATAAAACACTGATCATTCCAGTCCTGCTTTACGACTCGGAAGTGGCATGGACAATCTCAATAGCGGATGAAGATGTTCTTGGTCCCTTGAGAGAAAAGTTCTGCTTTCGATTTTTGGTCCTGTTTGTGTTGAAAGGTTCTGGAAGATAAGATTCAACCACGAACAGTACGGCAGTGACAACGACGGATACAACGCCTACGGTGGCTAGGTCATGTATGAACAACTCAGCTCCGGTCAGAAGAGTCTTCAAATCCGAACCTGTGGGCCAACGCAAGAGAGGACGCCCGCGTTTAAGGTGGTGCACCTAAGTGGAGAGACCTCAACCAACTTGGTGTGTGAAACTGTATAGAGCCAGAGATCGCTGTATAGTTGGAGAGAGCTTCTTGGTTGAGGCCCAGCTCCACCCCGGACTGTAGTGCCATACAAAAAAGAAGAAATAATCTACCCTTATGGATAAGAGCACACAAATTTGAAGCCTGGACGTTGTGCACTTACTGTTACCGACTGTTATTTGTTATCTTTTACCATGATTTCAATTGAACAGCTCCTACTTCTCATAAGAAACGACAAAACGATTTTCGCTGAACTATTGCAGGTTTCAGTAATTCATAAAACACAAATGAGAAAAAAAAGATTACATTGATAAGTACACACATATTTAAGAGGAAAACCACACAGTGCAATGATTCGTTGCTATTGGTCGCTTTTACAAACGCTAAATTTGACACAAATATTTCCGTCTTGTTTGCAACTAAGGGGAAACATAAGATGGGTAGACCGAATTGGATGTACGCGAAAAGTCCTCGGATTCTGAGTTCTCTTTAGTCACCCTTCGTTTATTCTTCGATTACCTCATTCTTGTTGTCGCAGTGATGGGTAAAGCATGCATGCTATACATATGTGAGAAATAGATAGATCATGTATGTGAAAGGGTGAAAAAGTGCTCGATGATTGAGATTCATTCTTGGTGTACTCGTTTATTTTTATTTATATTTTTGTTTTACATATATTTTTTGTTTATTTTCTATTTAGAAGATTCCGTCGGATGCATTTCGGGTTTCAGGGTTTCGATATCAACCCGTATGCAATTTTTGGTCAGGAAACCCTTTTAAGTGGTGGCCCGTTGGCGTTGTGGGTATGTGCGTCGACCCCAACCTCGACGTCGTAGGTTCGATTCCTGCTCTTTCGAGTCACTGACGATTCTCAAAGAGTATTTTCTGTCTAGAAAAAGCTTCTCAAACTTGGCCGTTCGGAGTCGGCATATAACAATCCCTTCTACTCGTGTGAGAACAATAGCACGCACAACGCGAGTGGTTGCTGAGAAGCTAGGCCCTGGCCCCCTACGGGATGTAGTGCCACCCATATTATATTATAAACCCTTTTAAGTACAATGTATACTGCGCAAAAATTTGCTGTTTTTTTGGATGACTGGTCATAATTGCTTTTATTGGGTGCATGTTTAATATTTACCAGCAATTTTATTCGCAATGGCTATTCAATTTTTTATAAATGCATCCTCAGCATATATTGGCATTATTTTCAACACTGTCTAATAAGTCGCATTGAAATTTCTCCATATCAAACGAAGTACCTCTCTTCAGCAACACTCCGGCTCGCAAACAGTTAGGAATCCCGTGCGTAAAAGCGGGATCACAAAAGAGAAACCGATGGAACTTGCTATCAAGTGTGTAAGTGAGCAGCCTAAGTGGGTAAAATCGCGGTAAGCGAATCTCAAATGTACAAGGTATATATTTTTCTTAAATAAACAGAAACCCTCAGCCGCATTAGCATCAATTCGCTAATTTCTTTAACTAGATATCGATTCCATGACTCGTTTCCCAATTGGTTGGTGGGACTGTTAATGTATCCTATTTTAGGAATACACAGTCGAACCCGCTTAATGGAAAGTCGCTTAATTGAAAAACCCGCTTATATGAAACATGTATTCTAGCCCCGTGAACATTTTCACAAATTTCATACAAACTGGTCCGTTATATCGAAACCCTCCTAAGTGAAAAACTCCGATATTTGAAAAAGATAATCTGAAAAATATATTACTTTTCACAGAAAAGACACTGCTTTAATGAAAATGTTTCTCAAGAAAAATCAGATGCACAGGCTTCCAATGCATCTATTGACTTGTCATTTGTCTGAAGTTCTGCGTTAAAGTTCACCTCTTTAAGTGACAAATATCAATTATATAAAATATAAGAGACAACAATTTTTTTTTAAATATCTTGGTGTGATGAGACGCGGAAACCAATATACGCAGTTTACGTAAAGCGCACCAACGCAAGCAAGGATATGGATACAAAAAGGTTTCATTCATCAAATTTTTGGATCCACTAAACAATTCGTCTAAATGAAATCTTTTTTCAATTACCCGAGGTCCGCTTTAATGCAAAACCCGGTTAATTGAAATTAGCATTCCGATTTGTCATTTCATTTAAGCGGGTTCGACTGTATATACAGTGGCCGAAGGACAAATAGCACACTAACTTCGAAATATAATATTATATACACTATATGTACAAAATGAGTCTAGGAACTTAATGATTTCATAAGTACTGATCAGTTCATATTAAATTTGAACTTAATATCACATTTCATAAAGATTTCTGTGATTAAACTTAACATTTAGTCAAAATAGTATGGAAAAATATAAATAGCTGCAAATATAAATGGGACTGATAGTAAAAACTAAGAAAATAATAAGAGTCTTGCACTATTGTAAGTTATGTACCATGAGTATTATTGAATATTTCGTAGAATAACTTTTATTTGATAAGACCGCCTTCTTTCGGAGACATATCAATCAATATCCATCAGTTTCTGGCAGTGACCTTTCAGCATTGAATACCAGGCTTCTTGTATTGTTTTTGTCTAAATTTCTTGTCTTCTGAGCTTTGTACATTTTTTATTAAGAAAAAATTCGACATCATTCCATAGATTGTCAATTGGATTTAATTGGATTAAGGTTCAGAATTTGTGAATTTCAGTTTAACACATTCAGCCCGATCGCAGAATCCATTCATGCAATTCGAAGTTACGATACGAACTACGAAAAAATGCTATCACCAAATCTGAACAAAATTACGAACTCCATCGTAAACAACTTGTCGTGATAGCAATCTTCACGAAATTCGTTATGATTCTACTACGAATGAATTCTGTGTTAGATTTATCGGAATTAATAGCCCATTTTCGATTGCGATGGAATTGATAGGCGTGATTAACTTGATTGTCTTGTAACCACTCTTGAACTCACTGAGCAGTGTGCTTCGGGACAAGCCTCCAGCCTCCAAGGGAATTTTCGAAGGCGAATTGTTGTATAATTAAAAAATATTCAAATATTGATGTTGATCCATTCAGCCAAGAGAAAATAGTCTTGATCCATTCCGCCACCGTGTTTAAACATTCTAAGTGACTTTTTTTGGACAACTAGTAGTAGAATCGCAGTCGATGCGGAGAATTTGGAAAAATCATTTCTGTAGACTGTTAAACGGCGATGACAGACTGTCAGGCAGAATGTTCCACTCAATTTGGACGATGATGAACACGAATTCCGTCCCCCCGACATAGACGAAGTCAAGATAGCGATATTTAGACTAAAGTCGAAGAAAGCCGCTGGAGCGGACGGATTGTCCGCGGAACTGTTTAGAGCAGCTGGAGATGACCTGGTTGGCGCATGTACCAGCTCATCTCTAAGATATGGTCGGAGGAAAGCATGCCCGACGAGTGGAATCTCAGCGTCGTTTGTCCGGTCCACAAGAAAGGAGACCATTTTGACTGCGCCAACTATCGAGGGATCAGTCTCCTTAACATCGCGTACAAAATGATAGATCCTTATCAGTGCGGTTTCAGGCCAGGAAAGTCCACCACAGACCAAATATTTACACTTCGGCAGATCCTGGAAAAGACCCAAGAGATGCAGATCGACACCCACCACCTATTTGTCGATTTCAAGGCCGCATATGACAGCGTGCATAGGGACGAGCTATACAGCGCCATGTCCAGTTTTGACATTCCTGCCAAGCTCGTCAGGTTGTGCAGGATGACGATGGAGAACTCTCGCTGCTCCAACAAGGTCGGTAACGAACTCACCGAGACCTTCAATGTCAAAAAAGGTTTTAGGCAAGGCGACACGCTGTCATATGACTTCTTCAACGTCATACTTGAGAAGATCGTGCGAAACTCAAACGTAAACACCAGAGGCACGATCTTCCAAGAGTCCGTTCAAGTGCTTGCTTACGCGGACGACACTGACGTGATTGGACGAACACAGCGAGCCGTCAGTGAGGCGTTTGCTGGCATTGAAGCGGAAGCAACTAAAATGGGTCTAGTGGTAAGCCAGGGCAAAACAAAGCACATGGCTGTTATCACGAAAGGACGCACAGCATCGACGTCTCGGACAGAGAGTCATATTGGGCAGCAGACACTTTGAGGTAGTCAAGGACTTCGTGTACCTTCGCTCTGGAGTAAATTGGGACAGCAACACCAGTACAGAGATCAGGTGCAGAATTACTCTTGCCAATCGCTGCTTCTTTGGGCTCAAGAGGCAATTGAGTAACAGAGCCATCTCTCGAAATACCAAATTGATCTTGTATAAAACCATGATCATCCCAGTCCTGCTCTATGGCACAGAGACATGGACGCTATTGAAAGCGGATGAAGAAGCTCTTGGTTGTTTTGAGAGAAAAGTTCTGCGTACGATCTTTGGTCCTGTTTGCGTTGATGGCGCAAAGGACGAGAAGGTTCAATCACGAACTGTACGGGCTGTACAGCGGCATGCAACTAGTTAAGCGTTTTTGGATCCAACGCTTGTGATGGCTAGGTCATGTAGAGCGGATAGACACCACAGCTCCAGCCCGAAGAGTCGTCGATACCGAGCCATTGGGACAACGCAACAGAGGACGTCCTCGCACGAGATGGCGCACACGAAGTGGAAAAGGACCTCAACCAACTTGGTGTGCGAAGCTGGCGAAAGATCGTGCTGGCTGGAGAGGCATGTTGGTTGAGGCCCAGGACTGTAGCACCAATCAAAGAAGAAGTGCTTTTTTTTTACTTTTCGGTCTAACAGAAGTATTTTAAATTTTCTACTCATCGCCCCAAAAGACAGTTTTCCAAATGTAAAAATGTTTGAGTTGGGGTGCCTTTTATACTTCCGCTTGTATAAAAGGCGCCTCCATCCACAACCAGCACGACCAAAAAATTCACAGTGAAGTGTCAGTTTGCACCCGCAGTTCTCTGCGAATGAGAAAACTCCATATGAATGAGTTATCAGAGTTTGCGAAGTTCGCAATTCGTGGCGAGCTCATATGAATGGGCCTTAAGCCTCCATTTCAATAGTCCGTTATAAGCATTTTCAATTTCATTTATGAACCTTGTCGGTATGCATCGACAATTCTTCTGCTTGACATGCCTGGAAAATAAAATCCTTACTAATTTATGACATAAACATGCTTATATTCAATAAAATCTTAGTACCATTCCTTTTAAAATTTTGTAAATAAAACTGCAAGCAATTTAATGTTAATTTATTTATAAGATCTACGTGCAATAATATATGTGCACTATGTACAAACGTGTTGTGCACAGGTGTTTAATGTATTTGTTCAAGGAAATGTGTTATCACAACATTAAGATAATTCAAAAAGCAAGTAGGCGGTATAAATGTATTCATAATAATTCTCTAATATTGCATAATGTATACGTGTATCATTTAACAGTTACTACTGTTGCCCCAAGTATAATTGCGTTCGGGTGTGGGTAAAAAACTGAAAGAAATCATAATTGTGTGTAAAAATTTAACGATATTAACTATTTGCATGTGCTGAAGCTTTTGCACGAGGACTTACACGCAATTGTAGCGCACACAAAACTAAGACTAGTGTGTTCGAAAGGACAGGGATCTAAGACAGTGCCTTACGTTTCGCAATGATATGTACAATAGAACTAATGAGGCACAACACATCGATTGTCATTTTCAACAGAGACACAAAAACCACCTTCCGTTCCCGTATGGAACAAAAACGAACACAAACATACATACTATTGAAGAAATTATTGGTATTTGATGTGGACTCGGACACAATACCACAAGCCACCACTGTTTTTGTGGCCACTAGACTGCGAATACAGCATAAGTACAGAGAATAGAGATATAGATTCCACAACCCATCACCACCATCGACCCATTACCCCAGTAAGCAAATATAACACGCCCACAAAATGCTTTCAACATACCTTGACAAAGTTGAGCTATTCGAACGACTGAAATTCGGTCTGGGAATATCCTCTAAGCCTCTGTGCACTGAGACGTTGTCTAGATCTCTATCTGTGGCGTTTAGCAGCTGCAGATATTCGGGAGTTCGCAACGAATCAGCTGTTGGTTTTCTATACATTTTAATCAATAAAGATGAACACACAACGGACACTGAGCTGGCAGCCATAGCTACCGATGCCATCCACGGTTGCAAGATAAAACCGAATGGAGTAAAGACACCAGCAGCCAATGGTATGCCCAGTAAATTGTACATGCTTGCGAAAAGAAAATTAAGTCGAATTCGCCGCACTGTTTTCCGAGAAAGATCCAGACAGGCAACAACATCCAATAGATCATTCTGCAAGAAGACCGATTAGCTGAGCTCAGACTACACAGATTGAGAAGTAACAAACCCTCATCAGGACAACATCAGCAGCTTCTGCGGCAACGTCTGTACCCGCAGCTATTGCAATACCGACATCAGCCTGTGCCAGCGCAGGACTGTCGTTGACCCCGTCACCGACCATGGCCACTCTCATTCCGCCCTCTTGGATGCGCTGGATTTTGGCAACTTTATGCGATGGCAGCACTTCGGCATAGACCCGATTTATTCCCACTTGATGAGCTATGTTTACAGCCGTGTTTTTGTTATCACCCGTCAGGAGGATCACATCAATTCCCATTTTTTTGAGTGTATACACAGCCAAATGTGCCTCAGGCTTGACCATGTCGGACACGGAAATCATGCAAATCAGTTGATTGTTTAGCGAACAGAGGACGGCTGTATTGCCCAAGTTTTCCTCTTCTGTCATCTTGGCATGAATCTCGGACGGCACCAAGATCCCATTTCTGTGCATCCATTCTCTGTTTCCGATGAGAACGGTTATTTCATTGCCTCGAATCGGCTTCTCAGCTGCCTCGGGTTCAGAAAATGTACCGTCGAGGTCGAGCAAATGCTGAAGTTCCAAGGAGTTCTTTTGGATAGCATTCATTGCTGGAATTGATTCCTCTATTGATACCCCATTCACCATGTGCATGGCCCTTGAGTTTGTTCGGTAGACGTTCTCGTAGTTGATTATCTTCTCAGCAGATGAGGCTTGTCTTAGGGTTTGTTCGAAATTTGATACGGTCGACTTAATACCACAGCCGGGCACCGCTTGGAAATTGTTGGATTTACCAAATTGCTCAACATTCAACATGTCCTTCACGAATTTGACAATTGCTGAAAAATTTAAGAAGAACGAGACATTATTTGAAACACAAACCATTTATGAATTCGGAAATGTTACCCGAAGCTATGGGATGTTCACTGTTGCTCTCTGCAGCTCCGACAATTGTCAACACCTGAGCCAGACTGCAGACCGTCGGCTTGACGAACATGATGATCCTAGATGTCATCGGCGCACCGTAGGTTATTGTTCCAGTTTTATCAAACACTATCGTCTTGACCTAGTGGAAATACTCAGTAATAAGTCAGTCTTCATAAAGAACGTGTTTCGTCTTTACCTTATGCGCGTTTTCCAGTGGTCCTGCGCCCTTCACCAAAACCCCATTGATCGCTCCAACGCCAGTGGCCACCATCACCGCAGTTGGAGTGGCCAGGCCCAAGGCACATGGACAGGCAATTGCCAGCACACTTAAAGCACACCTAAATGCATAGCCAATGATAATCTCATCTCGATTCAAACCGATTTTGTTGTGATCCGTCAGCGGAAGCTTGTCTATGTCAATGTACCCAGTTATAATCCAGCCGATGAGCGTAATCGATGACACAGCTACAACGAAGGGAACAAAGTACCCCGCTATCTTATCAGCCAGTTGTTGAATGGGTGCTTTTGATGTCTGCGCCTCCTCCACTAAACGCACGATTTGGGCCAACGTGGTATTCTCCCCAGTGTGGGTGGCAGCAATAAACAGGACACCGTTTTGATTGATTGAACCCCCAATGACAACGGAACCTTTCTTCTTGGCAACAGGCATTGACTCGCCGGTTATGAGACTTTCATCGCACGTGGAATGTCCGTAGAGAACCTTACCATCAACAGGCACCTTTGAGCCGGGCACCACTTTCAGGACGTCTCCTCGCTGGACGTAGTCTACGGAAATCAATTTCTCAGAACGAACCTCAAATTCGTCAGAGATCTCCACGAGTAGCGCTTCGGTTGCCTTCAGGGAGAGCAGCTTGGACAGGGCTTCACTGGTCTTTCCTTTAGCTATGTGCTCCAGCCACCGACCTAGGGAGATGAAAATTAACAGCATCGGCGGGGTGTCGAAGAAGGTCAACGGCGAGGAATGCTGCTCTAGCAAAACCGCTGCTATCACAACCGCCACCGAGTAGATGTAGCTAATCGTTGTTGCCATTGTTATGAGAACGTCCATGTTGGTGGCGCCATGCTTCACCGCCCGGTAGGCCTGAACGTAAAAATGCCAGCCGCCAAAGAATTGCACTGGTGTCGAGAGCAAGAACATAACTAAGTTCTCCATCGAAAGGCCGGGCACAATGCAGCAGGACGCCTCGTGGCCGTCGATTTCCATTTCCACCATGAAGTAGATCATGGCGATCATGCAAGGGCCGCCGAACACCAACGAAATGAGGAAAGCATTCCGCCACTTGCGTATCTCTTCCTTATGCTCCAGGTAGCTGTGCGCCATTTTGTCTTTGTTCGAAAGCAGGTGTGCGTCGAAGCCCAGTGCCTGAATTGCTTCGCAAATGTTGCGGGCACCGGTCTCTTCTGAATTGTACCGGAATTTTCCCCGTTTTGTGGTGAGGGCAACAGCCGCGTGAGTAATGCCTTTTGTTCGTAGCACCGCTTGCTCGATCTTGTTCACACAAGACGAACAGGTCATCCCCAGAATTTCAATCTCTACCTCGGCCTCTCCCGAGCCGGGCTCATCGATGACACTCGTCGGGAAGCCTAGCTCCGTAATTGACTTGGCAATGTTCTCTGCCGTTATGACATTTGCATTGTACTTGACTTCGGCCTTTGCAGCCAACAGGGCCACGAGCACGCTGTCCACTCCGTAGATCTTCTTGCAGTGCTTCTCTATGGCCGCAACGCAACTGGCACACGTCATCCCCTGAATGTGGACGACGCACTTGGTCATGTGCTGTTCCATTTCGACATTCAAGACTCCGTCCTTGCCGTTCAAGAGTTCACTCTTGTTATTTATCACCAGGATATCACCACCGCCTGTATTATTCTCACGTTTCGGTGATTTGTCAGTCTTCTTTGCCTCTCCTGTTTCAGCTTTGTCCTCCACGGTCGCCTCAAAGCCCATGTCGTCAATCATTTCTGCGATTTCGGGCGGCTTCAGAACGGTATTGTCGTACTCCACGGTGGCGCACTTCTCTTCCAAGCTTACTTTTATTGAAATGACACCCGGCCGTGTGCCGATGTTGCCTTCGATATTGCGGACGCAACTGTTGCAGGTCATGCCGATCACTCGGATGCGCGTCTGGGCGGGTGGGCTGTTCTTATTCGAAGGGTACGGGCACTCAAAGCCCATATCTTCGATGTCGGAGGCGATTTGTTCTGGGCTTGATCTACTCGGGTCGTAGTCAAAGTAGCCGGCATTTTCGCTGAGAATTACTTGTGCCTTCAGGATACCTGGTTTTGCGGCGATTGTGCCTTCAATATTGCGAACACAAGATTGGCATGTCATACCAGTGATAGGTAGTCGTACTGTGCTAAAGGGTGCTTCGGAAAGAAGACCTGTCGATTCGGCGTAGTCGTAGTCCATCGTTTTACTGAAAAGAAATTTATGAACACTGATTAGGACTAGTTTTGCCAGAGTATGAGGAACACTTATCGACTATTATTGGGTTGGTGCTTGGTTATCAGTTCAACTAACTTTACAACTTCAGTGATAATGATAAAAATACATGTTCGCGATTGGCGTGGACATTGTTTTCAGCTTTAATATACACGATAGTGAAATAATTATTCTGGCGTCAACGCGAAGAGATTAGGAATGACAGCTCTAAAATCATTTAATTATTAGTGCTCTGTTCAGCAAGCACTACAAGTTTGTTATTTAAGAATAAAGCACCCATCTGCTTACATTGGAGATGGTGGTACAGTCCAAGGTCGAATTGGGGCTAGTTGCTACAGCAACTTCTGTCCCGACTACGAACAGCAAACAAACTAAGGCAAACTCCGGAGAAGAACAGCGAGTTTCAAATCGATACTCGCCATCTCTTTATCGATTTTAAAGCCGCATAGAGCAGCATTCATCGCAAGAAGTTATTCGAAGCGATTACCGAATTCAGGGATCCCGTGAAAATTGATTCGGTTGTGTCACACCACGCTACACATACGCGATGCACCTGCAGACCTTCGAGCATTTTGAAACCTGCACCGGATTTCTGCAAGGAGATGAGCTGTCGTTCAGTTTGGTACTGGAGAAGATAGTGCGGCGGGCAGCTGTAACCACGGGAGCTCCTATCTTCTACAAGTCAGTTCAGCTGTTGGGACTCGCTGATCACATGGACATTGTCGCGCGGTCCCTGTGCGTCGTTGTGGAAGGTTTCGCGGCAATTGGGGAATAAGCGAAACGAACTGGTCTTATGGTCAATCAGGACAAGATAAAATATATGTTGTCCAACAAAAAACGATCCGCCACACACCACCTAGGCCAAAACATTACAATCGACAGCTACAATTTCGAGGCAGCAAAGGACATGTCTCAGTCGGGCCAAACGTAAACTCCACGAATGACAGTGGAGATCCGACGTAGAATCGCCCTTGACAACCGATGCTTCTTCGGTTTGTCAAAACAACTGAGCCCGAAACCCCTGACTCAATCATGGTCTACAATTATTCCAAAAGCTGGACGCTCAGCAAAACTCTAGAGCTGATTCTTGGTGCCTTTGAAAGAAAAATTCTATATTCTACGCCATCAGCGAGGAAGGCGAATACACAACCGCGAACTCTACCGGATGTACAGGGCTGTGGATGTAATCTGTAAGGCAAAAACCCGTCGGCTACACCGGCTCGGCTCGGCATCGAGCACATGGACAACAACGCTTCAGCAAAGAGGGCCTTCGGATCAGAGCCTCCTTGTTCGAAAAGGAGATGAAGAACGAACTTGTGGTATAGAGACCAAGTCGTCGCGGTCGTCGTAAGACAACTTGGCTTGAATGACTGGAAGCACAGCGCTCAGGACCGTTATTGATGGAAGGCAGCAATTGCTCACGTTCGGAACCTTCATGGGTCGTTGGCCTGATAAATAAGTAAGTACGAACGGTAGATCTATCCAAGCCATCTAAGCATTGGCCATGGATCAGCCAACCGGTCCTTGGACTGATGGTAAAAGGGAAACCCTATTCGCTAGTCACTCAGATAAAATGAGAACTTGCATCCTGCCCAAAAACTCATTTAACACTTTTCTCTTACCACACTATAGCACTGCAGACTTCAGCTGTCTGGAGCTCGCCACAAACGAAAGAAAAATACATGCCAACATCCCCATCTTAATAAATGCAGACGCTAATACTACACACTTTGGGGAAGGTTGTGAGAGACTTTTTTAACCTAATAGAATCTCAGAGCCAACTTGCGTAAAAAATTAAGGCAGGAAGTTATGGAAACCATGCTGACCTATAATATAAAAATAATATGGGTGGCGCTAGGGCCAGGGCATTGTTTCTCAGCAACCGCTTGTGTTGTGCGTGATATTGTTCTCTCACGAGTGGAATGGTCCTACAGTTTTACGCCCACTGGCAACGTCCAAGTTTGAAGAGCTTTTTCTAGACTCATCGGGCATTGTCAATGACTCGAAAGAGGTAAGGCTGTGAAAATTAATTTTTTCTTGTCGTACAGACCAGGTGTCGAACCTAAACGTCGAGGATCAAATGGCGGCGATGCATATACTCATAATAACGACTCGGACAACTCATTGTGAACTATAGTCCAGACATATTCGTCTAAATATAGGCAGTATCTAAAAATGTTTCCTTATCGGATCATCGATACATACAGTTCATCTTTAAACACACAATACAACTTCGAGCAGCAGCTTCAAAAATCAAACAAGAACTAACTGGCCAAGGTTTGAAAAGATTGTACAGCATTACTTAAGTCAAGAGACCTTTGCAGAACTAATAATCATATGGCTTATGTATGGCGTTCTAGCTGGTGGAAAGCCCTACAAGTAAAACAAAATCTTTCTAAGATAAACAGTATATAGAGATCAGCGTGCATCTGTCCAATAAGGCTACTAAGATCCACGCCTACAGTCGTCCTAGAAATATTACTACATTCTCTTCCCATGGATACATATGACAGACTGATGGCCACCGCATGCAGTCAGAAAACTAAGGGAAGTCAACCTATAGAACAAACCCGCGGAAAAGCACACACTGTAATATTATAAAATTCCAACATACCTAAGAAAACAGATTATCTAAAGCCTTTCCTGGGCTTCGAAATAAAACAAAAAAATTTACTTTCCACGAGAGAAGAATGGGATGGAGATAATCCAGTTGCGTTGGAAATTTACACTGACGAATCTACCATCATCTGGTAAACATCTGGTAAATCAGATGAAGGTACGGGATCGTACTACTGCAATGTATTCCAAATGGAGGTACCAGCTGATCAAAGAGCAACCAACCGACTGTCCCAATAGACGAAAGATTTTTTGTTTTATATGCCATAAAAGCTTTGGACAGTGGTCACATCGTCGATCAATTCCATAATCGTAAAATTCTGCCGGCATCTCTAAGGAATATGATACGACCAACCCATCCCAGAACAGACCAACATGGTCAAAGAAGCTAATAGGTTAAAATAGGTGAAAGCCGATTGTGACAGTTCAATGGACTGAATATTCTAAGTGGGCATAAGTTCGGAAGGGATTCATTTATTTCTCTAAACAGGTACATTACTTCAGTGTACTCTGTTCAGAGTTGGCTGTTTGGTTTTAGTCACACCAGTGGGTTCTTGATTTAAACAAAATATGTACCATATTAACTGTCAAAAATACACTGAGTGGCAATGAAAGGATTCATGCAAAGTAAATGTATTCATTTTAAATAAATGTGTACTCATTCTTCGTGAGTACACTGAACTAAATGTTTGGTTGTCAGTGGGTGAAGTACTCACTCAGTAATCAACTATCGAGTGATGTATTCATTTAAGTGTTCAAGATATGAGTGGAATTAATTCAGCACCCAAAAAAAAAAATTATGTCTTGAAAGTGATTTCATATGAAACTGGTTTCAAGACATTCATTGCAAACCTCTACTTTCTACCTATATACCTATCTAAGCATTATCAGTGGCTCAATAAAGAAACTAAAAAGAAGTCAAGAGTCACCAAAGTTCGTTAGCAATTGAAACATGACAATCAGCGTAGGAATAAAGACGCAGTAAATGGTTACAGGCTAAATGTATGTGTGTTAGATTGAAAAATCGACATCAAGGCCGAAACCCAACAAAGGGTTTAAATGCCAAGTGGTCAATCTTTTAAGTACTTAATAGGTAAGATCTAAATGATTAAAGATTTTCATATGTTTCTTAATGAGATATCAGTCAAATGTAAAAGTGCGCTGTGATAGTAACCTAGAGGGAGATACTCGAGTGTCAGATTAGAAAGCTACTAATATGAACCCTCTGAATTTCAGACAGACAACAGCAGACATGTCACTAACCACAATCTCCGGGTTAGCCTTGACGCAATTTAGAGATGCCGGATGTACAACGTTATATCTTTGCGTGATTTGGTGTAAGCTAAGCTACGGACCTTCAGATAAGAAGAAATAACTTTGGTAACCTTACATAGCACTTAGCAATTGGAAATGAGGCCGCAAGATTGCGGGTACCTTGGGAAACTATTGTGGAAGGTGCATTGACGAAGAAGGAAAAGGTTACCCAAATTATCCTTCTTTAAAAAACACGATTTTCGGGGTGTATCCTTCAAGTTTAGCTAGACAGACGGACTGGAGCAAGTATGCTGACTTTAATGACAATGGCATCTTACAGAAAGCGCGCGGCAGCCGCAGACTGTGTAAAAAGCAATACGAACATGCTCGCCTCGTGAAATAACTTGAAACGCGCGGTAGCCGCCTAACCAAAGTTGCTAATCTAACAATAATTTTACTTTAATTCAGTCTTGTCTAGTCGGTATGTGTTTCAGCAACCACGCAAACAAACACGTGTGATACATTCTTTAATGGCTTTTATTTAAAACACTGAGGAGTAATTTAGTGGTGGCCCGTGGCGTTGTGGGATGTGCGTCGACCTCAAACTCGACGTCGTAGGATCGTGCGAAAAAAATAAAATTCACGGCCCCACCTCCTTCGAGGCACCGATAATGCTGTATTTCCTGTCTAGAAAAAGCTTCTCAAACCTTGCCGTTCGGAGTCGGCATAAAACTGTAGGTCCCTTCCACACGTTAGAGAACAATAGCACGCACAACACGAGTGGTTGCTGAGAAGCTAGACCGTGGCCCTCTACCCATATTATTATTATTATTTAGAAGTAATTTATTAATAATATAATTTGTGGCACACCTTTAATACCCCACGTGACTTTGTGACCACGCAATTTAATTATATGACCCACTTTATATTTTATGTAATTTTAAGAAGAGTCTGAATAAGGCACATCATCGGTATACAAAATAGTAAACAAATAAAAGAAGCAAATTATACGAAGCTAACTCTTATATACTCTTCGACTCTGAGCTATTGGGGCAACGCAACAGTGCACATCCTCGAACAAGATGAAGCAGACAATTGGAGAAGGACCTCAACCAACTTGGTGTGCGCAACTGCAGGCAGATGGCGAAAGACCGTACTGGCTGGAGAGGCTTGTTGGTTGAGACCCAGTTCCACCCCGAGTTGTAGCTTCAAACAAAGAAAAAGAAGTACTTATCCACATAAATGAGTATGTAGACACACAATACAATATGCGCGTTTTTTTGTGAAAACCTTGGAAGAGTTAATCACAAATCTAATTGTATTATCTCCCGTGTTTTGATTTGAAAATAAGATACAGAACCATGAAATGTCATGATTTTGCTTATCTCCTCGGAACACAAATTTAAACTCAAATAAACACCTCTTAAATATGAAGCATAATTTCAATGAGGACCTCAACGTATATTAAACTCATGTGTCCATCAAGGGGAATTCGTTGCTTATCACAAGCGTCAACGACCTTTATTCGATGTCACATTTTAATATCAGACTTGATTTAATACCAAATGTGTATAAATATAAACATATATCCAAAAAAATACTCAAATAATGACTCCAAATTCCACCCTCTTAAAGGGTTCTACTCGATTTCATGAAAAATGTTTCTGATTACAATCGCATTCATATTGCCCTATCTAATCAAGAAGTAAACAAATGTCTTGCTAATAAGACAAGGTTTTTTTCTTATAAAACAAACACCTGATAAGAACACGCACACAAGTACGAGGAGATTCACTTGAAAAATGTTTGCTCTTCCGCCGTCTTCGTTTGTGAAAGGAAATTAATTTTAATTTCAATTTGGTTATGAATTCTTTAAACAAAACACACACCAATGCTTTTGTAACTGCTAATATTTTACGCAAATACTGCGTCAACCAATAAGGGTTTATCGCGGATTGTTTGAACAATGAAGGGAGCACGTGCCTCTAAAGCCAAAAACGTTTCTCATAGATATCACAAATATCTATCTATCCTTTGCGTAGTCCTCTCAAAAATATCAACATGTGTACGTAACTTATTTTAATAATAAGTAAAAACTAAATAAAATGAAATGTCCACAAAAGGTGCCCGTATGTATTCAAAAACACAACAGCTTCCAATAATCACTGCATTACGCCACAATAGTGCACAGTCGTTAATCTCAGTCAATGCGCAATTTGAATACCGTGTCTTGTTTTAATTGAAATTTACCGTATAAGTTGTTCACGCTCATCACTGACACAGAAAGCCTGCTGACTGTCGTTGTCAGCATCTTCACTTGTAGCACTACACCCGGCACTATCATTGCCTCCCTTTTTCGCACAAAACTTCAGCATTCTACTCCAGTTTTGAGGAATCCACTAACAGTAAGATGAGTAGATGCGTTTAATGATTCGCCTGCTATCGCCCAACGCTCTGGAATTTTTTAATAACGAGAAGGATACCACCACTGGTAATGGAATGTGAGGGAATTGTTGGAGACGTTTATTATTTTCGTAGAGACGTAGATTATTCGAGTTCTTCTCCAGCTTATGTGTGGTGTCCAAGATAATCACTATCAATGAATGTTATCACACTGGGTGTGAATTAATGGTTTTTAACAACGCTAGCTGGGTCAACATGCTCGCAATAACAGACAGACGTAGATTTATCGTCTCACCGGTCGTGTGCACTACCTGATAACCGGAATTGGAGACTTGGGGACGTATGATTCAATGTAACGTGTGAAAATATCACGAGATTGTGTGCGAGTTTAACATTGTGGAACGAAATGGAAAATGGAGCATACGTGAATGAGAAGCTGCCGAGTGGGGCGACGGCTAAAACATAATTTAGCGGATAGGCGGATGGGTTTGATGCGTATTGTGATTAGTCGCAGTTTTTCTCGGTTGATAATGGATCAATGTAGTGTGTAAACAATTATTAAGAGGAAAAGCATATATTAAAGTTTGTTTGTTGCTTGCTTAACTGTGGCAGCTTATATGAGGGAAGCCTTTAGCAATATATTTTTTTAAGTGATCTTTAGACCTACCACAACTAATTGAATTTTCATGACGCTTCATAATTATATGTAGATGATGTGCAGAGTGTACCAGGGGGACGGACAAACCAAATTTATAAAAGACCAGTTTTGTTGACGGAGGCCTATAACTGAGTTTGCATCAAAGAAATATACTGTGATAATGTGTAACGCAAAATGAAACTATTGGCAACAAGAAAGTAGAAAAGGGAAAAACGAAGGAGACCGGGTATTCTGACGGTGACTTTTAATCAGGATAGACGGATATTTTTAATGTGGAATGACTTGAAAACATAGTGAAATTGAATTTTAAAAATGTGTGTTTCTCTTTGAAAGTCTTTGACATTTGTTTTACTTCAACAGTTTAAAATTATTGAACACTAAAATCAGGATTAAGTCTCTAAGCGAAATGTTGTGGATTGCATTTTTTCCATCACAAGCAACACAAAACACTACTAGTGTTAACTCTCAGTATCGCTTTACGCCTACCGACTATTTGTTTTTCATTGAAATAAACAACAAGTAATGTAAAAACTAACTTTTTAAATTCTATTCGTCACAAACTAAAATCAATTTCATTGCAAGGATCATTGATTGTGCTTATACACATCGTAATGATCATTAGTTGGTTCAATGCCTTTTATCAAAGAGTAAATTTCACATTCGAAGAAATCTTTGGGGAGCGTATATATTCACGAGAAAAAGTAATTCTGGTGAATTTATAAGGTTAATAACAATGTCGCGGATAAACATGGCTGATGTTCCCTTACGCCTGAAACTTAAGGTCTGCAAGGCAATTTGTTTACATCTTTCGAAATGAATAGGCTAGCTATTGTTGTTATGTAACAAACAATACAGCGAAGCGAAGCGTACCTGAACAGGTACGAAAATAAAAATACATAAGTTAACTGCGATCGAGTTTGTCGAATTGTCGAAAAAAGCCTTAATAAAAAAATTTCCAGTAGGGACTTGACAACATTGAATTTAATTTGTAAAAGCACTTTTTCACTAATCATCAAATTGCCACTGTCAATTTATTCAGTCAGAAATTAGTTAAGCTAGTTTTTAGCATTTCTGTATAGCATGTAAGTAATGAGTTAAATAAAAAATAAAAATAATGAAAAACTAATTTTTTCATCATAATTGAGCAACGAAGAGCATTGGCTCCATTTTTTAGACAGCTAATAATAAGTTTACTGCAAACATTTGAGTCTACATATTTGTTGTATGATGTTGCCGTGCCAGTGAGACAATGACGGTTTGGTCGAAGTGTCCGCTGCGGTTCAGGCGTCCGTAGCAAACGATCCAAATCAGCCAATTCCAAGGCATTCTCAAGAATTTGGCATAACGCAGAGCTCATTATATCATATTTTGCGTAAGGATCTGGTGGCCCGTGGCGTTGTGGGTATGTGCGTCGACCCCAACCTCAACGTCGTAGGTTCGATTCCAGCTCTGAGCGACACAAATAATTTTCACGGTCCCACCTCTTTCGAGTTACTGACAATGCTCAAAGAGTATTTTCTGTCTAGAAAAAGCTTCTCAAACTTGGCCGTTCGGATTCGGCATAAAACTGTAGGTCCCTTTCACTCGTGAAAGAACACTAGCACGCACAACACGAGTGGTTGCTGAGAAGCTAGGCCCTGGCCCTCTATGGGCTGTAGCGCCAACCATATTATATTATCTGGTTTACACACACACAAGATCAAGTTGATTCAAGAAATGAAGCCATTGGACCATTTGAAGCGATGTACATACGTTTATTAAAAAAAAGGTAACAAGTCCTTATTGGAAACATCTTTATTTGAAAATACCGCCTTTACGTAAACAGACCATACAAAATAAACTAGAAGTGATTGAAATAAAAAATTGCTTTCTAGTAAATCCACCCCTACTTCTTTTGGTTTTACTTATTTTTTGATAATCCAAAAATTCAGCAGCAAAAATAGCAGTTAGTTTACAGGGCGGATGTTCTCTAGTTGTACTCGTTTGTATGTATAATCCAATGAAAACAAGTTACTGGATTGTCGCTTAAAATGTCAGAGCCGGACCGTGGGGATAACCCGCGCACTAATTATTTATATCCGTGATCATTAGGTAGTAGTCACCTGTGTACGTAAACACAACAAAAATTAAACGAAGCAAGTTTTGACAAGCTAACTCCAAATCGCAATAGAAATTGATACACGATTTTTACGCATTTTAAAGTTTGACAATTACCTCCGGTTATTTAAAAGTTCAAATCCATGAATCTATACACAAAACTTAACCCAAATTTGACTGTGATACAAGTCGATAGTCTAAATAGATACTAAAGTCCGCCTTTGAGCCAGAGTTGTCATTTGTACGCATAATACATAATGTATTAGTTAGTTTTGCACACGGTCCCAAGTGACAGGAAAAAGGGAACGTGTGCATATGTTGAGTCATTATATTTGCAAATAAAATAAGCAATTATTTAAAATAAAGGTAACTCAATACCGAATAACCCGCTCCCTCAAAAAAATGTTTCATCAGATTTTGTGTTGATTAGCAAAAGATATCTCAATGTCAGATCTGTGACAGCATACAATACATTTGCGCGTTCTATTGTTTTACTGAAAGTGATACCGTGGCCTAATTTTTAGACAAACAACACAAGAGAATATAATTATCATACGAGCAGCATATGCATCATAAAGCAATTAACCTGGTAGTGGGTATTTGGGCAGCAAATACCACGTACTTAGTGCGGCAAATTGGCACAGCAGAAAGGAGAAAGTCAAACACAAAGACAGCTCACAGAACATTGTTAGGAAAAAAATCGAGTTTCACTCTTACACTACACATTGCAGCTATTGTGTGATCACAGATTGAGTCGAGATTTTCATATTTAAGACCGCGCTATCACGACGTTGAATCACGCAATCAACCGAGGTTTGTTATTGTACTTACGTAGTGGTTCACACGTATGGAAGCGAATTCATTTACGTGAAATGTACAAAGGTACACTCGGAATAGTCAATCGCACGATCTTCTTGCCAGAACGTATCTCTAGTTTTAATCGCGTTTTCTTGACCTGATTCAGGCGTTAGATTTGAAATCTGGTTACATAAATTCGTCTGAGACACTCCACTGCCCGCAAATCTCAGTCAAAATGGTTTTTGTTTTGTGAAAACGTCATTTTTTCGCGGATTCACTTTGCCTGTTACAAACCACATCGTCCGCTTGACTGAAGAAAGCTGCTAAACAACAAACAAGCAGAAGGCCAGTGATCCATGCAGCAGCGGTGCCAATGCGGCAAAGGAAAACCGGTTTCGAGCGAGTCTTTGGTTTAGCTTGTGGAAAATAACTTTATGTTCGGAGAGTCAAACTAGGTACGTGCTTTGGCTCGGCTTTTAAGTTCTACTTTGAAGCTTTTTGGAATGTGAGCGCTCATTAAAGCTATTTGAAGTGTAGTGGGACTGTCACAGCCGGAATCTATTCGTCCGATATTTACAGTGATATGTGAATCTTGTTTAAAACAATACCTGACTGGAGTCAGCCTGGATTCATTTGTGAGTGTTCTTATATAGAAATCCAGTTTTTCGGTGAAAGGGGATTCAGATCTTTTAACGAGGCGGAAAGAGCAAAAATATGCTATTTTTGAAATAGTTATTTAAAGCCCGCATTGACCTTCGCATATAACGTTGCTCATGTGTTCGTTATTTTAGAGAAGTTTCATGCAGGTGCCTTGTTCGAGGGCAAATTGTAACAAATGTCAGAAAATTCATTGAAAACAGCGCTTCAATCCGCGGTGAACCAGAGTCTCTACACTGCTAGTGCTAAGCGGACGAGTGAAGTGGAATGATTTAGTACAACCAGAAATACAAACAGCATCAGTACAGGGATTAAATGCAGAAGAAGTCTTGACAATTGCTATTTCTCGGTGAATGCTTGTGCTCGGTCAAATCATTTTTACCAAAAATCAATTATAGTTCCCTGATTTATATTGTTTAAACAAATCCATTTTGTAGACATAATTGATCCGAAATCAGAGCTTATTGGAAGTATATTTTAGCGTACAAAGGTCTTGTGGTGTTAATTGAAATTATTATGGGGATATATAAGCGAACCAGTAGGGCAATGCAATAGACGACGACCACGAAGCCGATGACGCACACAAGCGGAGAAGGATGTCAACTAACTTATCGTGCGAAATTTAAGGCAGCTGACTAAGGATCGTGCCAGATGGAGAGGCTTGTTGGCAGATGCCCAGGTTCACCCCGGACCGTAGCGTCATCAGAATTAGAACATGGCGATATAACACTTTCCTCGCATTGAGTTTTCAATAGTTGCATTGTTGTTTCATCAGCTGTGAGCCTTAGGGCACCGTATTGTTGAAACCGCATGCTATCAATATTTAGTTTATGCCATCGACCAAAGAAACAGGGAAATCTCTATAAATAAAAATCAATGTTCGTTTGTCCTTTATAGGCTCTTAAATGGTAAGAGAAAGATCACTTTGTTGAGTATTGTCTGGACAAGGTTTTGGTCCCAATTGTGCGCCGGATACAGCTAGTCATTTTAATAAATTATTATTTGACTCGATGAACTGCTGTTTCATGAACCACGTCAGAGCTTTGATCAATACGTTGTTTGTCAACTAATAAGATCTGGCGAAGTGGTCATTAAAGTTCCCATTATCGACTCGCAACTTTGGTGCTCAGTTTTAATTATTTATAAACACAACTCGTTCGTGAATTTTCACAACGATGAAAATGTGTGGTTGGTTACGATTAAAGGTTTTTCAAATGGTAACTTATAAAAATATGACTTTCTTAAAAGTCGATAAAATGCAATATCGATTAGGAGTCGATTCCACAAAGCCGATAGTTGCTCTTAACATACGATAATGTTAACAATCCGACCCGACTCTTTGGTTTTTGCTTTCAGTGTATTCTGAAAGGTAGCGTATGTTGAGCACATTGAATTCCGATTTTAACAGCATAATTAACTGGGGTAAGAGCAACAGAAAGCAATTCAATGCTTCCAGAACTCAATCCTGTCTGCTGTCATTAATGTGAACCGCTGATAATTAGCCATTATCCATCAATAGCGCTTGCATCGATGAAGCTGGAAAAAATTCCATCCATAGTATGTGTAACAACAGAACACTTTGTTGGAACGATCACATATTCGAGGTCGTCAAAAATGCTGGGAAAAGTTATGTTTCCTCAACCGATGAAAGAATTATTTCCCAACTTTGATTTGACTGTAATCTACACAGTGTATATTCGTCCTAAGCATGAGTACAACGTTTATATCCGGTCTGGTGCCTCCGAGACCACCTTGCACCTGACAGACCAGAGAATTCTAAAGCTGATGCTGAAGGGAGCTAACCAACTGCATTCCTCCTCTAATTCAATTCACCCGCAATACCCTTAAGCCTGCTTTCGGACGTCCAGTTAAATGTAGAGACTCTTTTCAGCCTCATTATGCCTATATGAAATGCTCTTTCCAGCCCAATTTTGTCCATAGACTACAATCGTACATATTTAAGACCAATGTGTTCAGGTATCTCCGCTTCCTCTCTCCCTCTATAACTTTGGTCCGTCCTGCGTCTTGATCCCGAACAATTAAGGGTATTAATAACACAATGAAAATAAATTTCTGATATATTTAATAATTAAACGGTAGTACGACTTGTACTCCATCCGAGTCTCATAGTCGATATGGCATTTGAACCAAATTTTGTATCATATATAAAATTCAAATTGGAGCACTAATAATTTTTCTTTTATTTTTGCCTGTGTGCATACGTTTCAATATATTAAGTAAACAACAAGTAGCTCATAGTTACTTTAAAGGAATCAAACAATTCGTCGACCTTTTTGCCGACATTAAAAGTTTTGACATTTTAGCAGACAACTTCTTTCAAAGTCGACATTTTCCTTCGGCGGTCAAAATCTTTTGCGACATTTTCAATTGTGGTACACAAGACAGTAAAATCGACACATTCTTCAACTCGTCCTCCCTGAAAATGTTGTTGCTTATTAAATGTTTCGACATTAACAGTTTGGTCATTGGTTGAGTGCAAGCCCTGGGCTAGAGGGGTCCCCCTACGAATCCAGAGAAAGCAAAGTTAATATACTTTTATCTGGTCCAGTCACCATTTGCCGTTGTGATCAAATTAACGTCCCTGTCACTGAAGTGGTCGATCACTGGTAGTAGTATGACTATGAGTATCAAAATGGATCGACAATAGGCTTAGTTTGCTGGCAGCCCACTAATCTAACTTAGGCTAAAACTATTTGTATCCTTTCACAAGGTTTGCATAACCTTTACTGCTCAATACGATGAAACCATACGTTAAGTTAATATTTCTGCCTTTTCAATGTTGTCAAAGGTAGACTTATTCATAAACATTTGAATATCAACGAAATTTGTCAGAGAGGGCTGTCTGGTTCACATGGGTATAACTTAATTTGGTTTGATAACAGATGGCGTAACTAGTTATTATTCCATTCTTACTATTCCATTCGAACATGCGTTGGAAAGCTACTGTCAATATTTTGAATAATGCAATTGTACATGTTTGTCTTAAATAAACGTTCAAATTGAAATCAGCACGAATTAAATTATTTTTTTTAATCTAAATACCCATTAGACCCATACACCCATGGGACATTGGACATATGAATTTACACTGGACGTGCAGTATAACGAATCATCGTTTGAAGTCTACTGATATCTCTACCTTAAAATGGAATGAACAATTCTACTATTCTACAACTCTATCTTATATAGCAAATCCTTCTCAATTTCAAGGAAAAACGACAAAAGTCGACATTATTGAAGAAGAAGATGAAGACAGAGGTGCTAATGAGCAAGTTGAAATGATCAAACAATGGCACTTTAATGATTGCATCAAAACATGTATAATAAGTACGGCAAATGTGGCCTACGTGGATTATATTTGGCTGAAAGAGGGATGATGGAAGTCATATTGGGAATTAACAACAAAGTTCCGCTCAATACCATGTCCCTTGTAAGATTGTTAAAGAAGAAATGCATGAATTAGACTTAAATGTATGGTTTTATTTAAAAAAGAAAATGATAATGTTAGGCCATATTTGCCGCACTTACTGTATCAAATGGGTACAACAAACCGAGTAAGATGACTACAAAGTATTGAAAAATGCTGAACATTATATCATTCGTTATTCTGGATGTTCAGTGTAATGCCAAAATGTTAAAATCCACTGTGGACGTATAAATTCTTAGATCGGATTCCCATAATTGAAGCAGTTGTTCATACCACATCAATACTAGTCCTTTTATAAATGCGATATTCCCTGAGATTTTGCTATGGTTTAACGAGTTCTTATTTTGTTCGGTCGTTTATTATTCGATCAATTACTAAATATGAAATGAACATGTGAAGCACCAGCAACGTTTCATAAAAGACTTGTTTGTGGACGCACATCGAGGTACTTGATATGTGAATGGAGGGTTATTGACAGTCAATTGAAGTACGTCGGTGACGCAAGAACTCACTCTTCGTGCATACTTGCTTTCACTAAGCGGTGCACTGAGGCAGACATACGTACACATGTGCGTGTGCTTGTATATCAGGTGCATGAGAATACGACGTGTACGCACGCACACACGTCTCAAAATCAAACTGACATGAATTTTAGTTATAAAAATGCTGTAGTACGGGATGCAAAATTTAATTGATATTCCACTGGGGCTGCTATCTAATTGAATCGTGCACTTCATGCACGAATAATGAACGTTTCGCCTTCTGAATCAGAGGCATGAACTCGGTCTATAATCTATACCTACACGGATGTAGTGAATGGTAGAGACAATTTTTCGTGTGACCACAGACTGAGCAAGATCTGCGGGTAGCTATTACAGCAACTTCTCGTGTCTCGTGAGTTATGAAAGTTGCCCTTGTCGGCAGTTGAACCTAGAGATAATCGGCATAGTATCGACTAGATCGCCTATTACCTAACGTCCTAACGTCGACTATTACACCAGGGCGACGACGTTAACGAATAGAATTCCTTCTACGTGTCAATAATATGACATTGAAACTATTGTTTGTATACTGTGAGTCGTGAATTCAGCGCTTTCGGTTATTGAAGCGGAAGCCGCTGAAATAGGGGTTGGGCCAAATAGCGTAAACAACGAATGAATTATGCTCGATACAGGACGAACAATACAGTCAACTAGCGTTTCGAGAAAAAACAGCACTAAGGAAAACAAACGAAGAGTAAATGACAAGTTGGGCGTTTGGATGGTTTGGCTGAGCGTATGTAGCGTTTTATCGTTATTTTAACAAACGATGCTAGCCAATTGCATTCCTCCTCTCCTTGAATTCACCCGCAACACACGTCTCGCCAGGAATGCACATCAGTTTACACTTAAGCCTACTATCGGACGAACAGTGAAATTTAGAGACTCGCTTTTTAGCCGCACCACACGAATATGGAATGCTCTTCCCAGCTCAATATTCCAGATAGATTACAATCCGCAGATGCTTAAGACCAATGTACACAGGTACCTCCTCTCTCTCTCTCTCCCTCTATGCCTTCGGCTCGTGCTGTGTCTTGACCCCGGACAATTAAGGGTATTAATAACCCCTTGAGCAGGCGCAAATTATAAAAAAAAATTTACGCGTTTCATTGAGTCTACGAGAATGTACAAAGGCTGACATAATTCATCGAACGACACCCAAAAACGCTAGTTGTCAGTGTTAACCATATTTGGTAAGAAATATGGATTACATTTAAGACTTGATAAAATAAATATTATTCACGTATAACCACTTTTTGGAATTTTAAAATAATACCAAATCACTTATTCTAGTTACACGACAAAATTCAGCGTTCCCCCTCCAAAAATTGTTTCAAAGTCGGATTTGAGGGTACCTTGTAGTCTCCGCGGAAGAACAAACCAAGTTTTGGACAGTTCAAGTCATAGGGTACCTTACTCCATTCTATTCGCGGAGCTTCTTCAGGTCTTTAAAGGGAAAATGCACATAGTCAAAAGCATGACAAAAATGTCTTCCAAAGCAACCTTCGATAGAACTTCACTTAATAATTGTCTGTTAGTAGGTCAGAAACTACGAGAACTGTTCTGGACGAGATTCCAGTTCACATTTACAGCCGACATCGGGAAGATGTACTTACCGGAAAATCGTCACACAATATAATAATAATATGGGTGGCGCTACAGCTCATAGAGGGCCAGGGTCTAGCTTCTCAGCAACCACTCGTGTTGTGCGTGCTATTGTTCTCTCACGAGTGGAAGGGACCTACAGTTTAATGCCGAATCCGAACGGCAAAGTTTGAGAAGCTTTTTCTAGACAGGAAATAATCTTTGAGCATTGTCAGTGACTCGAAAGAGGTGGGGCCTTGAAAATTATTTCTGCCGCTCAGAGCTAGAATCGAACCTACGGCGTTGAGGTTGGGGTCGACGCACATACCCACAACGCCACGGACCACCAAATTTCCCACTTTGAAATACACATGGCAGTCTGCCTCATAGTTGAATACTTCGAGCAATTTGAATGATACAGGGAAAACAACAATAGAGGACCAATTCGTTCTATCCAGCCAGATATTTAGTAACACGACATTTTTACTCTTTAATACTCTTCGCTTTGCTATGGCTTTGGGTTTGTTTTCTTGATGCTGAAGAAGAGGCATGCAACCATGAAGAGTAGAATTTCAAAAGGTAACCCGGTAGGAATCGGGTTATATGGACGCCACGCCACTGCTTAGGTTAGGTTAGGTTAGTTTGTAGGCATACTTAGGCCAGAGTAGGTCCATTGTGATACCACGCTGATTGACTTCTCCTAACTTCGGATTCAGTTGGTGTTTGTGGTGAAGCGATTTAGCTGTCATATGCTGGCGCTATTTAGCTCATTGAAGTTATTTAAGTAGTACGACAAAGTAGGTGATGAGTGTTTTCTTCCTTCTCTTCATCCATGCAGCTTCTGCAAAAAAAAAACATCCTATGCAGTGCCAATTGCACAGTGCCCGGTTATGACTCCCATTTACTGAGTCTAAGTAGACTGAGTGACCGTTTTAGGCTAAGTGATGGCCATATTTCTTTTATTTTAAGGCAGATGGTGCCTTCTAGCTTTCTGTCATTAGTGGTTTTAATTGTGCGAATCTTAAGAAGATGGTAGGCTGAAGCGATCGGCATGGAAGGTGGTACTCCTGCTATTGATAGGGATGAGGTTGTACCACACCTGGCGAGTTCATCGGCTTTGCAGTTTCCTGGTCACAGTGTCCCGGCACCCACATGAGGTGCATGTTAAAATGCTCAGCCATCTCGTTGATGATTTTGAGTAAAACATGACGTTGTCCAGCGATTTTATAGCTGCTCGAATGTCCAAACAGATGATGATGTCTCTTTTGGATATCACGTTGTTTTTGGGCCAACGCCACTGCTCTGAAGTCATCCTTTTCTCTAGGCATTCCCGCAAATGCTCAATGCGACGAATTCAACTGTCTTCGGGCATAGTACACTAACCACATTTTGACTTCTCGAGTTGTGCGTTTAAGGTCGTTAAGTTGTCCCAATAGCTAGCTAGGATTTATCCAAGGCTCTAAAATCGCCCTTAGTCTATCTAGGCACATGCATATTTTCTTAAGCACTCCTGAACGGACAGCGTTAGAGTTTGTTAAATCGCCAAAATTGGAAAGTAATGGGTTAATAAAAAAACTAAGCCCGGATGAGTAGAGAGTAGTTCCACCTAGAACTTTGTGCTCTGGCTTAAGATATTATTTTCGGTGAAGTTATAGCCCACGAACGCTATGTTGCGATTAATCCGACTGATTTACGTGTATCCTACTAAAAATTTGAAAGTCGTACCGTTCAAACAGGCTGATGTCTGTTTATCTTTGCATTTGGCAGCCCATTGGATAATGGAGTCAATGTAACGAAAAATATCAATTTATTCAATGCCTTGATCATGGCAGAACAGCTGTACAGAGAAAATTCAGGTTCAAGGCCGTGATCTACAATGAAAAGCCATGAACATTGACAAGATCATTGCCTTGTTGCCAGTAATTGCGATTGAAGAAAAACGAACAACGAAAATGCTCAGGCTAAGGATTCAACAGCAGCTTTAGTCTGTGCATGTGCATTTAATTGTCTATCTTACTATTTTATTATATTTTATAATATCAATATGTAAGTATTTATTGGACACAGTAAACAAACTTTCAGCAAATATTATACAATGGTCTGGAAAATATAATGTTCAGCTAATTCGTTATACAGTGAAACCTCTAAAGTTGGCCATCTTCCGTAGTTGACCAGTGTATATACCAGACAAGACAATTCCATACAAATATTCCTCCAAATACCTCTGTATGTTGGCCACCTTTCTATCTTGCAACTTGGCCGCACATTTAGGAACACTTCTTCATCTTTCGTTTTAAATAACCTGCGAATGCTGGCCACCAACATACTCGGCTGCTGGTCGTCATTTTGTTGTGTACGAGTAAAAATGCTCTAAATAAAGTGTTTAGACAAACATACAAAGCTGTAACGTGTGTTAGATCTTGTTTGGTATTTTGTCTGAATCTTTTATTTGTACATGACTTTATTTCTGCGGTTCGTGAATGTTTTTTGTGTTGCCTTTCAATAAACACATGACTTACTTACCTACTTAAGGTGGCGCTACATTCCGTGGTGGACCTAGGCCTCAACCAACAAACGTCTCCAACCAACTCGATCTTTAGCTAGCTGTCTCCAGTTTCGCACGCATAGTTGGTTGAGGTCCCTCTCCACTTGCGTGCACCACCTGAGTAGCGGTCTTACTCTACTGCACCGTTACACGAAGAATTTACCTCTCGAATCAACCAAGAGCAGCTTCATTCGCTTTTGACAAAGTCCATGCCTCCGCGCTATAGAGTAGGACTGGGACGATTAAGGTCTTGTAAAGCGTTACTTTGGTTGTTCGAGAGAAGGCTTGGTTTCCCAATTGCTTTCTTAGCCCAAAGAAGCACCGATTGGCAAGAGCTATTCTTCGCTTGATTTCAGCGCTGGTTTTATTGTCTGAATTGATAGCGGCGTCTAGGTAGGTACGCTGGGTGCTGTGGGAACCGGGTAGGCACTTAGTGGCGTCAATCTGGCGATGCCCAGTATTGTAACTCTTTCTACACAAAAATTGTGCTTATTTTACATCCAAGTGGTAGCCATCGGGTACTGGTTGTAGCACTTCACCTGAGCTCATCTTGCCAAACTTATAAGTGCGACCTCTTGTCCCAGGGGTTACAAAAAAGGAACTGGCCCTCCAGATTGGGGGTTGTTCCGTCGTGGTAACTGCCCGGCCACACAAAAAATTCATAGTTACGAAGCAACAACACATATGACACAATATGACTAAAAACAAAGTTCTCTATTAGAATGTGTTGGGAAAAATCGACTCCATTATATGCTGAAAAGCTCTTGCACAACATCTATATTATTTAGCAATAAGAATGGTTTATTTTTCCCCTTTTAGTACATGTCTGGAAGATATCATTAAAATGAGCTCGCTCATCAGCACCTTTGTCTTCACCTTCCTTCTCGCTGATGTCGATGATTGTCGCTATTTATTGAAATTGAAGAGCATTCCTTATATAAAATGATGATTGCTTACACTTAATAATCGTAATAAGTCTAGTGTATAAAACAAATGTATGCTGCACAAAAATATTCAAAATGGGACCACTATTGGCAAAATAGAAAAGTCAACGTAAGTTTCATATCATCGATGAAAGCTCAAATCAACATTTCAATTTCAATATTAAATCTACTTGTTGAACAACAAACGAAATCAAACAAATAATTCACTTTAATTCACGCGAAGGCTGGTGCACTTGCCTATTCTTCAAGCGCATGAAAGCGAAACATTGTTGAAACACACGCCCATAATCCACATATACAGTGAACACACAGAAATCGATTCAGTTCAGTTAATCGCAGGATTAGTTTCGATTTCATTTGGCATTCCCGTGAAGGCATATGAGAGGCCGTGATGTCGAAAGTTGCTGGCTGCAATTTATTTTACATCGTTACTTCCCCTTTAATTATCGTGCATACGCATACGTGGAGATGGTTTTTCCCCGAAGAGCGGATAACTGAGGAATTAGCATAACCTGGCCAGCTTTAAAAACTCGTCTGCAAAGCGACATGAAAGACGCAAATAAAATTCAGTTTTTATAAATATTTAAGTGCAATTTCGGAATAGACTCTTGTATAGGGTAAGAATGTACGTAATGTGGCTATAAAACTTTACAGGGTGATTTGTAGTCTCAAAATAATTTTGCCAAATGAAGTGAGTGCAAGTAGGAGACACTTTAGGTTCAATTTATTGGTGGGTGACAGCTCGTGTTTTGTTTATGACTTCTAATAACTGCCCAAATTGATTGAAGTTTAAGAATTGTTGGCACTTGATAAGCTATTATTGACTTAATAGGATGTAAACACGCAAACTGTTTTAATCTAGAGGTCGCTGATTGGTGTTAACGTTAATGACAGTCATTGCTAATTGGATTTGACAGTTATTGTGGGAATTCATTCAAACAACAACAAAAGTGATTAGCAACGAGTACTGGCCGTAATAAATTGAAGTTGTGTTTTATTAATCTTAAGTAAGTCAGGATATTGATTTTGCGTCATTTAACATACATACATAAATCTTTTTGAGATATCCAAGGTTATGTCGAATCGATGACTCCAATAAATCGTTCTCCCGGTACTTAATTTATATAAATGCAAATAAAATTGCAATGCAAATACTTTTACTTGATCTGATTAACGGACAGAATATGTGTCAAATAATTCATTAAAAAGCAATTAAAAACATATTACTATAAGGGTATTTTTTGAGCGAGCGAACAGCTCCCAGTTTTATTATATTTGACTTGATATCATAACCAGGCAGTCATGTACCAGGTGACTAGACCTTATTCTTTCACACTTCAGTGACGTGTTGCCCTAGACATTACGTCCTTACAATAGAGCGGGAGTCACACTTCGTTGGATTCTCATATTCAGTTTTAGAGTTCACCACAGGAATATATAAAATTGTATTTGTTTTTATTGTTCTATACAGCTATCGATAAAAACTTCTCACCATTCCCTACAGGTCTTCATTTTACATGGTAGCAGGAACAGGCTTCTTCTCAAGAGATCTGAACGAATATATCTTCTTGCCTATCAAATCATAGTAATATCTTCCAGAAGAAAAATCTTCAAAGATGTTTCCCACTGTCATACATTGATCTGAGAAGCATTTTCCCTAACATGATTGGCTTCGTTCGAAAGATATATGTATAACAAAAGTTTTGTGCGACAAATATGATAGTCGTACACCCATTATTTGAGATGTGTGAACTAGACAGCTATAATATATAAACAGACAAGCAGTAATGCACTATACTCCGCGAGCGCGTGGAATAATTAGGTCTGTTCCCGTACTTTCTGCACCAAGACTGTAATTTTTTAAGGAGTGTGGCTAAAAACCTCTCAGGGAGAAGCAAAATATCAAGAAAGTAAGGGAACGCATTTAAACCAAATGTGTAACTTGTGTCATTTTTAAGAGCTTGCTGCGTTGTTTACGACGTCAGCGATGCCATATGTCAATAGTTACAGTAAAACGTGTAAATTAAGAAACAGAATTTTATTGGAATTTCATTTGGGGGTGGACCTGGGCCTCAACCAACATGCCTCTCCAGCCAGCACGATCTTTCGCCAGCTGCACTTGTGTGCGCCATCTCGTGCGAGGATTCTGTTGCGTTGGCTCGGTATCGAAGACTTTTCGGGTGTCCATCCGTTCTACATGACCTAGCCATCTTAAGCGTTGGATCCGAAGTCGCTTAACTAGGTGCATGCCGCTGTACAGCCCGTAAAGTTCGTAGTTGAATCTTCTCCTCCAGACGCCATCAACACAAACAGAACCAACGATCGCACGGAGAACTTTTCTCTCAAAACAACCAAGAGCTTCTTCATCCGCTTTCAATCCATGTCTCTGCGCCATAGAGCAGGACAGGGATGATCAGAGTTTTATATAAAGTCAGTTTGGTGTTTTGGGAGATGGCTCTGTTACTCAATTGCCTGAGCCCAAAGAAGCAACGATTGGCAAGAGTAATTCTGCGCTTGGTCTCAGTACTTGTGTTATTGTCCCTATTTACTCCAGAATCGAGGTAGACGAAGTCCCAGACTACTTCAAAGTTTCTGCTGCCCTTTATTATTCTTACGAACTACTTATTGAAAAAAATACAGACAAACTTAAACTAATTCAAAACTTTTGAATACCCGGCAGAACTATATTCGAGTTTTTTACACATTAATTGATTTGAAAGAAAACCAACAAACTACCCAAAACTAGCCATTGAAATTTCTTGGGCTAAAATGGGCGGGTTGGGGAAATTGTGTACTCTCGAGAGAGCGCTCGTTTGACACACAAGTTTGTCGTACGGGAACAGACTTTCGTAGATTTTGTACTGCTCTGTGGTGATTATTTTGGGTAAGGGAACATACCTTTTGTGAAAGAAACGTTCGCGGCTTGCCCTATGACTCGGTTTGGCGTTTTGGCAAGATCGACAGATTTAACCAAGCCAGACGTCTTTCTTTGGGGCTACTTAAAGTCTGGTTTATGTTAACAGGCCTCTGACAATCGCAGCACTCAAGGTGACTAACTCCATTCCCCGTTCCAAAAATCGATTGGCTCTTTAAGATATAGCCGATTTATGGTAGAAGCGTCAGGCGATGCGACGAACTTTAAGCGCGTTTTCCGAGAAACAGTGTTTTGCGCATGGGGTTACTCAAAAGCTATTAAAATGGGCGGGTTGGGGAAATTGTGTACTCTCGAGAGAGCGCTCGTTTGACACACAAGTTTGTCGTACGGGAACAGACTTTCGTAGATTTTGTACTGCTCTGTGGTGATTATTTTGGGTAAGGGAACATACCTTTTGTGAAAGAAACGTTCGCGGCTTGCCCTATGACTCGGTTTGGCGTTTTGGCAAGATCGACAGATTTAACCAAGCCAGACGTCTTTCTTTGGGGCTACTTAAAGTCTGGTTTATGTTAACAGGCCTCTGACAATCGCAGCACTCAAGGTGACTAACTCCATTCCCCGTTCCAAAAATCGATTGGCTCTTTAAGATATAGCCGATTTATGGTAGAAGCGTCAGGCGATGCGACGAACTTTAAGCGCGTTTTCCGAGAAACAGTGTTTTGCGCATGGGGTTACTCAAAAGCTATTAATGCAATCGGTTCCATTACATTTTAATACGTTATTCTATACATATACAGCTGTGGTATGAACTAGGGCAAATAAAATCGGTGAAGAACTTCTTTACTTTTTAACTTGATTTGTGACTGAAAAAAGGCGATTTTCAATAAAAAAAATGTCAAAGGCCCGTAATTTTGTTAAGTTTTGTGCGAAATTAGTAATCCTAGTTCAAACCAGAGCCAAACATGTACTCTTTTCATTCACGTTGGAGTGTTTGGTTTCAGATGTTCCAGTGAGCGGAAATCACGTTTGCAAAGTTACAAGCCTAACAAATAATTTACGTTTATATACCAGCAGATTGAAAATCGCCAAAATTCGAAATCGAGCATGCGGGAGTCGAAAGTCGAAAGGAATACGATAAATGTGGACACAAGTGTGTATCAACACTGGCGACAGCCACTTGGCGGATATCATATTTTCCCTTTAACAGAAAGAATTGCAAAGATTTCCGTCAATAAAAACTAAATCATAACCCACCATCATGTTAAGCTGCTCTAATCATAATACGAAATAATTTTAACGCACAACAACATTTAATAAACGCACACGAATAAGTTAGCACCCTGTACCTTCCGTCGTGCTCTACACACTTTTTTCGGACTTAAGAAAGGCCCACAACGTGATCTGATTTAAAATACAACAGCTGTAACGCGAACTTAAAACACTTAAAACACACACGCCAGAGCGTGGATCCAATATCCGTTGTCTGGCTTTCTTTATACCTCATTCACACTTTTGTTAATGTAATGACATAATCCAGATTAATTTTGAGCTCAGATTGATGTGAGTAAAAGTAAAAGTAAACTTTTTTCATTGCTGCAGACACTGAACTGTTTTGTAAGACTTTATAAAACAAACGTAATACAATGAACGCTTTTCAGTCAAAAAAAATGATTTATCAATAGGAATGTGTTTCCCCTCGCAATGTTATTTAATGGGAACGTATGTTTCATAGAACTCATGACCTAATGGTCTCACAAGCAGGGCGACAACAACACTTGCCACTTTTAACTTATCTGTTAAACAGTTTACTGTAATTGGCAACATCTGTTGTGCATGAAAAACAATACAAGATCGAAAGCAGATGTGTTTTTTTTTTTGAGTTAAGATTCACATCAGATGCTATACTGTGAGTTGGAGTGGAATCGAACAATGTTCGGTTGACTTAAATATCAAGCGATAAGATATGCATCGGTAGCATGTTCAATGGGCAATTGATATCGGCAACGGCTTTTGTCTAATTGTGATTTGTGACTCAAGGTTAATCCCATTTTTTGTTACAAAATGTGTGTTATAAATAAATTCCAGAGACAAGGCATAAGTGGACAAGTGATGGATAAGTACAAAAACCGTGAATATTTTATTACCATGAATGTTAGTTATTTAGGGCAAAGGTACTAGTGACAAGCCACTCTCTCTGATCTCTTTAACACTTTTCTTCGTGTAATGTAAACACCACCAGAGCGGCGGACCACTGCACTGTGTCTTTGCCATACAGGAAGTGCATTTAAATATAGCAAAAATCTCTAATCTCTGTCTCTCTGAACTGACTGAACGTTTTCTGCGGTCCAACAATTACCTTAAAATGTATTTAGCACTTAAAACAAAACAAATAAGCATGATACAGTATGAATTCGATATACTCAACTAAAAGAAATTAGGGGTAACTTTTAAGGCGTTTATAGTCCAAGCGATTGTATTAAACAATTATCTATAGTATAAATAACAATTATGTCAAATTTATTGGGTCTATAACTTTTTTCGGCATTTTTTTTTCAAATTTGAACGTTAGCTTAAGAGAAACACGTACAATAGTAGTATTGCCCATCTGAAGCTATGACTTTTTCAATAACAACTTTTTACAATGCCAGTAGCTTTCCAACGCATGTTCCATTGGAATAATACAAGCTACGCCATCTTTTAGCAACCGAATTAAGTAATAGATCTAATAATTGTGTATCTTTTATTGAATTTCGTCTCTCCGCAATCTCTTTTATATGGTTATGGGAAACACCTCTACTTGTAGTCTCATTTTCATGTAAATGGCCAGCGCTGGGTGCGGTATCTGCATATTTTGGGGGATACGTATGTTTGTTGTATCACCTACTCTGCTCTTGTAACGCTCTGGGTAGTCGTAGGTTCTTACACCTAGGGGCCTACTACTTAAATAACCTCAATGAGCTAAACACCTCCAGAATAGGCCAGCAACATCGTTTCACTGCAAGCACCAACTGGTTCCGATGTTAGGAGAAGTCAATCTGTGTGGTATCACAATTGGCCTACTCTGGCCTAAGTGTGACTGCCCTTAGCTCTCAGTTACTGTAACCTAGTCTAACCTATTTATGTTGTGCAATGCGGTGCAAAATTTAGCAGAAATAGTCTTAAGCGATATTGCACTAGGAATAAAAACCATTCCTTTCCTCAATATCGCGATAGGATACAGTAGTTGGTTAGCTAGTGGTAGAGCTTTGATGGTAATAATTAGTTAGTGAGGGGAACTATCGAATAAAAACTATCGTATTTTGTGTATGCATACACACAACACATTGCCAAAACATTTGCATGGCAGATTGTTCACGTATATGGTTTGAACTCAGCTGGGAAAAGTTCGAACGGTTTTTTCACTGAATGAATGATTTTTTTTATTTTTTTACATTCGTTTGAACTTTGGGCTATCGAGTCATATAAACGATACGTTCACTTGTATTATGGAAAGAGGTGTTTATGATTTTTTATTTGTGATATTTATATACCGAGCATTAGACATCCTGGGAAAACCTAAAAAACGCTCTAAAATGGGTAATCTGGAAACAGAGAAGCACCTTTTCCACAATCCTGGTCATACGTTTCTAACGAGTATGTGAATGAGTATGAATGCAAGAACAAAGTTGTTCTATGTATAACTCATTAAGTTACTAACTATCGATAGTGCAATTCATTTGATAGTTCCCATCAGCTTGCACCCATTAAGGTATATTTCACAACAATATAGTAGGAACAGCCAAAAATACATCTAGCAAGACAACACAGTTTGGTTATGCCTTTATAAAGTCCTAAATATTTTGCGTTTGTTGCAATTAATGTAATGCCGACGCAGTTTTTACGATTTTTATTAAAAATCTTCAAACAATCAACCATGACGGAGGAAACGATTGCAAAAGTTATGTGATACGTCAATGACACTAAGCATTACATTCGTCGAAAGTTGTTTTACGTGATGAGACTCCAGAGCCATCGCAATAACCGAGGTTGTTGGTAGCATTTTATTAATAAAAATGCATAGTCATCCTTTATTAACAATTTATTACAATACCATCAATTAACCGAAAGTCAAATAATCCGAATCCAACATCGGAAGCAAATGGACGTCAGCTATCCGAACTCCAATCAGTCGAAAGGACAATTACCAGAACAATACCTTAAAGGGAGAAAACAAAAACAAACAGTGATCCTGAGTCAACAGTCAACTCTAATACATGCATACGTTGTACTCGTAATTCGTATGTGAATTCGATCCACGTGAATATTTATAATTTTATTCCGAATTGTGGTTCACTTAAGAAAGTCAGCTTTTTACATGTCGCCCACAAGAAGAAGTAACCGTAACGTTTTATCAATCGGAACAAAGATGGAAATTATCGAAAAAGTTTATCTTGGCTGGAGAAGAAGTTTGTTATCGAAAAAAACCTACAGTGTGCGAAAAATAAAGTACCGACTACACACCTGACTTATATTCGATTCTCTTGTGGGTTCGATTATTCGAATATTTTGATGAAATTTGACAATCCGAACCATCCACGGTCCCAATAGGTCGGATAATCGACGATGACGAAAACCAAAAGCAGGCAAGTATACAAAGCCTTTACCATCTGTCGGTATTTCGAAGCCCTACGATTATTGCGTTTTCTGGTACAGATTAAGTTCTAGTCACAAACTGACTCCAGCAGGCTTTTGTGGACTTGTGAGCATTATATTTTTCATAAGGCTGGTTGACTGAGAACAAACATAAATGATTTAAGAGACAGATGCTGAAAGAATGACCAAAGATGATGAACTTATCGCGTCAGCTTTTTTGAAGGTTTCACTTTTTGAGCCAACCAAGGTGACGATGTTGTACCAGTTCGTACTTTACTTAGAATAACGACTGAAATTCTCAGCCTTACAACTTACATCTGGAAGCCTTCGAAGGGTAATAATCAGTGTTACCAGAGGTTAAATTATTTATGAGTCCCAGAAGCTTAAAAACCGAGTAATTCAGAAAAGAAATGAGTCCCAACAAAGGTTTTTGACGACATTCTTATGTGAAAAAAGAAACTTGTATATTTTTTGTTGTTGGAGGTCTTTATACTGTACAGGATCACTCAGACTCAGGACTGGTCCATTGTACTGCCTGGCAGCAACATAAAATTCCGTCGGGAGCCCAGAAAGTGCTTCTGTGATGAAGGCACCAGCGCTGAAGACCTGGCACCTGATCCAAGCAAAGGTGGGACAGCGACAGAGGAAGTGCTCTGTCGTGTCGTCGTCCTCTGCACAGGCGTCGCTGAGGGTGTCTTCGCTTATACCAATCACATTTAAGTGTACCAGTAAGTCTACAGTATTTTCTGTCAAGGGACAACAAGAATGCCGCTTGTTCGGTCTACATCCTTGAGAGTCATGCCAACTACGATTATGTTCCCGAGAGGTCCAACCATCAATGGAAGCTCTAGTCACAGACGCAGGTAGTTCGAGCGCAGGTTCAGGACCTGAGAAAGTTTCCTCTGATCCTTGTTCAGTAAGTTCGTCGGCGATCTCAGTTCCAGCGATTCCTTGGTATCTTGAGACCCATATGAGTTTCAGTGAATTTCGACTGTCAATCAAATTCAGAGACGCATTTTGCATTCCAGAAATATCGTGCAAGTGGTAAAGGGTTGTGTAAGGTCTTAAGCACAGCCTGGCTGTAACTACAAGCACAGATATGTCGACTAGTCCACCTGTCCTTCACAGTATAGTTTGTTGCCATTTGGATTGCATACGTTTCCGTTTGGAAAACCAACGCAATTTTACCTAAAAAGGTGCACAGCTAATGGACCTTTCATTAGATCAGGACCCTTCATTGGATTTGGAGCCATTCATGAAGATACGACTACATTCCATTCCTGGCTCGAAGTCTGGCCAGAGCCATTCCCGGGTGCAGTACTAGTACTCAGACATTTTCATTGAAAGTGTCAGGAAACAATAAAGCGGAGTTTATACCTTGTAAATTTATGAAAATGAAAATGTGAAATGAAATTACTGAAAATGCTCAAAGAGTACATCCGTCTAGAAAAAGCTTCCCAAATTCCACCGTTCAAAGTCGGCACAACACGAGTGGTTACTGATAAACTAGGCCTTGGCCATCTACGGGCTATTACGCCACCCATAAATTTGCTTGATTGATCATGTAATCAAGGAGTACCTATAGGATAACAATTTCGAGACGTATCCTTTTAACGTCTACACATTTGTTTACCATCAAGCACAGTTTTTAACAAAGTCTACACTTTGGACACATTGCATAGTGACAACATGTGTATGACGATGTTTTCGATGGGTTTGTTGACACTCGTTATAGCTAGAATCGAATTCATAATATTACTATTCGACGATGCTCGATACCGCAAAAATGACTAGATAATTGGTGGAATATTTAAATGGCTTGGAATATATGAATAGACTGACGTTATTAATAAAGGCAGTTTGCCGTTTTTCGTTCTACAAATGGAAACCGTAAATTGGCAGCATAAAAGCGAGTGGAAACAACGCAATACGTGGACGATGTTTGATATACATATCGCCACAATGTAAGACAAAGTTAAATGGGGACTGGGAATCACAATTTCAATAAAAAGGCATGAGTGCCCTTTTCAAGTAAAAACGCCTCCTCTAAAGAAAGTCTCGCACTCAAATAATTTTGAGCAACAGACAAAACAAATTGCCTCACACCATTGTTAACTTTTGTGCAATATAAAATGCATATCGATTGAATGGTTAGACACACAGTTACTGTGGCTTGAAAATCGAAATGCACACATATGGGAATACGGGTTGAATTTAATTTGTGCACACAAAGTTACATTTATAAGTCAGTCTTATTTGAAGGTTAGAACTATTTCACCACAATGTCATTGCGGATGTACAAACATCAACAAAAGTTAGAAGGAAACTGCAAATCCATTCGGAACAGTAAACTAATTAAGGGCAATAGCTTTTACAGCCTTCTTTGGACAGCAAGTCAACAACAAACGCCAAACACACGATGAATGCATGTTAAATAAAACCATCTGAGTTCTAGGCTCAAGGTGATATTTCACTTATCATTCATTCGTTTACAATCTAATGTATATCAATAAATCGTGGGCGAGGCATTTGGCAAGGGACTTGTATTCTTATCAAAACCCCTTCACATAAAAAGATTGGACCATATTTGCTAACATTTTCATCTAAAACGTCGTTACCTTGTTCCAATAGTGTTGCCGTCAGCCGAAGCCGACACATGATCTTCATCCTTGTCGTTCAGTAGGATGTAACCACCGGAATGCTTATTCTTTCGCATCATCGACATGATTCGCTTGTGCTTAGCAATAACTACAATAAACGTATTCACTAATCACAGTAATCAAGGAATTTCACATTTAATGGCCACCAATCATTCAAATCAATCGCACTCTCGTTCTGATACATATCACGTCGATTTTGAAAATACACACAGAAACACTTCACCCGACACTTAACACGGCATGGAATTTTCCGCAACTCGGATAGCTGCCAGACTAACCGAACGAACCCCGAAGTGTTACTGACGACAAGCTCTCCTGGTGAACACGTTCGGAGTTCAACAGTTGTTTTGCATCGCATCTCATGACATCACGGACTGGTATTCGAAAGCTTAAGATTCACATCAGATGCTATACTGTGAGTTCGAGTGGAATCAAACAATGTTCGGTTGACTTAAATATCAAGCGATAAGATATGCATCGTTAGCATGTTCGATGGGCAATTGATATCATTTGGCAACGGCTATTGTCTTGTGATTTGTGACACAAGGTTGATCGCATTATTTGTTACAAAATCTTTGTTATAAACAACTTCCTGAGACAAGGCATAAGTGGACAAGTGCATATATACATGATGGATAAGTATAAAAACTTTGAATATTTTATTACCATGAATGTTAGTTATTTAGGACAAAGGTACTAGTGACAAGCCACTCTCTCTGATCTCTTTAACACTTTTCTTCGTATAATGTAAACACCATTTTGCCTGGGATTTCCAAGGTGACCGATCACTAGAGAGTGGTGGACCACTGCACTGTGTCTTTGCCATACAGGAAGTGCATTTAAATGTAGCAAAAATCTCTAATCTCTGTCTCTCTGAACTGACTGAACGTTTTCTGCGGTCCAACAATTACCTTAAAATGTATTTAGCACTTAAAACAAAACAAATAAGCATGATACAGTATGAATTCGATATACTCAACTAAAAGAAATTAGGGGTAACTTTTAAGGCGTTTATAGTCCAAGCGATTGTATTAAACAATTATCTATAGTATAAATAACAATTATGTCAAATTTATTGGGTCTATAACTTTTTTCGGCATTTTTTTTCAAATTTGAACGTTAGCTTAAGAGAAACACGTACAATAGTAGTATTGCCCATCTGAAGCTATGACTTTTTCAATAACAACTTTTTACAATGCCAGTAGCTTTCCAACGCATGTTCCATTGGAATAATACAAGCTACGCCATCTTTTAGCAACCGAATTAAGTAATAGATCTAATAATTGTGTATCTTTTATTGAATTTCGTCTCTCCGCAATCTCTTTTATATGGTTATGGGAAACACCTCTACTTGTAGTCTCATTTTCATGTAAATGGCCAGCGCTGGGTGCGGTATCTGCATATTTTGGGGGATACGTATGTTTGTTGTATCACCTACTCTGCTCTTGTAACGCTCTGGGTAGTCGTAGGTTCTTACACCTAGGGGCCTACTACTTAAATAACCTCAATGAGCTAAACACCTCCAGAATAGGCCAGCAACATCGTTTCACTGCAAGCACCAACTGGTTCCGATGTTAGGAGAAGTCAATCTGTGTGGTATCACAATTGGCCTACTCTGGCCTAAGTGTGACTGCCCTTAGCTCTCAGTTACTGTAACCTAGTCTAACCTATTTATGTTGTGCAATGCGGTGCAAAATTTAGCAGAAATAGTCTTAAGCGATATTGCACTAGGAATAAAAACCATTCCTTTCCTCAATATCGCGATAGGATACAGTAGTTGGTTAGCTAGTGGTAGAGCTTTGATGGTAATAATTAGTTAGTGAGGGGAACTATCGAATAAAAACTATCGTATTTTGTGTATGCATACACACAACACATTGCCAAAACATTTGCATGGCAGATTGTTCACGTATATGGTTTGAACTCAGCTGGGAAAAGTTCGAACGGTTTTTTCACTGAATGAATGATTTTTTTTATTTTTTTACATTCGTTTGAACTTTGGGCTATCGAGTCATATAAACGATACGTTCACTTGTATTATGGAAAGAGGTGTTTATGATTTTTTATTTGTGATATTTATATACCGAGCATTAGACATCCTGGGAAAACCTAAAAAACGCTCTAAAATGGGTAATCTGGAAACAGAGAAGCACCTTTTCCACAATCCTGGTCATACGTTTCTAACGAGTATGTGAATGAGTATGAATGCAAGAACAAAGTTGTTCTATGTATAACTCATTAAGTTACTAACTATCGATAGTGCAATTCATTTGATAGTTCCCATCAGCTTGCACCCATTAAGGTATATTTCACAACAATATAGTAGGAACAGCCAAAAATACATCTAGCAAGACAACACAGTTTGGTTATGCCTTTATAAAGTCCTAAATATTTTGCGTTTGTTGCAATTAATGTAATGCCGACGCAGTTTTTACGATTTTTATTAAAAATCTTCAAACAATCAACCATGACGGAGGAAACGATTGCAAAAGTTATGTGATACGTCAATGACACTAAGCATTACATTCGTCGAAAGTTGTTTTACGTGATGAGACTCCAGAGCCATCGCAATAACCGAGGTTGTTGGTAGCATTTTATTAATAAAAATGCATAGTCATCCTTTATTAACAATTTATTACAATACCATCAATTAACCGAAAGTCAAATAATCCGAATCCAACATCGGAAGCAAATGGACGTCAGCTATCCGAACTCCAATCAGTCGAAAGGACAATTACCAGAACAATACCTTAAAGGGAGAAAACAAAAACAAACAGTGATCCTGAGTCAACAGTCAACTCTAATACATGCATACGTTGTACTCGTAATTCGTATGTGAATTCGATCCACGTGAATATTTATAATTTTATTCCGAATTGTGGTTCACTTAAGAAAGTCAGCTTTTTACATGTCGCCCACAAGAAGAAGTAACCGTAACGTTTTATCAATCGGAACAAAGATGGAAATTATCGAAAAAGTTTATCTTGGCTGGAGAAGAAGTTTGTTATCGAAAAAAACCTACAGTGTGCGAAAAATAAAGTACCGACTACACACCTGACTTATATTCGATTCTCTTGTGGGTTCGATTATTCGAATATTTTGATGAAATTTGACAATCCGAACCATCCACGGTCCCAATAGGTCGGATAATCGACGATGACGAAAACCAAAAGCAGGCAAGTATACAAAGCCTTTACCATCTGTCGGTATTTCGAAGCCCTACGATTATTGCGTTTTCTGGTACAGATTAAGTTCTAGTCACAAACTGACTCCAGCAGGCTTTTGTGGACTTGTGAGCATTATATTTTTCATAAGGCTGGTTGACTGAGAACAAACATAAATGATTTAAGAGACAGATGCTGAAAGAATGACCAAAGATGATGAACTTATCGCGTCAGCTTTTTTGAAGGTTGCACTTTTTGAGCCAACCAAGGTGACGATATTGTACCTGTTCGTACTTTACTTAGAATAACGACTGAAATTCTCAGCCTTACAACTTACATCTGGAAGCCTTCGGAGGGTAATAATCAGTGTTACCAGAGGTTAAATTATTTATGAGTCCCAGAAGCTTAAAAACCGAGTAATTCAGAAAAGAAATGAGTCCCAACAAAGGTTTTTGACGACATTCTTATGTGAAAAAAGAAACTTGTATATTTTTTGTTGTTGGAGGTCTTTATACTGTACAGGATCACTCAGACTCAGGACTGGTCCATTGTACTGCCTGGCAGCAACATAAAATTCCGTCGGGAGCCCAGAAAGTGCTTCTGTGATGAAGGCACCAGCGCTGAAGACCTGGCACCTGATCCAAGCAAAGGTGGGACAGCGACAGAGGAAGTGCTCTGTCGTGTCGTCGTCCTCTGCACAGGCGTCGCTGAGGGTGTCTTCGCTTATACCAATCACATTTAAGTGTACCAGTAAGTCTACAGTATTTTCTGTCAAGGGACAACAAGAATGCCGCTTGTTCGGTCTACATCCTTGAGAGTCATGCCAACTACGATTATGTTCCCGAGAGGTCCAACCATCAATGGAAGCTCTAGTCACAGACGCAGGTAGTTCGAGCGCAGGTTCAGGACCTGAGAAAGTTTCCTCTGATCCTTGTTCAGTAAGTTCGTCGGCGATCTCAGTTCCAGCGATTCCTTGGTATCTTGAGACCCATATGAGTTTCAGTGAATTTCGACTGTCAATCAAATTCAGAGACGCATTTTGCATTCCAGAAATATCGTGCAAGTGGTAAAGGGTTGTGTAAGGTCTTAAGCACAGCCTGGCTGTAACTACAAGCACAGATATGTCGACTAGTCCACCTGTCCTTCACAGTATAGTTTGTTGCCATTTGGATTGCATACGTTTCCGTTTGGAAAACCAACGCAATTTTACCTAAAAAGGTGCACAGCTAATGGACCTTTCATTAGATCAGGACCCTTCATTGGATTTGGAGCCATTCATGAAGATACGACTACATTCCATTCCTGGCTCGAAGTCTGGCCAGAGCCATTCCCGGGTGCAGTACTAGTACTCAGACATTTTCATTGAAAGTGTCAGGAAACAATAAAGCGGAGTTTATACCTTGTAAATTTATGAAAATGAAAATGTGAAATGAAATTGCTGAAAATGCTCAAAGAGTACATCCGTCTAGAAAAAGCTTCCCAAATTTCACCGTTCAAAGTCGGCATAACACGAGTGGTTGCTGAGAAACTAGGCCTTGGCCATCTACGGGCTATTACGCCACCCATAAATTTGCTTGATTGATCATGTAATCAAGGAGTACCTATAGGATAACAATTTCGAGACGTATCCTTTTTACGTCTACACATTTGTTCACCATCAAGCACAGTTTTTAACAAAGTCTACACTTTGGACACATTGCACAGTGACAACATGTGTATGACGAAGTCTTCGATGGGTTTGTTGACACTCGTTATAGCTAGAATCGATTCATAATATTACTATTCGACGATGCTCGATACCGCAAAAATGACTGGATAATTGGTGGAATATTTAAATGGCTTGGAATATATGAATAGACTGACATTATTAATAAAGGCAGTTAGCCGTTTTTTCGTTCTATAAATGGAAACCGTAAATTGGCAGCATAAAAGCGAGTGGAAACAACGCAATACGTTAACGATGTTTGGTATACATATTGCCCATCACAGTTTTTAAAAAAATGGCATGAGTGCTCTTTTCAAAAGTCAATAAGCCGCTTCTGAATAAAGTCTCGCACTCAAATAATTTTGAACAACAGACAAAACAAATTGCCTCACCCTATTATTAACTTTTGTACAATATAAAATGCATATCGATTGAATGGTTAGACACACAGTTACTGTGGCTTGAAAATCGAAATGCACACATATGGGAATACGGGCTGAATTTAATTTGTGCACACAAAGTTACATTTATAAGTCAGTCTTATTTGAAGGTTAGAACTATTTCACCACAATGTCATTGCGGATGTACAAACATCAACAAAAGTTAGAAGGAAATTGCAAATCCATTCAGAATAGTAAACTAATTAAGGGCAATAGCTTTTACAGCCTTCTTTGGACACCAAGTCAACAACAAACGCCAAACACACGGTGGATGCATGTTAAATAAAACCATCTGAGTTCTAGACTCAAGGTGATATTTCACTTATCACTCGTTCGTTTACAATCTAATGTATATCAATAAATCGTGGGCGAGGCATTTGGCAAGGGACTTGTATTCTTATCAAAACCCCTTCACATAAAAAGATTGGACCATATTTGCTAACATTTTCATTTAAAACGTCGTTACCTTGTTCCAATAGTGTTGCCGCCAGCTGAAGCCGACACATGATCTTCATCCTTGTCGTTCAGTAGGATGTAACCACCGGAATGCTTATTCTTTCGCATCATCGACATGATTCGCTTGTGGTTAGCAATAACTACAATAAACGTATTCACTAATCACAGTAATCAAGGAATTCCACATTTAATGGCCACCAATCATTCAAATCAATCGCTCTCTCGTTCTGATACATATCACGTCGATTTTGAAAATACACACAGAAACACTTCACCCGACACTTAACACGGCATGGAATTTTCCGCAACTCGGATAGCTGCCAGACTAACCGAACGAACCCCGAAGTGTTACTGACGACAAGCTCTCCTGGTGAACACGTTCGGAGTTCAACAGTTGTTTTGCATCGCATCTCATGACATCACGGACTGGTATTCGTTCGAAAGCTTTCTAAAGTGGGTGAACATTATCTGGTCTAGTTGTCGAGTGTAGATAAAGCTCACTGGAGGGTAGTACACAAGCCACGCAGTGACGTAGAGTAATCGCGATTGGAATCTATAAACAAATGCTAAGCTATGTAATACGTACATGGTACATGATTATTATGGTATATGCCGAATGGTGTTGAATCATTTCATCATTCTACGTCGGCATGTTGTACGCAAAAGGTAAACACGACAAGTCGTGGGCGTGTGGGGTATTTTTAGAAAAAGGATATTCATTCACTTAAGTGGGGGATGCAATTAAGTTCGCCTAATCCGACGACATTACAACGGCCAGACACATTCCTCTAATTAGTCGTAATCTGTTGTGTAATCAAAGTAATAAAACTAGCCGCGTCACTAAGATCAAGTCGATAAGTTACACTTAAACTCCCGGCAACAGTATTTGCCTTTGGCTGGTGCTGTCGTGTTCAGAGTGGAGGTGCGTCTAGACTATTGGAAAATATTTCAAGTCTGAAATAATCAAATGAATTCTATGAATTCTTGTAAAGTCAGCTTATCTATCGAAGGTGGATTAGAACTGACGGCAATTTTCATACGCTGGGCTATGTACAAGTGAAAACGATGTATGTAGCTTAACAGAAGTTACATTTTAGGGAACAATTCCTTCAAGCTATAAGTTTCAGTTCGAGTGTAATGTTTTAAAGGTTTAGTAACATCTTAGGTCATGCTAGACTGTAGGTGACTTTCAATGATGCCCTTAGGACAGGACAGGCCCGCTTTATTGCCCGGTGTTTTAGTGAACGGTCAACAATTTTGGGTCGACGTGATTACTGTGACATTCGGAAATCTACTATTGATTTCGCCAGCTTTTCACTAAGATCACTTAGATTATTTACTGAAGAAGTAGGAGCCCATTATGGCCTTCCTAATCGGGGCAAGTGCAGGTCAGCTACAGAGGAGGTGTTGTACTCTTTCCTCCTCTTCTTCAACTAGACACCTACTGCAGAAATCGCTAGAGAATAGTCTCAGTGTTTTTGCGTTTAGACGTAAAAGGCGGCATTGCTGTGCTGATTTTAGATCTCTTTAGGGAAATCGGGTTATCAGATCTTGTTGGATCCTTTAAAATGTGATTCCTCTCTTCCATCTGGCGTTGAGTTTTTGTTTGATGAGACCGTTGAGCTGTACCTTGAAGGGAGCTAAGGGACCAAGAATGATGTATACAAGATATAATAATAACATAATATGGGTGGCACAGCCCATAGAGGGCCAGGGCCTAGCTACTCAGCATCCACTAGTGTTGTGCGTGCTATTGTTCATTCACGAGTGGAAGGGACCTACAGTTTTATGCCGACTCCGAACGGCCAAGTTTGAGAAGCTTTTTCTAGACAGGAAATACTCTTTGAGCATTGTCAGTGACTCGAAAGAGGTGAGGTCGTGAAACATATTTTTGTCGCTCAGAGCTGGATTCGAACCTACGACGTCGAGGTTGGGGTCGACGCACATACCCACAACGCCACGGCACCCCATTATACAAGATTACGCTTTATGAAAATTCGCCATGTTTTTGGTGACGTAATACGAGATTAGCGGAATGCAATTTCAAGAAAGTGTGGGCTATTTGCAATAAAACTTTGCTAACTTTACAAAAAACTACGAAACATGATCATCTTTGCATGAATGAATCTTCCTTTCCGCAATTTGTATGTAAACAAAGAACAATTCAACCGCTCTCATCCCCTTCTACATCACATCTGACAGTTAAGGCGTAATCTTGTATACGTCATTCTTGCTAAGGGACTACTTTGACTTTTGTTTGTAAGTTTTTTAAGATTCCCGCACTTAGAATACTACTACTTTACATGCGTCAGCGTTAAAGAAACTTTGACAGGTCCATAAAATACATGCGTTCTTATGGAAGGGGGCACATAGACCAACCCTGAAGTCAACAGTCAACATAACGGATGTAGTTGCTCAACTTTTAACTTCTCTCTCCCCCAATTACCAAATTGTGACATTTCAATCGAATTGCAAAGAGACAAAAGTAAATAAAAGTTTGTAATTGTATTTATATAATAAATAAATAATTTTCCATAGTCCATTTGTATGTGTACATGACAACGAAATTAGCTGTGCGTTGAAGTATTCATTGTACCTTCCCTTGCGCCAGGTACTTCAAAGTCAACGGATGCTTGAATGCTGACGCACGTAAAGTATTCTATGTGCCAGAGCCTTTGGAGCGGTGCGATGTTTTCAGAACTCCTCAACATTTCCAAAGCGTACAGACTACCTGTTGTCAGGGCAGAATACCCCCACATATATCGCCTAGACAAAACGTGGCGATATATATTCATAGCCTAGCTGCCATCAATGCTATAGCATCATTCACCACGCACTATAAACCGCTAGAAGAGAGCCTATTAAGCAACTCAATAAATCCCTTGTCTAGGTACAGTAACATCACAGGAAATGTGAAGGCTGATGCACAGGCAAGGCAATAATCTGCCCTTCAAAGCTCGGTTGCAGATTAAGTATTTGCACCACTACGTGTACGCAAGGTAAATATTTCCAAGCATTTTCTTTTAATTGCGAAACTCAGACAAGCCGCACAGACAAACTGTGCTTAGTTAAGAAAAATTTGGGCTGAGTATAATCCATTCAGAACAACGATCTCCAACAGCGAAAATGATTATGTTAGATTGAAAGAGATAGTAAGTAAGTAAGATTAAGTTAAGCTTAAAGTGCTCGCCGAGGGCCAGTAAGTTAAAAATAGAACCAGAAATATACAAATAAAAATGAAATTAAATGACATCGAAAACCACATGATTTCCTAGGATTGGTGGCAGTCAGGGACACAGGACACAGGCCGATAGGAAATTATGCCGAAAAAGTACCCACACAACCCAAACTTTCGCAGCTGCATCAACACTGATGAGAAGGAAACCTTACCACCACCCGGCACTTTCTAGAGCCAGACAGCGAGCGCTTGTTAGCCCTCTTCTTCAACTCATTTGATGATATATCAGAAAACGATATTAGGGGAGTAATGTCCTTCAAGATCGTCTGGTTTGTTTTAGGGATATATCAACAATACAATAAATCATATACTAAGAGTGGTGGCATTAAAACAGAACACAGTGCTGGTTAAGTTCTCTATGAAGCACCACTACTACCTGGCTACCTTTATGGCCTGGTACCAAGCACAGGAAAACGAAGTTAGAAAATTGATAGATACTTTTCGAATACCTCGTTGAGAGATTCCCGACAGTTTATAACTACTTTAGTGATTTAAAGAAAACGATGTTAGGGATTTACTTGCTGTCTGGTTATTCGTAAAGATACAGATATCGTGGACGAGATCACACTTAAGCTTAACCAGGACAGGGCTTCGCTGATAACCATTACTTCCACTGGGAAGACACTGCAGTGATTAGGTAGGCAAAGGGATTTATTTAGATTAAGATGTAAAGAAAATATGCTAACTCCAGCTCCATCTTCCGTCTTGGATCATGTCTATCTTACATCTTGATTAATTAGATCGGCTCCGGTGGATAATGCTTGCCTTAGTTCCACAAATGTGTTTATATACGTAAACTTGTTTATAGTTCAAATTCACTTAATAAAACTGAGAAGACAGTGGTAAATAGAGACACCATGAGTTCGGATCCCTTTGGATAGGTGTCGTAGAATGGATGGTAGGTCGAGGAAAGGCATGTCTGTTGTAAGGGCGACTAAAATCCTAAGGTAAGAGCTACTGCTTTTAGGAAACATATCTACTCCAGTGCTGATTAAAAATTACGGGTTTTAGGCTCGCGAAGAAAGGAATAAACGGAGAGTGTTTGGCATAGTCTCAGGCTTAATTTAATTGGCAGTCAGCCTGAAGATCTTCTGGCATCCTACTGGGTGCTTGAACAGATGCTATAGCCTGGTGCCACGGCAGATATGGTAGAAGCCCATGAGACCCACCGAGATTTCAGCGTGGTCTCAGCTTGAGGTTGGGAGTGTCATGATGTCTGTGTTTTAAAACTCAAAATAGCGGGGAGAAGTAGAGATATAACTAATCGAGTCTACTAAGGGCTGAATATGTGCGACTCTGCACGGATCCGACGCATTGGGACAACGCAACAAAGGACATCTTCGAACGAGATGGCGCACACAAGTGGAGAAGTACCTCCACCAACTTGGTGTGAGCAACTAGAGGAAAATGGCGAAATATCGTGCTGACTGCAGATGCTTGCTGGTTGAGGCCCAAATCCACCACGGACTTTAGCGCCAAGCAAAGAAGAAGTTTTTGCGACTCTGAGACGTGAAAGGTGCTGCTCCAAGTCTGTGTGAAGTTGTATATCGGGTGCTAAGAACCAAAGTATAGCAGAAGTGTTAGATTGGGCTCACCCACCCACCAAAGTGGAGAAATATGTTCAAAAGATCATTTCTTAACATGGTATTTTAGATTCCTAATGAAGGTGTCCGATCCAACGGCGAAGAATGGTACAAAGAGGAAGAGTCATCGTGACATACGCCCAATGATAGGAGATATTGTTAATCACTTATTCACTTGTCTTCATCTGTATGTAAATATTTCCGTTCCATCCTCGTCATTTCATCGATTGGCTACCTCACAATTCTGCACAACTTAGCTGATCCGCAGATCTTCTCAATAACTACCAGCAAAAATTCAACATTAAGTATACACGTGAATTCCAATGTTATGTTGATCCGATGGGTCTACTATTGTCTACGAAGCTGAGTAGAGACATATTTGATCGTACCCGTGTCCTACTTGACCGTAGTGAGGGTAAGTAGTTAATAAGGAGATATGCATCTTAGTCTCATTTGATTGTGCAACGAAAATGTATAAAATAGAAAAAAATACTCGAGATTCTGAACCTAGTCTCATAAATGCAATCAATCATATTTATATACAAGGCAGTAGAGCGGTGTCTGACACATTTATGATGACTTCAACGATCTGCAAACGTGGTATTGAATTGTGGTGCAAAAACCCTGCATTGTATCTAACTGTGTTGCTTTGCGGCTTGACTTGCTCGTATTTCAGGCAAACCATAACCATTATTTCATACAATCTACCTTCTGACTCATAAAAATATACCAAAATAAATACACAAGGTCATTGTTTTCACATGAACGTTATTGAGTAGCTGCAGAATGGTCAGTGTGTTTCAATTAATGTGCACAATGATAATCAAGAAAACTAGAAAGTTACAATGCTTTAGCAACATGTCATGCTGCAACAACAACAAACGAGGTAAGGTATGTGCGACATGCGATGAATAAATGTTTTTTTTTTTTCTATATGAATGAATGTGGAGTGTTTTTTATCGATTTCAAGTTGAAATCTTGAAATTTTCATCCCAGAAGAACGCACGGACAAACACATGAAAAATCTGACAAGTGGATTTGGATTGGTTTGGAATTATTTTAGTACTCGTGAATTGAACAGAACATTTTTTTTTTAATTTATTAATGATATTGAAGTAAAGCATATGGCATGCTATTTTGTTTCTTTAGTTCAGGAAGCCTGTTCTAAATGTCCTCTCTAAACAAAATTTGAGCACCTTTTCTAGGAAGGTATACCATTTGGGCATGAAAACTAATCAAATTTCACGAGGCCGGCTATGTAGCATTGATTGAAATTTTTGACGTCGCGAAATGCTTCCAACGCATCGGAATCGATTATGTAAGAAAACATGGAAACATAATTAGAGATTTGAATCCACGGAGGATGAGAGATGAGGAACTTGCTGAGTGCCTATGTTTTCTACTAAGGTTAGGTAAAAGAAATGGAGTGTGACGGTTGGACGTCGCTTTTACTCGGAGGCAAAAGACCCTTTGTGATTACCCTTATTTTTGGATTCCACATTCTTTTAGTCCTATCACGTGGTGTCTGAAACCACGCAGTGTTGTTTATGAACATTAGAAGATCCGATTAACCTGCGTTCGCTACGACCTCAGTATCTGTGAAGAATCCATTTCCCAGCGAAGGCGCCGATTCTGGGAAGCTGGGCAGTGACAAAGCAAACGTTGGATCTTCTCGGCTTCATCCTCATAGACCCGGCAGAGATCGCTGGATTCCGAATTCAATTTTAGGTGCATTGTTCCAATCAGACAGTGTCCTGTGATCACTCTGACGAACATACGGATCTAGTTTCGGTTCAACGCCAGAAGCTGCTTTGTGTTGCCGATATTAAACTTGGGCCACGTAGATCTTTTCATGTGACAGTGATTCGTTTCAAGCCCCTTTTATTATCGTGTCACTAATGATCCTATTTAGTACAATGATCGGTGGATGCAATGACATATCCGCTTCTCTGATTCCCATTTCAGACCCTTGCTGGCCAATTCATCAGCTCGCTGCGAGTTGTGAGTTGCTGCCCAGGACCCAGCTGAGTTTGACCTTGTGGTCTCTGATGAAGCTTAGTGAGTCGCCATATTTCATGACATGCGATGGTGGTACATCAGTTTGTTGTAAGTGTTTGGCTGCTTTCTCTATTACCAGGATATTTGCTTAGAAGACGCTGCACATATCAGGGAGTCTAAATGATTCATGTATGTGCGGGGTGTAATAGTAGAGTACCTGAGTCCATTTTGGATCGTCGGTGAAGTGGACAATGTCGTGGTCGTTGAGAAAAGCGTTAGAAATTCATTCGTCTCTGTCGGCGAATAGGAAAATAGAAATAGGAACTCCGTTTTAAGGAATCTGTGAAAAACTTTGGTTCCCCGATCGTTTATCAAAAATATGAGGTACTTGATCAATTATTTGCCAAATTTGCGTTTCATTCTGTGCAGTATTCATATAAGAACCAGCTAAAAACGCTTTGCTCAGACATTTGAGGAACATAAGAAGGTGGTGATGTAATTGACACAACTTTGAAACTTCAAAATGGGATTTACTAAGGGTGGTTAAAGATTTGTTACAATTGAGTAGGAGGCGGATTAAATGGGCCTGTCGGTGAATGAGGGCAAAACCAAGCATAAGCTGTTCTCAAGAAAAACCTTACAACATCGACGTCTTGGACAGAGTGTCATAATGGGCAGATTTTTTCGATGTGGTTAGGGACTTTGTCTGCATCGGCTCCACAGTTGGCAGTATAAACAGCTTCGGTATCTATATTCAACGCAGAATAACTTTGACCAACCGCTTTGGACTCAAGAAGTAACTGAGTAGTAGATGGGCGACATTCTTTGTAACATTTCCGAAAAGTCTAAGTAAAGTGTCGCTGAAGTGATTTTTCTGGTGCAGGTTACTACGATATTCAAAGCAGTACCAGCGGTCAGGCCCCCCATTTAACCCACAAAACGTATATGAGACATCTTTACTAAACACGTCGACCCTAGTACCCATGCAGAACAGAAAATGGTTTTGAGAAGGATGGCTCTGAATTGGGAAAATTTAAAGCTCTTGAAATGGTCAGAAATCAATGACTGAGCGCGGACATTGAATCAACACAGAGGAAGTCTATGGGAGTCTTTGACCGGCACTGAGCTCACTGATGACCAATTTAAGTCGAAAGACTGTGCACATAATAGGAAGAGCACTGTTCCTTTGGCATGCATACGTTACGTCTGGGCATGGTAAGTGGATAGGTAGGTAGCGGCAGTCTTGCATTTAAGTGGAATTAGGTATCGCAACGTGTGCAATTCAAATTAAGAGAGGAGTTCATGATAGCCAGCCAGGTGTCAAAATGTTTTCCTATGTATTGACTGGTGTATTGCTGAGATCATTTACGCTGTCAATAAAGTATGAGCCTACAGTGGCTTTCCTAGTTGAGGCGTTTGCAGGACAGTCTCAGAGAAGATGGTGGATGCGTTCGTCTTCATCCTCGTCTAGGCAGCTTATACAGAAGTCTTTGGAGGAAGGACCTAGGTACTGTCCGGTGATTATTCCTACTGCAGTGCACATTTTTTATCGTTTCAAGGAGTTCAGGCTACTTGATTTTTTGGAACGAGATGGGTCCTGATTTGTTTTGTTGTTTGGCAGGTGCTGCCTGTCAACCAATTGGCATTCGCATTCTGAGCACAAGGTAGTTAAAGGGTACCTGACAGTGTTAACACAGGAACTCTATATAGTCAAAAGGACTCATTTTTTTAATGATTCATAACTTTTAGATTGGACACATTTTGCCAACAACAGAAATACCTAAACATCTAACGTAATTTTATTTCACATATTCATTTTCATCATTTTTTAGTTTTCATTTAGTGCTCAGGCGTTTGAGCACAAAGAATTTTGTTTGCATAAGGAGTCGTTGTGTTATCAAAAACCTTTGTTGGGACTCATTTATTTTCAAAATGACTCGTTTTTTTAGCTTCTGGGACTCATAAATAACTCAAGGTGGGGTAACACTGGTTCCTGTATTACAAGAGATTCCATTGATCTAGTAGCGTGTTCGTCAATTCTACAATTCCCTGGAATGTCTTTATGGCCTGGCGCAGTCGAATTTTAAAATGCTCGTATATCTCGTTTAAAGATGCACGACAGTCGATTACTACTGTTGAGTTCTTAGAAGCTGATTACAGATACAGACATCTCGGGCGGATATCCAGCTACACTTTAACCACGACACATGCCAAGCCCTGTCTTGGCTAAGGTGGAGCTGAAGGCATGCCTGAAGAATATGCAGAGACAAGAGAAAAATAGATTCTGGTAAATTTCTGCTCGGCGAATGCGCAGTCCTAGCAAGGAAAAGAAGATGGTGTTAGGTACTGAAAACTAAAAAGCTTCCAGAGATTTCTATTAAATTGCTTCGGTAGTTATAGGAATAAGGAAATTCTCAGGGAAGTAATTTAGCTCACAGTTGAGTGTTGCTCTTGAGCTAAGGATGGGGAATAACAAACTTGAAACAAGAATCAATGATTTCCGTTATCCGGTTATGAGAATGAACCCCATTTGGAAATAGTACGTTCCCTTACAAAACAAAATGTCAATGGCTGCGATCGCAATTACTTCGCCATCCGATCATGGTGTGGTAATTTTTATCATACATTGAACGGAAAAACACGATCCATTTAAATTAAAGAACGAAGAATCCCCTCCACAGTTTCCGGGAAACCGAAAACAAAGTACACTTGGGAAATAAATTGCATCACTTAAACAAAGCATTCAAGGGGGATTCACTGCAAATATACACACGGCGTCAGCAAGAGCAAGTGCAAGCAAGAGTCATCTTAATTAAAATGTTATCGATCAGTTGAAACAATATCTCTGGGGCAAGTTCTTCCACAATGACGTCAGAATTCAGAAATAATGCCTAAGCAATTGATCTAGTGCCAACATAAGTGCTGAGCACTTCAAGGTCGTTTCGCACATTGAGAATTTAAATGTTGATCGTGATTAAAACAATCAGGCCGTTCAATGAACTCGCCGTGATTTGTCATCAGTAAATACTTTGTAATTAAGTATCTCTAAGAGACGAGCACTTACACTTCCATTCTGGCTTTGTACACAATCAATGTGCCGAAATGCCTTAAGTCACGTTTGTTATGTTAACAGTTTACCGGCTTAGTATTTTCTTTCGCCCAACACTTCTTTAGATCACGCAGCAAACTATAAACAACTTTTTGACCTGCCACTGATAAGCTCAACTGCTTGTAATGCACACAGCCGCGCAGCGCGTAAGAGTTTCATTCTAAAACAAAATTGCACACCGCCCTACACGAGTGGTCTGACTGTATGCAAAACTAGTGATCCCTAGTGGGGAACAGCAAAAAAAAAGAACAGCACCGATTTGCAGCTCTCAGTGTTCGACAGTAATCGCTGAAATAAAGAGTCGAAAACTTAATCCCCAACTGGCGGCACATTCACATTCTACAGTTTGCATAGATTTCACAAGTTTCTTATCTAACAATTATGGTCCGTTCTTATCACAAGCTTTACATAGACATTTACCTCGATTCGTTTTCATTTTCTAGAGTTGAAATCACTGTTGTTATGGGGGGTGTTTCCTTTGTTTCATTGACTGGTTCATCGTTTGCATTGTCTCCCGATGCGAGTCCTGAATCTGGTGAGAAAAGGATTTTGTCTGTTACTGGGAGGAGGGCAAAGGCAAAATTAATTGAAGAACCTTGTAATCCATTTGTTGCGTTGCGATTTGCCTCCATGGCCTTGTCAGACTTGTTCACTTAAGGACCGATGTTGATTTATTGCCTAATTTTCCAGGCAGATTAACATTTTCCGTGAAAAGAGATAACGAAATGGGCAAACACACACAATACAGAGGTTATTTTCAAGTTACTACGCGATGAAGGAGAATTGAATGGATAGTTTTAAGCTTCATCTATTGCCTTTTCTTGTGTCTAATTTTGTGGAAATTGTGCAGAAAATTTGTCCGAGCAATTGGAACTAACAAAAGATGGTTTTTTTCCTCTCCACTGACATTATCAAATTTTCATTTCCGTGGGGGTGGTGGGAAATAGAAACTGTCAAAGAAATCAGCTGTGTGGAGACTTGGGTTAGTTTGATTTGACATTTTCCGAATGTGCAGTCATTTTAGTGAGGCGAAGAATTAACTTCAAGAAGTTTGAATTAAGGAAGCATATTTTTTAAACATCTTTCGGTGTTATTGCTATTTGCAGTGAAAATAAGTTTAATTTTCTTATAATTTACCAAAAATTTGTTACAATTCAGTTAAGACACAACCCGCGACCGTACATACTCTTCACTAACAACCCCACCAAAGCGCTGCAATCGCTAAAGGGTCAATTGCATTTGACATTTGCTACTTTTTTCATTGATTTGTATTTGTTTTTCTTTTCGAAAGTAAGCTTATTCTGTAAAAATCTGCATTTCCAACCGGAACGTGAATAGACTGCACATAAACTGAAAAATACGTACTAGGTCGTATTTTTCGTATCAATTTCATAAATCAACTGGACGAAATTGATAAAAGACACTCAAGCATTCCCACAGGCAAGGAAAAATGGGATCAGAAGAAATCAGCGCGGGAGCTAAAATCCAAAAGGGTTTCCAAATGTAAGTCAAAGCCCCAATGCAACGCTCCAATAAACAAATAAGCATTCGTTTTCTCTCAGTAATTACATGATACTCCGCGATGCGGACACGGGTCTTATCATCTGGCAAGAGAACAAGGACTTCTCGTCGCCAGATGTTGAGCACGAAGCGAAAGTGCCGGTGAAAATATTGGATTTACGAGCGGTTTCCCGAGAAATCAATTTCAGCACCATCGAATCTATGGAGAATTTCCGATTGGATCAAAAGGTGCTCTTTAAGGGACGCATCATGGAGGAGTGGTTCTTCGAGATGGGCTGGGTTGGACCAAACACAACAAATACATGGCAATCAACTATTGAAGCTGCCCCCGAATCACAAATGATGCCAGCTAAAGTCCTAAAGTAAGTGTGAGTGTGTGGCGTAAAGCAGAAATATGTAGGAGGTTAATCGGTGTTGTGGTCAATCATCGGAAACGCACAGACGGTGCGTATATCCGTTGCTAAGGAGTGATTAAGGTCAAGAGTGCCTACACTAATTCGGTTGTCTTAAGTTTCAAAGTTCCAATTCAGTGTAATTGCGTTGAGTCATGATATAACGTTGCCACCACTGGATGCAGTGCAAGTTGTGTGCTGGTCTGTCTGTTTATTTTTAGTGCGGAAACTTTTTTTTCCGTGTGCTTGTAGAAGGTGGTGTAGCGAGTGTGGATTCGTACGATATGCAGTGTTGTTGGCAAAATTGCTCAGTCCCAGTCGTCCGGCGATTATTTATGATAGTCGTGTAGCTTCATTGGCAGGTGTCCAATAAATGGGATTCGACTGGAGTGGATTAATGGCTGGCAATTGTTTACTAAGCAATTAAATAATGTGATCATTTTAATTCGTTTTGCATTATTGGTTCGTGTCCGTATTTGGAAGTGTTTCTGACTAATTTCAGTGGTATTTCGGGATTTGTCATGAAGCTGAATGGAAAAGAGAGAAAAAAAGAGTTATTTCCAGATGAAGAGCTTTGAGCATGTCACGGTTATTCTGTATGGCAGGTGGTCGTATTATTGACCATATAATTGTGTGGAGGAATAATGGCAAGGAGCGGCAATTGTTTGAACAGAAATTGGGTTAATTTAATTAAAACTGAATTTCCTGTCAAATTTGTCCAGTTGATTGCATTTTCAGTTGGCTTTGAAAAGCTTCGAGGAGCTTACTATACCATCCATAATTGGATTTACTTCAAATTGGGTCCAAGTGGACGTGGCCTCACCGCGTTTACTTTTTCTAAGATGGGCACGCTCGATGCAGCAGCGTCGAGTGGGCGGCATGTAGTTTTTTGGATATTGAATGATAAATTACATGCTCGTTATGTACCGCTACTGCTTGAAATTGCTTTGCTACAAATCCGTATGTGTATGTGCTTCCAGATGTGTTAGTTGTTGTCTGCGACTAACACACGCAGTCTCTTTCAATGCCAGCGGTGACAAAAAATTGACATTTTAAAATGTTCACGGTACAAACATTTTTAGAACAAATTTCAGATTTATTCATGACACAGTTGGTCTTAAAAACTGATGATAGTCTTCTGAGTCTTACAAGGACAAAAACAAGAAACAGTGTAACTGAATTATCGCCTTTGTATGGCTCTACTGTCCAGGAATGTTCTGGGCTCTAACCAACAAGCACGATCTCTAGCTAGCTATCTGCATTTTCGCATGCCAATTTCATTGAGGTACTTCTCCACCAGTGTGCGTCCGCGGGCGTACTCTCTTGTGTTGCCCCACACATTCAGATTCGAAGACTCATGGCTCAGCCGCCCTAGGCGCATACGCCTGGCTACACACATATCGTTGTGCAGTTCGTGATCTACCCCAGATCCCATTAACTCGATCCGAACCGAAGATCGCACTCAGAACTTTTCTCTCGAAAAGACCACGGACTTCTCCGCTTTTGAGGTTGTTCAGGGCTCCGCGCCGTACAGCAGGACCGGGACGATCAGTGTCGTATATAGAGTCAACTTGGTCCTCGAGAGACGACTCTATTACTCCTATGTCTCTAGAGCCCACAGAAATAGTTGCTGAAAAGAGTTACTCTACGTTTGATCTCGGTACTGCTGCGAAAATTATACTTGTTCCTTTCTGTTGCACGTGCACTGCAAGTTTATGTAAGTAGGAGTCGACGCAAATACCCACAACGCCACGGGCCACCACCCACAAATGACTTATTCCTTACAAGTTAACTGATAGCAATAAATAAAAGTAGGCATTGCTGAAATTGAGTATGTGCATATAATGAATCACTGTAATTCGTGCGTAAAGGTTGTGAGTTCTTGTGCTCTTTAAAAATGTTATTTTTCTGTGCTAGTTAAGTTAGTCGATCCAAACCACACAGACTACACATTACTACTAGACTTTCCAGAGAACAACTTCGAGAATCTGATTCTGAGATGAATCTGAGACAGAAACCGGATGGTACGGCGGCAACATACCATAGATGGTAGTAGGCAGTGGTGTATTATTAGTATTTCCACCTGTACAAATCCGTTCGTTTTCCCAATCGCTGCTGTTTCTTTCAGCCGGTATCTATGGCGCTTAGTGATGCACTGCCCCGGTTAATATGAATCATGGTATCATGGAACGAGATATCCGAGTACTTCGTCTGTGCGGGGTGCCAGGCCATAGACACATCCCGTGCGAACTGCAAAGGCAAGGAGCTCTCCAAAACGCGTCATTAGACTGCCAGTTAGTAGAAACTTTAAGTTACAGCTCATAAAGTCTATGCTCAGAAGGCAGGTACCAGATAGTTCACAGACATAACTTGGCCAATATCAAAACAAGTCTGGCCTCATCTCTATCCCAAAAGATTAAAAAGCTTGATCTCCCTAAAGAGATACAAATTAGTACCGAAGGGGGAATACTTACCAGTTCACCAACTTCCTCTGTAGAAGCTGCCTAGACGGGGATGTAGAGGAGACTATAGGTTCATTCATAAGTAAAATACCGGTTAACGTACCGATAAAATTCGTACACATAACTGGTTGGCTGCCATAATCAAGACAACCCATTCCAATTTGAAGCACCTTCATGGTGGTACAATGGGCGTCGTTTGGCGTAAGTGCGTAATGCCACTTCCTACCTACATCAACCGGATAACAAATAAATCGTTGCAGTTTATTTTACATTAGTATATCTTTTCTTTTTTTTCTATCCGTCACAAACCAACACAAAACACTAGGTTCTCTAAGTGTTAGCTCCCAGTAGCGCTTTACACAGCAGATATTTACTGCGCGACTAAGAATGATCTACCGACTATTTGTCTTACAGATTACGTTCAAATAAACAATATTAATCAACAAACAATGTAAAACTAACTTAAACTCTATTCCTGACAAACCAAGATCAATTTCATAGCAAAGATCATTGAATGTGTATCGGGACTTCATAATGGGTTCATTGCAACCATAGTTGGTTCTATGCCATTTATCAAATAGCTTCTCACTCGACGAAATCTTTGGGCAGCGTATATATTCAAGAGAAAGGGTAGTTCTGGTATATTTTTTGAGATTAACAATAATGTCGCGGATAAACATGGCTGACGCTGCCTTACGCCTGAAACTTAAGGTTAGGCTTAAAGGTAAGCCAATTGTTTTACATCTTTCTTCTTAGTTAGGAAGCTCTTCCTTAGAATATAACTTTTGGAAAGCATATCTCGTGAAATGCGTTTGAACTTTTCTGAGTCTTAGTTCTTGTGTATCATACGAAGAATCCCAAATGATGTGTGAATAATGCAAGTATGGTCTAACTAACGAATTATACATGCACTTTAAAGAAGATATATCCCGGATGTCTTTAATATTTCGTTTGAAACATTGCGTTAAGCTTCGCAATCCAACTTATTATCAAAAATTGCACCAAGATCTTTAATTTCCTCTACACTATTGAGTCTACAATTGCTTATGAAATAATTATAACTAATTGGAGATCATATTCTATACGCCATGAACATTTTACGTTTAAAAATATTAAGATCTGAAGCATTGTGATCACACCATTCCGATACGTATTCGATATCCGATTGAAATTTAATGCAGTCGCTTACACTGCTTCGATGAGTATAATTTGAAGTCGTCCACGAATGTTAGAATTTTGCATATTTATAAAAATATGCAGATTTTAAGGAAGAACTAATTCGATTCATAGAATGTATTAATATGCTCGGTAAAACGGACATAAATTATTTATAACCCTAAGTTAAAGTGGAAACATTTTTTTCAAATAATATATGTACATATTCTTGTTTGATTGGAGCTACGATCCGGGATGGTCCTGGGCCTCAGCCAATAAGCTCCTCCAGTCATCGCGATCTTTCTCCAGCTGCCTCAAGTTGCGCACACCAAGTTGGTTGATGTCCTTTTCCACTTGTGTGCGCCATCTTACTTACTTACTTATCAGGCAGACGAACCATGAAGGGTCTGAGCCTTAGCAATTGATGCCTTCCATCGGTGACGGTCCTGGGCACGCTGCTTCCAGTCCTCAAGCTGTCTTGCATCCGCGATGACTTGGTCTTTGAACCGGAGGTTCGGTCTTCCTCTCCTTCTCGAACCAGGAGGCTCGGATTCGAAGACCCTCTTTGCTGGAGCGTTGTTGTCCATTCGCTCGATGTGGCCGAGCCAGTGTAGTCGACGGATTTTTGCCTTCCGGACTACATCCACATCCTTGTACAGCTCGTAGAGTTCGCGGTTGTGTCTTCTCCTCCATTCGCCTTCCTCGCAGACGGCACCATATATCCAACGTAGAATTTTTCTTTCGAAGGCACCAAGAATCAGCTCTGCAGCCTTACTTAATGTCCCATGTGTGCGCCATCTAGTGCGCTCAAAATTATCTAGCCAACTTAAGCGTTGGCTCCGAAGACGCTTAACTAGGTGCATGCCAGTGTACATGCCAGGTACTGTTCGTTGTTAAATCTTCTCCTCCAGACAGCATCAACGCAAAAAGAACCAAAGATTGCATGCAGAACTTTTCTCTGAAAACAACCAAGAGCTTCTTCATACGCTTTCAATAGCGTCCATGTCTCTGTGCCATAGAGCACGACTGGGATGATCAGTTTTATTTTTTAAATAAAGTCAACTTGGTGTTTCGAGAGCTGGTTCTGTTTCTCAATTGCCTCTTGAGCCCAAAAAAGCAGTGATTGGCAAGAGTAATTCTGCGTTTGATCACGGTGCTGGATGTATTGTTCCTGTTTACCAGAGCCCATGTAGACAAAGTTCCACCAAGACGTCGATGTTGTGTGTCCTTTCGTGATGACGTCATGTACTTTGTTTTGCCCTGGTTTACAGCTAGACCCATTTTAGCCGCTTCCGCTTCAATGCCAGCAAACGCCTCATTGACGGCTGGCTGTGTTTCGTCCAATCACGTCAATGTCGTCCGCGTAAGGAAGCAGTTGAACGGACTTTTGGAAGATCGTGTCTCTGGTGTTGACGTTCAAGTTTCGCACGATCTTCTCAAGTATGATATTGAAGAAGTCACATAACAGCGCGTCGCCTTGCCTAAAACCTTTTTTGATATTGAAGGTCTCGGTGAGTTCGTTACCAACCCTGGTGGAGCAGGGACAGTTCTTTCTCGTCATCCTGCACAACCTGACGAGCTTGGCAGGAATGTCAAAACTAGACAGCTCGTCTCTATGCACGCTGTCATATGCGGCCTTGAAATCGACAAATAGGTGGAGGGTGTCGATCTGCATCTCTTGGGTCTTTCCCAGGATCTGCCGAAGTGTGAATATTTGGTGGACTTCCCAAGTCTGAAGTCGCACTAATAAGGAACTCATCAGGTTGTTGACAAATTGATTCAGGCGTTCACACAAAACGGCAGAGAGTATCTACTACGCGATGTTGAGGAGGCTGATACCTCGATAGTTGGCGCAGTCAAAGGGGGACTCCTTTCTTGTGGACGTTGTAGACGTTAATTTATTACCTTTCCATAAATAGATTATTCTGAATCTTCTGTAGAATCTGTATAAATCTATAAAACTAACATTTATTTTCTATTTGCAGTGGAAATGTTACAATTGAGACCAGCTTCTACGATAGAGACACTCTCATAACAAAATCTGTTGTTCGGCTTTACTACATATAAAAGCTGACGTACTACGGAAATGTGGAAAATATAACAATCTACCTTAAAACAACAAGCAAATGTCCGTCTCTTGTTATATACTCGCTAACTTAGCATTTGATATCAAAACATAGAAAAAGATACGAAAATCAATACAAAACATAGTCATCAATCATCTCATAGCTGCCTCTTTTTTAAACGTAATTATGAGCGATATCTTTTGAATATGCAGATAGAATCCACACACGTTTAGTAGTAGTCTTAAAGAATACAGTAAGATAGGGAAAATCATATTGTAATGCACCTGTTGTGAGTTGATTTGTTTCTTTTTATAAACTTAGATTATTTATACGTGAAAAATGAAAGTAAATACGTACAACGAATGTTAAATTTCATTTACAAAATAATGAATTAGTTCTAGTTATGGAAAAAAAGCACTGAGACACACTTTGTTATACATGAATTTTAACTGTAATTGCCATTAAATACATATTTATTGCATTTTTTTGTTATTGCAAATAACAATAGGTAACCTAACTTAAGTTTAAGTCTAACGATATTTACTCGTATGTCCCCGAGTCAGTAATGCTTATGAGAAAGAATTCGATATCATTCAGTTGTTGTGTAAGCTATTTTGTTTGAATGCAGTACCTCTTGGTATCGTCGTGTTCATTGTGAACTTAGTTATCCTGGCGTTCTTTCTCTGAGATATTTACAATAATTGTTGTAATTTATAATTAACGAAAATAAAGAACATCATTAACAATCAAAAGGTTTATTTTGTTGTATTTAACGTGCTTCTATTATATCTGGTCAACTTTGATTAACACGTTAAGGACGGTGCAGTTTTTAGTATTAAACAACACCTGACGGTAGCAAAAATCGAACATTGCTTTATCTGGCGGAGCTTGTCTTTAGCATAAGAAAACGAGAACAACAAATTTGCAAAAAATGTACGCATCAACATCGTGTTGCTTTTGTTTTCCCGTCATTTCTTAGTTATTTCCTGATTTTATGATTCTGTAAATGTAAAGCTGAATCATTTTTCAGTCAGAAAGAATCACTAATAGATAGTGGACTGCTGCTAAGTTATAACTTTTTTTGTTTCTACGCAAGAATTTTAATTGTTTTAAAAGTTAATTTTTTTGGTAAACAGAATTACAACACTTAGCCAGTAAAATTTGTAATTCATTAGAATTTTCACACCCTACAACATGGATGAAATCGATTGGTCAGACGAGTCAAAAACTAGATTCCGCAATAGAGGATCAAGACAGAGGATACTGTCGTCTTCTTCAGATGATATAAACAATGAAAGTTGTGATTTGGAAGAAAGAAATGTAAACTCTACATCAAAAGGCCATGCACACGACGATGCAGTAAGGGGATTGATGGATGGATTGCTATTTGAAGGACGCACTTTGTATACAGGGGTGGCAGGGTCTATGCTCACAGGGCAAAGTTGCTGATCGCTCTCAACTTGGCGGGATGCCAGCAACGATCCTTGTCGATGCATAGATCAAGTTGACATGCAGCCTCCAAGCGGCGCCCCCTGGATAGCTTTCACAACACCCGTTGTGAGGTGAACCAGGAGGGCTAACAACCCACCCACAAAAAAAAAAAATAACTGTTACGGAAGAGCAAGCAGCCTCGGAAGAACGGACGGAACCCCAACGACGACACGGCGCGAAAAAGGACTACGATTTGCGAGTGTGCTCCTGGAATGTAAGAACACTCTACACTCCGGGGGCCGCACAAAAACTGGAAAATATCCTCACGCAGTATAAAGCGGATATTACTGCGCTCCAGGAAATAAGCTGGATAGGACACGGGATTATGAAAAAGAAAGAGTACGACGACTGAAGACTCTGTCAAAGAGGATTTTTACGACCTCTTGGACGGTGCCTGTCCGGAGTACGATGTCAAAATCGTACTCGGAGACTTCAATGCTAAAATCGGTAAGGAAAACATCTTTGGCGGAGTGATCGGAAAGCACAGCCTCCACGACACGACAACAGACAACGGCTTCCGACTCACAGACTTTGCGACAGCACGTAATATGGTCATAGGTAGCACAAGGTTCCCTCGCAAAAAAATCCACACAGCAACCTGGCGATCCCCGGATGGTCGAACCGCCAACCAAATCGACCATGTGCTTATTGACGGAAGACACGCGTCAAACATCCTGGATGTGGGAACATTCAGGGGGGCAAACGTCGACTCTAACCACTTTCTTGTTGCAGCAAGATTCAGAGCTCGACTGTCCAATGTCAGAAAGCTGCACCAGCCGACAAAGAAAACTTTTGACATTGGACGCCTAAGCACACCGGAGATTGTCAGAGCCTACGAAGAGCAATTAAGTGAGAGACTCTCCGGTATGCCTACGTCAAGTGCCAACGAGATGTGGTTGCATTGCCGCTCGGCCATCAAAGAGGTAGCGGAAACTACATTAGGCTACCTACCACCCCCGACAAGAAACCCGTGGTATGATGGCGAGTGTGAGCAGAAAAAACGTGCAACCGACGAGGCATACCAAAAAGCGCTGCAACGGAAAACAAGAGCAGCGCAAGAGGAGTACCGCGCTAGAAGACGGGAGGAGAAAAAGCTTCTACGCCTGAAGAAAAGGTCTCTCGCAACCTCCCAGCTCAAGGATATCGAAGAGTCTAGGGACAAGCAAAAAATACGGGCCTTTTACAAAAAAGCCAAAAGCCTGGCCACAGGCTTTAGGAAAGGCACCCAGGCTCTTCGAAATTGCTAGGGTAACCTAGTTACGGACCCCCAGGGAATAGTGGATGTGTTTAAGCAGCACTTCCAACAGCTGCTTAGCGGGCCTGACCAGGAGAGAGTGATAGGGAACCAGGAAATCCCAACTCCAGTCGACGAAGAAGTCCTCCCACCTAGCTTTGAAGAAGTCGGTACAGCCATTAAAAGGCTGAAGAACAACAAAGCCGCAGGCTCAGATGGCTTTTCAAAGCTGGGGACAATGTAATGGTAGGTAGCATGCACCAGATCATTTGCCGAATTTGGGAAGATGAAAGCATGCCCGACGACTGGAATATCAGCTCCATATGCCCCATCCACAAAATAGGCGATCGTACCTCCTCCAAGAACTACAGAGGTATATCCCTGCTCAATGTCGCCTACAAGATCCTATCCAGCGTGCTGTGTGAACGTCTAAAGCCGTTTTGCACCGCACTAATCGGCACGTACCAGTGCGGCTTCCGGCCCGGCAAATCGACTACAGACCAAATCCTCTGAACCGTTCGAAACCAGCACCGGATTTCGCTGTCGTGTGATTTCTTCAATCTGGTACTGGAGAAGACAGCGCGGCGGGCAAAAGTCAACACGGAAGGCACTATCTTCTACAAGTCAGTCCAGCTGATACGCGGATGACATCCACATCGCGCGGTCCCAACGTGCCATCGTGGAAGCTTTCACGGCAATTGAGGAACAGGCGAAACGAGCTGGTCTTAAGGTCAACGAGGACAAAACAAAATATATGCTGTCGAGCAAACAACGATCCGCCGCACACCACCTAGGCCAAAACGTTACAATCGACAGCTACAATTTCGAGGTAGTAAAGGAGTTTGTCTACCTCGGGGCAAATGTAAACTCCGCGAATGACATCGTAGTGGAGATCCGACGTAGAATCGCCCTCGGCAACCGATGCTACTTCGGTCTGTCAAAACAACTGGGCTCGAAACTCCTGACTCGAAGGACCAAAGTCATGCTCTACAAAACCCTTATCCTGCCAGTCCTACCTTATGGAGCCGAAAGCTGGACATTAAGTAAGGCTGCAGAGCTTAGTGCCTTCGAAAGAAAAATTCTACGTCGGATATATGGTCCCGTCTGCGAGGAAGGCGAATGGAGGAGAAGACACAACCGCGAACTCCACGGATGTACAAGGATGTGGATGTAGTCCGGAAGGCAAAAATCCGTCGACTACACTGGCTCGGCCACATCGAGCGAATGGACAACAACGCTCCAGCAAAGAGGGTCTTCGAATCCTAGCCTCCTGGTTCGAGAAGGAGAGGAAGACCGAACCTCCGGTACAAAGAGCAAGTCATTGCGGATGCAAGACAGCTTGGCCTTGAGGACTGGAAGCACCGTGCCCAGGACCGTCACCGATGGAAGGCAGCAATTGCTCAGGCTCAGACCCTTCATGGTTCGTCTGCTGATAAGTAAGTAAGTAATTGCTGTCTCTTATCGCAACACATCTACTTTGCGAGTTCGATATTTGCAGTCATCGGTAAGGTATACTGCCCTTCGTATTCCACGATCCGTATGGCAAGTGAATCAAGTGAGTAAAGTGAATCTCAATTACGTCGTATTCCAACGCTTGTTCAGTGGATAACGTCCTAACACAATGGATCCCACAAACTTTAAGTCCTCAACGAGGGAAATTAAAAATGTCGTGTATTTTTTTTTTGAAAATTTATCACTTATTTATTTGTTTCTAAGTATGTATCTACAGTTAGTCAACTTTTATATATAACATTGCGATAGTTAAAAATAATATTTACCAATTATTTTAAAACTATCATTACAATTTTTCATTTACTGAATAGTCTATTCGTACACTGATTTTCTTGTTAAAAAATTAAATTTGTTTCATATTTTTTTGCAAAATCTTAAAATATACATACGTACGTAGACAGTAACTTAAGTAAATGCAATCAACGAAAACTGGTATAAAATTAAGGTTAATGATATGATTCTACACAATTCACAATTCTTATTTATTTCATGCAAAGTACATATATTTGGACTTATTCATACTTATCCATTTCCATACACATGTACATAGTAATATCCACTGATTTTGTTTTTCTCTGAAAGGAAGGGTGAGTTTATTCTCTTGTCTTTTTTATGAATTCACAATTAATTTGCATTTTTTGTGAGAGTTTCAAACGATGACTTTCAATATACACCTTCGGTCTATAATTTATATAAAATGCTTACCTTCAACCTACGGGTTGCCTTACAAAGAATACATCGAAAATTTCTTGGTACATATGGATTCTCTCCTAAGTTTTCTATTTAGCGGTTGACTAGTTTATACATACATCTATGGCATTTTTGAGTCCTTAAATACAAGTTTTAAAAGAGTGAGGTTGATAATTATGCATGTGCACTCGAGTATTCTTGATTTAATGTCTTGTCAGTGAATGCAACGAGATTTGTTTAGGTTTATTTGTGTTTCTCATGAAATCACATCAAGGGCAAATTCAACGAACGCATTTTTATCTGTACATACGTTTATTGAGTGTTGAGAAGTGTGTGTATGATTTTGTAAAAAAATTAAAGAAATCAAAGACAACTGAATTCATTCTTACAAAATCCTTGAATAAATCATAAGCTGCGCAGAACAACTGAGCAAAGCAGAATATCTTATGGGTAATTCTGATTATTTTATTTTAAGCAAGTGCTTCACTGAGTTAGTAGAAAAGTCTTTAAAAAGTCATAAGATCCTTCTGGACCCGGAACCGTTTATGCATTTGTGCGTACTGCAATTCACAGGTGGAATCATTTATGATTATTCATGTGAATGAGAGCTTGTTATTATTGAGATATGCGTAGAAATACATTGTTTTGACTCAAATGAAATTCATAACATCTTTAAGAACACTTAGAATTCTTAGAATGTGTCCTTAAAGAACCAAGAAGGCGTTCTGTGCTCTATATCTATGCAATACGTGGAGTCCAAACCACAGAACAATACTGCGGATGCACACAGCTAATGTAAGGTTTATTCTGACATACGGCAGTATAGTCTGGTGGCAAGCCTGCCTTAAAGCCTCCAACATGGAGCTGCTGACAAGAATGTAGAGACTAGCATGCCTAGGTGGGACTGGAGCAATGAGACAAGCATTCCTAGGTGTATCCGGAGCAATCCCTTCCACTCCTACAGCGGGAATGGAAGGTCTGCTGGATCTTCTTGATCTTTTCATGCAGAAGAATGCTGAAAAAGTGCTATTAGGATTATCCAATCCAAAAGCACGCAAGGCCAAACGGTCATCCAAGCATCCTAGACAGATTACGTATAGAATAGACTGTGAATAGATGTGACTACTCGCTCCCCTCTCTAGACTTCGATACGTACGGAGTGGAACGAACTTCATCTATGTCTACACATATGGCGGGCATTTTCTTCGAATTGTTAAACATGCACTGCTCGATCAGATTACCTGACTACGGCAGTGTTTTTCAATCGGAGGACCTGGCGGTCAAACAAGCAGCCAAAATTATGTATGTCATTGTTGGAAATACCATTGGGTGTATTACCGTTCTAATCGACAGTCAAGCGGCCATTAAAGCTAGTTTGACTATAGAAATAAAGTCCAAGCTAGTCACAACTGCTGCGACGAGCTCAATGTTCATGGCTCGCAGCATTCAATCACTCTGTGCTGGGTCATAAGGGTAAAACCGACAATGAGGTAGCAGATGAATTTTATAAGGAAAGGGGCCAAATCCGACCCATCCCAAGTAAACCCATGGTGTCATCCAGCCCTTGCTAATGTCAAACGTAAAGTGGATAAAAGAAACATGGAACTAAATAGCTCTCTTCCCACATGTGAGACCAAAATGGACATACTTCTGCAGTGTAGCAAAAAGCAGCTGCGGATGGTAGTTTGGGCACTAGCTGGCCATAATCGTCTGACATACCATGAATGGAAAATGGCGCTTACCCATAACACCTTATGCAGAGGCTGTGGGGACGAAGAAGAGATTGAGGACACTTTGTCATTGCCCCAGTCTCTGCATATTGAGACAGAGAACACTGGTAGTAACACTTTCCAGAACCTCCAACAAATAGGTATTAAACTCTATTTGCAGGTTTGTCAAGATCACCGGATGGCTGGAAGGGACAGCACAACATCTGTAATTCGAAGCTCCCACGGCCATTTAATGAGTAGCACAGCTTAATGGTCAACACTATGGGTCAAATAGGACGTAATTGAGCTGAGCTGCGTTTACCAGCGTACCTAACCTAACCTAAATATTCCATTAATTGGAGCAATTAATGCACTTTTATCATAGTGGACAAACTGACGCATGCCAATACAAGAGGAACAATCTTTCAGAAGGCGTTCCAACTAATCTCATATGGCGGCGATATTGTGGGTATGATGCATTTGTGGTTACTGCGACGAAGCGCGTAAAGTTAAGTTTAATGGCAAATAAAGGTAAGACCAAATATATGTTGTCAACACGAAAGGGCGCCCAACACCGACGTGTGGGACAGAACACTGTAGGCTGATATACATAACTGTGGGGTAGTCAAAGACTTTGTTTATCTATGAACGGCTATAAATTCAGACATTGTGTAGACATGAACAATAGCGATGAAATCAAACGTAGAATAACTTGTGCCAATAAGGAAAGCAATTGATAAACAGAACGTAATGCTCTATAAGACTTCAGTCATCCCAATCCTGCTATATGGTGCAGAGGCATGAACTTTGTGAAAAGTGGACGAAGTTGCTCTTGGTTGCTTTGACAAGAAGTATGAACATCGGCTGATGTTCGGTCCCGTCTGCATAAATTCTGAGTGGCGGAGAAGAAGCCACTAAGCTGTACGAGCTGTTCAGCAACTTCAACCAGAGCCAGAAGAGTGAAGAGCCAACGATTGAGATGGCTAGGTCATGTAGAGCAGATGGAAACCAATACTCCGGCCCGAATGCCTTTGAATCCAGTCTTGTGGGGATGCACATACAGATCATCTCGGGAAACTAGCAAAATCATTTAACATGTTCTGCTCATGGATGTCTTTTTTAACCACCACTGTGCAGAGGAACATTAAATGTTAATGACGTATGTAGGAATAATCACAGCATTTCCGATTAACTTTTGGTACAATAGCTCTAGTTATTTGAAAATAAGTTGAGATATCAAAAATCGAAAAATCGCATGACTCGTGCAATAAGACAAACACAATCAAAAGTGCCACGATTTAAGTATTTAAGCACGCTATTAGTCATAGTTTGTCTTTTTATGGGAAATCTTCCAATTGCCACAGCAGCCCTAAAAAGACAAACGTTGAATGCTTTTGCTAGTATCCCCAGATGCTCTGTATATGCATCCCCACAGGAGTGGAATCAACGGTATTCCGGCCCGGCGTATTGGTTTCCATCTGCTCTACATGATCTAGCCTTCTCAATCGTTGGACCACTCTTCTGGTTCTGGTTGAATTTGCTGAACAATGAAAACCATTAAAAGTGCCCTACTAACTTCAAGTGAAGATGTTGATGTCGGCCGATGCATTCCAAACTATCAAAATCGGTTAACACACGTGAGAATACATCACAAATGGTGTACAGTATACACCACAAAAAAACAAAGTCTTCGTGAAGCTCCTAAGTGTAAAAGACATGCCTTGCCGACTGGTGTTACTTAAATTTGGTAACAGAACGTGAGCCAACCCACCGAAGAAAGGCGATTAAATAGAGAGTAACAGTCGCGAACTCTACGAGATGTAAAAAAATCTGAATATATGTAGTCCAACTGACTGCACCGTATGGACAACATGAACACAATGCCTCCGCAGAGTCTTCGAATTCGAGCCTCCTGCTTCGAGAATGATGGAGAACAGACATCCGGGATAACAACTAATTCGAGCAAAGCACATTCTGATAGTGGATTCATGATAACTTGGTTATGCTTACTGGAAGCACCGTACCGAGGTTTGCCAGGCATGTAACCAGAATTCAACTAATAGAGATATCCAACTCCCTCGTCTCTTGCCTCTTACACTCTTTTTAACAGATTGTTGTTTTTGCACCATCTGTGAATACATGAGAGCCGTTTCGAACAACTGAAATACTTCCTCTCAAAAAACAGGAATGAAAGAATTAAATTATTATTTGAAAAAGCCTTCGTTATAAAAAGGAGGCGGAGCATGCAAGTGGTTTTATTGATGGCTCTATTAATTTTCCAAATTATAAAAATCAATATTCAGAAATTTGACGAGTGATTATTAAGCAATAAGCGCCTTCTCGGGCTTCTCGGTCTGGACGCATCATTAATGTATAGGTAGATGTCGACTATGCAGGGTGCCAACAAGACGGTATCACTTTCATAAACATCCAAAGTCTTACGTGGGTGGCCGTGGCGTTTCTAGTGCGTGTGTCGTCTCCTACGCACTTGAACCTGGTGCGTACTGGGGTGTACGATAAAAATAATGTTCATGGTGCCACCTTTTTTGACTTACTGAAAATGCTCAAGGAGATCCTACAATAGCACGCACAACACGGGTGGTTGCTGTAAAAGCTAGGCACTGGTCCTCTACAGGCTCTAGAGCCACCCATAGACTAAGGAGATCAACACAATCTATGTATTGAAGGATAAAGCCGCTGCTTTATATAAAGCCACATAAATTATGAATAAATAAACAAATGAACTTCAGATCTGTGATTTGTTGCAAATCGTTAGTTGTTATAAGGCCCATATGAGGTCGCCACGAACTGTGAACTTCGCAAACTCTGACAACTCATTCATATGGAGTTTTTTCATTCGCGGAAAACTACTGGTGCAAACTGACACTTCACTGCGAATTTTTTGGTTGTGAAAATGTGGATGGCGCTTAAGGTTATGTGTATTACTAACTCAGTTTGACAGTTCGCGGAGAGAATGATTGATATGCAGAAAAAAATGTTTAAATCATTTATTAAGATATTTAAGCTCACTTTTGTTGAGATTTTTTGGGCCTTTATCCCGTTCTTGCAAATAGCATTTCCTTGAAATTGTATGGAAATGAATATCCGCTCATCTCGTACTACTTTACCAGGAACATGGCGGATTTTCTAAAAGCGTCATATTGTACATAAATTTCTGTTTGAGATGAAAGTCGTTAAGAAACAGGGTCTAATTGTTGCCAAGGACCTCCGTGACAAGATAGAAATTGAATAAAGATCGGTATATATAACACAGCTACTCATTTTAAAAATGCAATAATGAATTTCAAACTCAAATTTTAGAAAAGACAAGGGTGTTGGGGTGAAATTTAATACTTCTAGGGTACAACAATAATTGAATATTGTATTATGGTTAAAATATATTTAAATATATTAAGTCTATAACTTAATTCGTGTTGGGAGAGTGAGTCAGAACAGAATTTCAAAAAGTGGCTTGCTTCATTCTTGGCTGCCAAGCCGGCGCAGTTCTTTTGGGATGGGATCCACGAATTTGCCAGAAAGATGGGAAAAAAGTCAGCTTCAGATGGGCAATACTTAATACAATCAAGTTACAGACCCAATATCATTTTTGAAACTTGATTCCAGTTCTTAATTTGACTTCTTAAGCCGACAAAATTGCTGAATTTTGGAGTTGGCCATTATTGGCATTAAATTATATTAAAACTGGAAGAAAGTTTTGTTCACTAAATTAGGATCACATAATTATCAAAACAGAACCGCTACGAGGTATGGAAATTAAATTCCAAACGTTTAAAGCCAACATTTCTTCGTCAGTTAAATTTGCCCTTAAGTGCTCTTCTCTTAGTTTCACATTTACATTTAGTTTAGCATGTTGTGTACGTATCTACAATAAGCTTTTGTCGCTATATGTGAATTATACTTCACTTTGTGGTTCGGATTTGTTTCTCTAATTGTTTTACATTTTTGTTCGATTTTATTTTTACTTATTCGCAGTTCACATAAATTATAGAGTACATATTTCAACACATGTAAGTCTAAATGGGTCGAGAGTGATATAAATATTTTCTTTTCTTATTTCTTCCTCTTTCTTGTGCGGATGATAGTGGTAGTTTGTTTTCCTTGTTCCTGCTTCTATAATATACATCTATGCGTTTTTTTTTTCTTTTCGATTGACTACTTTATATTTGTTAAGCCATACAAATTCTTACGTATAGTTTATTTCCTTCGATTTATTCTCTTTTTGCAATTACAACCGTACCATATACACATATGACATCTATAATAAATTGTTTCAGTATTTACCATTATATGTTAAGTATGCACGTTTATTGACTACGTTTAGGTGATTACATTTTTTTGTTTATTTTTTTTTTTGTTTTGTTCACTATTTACAGAGATCGCATTATACGCTTAAATACAATTGTTACTATTTTGTTTGGTAATTCTTTTCTTTTTTTTATCGTGAGAGCGTTAATTTCCCTAGCTTTAGTCGTCAACTAATTTATTTAAGTTTAAGTATAAAACTATCATTCCGTTCTGTAGCTTGAATTGAAGACGAAGAAGAGAGACTTACGTTGGTTGGTGCTGGTGGTGATTTTGAAACAGCATTTAGTGAACGAAATTTAACCTAAATTGCCCAAATTGATGGATGTAGCAGAGAAGCATGAGAACTTATGCACGCCATCCATGAATGAATAAAATACATGCAAATGCATAAAATAAAAACATGGAAGAGAGCCCCATCATATCTACGTTATTGTGGTCATCATAAAGGGTGGTTAAATTCTAAGGGCCGATGTTGAATGTGATCCACACCTAAACGTCAAGTATTTTTCTGCATTTCATTTGACATTTCTAAATCTCAGACTGACTCAATTTGAACCATGGAAAGATACACAATCGAGCAACGCGTTAAAGTTATTCAGGCTTGTTATGAAAATGGGCGTTCAAATCAGCACTTGCCACACAGCTAACGAAACAATGGCTTCTTTGCGCGACAAATTCAATGGCCGTCTTATCTCACGTGGTGGCGATGTCAATTGGCCGCCAAGATCATGTGATTTGACACCGTTGAATGTTTTTCTTTGGGATTATTTGAAAGTGTATGCCGATAAGCCAGCAACAATTCAAGAGCTAAAGGATGAGATAATTCGGCACATTAACGGCATAGAGGTGTGCCGCCGAGGTCGTGGCGGCCATTTGGCCGATATTTTGTTCCATACATAATTGAACCATACCAATATTATCATAATAAAAAGAAATGACAATAATTTCCTAAATAATTTGTGTTTTACTCGGCCCTTAAAATTTAACCCCCCTTTATGGAAAATAATGCACTCCTATCACTGCGTAACTGATTGCAGCATTGGTCAAACAATCTAGGTTCGCCCATGGGTTGTGGTAAGACTATGAACCTACTGTGGTGAGACTTTGACCGCCCGCCCAAACTTAAGGCTTCAATAGAGTGATGACGTCTGTACTTAAGCCATGATCCATTGTTTCCTTATAGACTCAAGGCGATTAATGTACATGCCTCTTAACGTACATACCTGTTGCACCTCAATTTGTGTATTGTGGTGGATTTACGTATTGCGGTTGTCGCACTTGTATTTACAAGCAAGCACTAGGGTGTATGCACATTCAGATTTGAATTATTAATGGTTCACAAGGGATTGACTTTAGTAACTCCACAAGCACCATCGACAAAGGAAATCTTTGGTTAGGAAATGCAGACACACATAAACATATTGCTCTTGTGTGAAGTCACTTAGCAAGGTTCTTGAAGTGAAGCTCATGTTTTTTGGTAACGAAAAACCAAGCTTATAAACAACCGATTAAACTCGCTGTAAGTTGTTGCTGTCATATATGTCTGTAAAAGGACATCATTCGTATTATCGCCATTGCCAAAGTCATCACATTGCTGATGCTTTGACTGCTACCGATAGTCGAAGTCGTTGTTGCTGCCAAACAATGTATGTAGGTGTGCCAATCAGTCAAATCTAATGATTGAATCATTCAAGGACTGGTTCCAAAAAAGAGTTGGTCATTTCAATCAATCGTTCATTCAAAGATAGGGTTGAATTCGTTCAATATTACCGAAAGGAATCGCAAATGGTTGAAACTAATCGATCGTTCTACACTCGTTCTACAGACCCCTTGTATTGGTACACGCGTAGGAAACCAAATATGTTTTTCGGTCGCACAAATGATGTTCACTGCTTACATAAAAAGTAGTAAACATATTAGAATATGCATGGGTATGTGGGTTCGAACAGTGTGTTGTGATATACAATCCATCGAGCCAATGAAGAGATGGTGATGAAGAACCATCTCGATTATTTCGCTTACGAATTCGCACGAAAGAATAAAACAGTCATCTGAACGACCGAAACGATTTGAACGAACGAAATAAAACTATTGAATTGTTTCTTTCGTTCAAATCGTTCCAAACATAGTGTCCGAGACGAACGAATCTTCAAAAGTACTGACTATGTGATTGACTGGTCTATAGTTGTGTGATGGCATTCATAAATACTTTTAAGTGAACGTGTCAATATGATCGAATCAATCACGATTGACACAGCTCTACTAACCGAAAGTAGTAGCAAAGAAAAAACCAAATTTATCATTGGATGACTCGTTGTGATCATTGTGTGCTTTTGGTTCGTTTATGGCTGCTGATTTTTCCGTCAGAGTTCAATTGAAAAAGCTCCTTCTATTGTACGTTCATATTGTCTGGACGATAAGCAAAGCTGCTGCGTATATTCTTGGTGTCTTCAAAAAAAAAAATTCTAGGCTATGGGCTTGGGCCTATGTGTTCCGTCTGCAAGGAAGTCGAGTGGTAGAAAAGACAAAACCGCGAACTCCACGAGCTGCACGAGGATCTGGACGTAGTCCGGCAAGTAAAAATCCGTCGACAACACTGGCTCGGCTACATTGAGCGCGTGGAGACCAACGACCGAGCTAAGAGGAGCCTGCTGATTCGAAATGGATAGATAGACTGAACATCGATGACGTTAGACTGCTTGTACGTTTAGGACCGCCATCGATGGAAGGCAGCAATTGCTGACGTTCGGATCCTCTATGGGTCGCCGGGCTGTTAAGTTAGTAGATAAGTATACTCATTTCGTCATTATACTCAATTGCCCAATGACTTAGTCACTCGCTCAAAGAACCAATATCTAGGGGTTTTTGTAAGTGAGCCTGCAAATTTCAAATGAGGAAACTCGTGCGTTATATCCCTGGCGATAGAGAGCTGTTGTTTCAGACCGATCTGATATTTAAGAAACCGAACTAATTCTACATGAGTTTTTGGCCATAAAGACATCACAAGGTACGGCCATCCAGCCTCTATAGTGTCTGTCTTCTGGCTATTTTCTTCGTAAATACTAAAATGAGCACTTACAGCATACATTGTCAACACAAATACTTGCCAAACAGGCTTCTGTATGTTTTAAGAACGCTCTAACAGCTGTATAAGGTGGAATATTTTAAATACACATGATGAAAGAAATGCACAACAGAGCATTTCTTTTACTTTAGAGCAGTCGCATCGCAAAAGTGGATGTGCATAATAGATAAATGTCCAGTTACGTTTAGTAAATCTTAGTACAGTTCACAAAGAAAACCTTCCTGAAGTGGATTTTTTTAAAACTAGTACTGGCTTCAGAGTAATTCATTGACATTTGTAATGCGTTCAAGGATCTTTAAGTTCAAGGAAATCAGCATTTTTCGTAATTTGATTCATCGGAAGAAAGTGGTAGCACAAGCGCAACATCCATATTGCAGAGATTTCCCTTAAGGATAGGTTTGTAAAGCGGCTTTTACATTGTGAACACCACATGCAGTTCGACCGGGTCGAACGACCGAAGCATTTTCAAAGTTCACATTGTACTACGTGGTTGACAGACTGCATTTATGAGGGTAGTTTGTTAGCATCAACATCGAAGCGTATATTTTTCTTTTAAAGATAATAGGTGTGTTTTTTTGAAAGTCCTTTAGTAGTCTAAATTATAAGTAAGAAATTAATGGAAAATCCAGCGAAGAAAACTAAAAAAATTAGCTTTAGTTAGTCACGATTCATCCCCCTGGCCCATTTTCAATGTCTTTGAAGTTTTGAATTTTGTTTGTGTCAAAGAAATGAATTCAGGGATGAATTTTATGTTGCTTCATACTGAATTCTCGATAACGTACAGAAAATAATGGTGGGAAGCATACAAAAAACAATTATCCATAGGGTACAAACATCGGCCTGTCGGAACGAGGATGAACAACTCGTAGTAGAGTCGCAGTCGATACTGAGCATCTGGAAGGATTACTTCTGAAGAATGTCTAAGAGTACACCAATACCGCTCTCAGGCAGAATGTCCCATCCCACGCAATGGACGACGAAGCGTATACCGTCCCCCGATAGAGACGAAGTCAAGATAGCGATATCGAGACTAAAGTCGAACAAAGCCGCTAATGCAGACGGACTGTCTGCATGCAGGCCCATGCCCTCGACGTCATTCCTAAAAATATACTCCTAAAATATTCTCGATGTCCGAACGTTTTGAGGTGCTAACATCGGATCATTACCTTGTTGTAGCCAAGCGGTGTTATAGTTTAGCGGTGAATGAGGGCAAAACGAAGTATATGCTATCATCAAGAAAGGACACACAACATCGACGACTCGGACAGAGCGTCATATTGGGCAGCAGAAACTTTGAGGTAGTCAAGGACTTCGTCTACATAGGCTCTGCAGTAAATGGGGACAACAACACCAGTACCGAGATCAAGCGCAGAATTACTTTTGCCAATCGCTGCTTCTCTGAGCTCAAGAGGCAATTGAGTAACAGAGCCATCTCTCGAAACACAAAATTGACTTTGTATAAAAGTCTGATCGTGCTCTACGGCGGACATGGACGAACATGGACATGGAGACATGGACGCTATTGAAAGCAGATGGAGAAGCTCTTGGCCGTCTTGAGAGAAAAGTTCTGCGTACGATCTTTGGTCCTGTTTGCGTTGATGTCGTTTCGAGGAGAAGATTCAACCACGAACTATACGGGCTGTACAGCGGTATGCACCTAGTTAAGTGTCTTCGGATCCAGCGCTTAAGATGGCTAGGTCATGTAGAGCGGATGGACACCACAACTCCGGCCCGAAGAGTCTTCGTCTCCGAACCCATTGGACAAAGCATTAGAAGATTAGAGATTAAACGCAGTTTAACTTTTGCCAACCGCTGTTTCTTTGGACTCAAGGGGCAATTGAGAAGTACCGGTTAGTAATCCCAGAAATGATGTAGCCGCCCTGATAAATAAAGAGAACAAGTTCCAATAAGACAAACATATGAATGCCATCAAACTGAATAAAATCGATACAAGGGGAGTCTAAGCTGTATCTTACCAAGGAAAAATGACATTTATCAAATTGTAACCCACATTAATTCAGGCAAGTAAATTTTCTCGAATATTCACCGAATGACCTACATGTAAAGGCAATCTGTATGGATGTTGACATCCACAAAATTGAATCGATACACTAAGCTTTCTCGGACGCATAGCTTCAGTCACTGAGGATTATGCTGATCGGGTGTACTTTGACATGATTTACGAACAGTCGCATGTCCCAATTTTATTCACGGAGAGGAGAAAAAACAAATTCACTGTGATATATGATTTGGATTCACGTTTATCAATATCAGCCAGAGCAAAGGGCAAGCAATTCATTAAAGCATTATGCGGCAACCTTGTAAAACTCTCAGTCTTTCGTCAGCTCAATTGCACTCCAAACGAGCTTATGCTAAAATACTACTTCTGTTTTGATACACATTAATTATTCTTCGCTATGTACACTTACAATCTAATAAGACTTATCGACTAATTACGTGTCCGTTGGGTTGCCTACTTACATTTCATCTCCGTCATTTATTTATTTTTAAATTTACTAATTTACATTTACAACTTACAAAACACACTTCCTTACATCAACTCAGACTGACTTTAACAAAGAATAACGTACTGAACAGAAAGCATAGAAAATATATCATAAACGTGTTATAGATAGTTTACAGAAATTTAAGGCACATTTTCTGAAATATTCAAATAATATTCGCAGAAAAACAAAACGATAAAGAAGATGCATACGTTCGTATTGTAAAGTTTATAGAAAGTCTCCTCAACTGAATGTGAATACAAAAGTAACAAACAAATGCAATTGTGTGTGAAATGATGTTTAATGAAAACAAAAACAAAAAATTGAAATTCAAGGTAGCATTCCAATTAACTACTCCCATTGGTAGTGTTGTTAAAATGTTGCCAGCGCGATGGTAAAAAATGAAATTAGACCCATCAGATACAGTGTAACTAGACGATGACAGCTAAGGTGACTCTCCCCGGAGGCTGATATACCCATTTTGTATTCCATGTCGATATCCAGCAGCATATCGTGGTTTTTCGTGTAAAACTGATGGATGTCGCTTATCTGGAAAAAAAAAACAACAAGAATTGGTTGAAAAAGTCGTCCACTCACAAATGGCGTGTAGGTACATTGAAAAAGACAAACAACAATCGCGGCCATTAACGAACTGAACGAATGATGAAAATAAAAGTTATTTATGAAAAAAATGAAGTTGTTCTTTTGTGTTGACTGTATTTTGATGGCGATTGAAGGCTGCTGTTGGAGTGCACGGGGCCGGATGCTGATTGGCATACTTTATCACGGCACATGTGGTGGCGATATTCTATAGTAAGCAATTATATTCAACATGACTTCATGGGTGACCCTATTCTCTTTTTTTTTTGTTTTAATTTATGACATCGGAAAAGGTATAAATTGAAATCGATTCGATTGAAGGCTCTCCTGGACATAATTAAAAATAATGTTTTTGTTAATGGAACCCGAGTCCTACTGATTGGATGCTGTTATGCTGTTATGCTGTTTCCTGGTACGCATGGGATGTGCTGTGCTGTGCAACACAATTGTCGGCCATTTGGCGGGGAATGACTTTTCCAAAATGAGTCAATAACAGTGCAGTGAGTGCTCAGAAGTGTGTTTCCATCACTCCCAATTCGGTACGAATCGATTCGATTGATTCAGGTTGTATTTCATCTCATCTTCATCTAAATGCAACGATTTATTTGAAAGGCAGATCGTGCAGACACACACATCTGCCCGGGGGTGCATTGAAAAATGTAAGCACAACAAGCCTTCTTCTTCTCGTCTGTTTTGCATTCGAAAAAGAGGCCCCCGTTTTGGTCGATTCAATGCCTTCATATTTCGGGTGAGTTGACATCTCTGCGTCCGCACCAATTGTGCCATGCACAGAACAACAGAGCATGCAACACAAATTCTCTTCGCCCGGGCATGAGTATGTTAAGCTAAGCAAAACAACGAATCAAAAGTGAAAATGACCACATCCAGAGCAGGAAGTTTAATCATGTTTTTCAGGAAAAAAGAGGAAAAAATGGTAGGTAACCTGGATTCTCGAACAAACAACGAACGATGTCCGTAGCTAAAATGAAAGCGGAAATATGTACATAACTACCAAAGCCGCAGTTCAAAAGATAAATCCCAACGTTATCTGGTCACTCGGGCGTGTATGCATGGTTACGGCCGTGCACCAAACCTTTTCTCACACACATCCCAAGTGTATGTGCATACGTCGGTTTATTGCGAGAGCCTACCCTTTTTTGTTGACTTCGTTCAAGGGGCCGTCGATATAGGGTGCTTTGCGCAAAATGAACGTTAAGACATTTCGAGTTCACTTCAAGCCGAAATGACTGACAATTCGGTGGCCCAAGGATTTGCTTTTAGTAGTCAGTAAGCTTTTTTTTTCGTTAATCTTTGCATTAAACTTTTGCATTGAAAGGGTTGTGAATGGAAGTGTTAATTATAATGAAAAATTACTTTGCTTAATCCTCTTTCTACTTTTAAATCACATAGGCAGTGCACATACGAGAGTTGGTGAGTTTAAAAAAGTGTGTAGTGAGGTAAGTTAACTCTTATGCATTAAGATTAGTCAGTAATCGTGTCTAAGCAGCCGGAAATTATGTGTGTGTCTCTGTTCTGGAGGGCAGGAGCCTGCTCATACAGAGCAAAGTTGTTGATTGCTCTCAACTTGGCGAGACGCCAGCAGCGATCCCTGTAAATGCGCAGGTTAAGTTGACATACAGCCTCCCTCTGGATAGCCTCTGCAGCAGCCGCTTTCGAGGTGAACCAATGTATGCAGCGGCCCTTTGTCCAGTGGCTTAAGCTAGGACCCGGTCTCCAAGGTTCGGTGGTTACGCGTGGGTGTAACTTCCACACCGTGCAAAAATACAGTGTTACGAAACAACAAAAAGCCTCGGATATGGATGATCTTACCGCTGATCACTGACGACCCTAGCAAACGACATAAGGACAATGATTTTCGAATCTGCACGTGGAATATAAAAACACTTAACAGACCATGTGCCCTGGACCGATATAGAGCGGGCATTACCACAATACAAGATATGCGATGGGATGGATCGGGCAAAGTAGGATGAAAAACTGTGATATTTACTACGGTGACTGTTACAAAGAACGTGGTCGGCGCACATTTGGATGCGGATTTGTCATCAGTAACAGACTTAGGTAAGAAGCTTTAGTTGTATTAGCGAACGCTTGGTGACGATCCGAATCAAGACTAAATTCGCCTGCATAAGCCTCATGCCTCATATGTGTGCACGCCCCCGACGGAGGAGAAGGATGCTTCTACGAGCTCCTTGACGAAACTTACGAGCAATGTCCTAGCTTTGACTTTAACGCAAAGCTGGGCAAGGAAGGCATCTTTGACAGCGCAGTGGGACGGCACAGCCTACACGATACAACCTCCGATAACGGATTTAGGCTAATCGACTACGTCACGGGGCGCAACCTAAATCAGCAAGCACATGGTTCCCACACCTTAACATCCACAAAGGAACATGGCGATCTCCAGATCAATCCACCATCAACCACATTGATCCTATTGCAATTGACGCAAGACACTCTAGCAGCACTTTGGACGTCCGGACGTTCCGAGGCGCCAACATTGATTTGGATCACTATTTATGTGTAGCCAAACTCCGAACGAGGATTTCCCGGACCACGCGAAATCATCAAAATGCTGCCTAGAAACTTAACGTCGCACGGCTACAATCGCAGAAGATCGCTAGAGAATTCACCGAACGAGTCTCCCTTCACCTTCCACAGAGTCCCATACCGCCGACATCAAGTGCTGAAGACCAGTGGCAATACCGCCAAGAAGCTATCAGAAAAGCCGCAACTGATGTGCTAGGTTTGCTTTGCCACTAAAAAGATAAAGAATATCAGCGATCACATGCAGCCAAACAGGAGGCATACAAAGCGGCGCTGCAAAGAAGGACGAGAGCTGCTAGTGAGATCTACGAGCAGAAAAGAAGGAAGGAGCACCGGCTTCTCTGAAAGAAAAAGGTAGAGCATGAGAAGCGTGCGATCGAGGAGATTGAGGGATGTTATTGTAGGAACGATGTTCGGAAACTCTACCAATAGGTAAAAAGAACATGTAAAGTTGACAAAAACCGAACGAAAACCTGCAAGGACAAGGATGGGAACCTTGTGGTAGAATTACATTCGGTGCTGGGAATTCGGAAGGACCACTTTTACAGACTGTGTTGGCCCGTGGACATGTGGGTATGTGCGTCAACCCCAACCTCGACGTCGTAGGTTCGATTCCTTCTATGTGCGACTAAAACAATTTTCGAGCCACTGATAATGTTCAAGGAGTATTTTCTGTCTAGAGAAAGCTTCTCAAACAAAGCCTTTCGGATCCGGCATAAAACTGTAGGTTTCTTCCACTCGTGCGAGCACGCACAGCACGAGTGGTTGCTGAGAAGCTAGTCCCTGGCCACCTACGGGCTGTAGCGCCACCCATATTATTATTATTATTATATACTGCTACAGACTGTATAACGGCGAGGAGGAACAAATTACCGGTGTCTAGCTGAATAACCCATCCAATATGGGATGATGGACAAGGGTTTCTTCCTCCCGATCTCAGTGAAGTGGCGGAAGCAATCGCCAAACTGTAGTCCAATAAGGCTGCTGGTGCCAATGGATTGTCTGCCGAGCTCTTCAAAGCAGCTGGTCGGATGAAAGTATGCCGAGGGATTGAAATTCAGCATCGTTTGCCCTCTAAACTGTGCCAATTATAGAGGGATAGGTCTCCTAAATATATTGTATAAGATCATTTCTGCCGTTCTCTGCAAACGCCTGACACCATTCGTTAACAACCTGATTGGTCAATATCAGTGCTGGTTCAGGCCAGCGAAATCCTCTATTGACCAAATATTCACATTACGGCTGATCTTGGAAAAGACCCAGGAGTTCAAGTCGATATCCACCATCATTCATCGACTTTAAGGGCGCGTATGACAGTATTTAAACAGAAGAGTTATACAGCGCCTTGTCTAGTTTTGGCATCCCTTCAAAACTCGTCCGTCTTTGCAGAATGACGATGGAGAATGCCATCGTAAGATGTGTCTCGGGTAAAGATTGTACCGAGACCTTTGATGTCAGAAAAGGATTTAGACAAGGCGACGCACTGTCATGCGAATTTTTTAATATTATTCTCGAGAAGATCGTGCGAAACTCAAATGTCAAAATCTGTGCAACTGCTCGCATATGCCGATGACATCATCGGAAGAACACAACGGGCTGTCAGTGGAGCGTTTGTGGGCATCGAGAAGAAAGCGCCCAAGATGGGACTTGTGGTTAATGAGGGTAAGACGAAGTATATGCCGTCTTCACAAAAGCCCCACCAGCACCCACGTTTTGGACAAAACGTCTCTATAGACAGCTATAACTTTAAAGTAGTGAAAGGATGTGTCTACCTAGGCTCCGAAGTTAATACAAGCAATGACACCGGCGCGGAGATAAAACGGAGGATCACGATGGCCAATGCTGTATTTTCGTACTTGGAAGACCACTGAGGAATAAAGCCATCTCTCGAAGAACCAAGATATCATATCTATGTAAGATTTTTATCGCTTCGAGAGAAAAGTCCTCCGAATCATCTTCGGTCCCGTATGTACGGATCGCCATCCGTTTGGAGGAGGAGACTGAACGACAAACTGTACGGGCTATACAGAGCAGGCAAAATCACAAAGCAGGCGAACGGCACTGCTCGTGAAAGATGTTACAACTTTAACACATGCCTACTTGGGAAAAGGATAAGAACCAGAGCTGTCCTCAGTTTAGGCAGGAAAACCTAAGTAACCTAGTAGGAGTACTTACATGTCATTACGCTATGGGTAGACAAAAGCTTCTCAAACTTGGCCGTTCGGAGTCGGCATAAAACTGTAGGTCCCTTCCAGTCGTGAGAGAACAATAGCACGCACAACACGAGTGGTTGCTGAGAAGCTAGGCCCTGGCCCTCTATGGGCTGTAGCGCCACCCATATTATTAGACAAGCCGCAAGGCTAGGATTAGCACACAATGACTTCTGTAGCGGATCCGTGGACGAAGAAGAAGAGGAAAACTCTTCACATGTCCTGTCTGACCTGCCTTGAATACAACTTCATTCGATTAGTGGACTTATTAAAAAAGAAAGTCAAATCAATCTGGACGTTCGTCCAAAAAACAATATGGTTCCAGGAGTAGTGAACGGTGACAGGCCCAGTGGCTTCAAACCTTACGGGTGGGTCTAAGTGTTGTTGAGTTAAGCGCTGATGACGGAAGGCACTTCGCCTAATCTAACCTAAGCCACCGCTTAGACTGAACTATATTTCGACATTTGCAAAGTTTCGATTGATTTTCGGGTCTGTTGAATGGTATGTGGTCCATGGAGCAGTTATCCAGGCATCCAGAACAACTCCCCCTGAGTTAAAAGCTTAGCCGATCAATATTCTCGTGCACACAAATACGTCGCGGATACACAATAAATATTACCGGCGCATCTCATCATCTTCTGTATGTAGCAGCGCAAGATGTTGACAGCATAATAAAATGAAATGTGTAACGTATTTAAACAAAATGTTTGTACTCACCTCATTCCATCCGTATCGATTTTTCGCCTGCACAATGGCCTCGTATACGGCATTATGCTCTAAATTTTTTATTACATACGACATTATAAAGTGGCTGGCATCGGTCCTTATTGGTATCGGTTTGATGTGGAATTCATGCCACTTGCCCGGATGCTGATACGTTTCGTTCATCTGTACATCAGAAAAAAGCAAAAAAAACATGAAAAAAGGACAGTCATGGTGGAAAAAAAAACCTGAATGTGTGTGCTTTTTATTGCGTTTATTCCATTCAAGGACCACTCAATGATGCTTTATATGTGAAGTGTTAGGCATGCAGTTGTAATCATTCCTGGGGTGTATGCTCAGGATACCCCAATTGTTTTCAAATAGCCGGTTAGCTGAAGTAAGCGCTGCACATCGACATGTGCTGCTGAGCAATACTCTGGTCCCTATTTGCCGGCTCAATTGTGTTGAGAACAACGGATTGCTTCAGTCCTTCGCAGCTCAAAATGTGCACGTAATACGTATGCACATGTATTGTGTACACACTCGTAGTTAAGGTAAGTTGAGAAAATAGCTGTAAAGAGCTTTACCTTGTTTCCAAGGATCACTATTTATTTTAAAAGTGTGTGTGTGAGTATTTTTTGACTCACTCAGTCGCAGGAAATGTTAACATGTAGTGACAAAAACGAAACCGTTTCCGTTTATACCATTTGCCTACCTCGAGGATGGAGAAGTGGGGAAATACCATTTCCATTGTTCGGTAGCTAGCGAGCCCGGGACACAGTCACAGTGGGAGATTATTCATCCTTGCGATATGCTTCAGCGATAAAACGCCGGAGAGGACCCATTTGGAGGGGATAAAACAGTGAAATGTTATTCCGAGAAGCCGAGAATTTTAGTATTTCCTGACGGTATTTCTGTTTTTCTCATTTTTTGTTTTGCAGAATTTTCGGATTCCGATTTTAGTTCAGCAGCCAGTTGGTTAAGTGAGTGGTGAACGAGTTAAACTATTCAGGTTTTCGACGGGAGGTAAATAACCACCCCTTACTGGTGCACTCGATGTTGTTTTCTCATCGAATTACATTTTAATGCGGAGAGAGCATCGAATTCGGAGGCATATTTTATTTGAGTCTCTGGGGTGTCGTTGGTCGGGTTATTGTCTTTTTTCGTGGGTCGAGGGTATTTTTTTTGTTTTATTTCTTTGATAATAACATTAGCATACTATCGTAATCTTGTTGCCCTTTTGAGGACATGAGGGGTTCTTTGCTTCGGGATAGTAGAAAATGAGGTTTCAAACGGGGTTGAAGATAGTGATCGGGTATCATTCCCAGGTTTTGAATTTGTGGCACATACATAAAAACTTTAGATTACTTCAATAAATCATAGGAATCGAGATGACCTCGGACTTTATTTCGTTGTAATGTCATTGTCTGTAGTAAAAGGCTTTTCATGAAGCCTTTTCAATTCAAAATGTTGTATTGTCGTGAGTAGTTACGATAACGTGTTTAATTAACTTCAGGTAAACCCAATATATTCATTTAAGATGCAATTGTTCTGTTCGGTCCGCCAATAACTTTTACGTGAGTTTTTTTTTTCTTGCAAAATACGTATCTCTTTTCAATTAGAGAACTCACACATGTTAAATGAGGATTTCAGCGAATTAAGTTTTTGAAAAAACCAAACGAACTTTACTGATTGAATCGTGTCTTAAGACTATAATCATAATACTACTTTTTTCGCCTTGATACTCATTGTGTTCCTAACTGATTTGTTATTGTTTTGGCGACAATAGGATGATCGTCTGGGCTGTCTTCTTGCTGGCATTGATCATAGCTCCGTTTCTAAATTACCCATTTGTTTTGTTTTTTGAGTTAGTAGTAGGAGGTGCAGAGCATTTTTTGGAGGTTTCCCCAGGAAACCTATACCTTGGCATATAAATACCACGAATAAAAAAATCACAAAAATCTAAAAACCCAATTTCCATCATACAAATGAACGAATCATTCATTCAGTGAAAAAACCATTCGAACTCATTTCCCAACTGAGTCGAACTATAGACTCGGAGCAAACCATATACGTGATGGTCATGCAAATATTTTGGCAACATGTGTATGCATACACAAAATTCTCTCTCAGAGATTAATACATACATTTTTGTAGATCAAACATCAAAGCATTTGACTCAGTCCAACCAGCACAAGTAAAAACAATTGAATATATTTTTCTTTCAATTGGATGATTGAACGATATTCGACTATCGAATAAATGGATAGTTTGCAAATATCGAATAACTAGATAGTTCTGATTCGATAGTTACCATCACTAGTGGTATCTATTACTGCTGAGTCGTCATCTTCATGATGAGCAGATGGATGAACGTTTGGTGTTTATTATTGCTGCCTCCTTGGACGAATAAGTGTATGTCGCTTCCTCTGCTGGTGATCTCTAACTCCGACATAACCCACATGCAACCTTTTGAATTCAGAAAAAAAAAATGTATGGACGGTATGGTGTTGTAAACTGGACACATAGCGTGTGTTTTATTTTTGTGGTGCTATGGAGTGCTATATAGATGGATTGTATTCATCCACGTAATCCGACAGGTTTGCAATCTTGGAAACAAAAATCCGACCCAGGCAGTGTTACTGTTACTGCTGGATGTACATCGAAAAGACACCTAATATTATCTTGGCAGAGTCAGTTTTCAATTCCAGACTACTTGTGTAGGGATCCTACCTCCTGCAAAAACTATAGAGGTACATTCTGGCTCACCGTCGCCTATAAAATCCTGTTTAGTATGAACGTCACAAGCCGGCTAGCACTGCCCTAATCGGCACGTAATAGACCAAATCTTGACATACTCAGGTAAATCCTGGGAAAGACCAGCGAGTTTAAAATCGCTACTCATCATCTCTTTATCGACAGCATTAATCGAAAGGAGTTTTTCGAGGCAATAGCCGAATTCGGGATCCCGGGAAAAATGATCTGGTTTGTAGTTGCAGTTTGAAACCTGCACCTGATTTGGGGAAGGAGATGAGCTGTCGTTCAATTTGGTACTGGAGAAGATAGTGCGGCGGGCAGCTGTAAACACGGACGGCACTATCTTCTACAAGTCAGTCCAGCTGTTTGGATTCGCTGACGACATGAACATTGCCGCGCGGTCCCAACGCGTCGTAGTGGAAGCTTTCACGGAAAGAGCTGTGTCTTATGGTCAATGAGTTGTCGAGCGAAAAACACTCCGCCGCACATCACCTAGGCGAAAACAAAACAATCCGCAGCTACAATTTCGAAGTAGTAAAGGAGTTTGTCTACCTCCGGTAAAACGGTAAGCTCCATGGCTAATATCGTAGTGGAGATCCGACGTAGAATCACACTTGGCAACCGATAATACTTCAGTTTGTTAAAACAACTGGGCTCGAAACTCTTCTCTTCATGACCATAATCATGCTCTACAAAGCTCTTATCTTGCGAGTCCCTTCTTTAGGGAGCCGGAAGCTAGACGCTAAGCAAAACTGCAGAGCTGATTTCTAGTGCCTTTGAAAGAAAAATTCTACGTCGAATATTTGGTCCCGTCTGCGAGGAAGGCGAATGAAGGAGAGGACACAACCGCGTTCTCTACGAGCTGTCCAAGGATGTTTATGAAATCCGTCGACTTCAAAAAACCCCAAGAGAGGCACGCCATCTATTCGCCGATTTCAATGCCGCACATGGAAGTGTGCAGAGACTAGCTATGCAGCGTTATGTTTAGTTTTAACATTCCTGTTAAACTGTTAAACGTCAGGTTGTGCAGTATGACGATAGAGAACTCTTAAAGCTCAATCAAGGTCGGTAACGAACCCACCGAGACCCTTAATGCTAATTGCGGTTTTAAGCGCGCTCTGGGATTTTTTCAACATCATACTTGTGAAGGTCATGAAAAACTCACTCGCCAAAGCAAGAAGCCGGATCTTTCAAAGGTCCGTATAATTGTTGACATACGTGGAGGACATTAATTTGACTGGTCGAATACATCAAACCGTCAAAGAAGCGCTTACTGGTATTGAAACGGAGGAAGCTGAAATTAGTTTAGCGGCGAATGAGTGCTAAACAAAGTTTATACTGCCATCGAGAAAGGTCAGAACGTCACCGCAATTATTGTTTCGAGGTGGTAAATCACCTCATCGACCTCGGATATCAAATTAGGAGTACGAACAACATCAGTACCGACATTAAAACAGGATAACTTGCCAACCGCTGTTTCTTTGGGATTAAGGGGCAATTGACTAGTAGAGTCCTCTCCTTTGAAGGATCGCGATAACATTATACTGTACAGCGACATGAGTCTAGCCAAGCGTTTACGGATTCAACGCTAAAAATACGCGATGTAGAGTACATAAACAACCTTGCTCCAGCCTCAAGAGTCTTTGCCTCAAACCAGTGGAACAACGCTCGGATACGAAGCCAATCTCGCAAACAAGTGAAGAAGAACCTCAAGCAACTTGGTGTGCGAAACTGGAAGCAGCAGGCTAAGGATCGTGCCAGCTGGAGAGTCTTGGTGAAGGATGTCCAAGTCCATTGGGACTGTAGCGTCATTAAGAGAAGAAGAATAAGACAACGCTGCTCGCTAGTCTAGCCAGGAGTTACAGTCCACAAGCCTTGGAATACAAAAAAATTGCACATTCTATTTCGTCAATGAGATGTTTTGTCGGTTGGTGCCGAATGTCACACTTTTTGCTCATTTATCACTCCTCTCGGGAGCATAGTGCATCCACTTCATCTTCATCTCACTCGTTCGGTTACAGCTGTCTTTATATTATTCCAAGTGAGTTTAGATCTTCCTAGTTCCAGGAGTACCTACCGTCTCTAGGTCTTTTTAGGGTAGCCTCTGGCTCTTTTGCCTTAAGTGTTCTAGTCTGTCGGGTTTTTTCCTGATAGTATGTCTGATCCATTGCCATTTGTGTCTTAAATTTGTATCGCAATAGGTGGCCTTCGGTGTTGTGGGTATGTGCACGTCCCCAGCCTCGACGTCGTAGGTTCGATCAAAAAATAATTTTCACGGCCCCACATCTTTCGAGTCACTAAAACAGAAGCATTGTTTCTGTGTAGAAAAAGCTTCAAAAACTTGGCTGTTAGGAGTGGGCATAAAACTGTCCACTCATGAGAGAATAATTGCACGCATTGCACATTCTGTGATTAATACCTGCAATGCGATGCCGTTTCGTTGGCCTACTGAGTAGAGCCTTTCTAAGCATTTTTTATTCCGAAGGTCTTCAGTTGCTTGTGGTAATTGAATGGAAATGTTTGAGAAGTAGTGTTTGGGCATTGCCCTTGAAAAATGTATACAATTGACTCTCCCTAAGTCGAATTGTCAGGGGATATCAAAATTAGTCCGAGTTCGAGGGACTCGATTACAGTAACTCGTATAGGGAATTGAGGAGAATGAGTACATTTACACGAGCTAAATCGGACAGCAAGCTGTTCCATCTTATAGGCAAGAGATGTGAGACATAGGAAAAGCTTCATCTTCCTTGCCTAAAAGATGGAAAAGCTTGTTGTCCGATTTAGTTCGTGTAAAAGTACTCAATGACAACATATGGCGACAAAAATTCGAGTTAGAGAGAAATTCGACTTAGTCAAAGTCCACTTTATTTGCGTCCGGAATAGAACGCATTTCCCCACTACTTAATCAAACACAATCTGTGTTTCCGAATTCTCAAAAATAAAAGTTCTCTAAATAGACATTTTTTCGGAGTGGAACGAGAGCAAGTCCCCATCCATCTACATTGGTATGACTTAAAGCATTTAAAAATACATGCGTAGGCGTGCTCCAATTACCCCTTTAAGACGGTGGCTAATTGCTTTCAAATGGTTTAACTGATATCCTCCATTTCAGCAGTGAAATTTTAATCCAATCAATGTCATAGAAATACCATCTAAGAAAGTGATATTTAAGCACAAATAGTAGCACGAATGTATGTGTGCACGGTTACACCCCGTCTCATATCGGACATCTCTTGCCCTGAAGCGATTTTAATTGACTTTTAATTATTCCACCAATTTTACTTTCATTACAAGTTTTGCCTCCCTGCTTATCCACAACTCTGACACACGCCCCATCTCCTTCTGTCGACGTCGTCTGTCTGTTTGTTCGTGCGAAAGCAGCAGCAGTCCTTGCCATTTCCAATATAAGGTTACCGACGGAGAGCACAGGGCACAACGAGACTGACAGAACCCGGAAACTGTTCAATTTTATAATTCAATTCCGATAAAAGTCACGACATCCTTTCGCATCCTCCAATCTTCTTCATGGTGCCTTTTTCCAAAACGGGCGCGGTGGCACACCCACACAAGCACACAGTGTAGGAGGTCGCTGTCGTACACCCGGTCGTCGTGTTTCATGGATCCGCCTCGCTTAAAAGGTACATACACTCCACTGATACACATCTCTGGCGAATATACAAAGTAAGTGTGTTCTATATCACTGGCCCCCTATTCCGCCTCCCACCCTGTGATGATGTACATCTTTGTGTAAGGACCTAAAAAAGGAAGATTCATTAAAATCACCCTGAAGCGGTCTCGAAGTTCGAACTCCACAGAGGAACAGGATAACAAAAAAAAAAAAAAACAACAAAAACACAAAAAAAATATACGAAAACGAAACGAGGAGAACTGATAAAAGTTGGAATTGTTGTTGAGATAATTTGCAAGAGAGAAGAGCTGAACAAAGATGGGGTTGACCCCAGGGGATATTTGATTGGAAAGATAAGAAAAGCCGGGCCCGGCTTCTCCCCATGCACTCACACTCATTCACTGTCTGCTCCTCTATCTGATGGTATTTGCTTTCTCATCTCATTTGTTCTATCATTTGTTTGTTTGTTGGCGTGGTATCCTTCAAAATTTGTGCTCTCTTCAATGGCGCGGTGGTGCATGACTGCGAGAGATAAACACAATAAAGGACGAAACTTTGTGATCATATATTTTTTTCATCGTCGTCATCGTCGACATCTAATGCATTTCGGGGGGAGGATCTTACTTTCTTTCATTCAAATGAGTTCAACCAGTTTTTCTTCTTCATTCGATGCTTTTTTTCGGGCTTTTTTGCTCTCAGTGGTACCCGCACAGGATGTATTCCTGACCGTGCATACATACGAATGACGGCAACACAATTCGGTGACTGCGGGCTGGCACCGCCTACATGCGAACGAACGATGTTTCTGGTTTTTGTTGGCTTCGGAAAGTTGTTTTTTTTGTACCCTTGCGCAAGGATGAATTTAATACTTTCAATTCTCCGTGCACTCTATTGTTTATCGGACGGATTAAATTAAATCATAAATGCGTCCGCCTTTTCGGCGGGAATGTCAGGGACCGCCCACATGAACATGCTGTGTGCGTTTTTTTGAAGTTTCCGTAAAAGTTTTAGTTCGAAAATGAAGTTATTTGTTATCCAAGTTGAAGTTGTGGATGAACGCTGCCTGATGAAATTCCCACATGAAATTCCATGAATTCGTTGAAAATGGTATGTGTACACACACAAATTGGACTGCACGTCGCACGATGTGTAGCAAGTTATGAGTCTGTACACTGCCATGATTACTCATTAAATGGAGTTGCGTGGGTAACTTGAAGAACGTCAATAACTGACGTACTTTTCACTTTATTTTGTGTAAATAATTCAGTGAGTTAATTAGTGAAACACTTTAAAGCTGCTCCACATTCCACAATCCTCTAATTTGTTATTTTGTGTTCCTTTTATTCGCTGAACCATGGAGGCAATTAAATGAAGAGACCATCCTCATTCCATAACCAAAATAATTTAATTTTCCTCTCAATAAGGACTCTTCTCATGTGCGACTAGATGGAAATTAGAATTCTGGACCCCTTCGATAATAACATTCGTTTTTAATTACATCGATTAATGAGCAATCCCATCTGACATCGTATCTCATTTCTTCGTGTTCATCAGAAATCATCTACATCCTCATCTATCATCTATGATTGGTTTCTGATTGACATACTGAAGTTGATGGAAACTCCGCTGTACGATCTGTGGGTGGACATTAGAGGCGAACATCAGTGGCCCATAAAAACTGCTGAACACTTTTTGGGACGGATTTGGCTCGAGTTGATGGTTGTTTTTGTCTGCCAGTCAGCTTGCCCTTTTATTTATTATATGTATATATAGAGTGACAGCAACCCCTAGATAATGCTATTATACAGTATTTTGTGGTACATTATACTGGCAGTGGAGCCTGTGACTTGAAACACTTGTGTTTGGCTTTAATACACCTAACAAGTGACACATATACTTACCAACGGATTCAGTTTTTGATGCTTTTGTTGGAAAATAAATGCATTGTGTGACTGTGTGATTTAAGATTCTTGTGTTACCTGTTATAGTTCAAAATAAGTAGTCTGGATAATGAACCACTCAAAAATTAAAGTGCTAAAGTACTAGGGTTCAGGAAAAAGCAATAAAAAGAAACTACCCCTCGGATTTTCTCATGGATGGTTGTTACTGGAGAAACCACCATAGAGACAAAGTACCTATTTGCTTACAAAAATACACCAGACTTCGAGGCTCCATTATCAAACGAGTTTTTATCACTGGGGACCCAGTCCTTCAGAATGATCTAGTCCGATAATAAATGTTTTGGTTGAAGGTTACACGAGGTAATGACGATCAGAGCGTGCGACGGCAGCGATACAAGTTCCATCAGCTTCAGTGACGTTAACGTGGCAAAGAAGACAGTAACCACCTTTGCAAATTTTATCTCCACCTCCTCCAAAAGAAGATATTCGAGTATACCAGGTACACCAGTATGAAGTGAGCGTCAAGATACAAATGTCTCGATAGGGAACATTTGTTCTGAACGAGCCCTTAATTTTTTTTGCTTGTTTGCTATGACATCTGTGAAAAATATTAAGTACACATCAAGTCATTGAGCAGACAAAATCATATTTTTTCATCGTGTCGAATTCATCAAATGTCGAATTTTGTACCAGAAAGTGATGATTTGCGGAAAGCATTAATTTTTTGTTTTCATTTGAGAAAAAGTGCTGCACAGTCGCATCGAATGCTTGTCGAGGCATATGGTGATCGTGCTCTATCAGAAGCAACATGCAAAAGATGTTTTTAATGGTTCAGAAATAAAGTATTTTGATGTGAGAAATAAAGAACGTGGAAGACCACCAAAAAAGTTTGAAGAAGCCGAATTGCAAACTATATTGGATGGAGATGACACTTTGAGTCAATAGCAAATGGCAGCAATGTTAAATGTGCAACACACAATTCCTGACCGTTTAAAAGCTATGGGAAAGATCCAAAAGTGTGGAAAATGGATGCCACATGAATTAAATAGAAGACAGATGGAAAACCGAAGAAACACTTGTGAAATCTTGCTTCAAAGACACGTAAAAAATCGGTTTTGCATCGGATTGTTACTGGCGATGAAAAATGGATTTATTTTAAGAATCCTAAACGGAAATGATGGAAAATTCCGGGGCAATCATCAACATCGAGTGCAAAGCCAGTTCGTTTCGGCAAGAAGACAATGCTGTGTGTTTGGTGGGACCAGAAAGGTGTGGTGTACCACGAGCTCCTAAAACCTGGGGAAACGGTTAATACTAATCGCTACCGACAACAAATGATGAATTTGAACCATGCATTGATCGAGAAACGACCAGAGTTGGCCAGAAGACACGGCAAGGTAATTTTGCTCCATGACAATGCACCCGCACACAAAGCAAAACCGGTTCAGGATACAATCAAAACACTTGACTGCGAGCAGCTACCCCACCCGCCGTATTCACCAGACTTGGCTTCTTCCGACTACCATTTGTTTTCATCGATGGGACACTTATTGGCTGAGCAGCACTTCGATTCCTACGAAGAAGTCGAAAATCGGGTGTCTGATTGGTTTGCTTTAAAAGACGAACAATTTTATTGGCGTGGTATTCACAAATTGCCAGAAAGGTGGTCAAAACGTGTAGAAAACAATGGCCAATACTTTGAATAAAACGTTTTTACTTTCCCATTAATAATTAGTGTTTTATTTTCAAAACAACGCTCATTTTATACCGGTTCGTCATACCATTATACGCTCCAGTAACCGCGTAAGTCTTGTAAGATATTTTGTGGCAGTATGGGAAAATGACTTATATAATAAATGCTGATTTAGAGGTGAGGTTTGATTTGTATGTCATATATGGATATAAAAAAGCCGAAAGCCTAGCCACAGGCTTTAGGAAATGCACCCAGGGTCTTCGAAATTGCGAGGGTAACTTAGTCACGGACCCACAGGGAATAGTGGATGTGATTTAGCAACACCTCCAACAGCTGATTAGCGGGCCTGACCAGGAGAGAGTGATAGGGAACCAGGAAATCCCAACTCCAGTCGACGAAGTAGTCCTTCCACTAAGCTTTGAAGAAGTCGGTACAGCCATTAAAAGGCTGAAGAACAACAAAGCCTCAGATGGCTAACTATCGGAGCTTTTCAAAGCTGGGGGCTATGTAATGGTAGGGAGCATGCACCAGATCATTTGCCGAAGATGAAAGCATGCCTGACGACTGGAATATCTGTTCCATATGCCCCATCCACAAAAAATTCGATCTTACCTCCTCCAAGAACTATAGAGGTATATCCCTGCTCAACGTCGCCTACAAGATCCTATCCAGCGTACTGTGTGAACGAGTGATGACCAGTGCGGCTTACGGCCCGACAAATCGACTATAGACCAAATCTTCACACTAAGGCAGATCCTGGAGAAGACCAGCGAATTTCAAAACGGTACTCACCATCTGTTCATCGATTTTAAAGCCGCATACGACAGCATTCATCGCAAGGAGCTATTCGAAGCAATGGCAGAATTCGGGACCCCGGGAAAAAATTGTTCCGGTTGTGTCGCACTACGCTAATACATACACGATGTACCGTGCAGTTCGGTTCAAAAACCTCTGAACCGTTCAAAACCTGCACCGGATGTCGGCAAGGAGATGCTCTGTCGTGTGATTTCTTCAATTTGGTACTGAAGAAGGTAGTGCAGGGGGCAAAAGTCAACACGGAAACACACTATCTTCTACAAGTCAGTCCAGCTATTGGGATACGCGGATGACATCGACATTGTCGCGCGGTCCCAACGTGCCATCGTGGAAGCTTTCACGGCAATTGAGGAACAGGCGAAACGAGCTGGTCTTAAGGTCAACGAGGACAAAACAAAATATATGCTGTCGAGCAAAAAACGATCCGCCGCACAGCACCTAGGCCAAAACGTCACAATCAACAGCTACAATTTCAAGGTAGTAAAGGAGTTTGTCTACCTCGGGGCAAATGTTAACTCCACGAATGACATCGTAGTGGAGATCCGACGTCCTTGGCAACCGATGCTACTTCGGTCTGTCAAAACAGCTGAGCTCCTAACTCGAAGGACAAAAGTCATGCTCTACAAGACTCTTAATTTGTCAGTCCTGCTTAATGGAGCCGAAAGCTGGACATTAAGTAAGACTGCAGAGCTGATTCTTGGTGCCTTCGAAAGAAAAATTCTACGTCGGATATATGGTCCCTTCTGCGAGGAAGGCGAATGGAGGAAAAGACACAACCGCGAACTCTACCGGATGTACAAGGATGTGGATGTAGTCTGTCGACTACACTGGCTCGGCTACATCGAGCGAATGAACAACGCTCCAGCTAAGAGGGTCTTTGAATCCGAGCCTCCTGGTTCGAGAAGGAGAGGAAGACCGCACCTCCGGTACAAAGACCAAGTCATCGCGGATGCAAGACAGCTTGGCCTTGATGACTGGAAGCAGCGTGCCCAGGACCGTCACCGATGGAAGGCAGCAATTGCTCAGGCACAGAACCTTCATGGTTCGTCTGCCTGATAAGTAAATAAGTAATCAGAAAAAAAAAACCAAACAAATGGCAGGTAGGTGCAAATTATAAAATATTAAAAGGTGCACTCAATTTCTTGCGGCGTATGGGCAATTTTTTGATGTAATTACAAACGCTAATGTTAAATATACACAGACAACCAAACTGCGTTTTGATCCACATTAAAAGAAATACTGTCGAGAGGGAAAGAAAGGGTTATGAAAAAATTTGGGTTGTAAGACCGAAATCAAATCATTTATCCTAAGCGGAGTTCACGACGCACTGACCTACTTTGACATGGCAGCCGTCTGTATGAATGTATGATATAGACTGCTGAGTTAAACTCATCTAATTGTGTAGCAATACACTTAACACACCATGGTACAGCACGAGGAAGGATACAAGGACTTACAATGTTGATCCGAAACAAGTTCTGCTTCCATACCCAGAGTTCGTCAATGTTATTGACTGGCACCATTTTGTGCGCTTGTTACGAAGGGAACCCCGAACACTCAACAACACGAATATCAGCTTCAATAAACGCCAAATGCGTATTTCTCCAGAAACGTAAATAGGTTGTTAAGGTAATTTAATTGCAGCTTTGGACGCGGACAAGGACTTGCCACCGCTTCGAAATAGGTTAATGGTCGGCGCGTATTATTTTTAAAAAGTATATGGAGCTGAATAATTAATCACTATCCTTTCTTTGTCATTCCATGACACAGAACTGCAATACGTTCTCTTAACAGCCGAACAGACGGCGGATCTGTCGAAAGAAGTGGGACACTCATAAAGTCTCGTGTGGCCCGTGAATGGTCAAAATGTCTGAAAGTTGGTGCAGCATTTTGGTGGTTCAACCAAACATGGTTCCTCCTAGCGTGTTATTTCAATATAATGCATGCTCATCACAGATCTGTACTCACCAGTAGCCGCCTGTAGAGAAGTTTGATTTCCTCCAGATTCGGTATTGACTCAATGGTCCAGGTCAGGTTGTAGTGATCCAGGGCACCGCTCAATGCGGGCGATATGAAGTCAGCCGGACCAGGCCGTCCGGAAACCTCAATGTACTTTTTCGTCCGTCCGAGTGCGTTGTCTGCCACGCAGCTGTAGTTGCCGAAGTCCGATTGTTGGAAATTACGAATCACTAAACTGTAGCGGTCATCGCGCGGGTGCATCGACCGACGATCGGTGGGGTCCAATAGGAATGAATTCTGATACCAAAGCATCTGAAAGTGAACAAGTGAATGCACAAATTACACAGGGTCTCTGATGAGCCGGCAGATGCATATGTATGCGTTCGTATACAGCACACCGCCAAAGGCGCGCAGGATATGAAACATTCAACAAATTCATATTTGCTGCTGCATTCAGACGGCAACGCGAGCTCCTGTGTGTCTCTATTTGTTGAGCCGCCCTATTGCTCTGGTTAACTTCATTGAAACATCCTTTGCGGGGCCCAGGAAGCTTGCCGTTTTACTTTGTTTCCTTTCTGATTTATTTGCTGCATTCTGAATGAATAAATCCAGCGCGCGCGGGCGGACGTACAGTGTGAGCAACAAAAATCTTGAAAAACAGACTTCGTGCATACAACGGCACACCGTACAGCGAAAGAGGGGAAAAACAAAAATCAAAAAAGAAAAAAAAGTGACTGAACCTACCTCGGAGTTAACATCCCCGTGGACAATGCAAACCAATTCAATATCATATCCTTCCGCTGCATGCACCCAGGACTTCTCCACAGTGATTTCTGGCGGAGCTGCAAGTATAGAAAAGAAAGTAAACAGTTAGTTTGTTTAAGGGAGTGAGTGCTGTGTGTCTGTGTGCGAGAGTGGAGTGTATGTAGATGTTGAACTGGCAAACATGATTCACTCGCAAAAGCAAGAATGCAGTTTTATTATCTTCCCCGGCACAGGAGAGCAGGGAGCAGGGAGCAGGGAGCAAGAAGCGCCGCCAACCGAAGGGTGTGCTTTTTTGGATGTCTTTATGCCGCCCCTCAGTCTGTTGAAAATGAAATCTCAAATACCATGCAGCGCATAATATAATCTCTTCCCTGTCATTGTATGCATGAGTCGCACACAGGGTGGGAGGATAGGATAAGATCTATGGGGGCGGTTTGCTCACATATCCCTTCCACCGCACCACGCCAGCGGGATTATTCTTTGAGTCCAATTGATAGGAACTATAGGGGAGACCTCATACCTATTCCCCATCCATTTATACGGTTCCTGCTTCATCCTTTCTGAGTCAGGACGGCGCGGGAGAGAGGGTGTGTTAAATTCAATTTTGAAATTGTACTCGAACTCGAACTCGCGCTAAGCCGTTCACTGAGTGGAGTACAGCCCGAAAGGATTCTTTCGATAAGAGCTGCTATTGTGTTGAGTTCCACTGGAAGAGAATACATTCAAATTGAATTTTTTCCTAAATCCTTGCACCACCCTCTACCCTTTTCATTCCTTTCATTCTAGTTCGCGTGGCGCTGTTGTTGTAGATGTTGTCGAAACATTCGAATTTTTTCATTTTTAGACCGTGATTTGAATGCAGACGAGGACCAGAGCGGGCACCAGAGCAACGGGCTATTTAAGGAACGACAAAAAAAAAAAAAAAATCACCACCACCTGAAAGAAAAGCAATTAGGATGAGCATAACAAGTATTTAAGCTCCGAAATGGCGATGGCAGTGTGAAAAATAAGCCGCCCATTGCCGGCATATTTGAGAGGGTACCCGGTTGCTTGGGAGCGAAATGGGTAATGGCATCACCTAGACTGTCTGATCCCATTAAGTCCTCTTTTGTGCCCAATTGAATGGAATTATTCAAAGTGACTATTCGAAGCCATTTACGGGCCGGATTATTTGCGTCTCTGTATGATTCTTATAATGAGTTTTATGTTTATTTAGCGAGTTATTGATTTGAATTTGTGATTGTCTGAATCACTTCTAGAAAAGACGAAAAGTGAAATAAAATCATATTTTCTGAGTGGTTTATGGGCTCGTTTCATTTGATGGTTACTAGTTTTGGCGAAGGCAGTTTATTTGATCTGCGATAGATCAAACGGAACGACTAAAGTGGTGAAAAAAGGCGATTATACTTAGGGAACAATGAGAAGCTAGTTCTGATTGTGGTCGTAAATAACTAATTCTAAAAGACCTTGCGGCTCGTAACTGTGAAACTAAGTGGGTGTGGCAGTTTATCGCTTCCATTCGTCTGGTTTATTCGTCATCGTCGTTTGTGTTTGTCGGTTGAGGTTGAGTTTTTTTGCATGTTTTCGCTATATTTTGGCTATGAACAGCGAAGTTTGATACACAGGGGCGGAAGGATATATAGCAACCCATACTTTCTAATATAAACTTATATAAACATTATGTGTAAAATAAGACTAGATCTTTTATAAAAATTACTCTTTGGTGGGGTAGCTTACGGTAGGAAGTACCAGACTTCGTGTATTGTTTTTGTCTGAATTTCTTGTCTTCTTGTCTAAAGGAAGTAAGTCCACAGCATTTCTCAGATTCTCGGTTGGATTAAGGTGCGGACGTTGTGAAATCACATAGAATTTGATTGCCTTTAACCCACTGTTGTACTCGATTGGATGTGTGCACGCAACTAAAGCACACAATTGAGATCTCCAATCCACTCCATCCTCCGCCATTGACTCTAACTCATCAGGATTTATGCAATGGCGATACCAAACCCGTTTTCGGACTTGGTTCAACCACCTCTTGGGTTTCCTAAGCAGTCGCCTACCCGATGGAGTAGAATTTAAGGTGCGCCCAGAAAGTCACGCCAAGTGTCCAAACCATCGAAGCAAAGAACTGTTTCAATAGCGACCCAGCCTGACTAATCCTACAGGAAAGTTCAACATTATTCCGCCTCCCATCACTCGTGAAAAAGGCATCTTGAAATTTTTCACCTGCCTCAATGAGACTCCAAAAACATGTACATTGATCAATCATCGTGGAAATCCATCTCAGCAATAAGCGGGTTGTCAATAAGGTAACAACCGTATAGAGTGCGCGAATTATGGTTACCCCCTTTGGGAGCAAATGAAAAACAATATGGTTTTCTTTTAGAGACTTTATTTTGTTACGAAAACCTTCTCACTAAAACGATCTCTGGGCAACTGATCATAGTTTGTATGTTCTATGCTATCGAAAGAGTAAACACAAAAACAACGCCACCCCAACAACCTGATCAACATGTTTGGCTTGTCTTGAGCTAGCAACATGTTGAAAATAAATAACGTAACCGTTTGCATGATTGGCTTAGCTTGGCTGCCAAGCTCTGCTGTACAGTCTGCCCGTTTCAGCTTAAGCATATATGAACGGATGAATGCTTGCTGTTCGATGTATGGACGATGGACTTATGTATGGGTGACATACGTAGAGTGTATCTATGTACGTAACTCGCGCTAAGCTTCATGGGAGGATGCGAACCTAACTACGTACCGGACAACCAGTTCGGATTCAGGGCGGGGCATGAAACCATACATGCCGCGTCCAAGCTAGTGTCCGACTTTCAGTGGAAAAAAGATAAAAAACAATACACGGGTGCTTGCTTGATTGGCTTGGGGAAAGCCTGGCGTACAGATCAGGTCCGAAGATCTAAGCAACAAATACCTTGTTGAAACTTCGAACAAATTCAGCGATTTTCTTACGACTTGAAGTTGATTAAGTAAGCTAGGCATTGTGCACCCACAAGGACAACTGTTAGATGTGAAAAGTGTAGATTTGATTTTGACAAGTATGTAGATATTGCTCTGACAAAAGCGAAAAAGGCCTTTGGTGTGGCAAGAGGGTTGTTTTACAGCAGCTTAATTGATACCAGGGTGAAGGTAATTTGCTACATGGCCCTCATCTGGCCAATTATGGCGTACGGTTGTTCTTTGTGGTTCATGGAGAGTCCTTCCCAGATGGAAAAGATGTCTGTCTTCGGAATTGTCTTCAGTTTTATCGTACACCCGAGACTGAGTACAAGAAGTTCTATCCTAACGAGGTCCTGTACAACGAGGCAAACTTGAACAGGACAAATAATTTTATTATTAAGCTAATCCGAAGGCATATTGCACGAGGTATGACTTTTTACTACCCCAACGTTATGTATCATGAGAGAGTCCGCCTTACCGGCTTTATTCCTCCCGAGGCGTTCCTCTATCTCGACGCAATTGTACTCATACAGGATCGACACGGATGCCCTGTTATCTTCCACTTCGTACCCCGAGCAGTGGACAGGCGATTCCAATACGAACGGGATGTCGCTCGCAAGTCACGTGGATCTCTTCCGGTTCAGAGCAGAGATCGCTCTAGATAGAAGAAGGTCTGCCAAAGAACCGTAATTTTATCGGTGGTTATACTAAAACTAGATGTGGTGGCCCGAGGCGTTGTGGGTATGTGCGTCGACCCCAACCTCGACGTCGTAAGTTCGATTCCTTCTCTGTGCGACGAAAACTATTTTCACGATCCCACCTCTTTCGAGTTATTTACAATGCTCAAAGAGAATTTCCTGTCTAGAAAAAGCTTCTCAAACTTGGCGTTCCGAGTCGGCACAAGACTGTAGGTCCCTTCCATTTGTGAGAGAATAATAGCAGTGGTTGCTGAGAAGTTAGGCCCTGGCTCCTTACGGGCTGTAGCGCCACCCATATTATTATTATACTAAAACTAGACCCCGCTACCACAGGGTTTTTAAAAATGACATGGTAATTGATCATAGTGATCAACTTACATATTTTTTAAGTTAAAGCTTAAAAGTAGCAGCACGCATACAAATTATGTACGTTAGGCATATACATAACATATTCGACATAGTTAAGATTAATAAGTATCCTAAGTTCTTAATGTTAGGCTAAGCTAGTTTAAGATTAGATTCATAAAGCCAAGTTATTAATAACATTTTTCGTTTCTACTCAAAATCAGGTTATCCATAAGACAAGGAAGTACCCGTATAAGGTCTGTAGGTTAGATATAAGAACAATTGTTAAGTTAGTTAAGCTAGTTTGAGGTATTTTTGTCTTGTCTTGTGGCTTGATCTAAAAGGTTTGGTTACATGAACAAAACCTTAACTCAATTCACCTAATCTACACTTCCGCACGACAAATCCTCGAGAACGTCATACACTTTAATATAGGTCTATCAAAGATGGAGGATAGAGCAGGAAGTGTCGTTTCCTCGGAGTATCTGTTCGTCTTACTAATCACTGGAGCTTCTTCCGGGAAATAATGGTGATCAGTGAAGCCCTGTCCTGACTAAGATGGAATTTGGTATCCGTTCGGCATATATGTGTCTTTACAGGCTGCTATCCCTGGCGTGGGACTCAAAAATAGTAACAATCAATTGCATCGCATCTCTGAACGAGATATTCGAGCAGTTTAAAACTCTACTAAGTTTGGTGCCAGGCCATAGAGACAACCTGGGAAACTGCAAAGACGAGGAACTCACTTAATGGCCAATGTACTCTCGTAACACAGAAAACAGATACCATTATAGGCAGCACATATCGACCATCAAACAAATCTGGGTCCCCTTGACCCTAAGAGGTAAATTAGCTCCCCAAAGAGATTAAAAATTAAGACTAGAGTGGGTAAAATTATCGGAAATCGCCTATTAGGCCTCCTCTGCCTTGACGAGGAGACCATACAGCATCTTCTCTTCGACTGCCCCGACATCCTCTGTGGCGGTGTCCCAGTGGCTCAGAATCGTAGTCTCTTTGGGCAGCAGCTGTAGTGTCGTTCCGTTTTACATAACCTCACCATCTTAAACGTTTGATTCCAAGAAGCTTAACTAGGTGCATGCCGCTGTACAGCCCATACAGTTCGTGGTTGAACCTTCTCCTCCAGACGCCATCAACGCAAACAGGGCCAAAGATCGCAAGCAGAACTTTTCTCTCAAAACAACCAAGAGCTTCTTCATCCGCTTTCAATAGCGTTCATGTCTCTGCGCCGTAGAGCAGGACTGGGATGATCAGGGTTTTATACAAGGTCAATTTGGTGTTTCGAGAGGTGGCTTTGTTACTCAATTGCCTCTTGAGCCCAAAGAAGCAGAGTAATTTTGCGCTTGATCTCGGTACTGGTGCTGTTGTCCCTATTTCTGCAGAGCTGAGGTAGACGAAGTCCTTGACTACCTCAAAGTGTCTGCTGCCAATATGACGCTCTGTCCGAGACGTCGATGTTGTGCGTCCTTTCGTGATGACGTCCTTGACGTGATGTACTTTGCTTTGGCCTGGTTTACAGTTAGACTCACTGTAGCCGCTTTCACTTCACTGCCAGCAAAGGACTCATTGACGACTCGCTGTGTTCGTCTAATTCCGTCAACATCATCCGCGTAAGCAAGTTCGTTTAACTGGACTTTTGAAGGACGTTCCTCTGGTGTCGAAGTTTGAGTTTTATATTGCAGAAATAAAAAAGTGGTGCCGATGTTGGCTCCTGGGAACGTCCGGTCAACAAGAGTATTGGAGGAGTGTCTGTCGTCGATTGCAATGTGATCAATCTGGTTGACGGTTGATTGATAAGGTGACCGTCAAGTCCTTTTATGGATGTTTTGGTGGAGGGAACCACGTGCACATCACAGAGATGTTACGCTCCCTGGTGAAATCCACCAGACTGAGTCCGTTTCCGAATGTATTGCCGTGCAAGCCGTGTCTCCTGTTGTTCGTTAAAAACTCCTAGAACGATCTTGGTGTCTTAGCTCGGGCATTGATCGTATGTTCTTTCTAGGAGATCATAGAAATCATCTTTGCTATCGTCATCCTTCTCCTCTGTTTGGGAGTGGGCGCATATCAGGCTGATGTTTCCGAGTATAAGCTTGATGCGGATTGTTATGAGGCGTCTGCTGCTATACTTAAAGCTTAAGACTTTTTGAATAAGTCTGCCTCGAACAACAAGCCCATATCCAAATAAGCGCTGCCCTCCGTCTCTGTAGCATGTATCGTAGTATAGGTCGCAGTTTCTCATCCTCCTTTTGCCCTTCCTGGATTGGGGTAATATCTGCTTTGCAACAGTCCAGAGCATCCGCAAATTCATCAGCTAAACGTGATTAGTTAAGGGACCTTACCTTCCACGTACAAAACCGAAAGTCGTTGGCCTTTAATCATTTGCTCAGGTCAGTTGGCAGGTAATTAATTCTGAACTCGAAGCAACACTCACGTCAAAATATGCCAAACAGAAAATTCGACTTAGAGGGAAATTCTCGAGTAGATCTCAAGTGAACAGAGAAGGAGATTCGGTAATTCTGTTAGTTAACCTGTCCTGAAACCTGAATTACTGAGTTAGTAGCGTAGCAATATTTTCTAACTAATTTGCAAACTTTACTCAGCTCGCATCTGAACGTGGTAAAAGGTAATAGCAAACTTACAGCAAATCACCTCTCAATTGTCGAAACTTCTGTCACTACCAACAGTCCCGCCAACGAGATGATCAAATCCCGTCTTTTATTTGATTACAACTGCCAAAACATTTTGCTCTTTGCACCAGTACGTACGTGGCATGCTCTTGCCCAACTGTTTGCGGGACAAAATTGGGGGAGATCTCATCCGATCTGATAGCCTTCACCGGCCATTAATCAAAACATTTCTAATGTCTCGCATCATTTTGCCCTGATCCTTCCAATCTAGTATAACATTACTCTCAACACGCCCCCCACTTCAGTCCTCATTGCTGTATCTCAAATGAACTCAAACTGCGGGACCACAAGAGAAATCACATTTCAATCGATATTCAGAAGACATTAAGACCAATGAAACCGAAATGCGCCAACTATCAGAATGGGAATCACTCAGAAGAACCTACTTATGTATAAATGTGAACAGATGTAGCCTACACCCTCATTCCGAAATCGAAATCCTACAGGCAGGGCAACAATAAAACAACAGAACGACGAGAACGAGAAAAAGAAAATAAAAATGCCAAGCAAAAGAAATCAAGTTGATTGCTCTTGAATATTGGCAGTGGGCGGCCGGAGGAGTCAGGCCGGCGAAAGGCGAAAGGAATGTCCCTATTGGAAATTGGCCGTAATAATGAGAAATTGGTCGATTGCGGCGTGCCACAGGGGCGGGCAGGCTGGACTGGGTACTTTCCGAAAAGTGTCGAGCGCTGGCAAGAGCCACTGCTTTACGACCAACAAATGGGCGGTGTATCTGACCGTCCATTAAATGCAGGAAAGTGAGGGAATCATTTCTAATTGATGTGGGCGTGGGTAGGAGTCTAGCTCTTGGTTCAATGCCAGCTCCTTCGTCTCACTTTATCCCGACTCAGGGTTCTCCGTCGGTTATTGACAGGGCGAAAAAAAATTTAATTCATATGCTTCAACTCATCCTGGAAGAAGCGGGTAATGTAGACGCCTTGCGTCGTGGTAAAAAAGGCTGATGCCTCAACTCGAGGACAGACGAGACGAAAAGGCACCCAGATGATTATGCTGATGATGATCATGATTAGCATTGATGGGGAGCCATCACCGAGGAGCATTTGAAATTATTTTATTGAAATATCGCCATCATGGGGGAGTGGTGCTCACCCAGAGCACCATGAGGGTGGGCCAGAGGGTGGGCCAGAGGGTGGGCCAGAGACCATGAATTCATTTTAAATGCAAATTTGTATTTGAATATCTGTCTTTCATTGTTCTTTCGCCAGCATCAGCGAATCATCTCAGAATGCCGATGAAGAAGAAAATCTTAACTCTCTGCTTGATGGATGATTTCGGATGAATGTTTGAGTGCTGCGCGGGAGGAGGAGTGATGCCGCGTCACATCCCCCCGTCGGATGAAGGAAACGAATTTAACCCTAGGGGAAATATCGATCGGAGATAACTGATGAATCCATCCACCTTCCAGATACGTGTGGGATTTATTGAAGGAAAAGAGGTTTTTACTTCCATACTCGGCTGTTTGTATTTATGAGATACTTTCCAAAATTACGAGTGTGGAGGGAAGATACGGTCTTATTTATTCGTGAACTTGTTGAAAAGTTTAATCGAAGGCGACGGCATATGTGCCGAATAGCGGGAACACAATGCCGGCAGGAAAGGATACACACAGGGTGTATGGTGTCTTTTTTACGGCGGACCGTCATTTTGATACACTCCTTAAAATTCCAACTGTGGAGATCGGGGATGAATAGACAAAGGATAGTCGTAATACTTTGCTTTTAGTTTCGAAAGATAAATGCCTCCGATATAGACATAAACATTTAAGGCAGCTGAGAACCGTGATTCCATAAAAGGACACGATCGTGAAGGACTGTGATGGTCATCATACACGGCAAATGCTTGCAAATCGCAATTTGTAAGGATTTGCAGACATTGAGCAGTAAAGACCAATCATCGGGGCAACGACACACGTGCGTTAACTGATTGACAATATCTTTGATGAGGGGCGAAACGACATCCTGTTGGAAGGAAGGACTCATCTGATCCCGGATTTAATGACACAGATCGACTTCTTTGAGAATCGGACTGGATGCTGACAATAAGACGATGGAAGATCTCCTGCGCATCTACACAGGCGGATAGAAGACGGAAGAAGGAGTTGTTGTTCTCTCAATGAATCTCCCAGGCCATTGTACAGTATCCCAAGCTGAAACCATTGCGATTTTAAATTCATATTATATATTACATTACATAGTTTAGGTTGTAGTGGCAGACTGCTAAGAGCATTCACACTTAGGCCAGAGTAGGCCCATTGTGATGCCACACGGATGACTTCTCCTAACATCGGAACCAGTTGAAGCTTGTAGTGAAGCGATTTAGCTGGCCTATGCTGGCGCTATTTAGCTCATTGAGGTTGTTGATGTAGTAGGCCCCTAGCTGTGGGAATCTTCGACTAGCCAGAGCGCTGCAGGAGCAGTGTAGGTGATGAGTGTTTTCTTCCTCCTCTTCATCCAAGCAGCTTCTGCAGAAATCATTATAAAGGGCACCCATCCTGCGAGCATGAGTGCCAATTGCACAGTGCCCGGTTATGACTCCAATGAAAGTCCTAAGTCAGTGCTTGCTGAGTCTGAGTAGACTGACTGACCGTTTTAGGTTAAGTGATGGCCAGATTTCTGTTGTTTAGAGGCAGGTGGTGCCTTATGCCATTGGTGGTTTAAATTGTGTGAATCTTTAAAAGGTGGTCGTAGGCTGTGGCGATCGGCATGGAAGGTGTTAGCCTTGCTATTGATAGGAATGAGGTTGTACCACACCTGGCGAGTTCATCGGCTTTGCAGTTTTCTGGAATATCACAGTGTCCCGGCACTCACATGAGGTGAATGTTAAAATGCTCAGCCATCTCGTTAAGAGACTGCCTGCAATTAAATGATGTTTTTGAGTAAAATATGACATTGTCCAGCGGTTTTATAGCGGCCTGACTATCGGAGTCCAATGTGGTGGCCCGTGGTGTTGTGGGTTTGTGCGTCGACCCCAACATCAACGTCGTAGGTTCGATTCCAGCTCTTAGCGACAAAAATAATTTTCACGACCCCACCTCTTTCGAGTCACTGACAATGCTCAAAGAGTATTTCCCGTCCAGACAAGCTTCTCAAACTTGGCCGTTCGGAATCGGCATAAAACTGTAGGTCCCTTCCACTCATGTGAGAACAATAGCACGCACAACACGAGTGGTTGCTGAGAAGCTAGACCTTGGCCCTCTATGGGCTGTAGCGCCACCCATATATGACTATCGGAACAGATGGTGATATCCCTTTTTGATGTCACGTTGTTTTTGATCCATGACAGCGCCTCTTTAATCGCTATGGTTTCTGCCTGAAAAACGCTACAGTAATCAGGGAGCTTCAAAGAGAGAGGATATACACACGCACCCACCCCTTTACTAGTCTTCGATCCACCTGTGAAAATAGGCGAAGGATCATCCAACGTCTGCCTATCAGATATCCAGTTCGATCTGAAGGGAATGCTGATCGAGAATTTCTTCTCCAAGATAGCCTGGGGTATTAAGCGGTCAGTGTCGGTGTTCAGACAGCTATGCCGCAATTAAGTTCCTGAACAATGACATGTTTACTTCAAGAAAATCCTTTAATTGTAGACTGCCTCTCAGTGAGGTGGCTGAGCTTTTTAGTATACCCTTCACGTGGGCGCCGAAAAATTCTGACACGCCGGACAACTGCATGAACTCGCAAGCTGTGGTACTACCTCCTCCCTAGCACTTAGAGCGTATTCCAGTCTCAATGCCCATTGCAGCCCGTCATCTTCTCCACATTCACGCAGATGAACCAGTTACAAATGGGTTGAGGGCATCACATGCATCAAGACAAACGAATTGTGACTAACACTAGATCTTAGACGATCACTTTGTGCTGTCTGACTAAGCAGACCATACCTCAAGACACTAGTTGGAGTCATAATTGGACACTTCGCAATCGGCATAAACGCTCGTTAGCTATCCAGCCATGATTTTTGAAGAAGCTGCATGCATGACTAGGAGGTAGTGCTCCTGTAGTGCTATGACAAGACGTAGGTGCTCACATTTAGAAGCATAGTTATTTTTTAAAGAACCTCATCGAGCTAAATAGCATGAGCATAAGTCAGCTGAACCGCTTTTTTACAAGCACTACATGGTTCCACAATTAGGATGGTAACACAATGCCTTTACTCCGGTCTAAGTGCAACTGCTCTCTTAGCAGTCAACCACCATATCCTAACTAGCCCCAAGGAAGAAGGAATTCCCGAATCTCTTCTTGTTCTTCTACTTGTGGCACTTTATATCTTGTGGCACCTCAATCAATAATCCTCTCCAGCTGGATCGATCCTTAGCCAGCTGCCTCCAATTTCGCACTCCAAGTTGGTTGAGGACGACCATCGGCCACGAAGGTCGTCCACTATTGCGTTGTCCTTGGAGTTGAAACTCTTCCGATGCCCACGTTCTTCCCGAATCTCTATAGACGGCTAAATTAGACGGATGATAATTGCAACCTTCTAAAAGAATACACAATATGAACGCCTTGGACAGTCTATACGAATGGGCAGACATAGCTTTGGGACTGAGACGCCGAAACTTTGTCTGCCCCATCTGTCAGTACATTACATCAGTATCGAGAGCAATCGCAAAATAATGCTTAACAACCGCTGTTTCTGCGTCGACTTCTAAGCACTGGAATTTACGGTGCCCACGTCCGACTCCCTTTACGACAAAAAGGAAACAAATAATGTTCACGGCGACAATGCTCAAGGAGTAATTACTGTCTGTCTAGGGAAATTCTTTTCAAACTTGGTCGTTCAGAATCGGCACCTTCCACCAACCGCAACCTGAAACCGCTGTAGGGCCCGTGTCAAGAGGCAATTTAATAACAGACCCCTTTTCCGAAGGATCAGTCAAAACATTGAGTCCCAGCTCTATGCCGCAGAGATATGGGCAATTGCAGGGGCGGGTGAAGAAGTCTTTTTCTGCATTGATGACATTTCGAGAAGAAAATTCAACAACGAACTATATAGCGATTGCATTGAGTCCAGACATGCATCTATGTAAATCCTAAGCCTAACGTGCATTGATGTTGGTTATGTGGATCCGGCGCCAAGAGTCTTAAATTTACATCCTGTGACACAATCTGAAACGGATGACTGTGTTTAAGATTGCGGACAGAAGTGGAAACATACTTCAACCATTTTGGTGTGTCAATTAAGAAGGCGTTATCGGAACATCGCGTTTGAGAGGATTGTGTGGTTGATGTTCACACTAGGAAGGATACAACAAATTCGGTACTTTCGCCGTATTAAATGATCTTCCTTACAACTCTACACCTCGTGAGATGACAAAATAATCCAACATCCGTATTAAGTGTTTCGCCCTTTATGGCTGACAACCGCTAGTCACAGAAAGCCGTTCTTTTACACTGCCATGAGGATTGCCAAGGAGTTAATTTACTTATGGAGAGAAGCAATCTTCAGCTTCCAATCAGGCAAACAATGAAACTTTAAGCTTTGGCGAATTTTTATTAAGTTTTCATAGGCTTATGGTATTAGCACGAGTATTCTGAACTTTTGTTGGAAGAAGAAAGAGAAGCAAATTATTCACAATGTTGGCAAATAAAGTCACGAGAGTTTTGGTTGATGGTGGTCAGCAGTGGAGGACACATAAAATTGAAACAACTTTAGGTATAGTTGGAATGACTAACCATTTTCATGCTCTTATGGAGTAGTTGGAGTTGAGTGGAGGTATTGGGATTAAAAAGTGTAAAGAATTGTTTTAAAAACTGTTTAGTCCACGCTTTTAATTTCAATCAATCTGTCATATCCTATGTAACCCTCCATCTTCTTTACTTACTTATCAGTCCGGCGACCTATGCAAGGTCCGAGCCTGAGCAGTTGCTGCCTTCCAAGGTGACGGAGCTGGGCACGCTGCTTCCAGTCATCAAGACCAAGCTGTCTTACACCCGCGAAGACGTGGTCTCTTTACAGGAGGTTCGGTCTTCCTCTCCTTCTCGAACGAGGAAGCTTGGATTCTAAGACGCTCTTTGCTGGAGCGTTGTTGTCTATGCGCTACATTTGGCAGAGCCAGTGTAGTCGACTTCTGGACTACATCCACATCCTTGTATAGCGAGTTCGTTTTTGTCTTCTCCTCCATTCGCCTTTCTCGCAGACGGGATTATTTATATACACGACGTAGAATTCTTGCACCAACTATCAGCTCTGCAGTTTTGCTTAGCTTCCAGCTTTCGGCTCCATAAAGCAAGTGGAACATGATTTTGGTCCTGTGAGTCAGAAGTTGCGAGCCCAATTGTTTTGACAAACCGTCGAATCGCCACTTAGATGTCATTAGTGGAGTTAACCTTTGCCCGAGGTAGACAAATTCCTTTACTGCCTTGAAATTGTGGCTGTCGATTGTGTGTGTGGCGGATCGTTGTTTGCTCGACAGCATAGCTAGCTTTGCCTGTTTCTCAGTTGCCTTGAAAGCTTCTACTACTGCGGCTTGGGATCGACGCCCTTCAGCGTATCCCACCAGCTGGACTGACTTCTAGAACATAATGCCTCTAATAGAGGTCTGCATGAATGTACTCATTTGAATTTTCTTACAGTGTACAGTACTTCAATGTACTCTATTTATTGAAATCATTCGGTATAGTCTGCACTGAAAATGAGTACTGCTATTCGAGAAACAAACATTGTACAACATTCGATCACCTGATAACGAAACGAATACCCTGTTTGATTTCGGTCTGATTCGTGGGTGTTTTACTCAAATGAATCAAGTTCACGCATAACTGGCCAAAATACACCAAGTACACCGAGTACACCGAGTACACCGAGTACACCGAGTGCACCGAGTGCACCGAATAAAAAACAAAAGAATTGGCTGCTCTCTCTGTCTCTCACTTTCATCGAGTGTAGGAGTTATGATCGTATTATTTATTAACAAACGATCAGAGCCAGTGAAGTAAAAATAAGTGCACGCAGTAAAGACGCCATGACACTTTTTCGCCTTTCTGGTCTGTGTGTAGTATGGAAGTTACCGTATGATTCTCCATTCTTTGAAGACGCGTTATAGAATAAAGACCTGTAACAAGAACGAGCTCTGTGACAATGAAAACACAAATGTGACTTTTTTTGACGAGTTTAATATATTACAGTGGTGGCACATGCATCAACTCGAGTTCCCCCTTTTATACAAAACAATAAGTAAAATATTAGCTAGAGCTTCGGCGTGGGTCTTTTCTTCGGCTAGACAGTTGATCTCAGAAAAAAAGTAGTGTCATAAGTTCCGACTAAGTTTTGGTAAACCAATTAATGTTCTTAAAATATAATGCTAACAAAACCGAAATTTGTATTAATTTCAATGAACATTGAAATGCCTAATATTTTGGAAAAAATACACATAATACATACATATACAACGTTCTTAACCCTTTATTTTATTTCAATGTATTGCACATACTTATTATTCTGCTACATTTTTAATACACTAAGAATAATGAGTTTACATAATAATAATAATTATCCAACATGTACTCGGTGTACTCGGTGTACTCGGTGCACTCGGTGCAGTGTACCCGCTTTATCCGAGTACACTGAACCTAATGTTTCGATATTAAACGGTGAAGTACTCACTCAGAAATCAAATATTAGGTGCTTCATTCATTTCTCTTCTCAAGATGTGAGTCCAATGAATCATGTACTCGAAAAAATATGAATGTCTTGAAACTGGTTTCAAGACATTCATTGCAGACCTCTAGCCTCTAAGCATGTCTTCTTCAATACCAAACTTAAGTATGATTTACGACAGCGCATCTCCTTGCCGAAATCCGGTGCAGGTTGCGAACGGTTCAGAGGTCTTGGCATCGAACAGTGCGGTGCATCGCGTATGTGTTAGCGCGACACTATCGGATCAATTTTACTCCTTGCGATGAATGCTGTCACATGCGTCTTCAAAATGAATGAAGGGACGATGAGAATGAATCTTAAGCTCGCCCATCTTTTGCAGGATTTTTGGTAGTGTGTAGATTTGGTCAAGCCGCATTGGTACATGCCGATTAGTGCGATGCAAAACGGCTTTAGACGTTCACACAGTACTCTGGATAAGATCTTGTAGGCCCTCCATCAACCCCCGTCAGGTCCAAATAAAACACATAAAATTAAGTGTTTTTATTTGAGACACGAGGGGGCGGACAAGCACACGGGTTATGCTAGTTTTCGTTCTAAATTTGTTTGAAAAATTTATAAAATTAAAATGTTAGTGCCAAGATTAACCCCTGGACATTTTTTGATTGTGACATGGGTATCATTTTGATGTGGATTATGCCTAGTTGATAAAAATATCGTATTTCCCGTCACGAGGTGTGAAATTCGTAAGTCAAACACCAATTACTAGTTCAAACAAAACTTGGCTTCCCCATATTAAGTCCTGAAATAATAATTACAAAGAATTGGGGATGAGTGGATACACATGTGTGGTTTTTAGTTTTTGACATGGGTATCAAGTGTCAGCCACGTAGGTGGAGTGCACTGACATAGATAAGTCCATTATATGTTCAATTTAGGGATGCTGAAAATAACTCTTAATAACTATCAGGAACAGTTAAAGCTAAGCCCAAAGAATCGCATAACACGGGTTCCCTTTTTCAGAACATAGTGGAACCACAGAAAAGGTTTGACAAAGGGTTTGTGTGTGACTGCGACGGTAGCTTCATTTCGTGTTAAATTGGTAATTGATTTTTTTATTATTTTTCATTCTTTTCTTTTCCAAGACATTAAGCCTTAAGTGTAAGTCCCTACAACCAATTTCAATTGATTTTCGATCAAAATGGCTCATCGTTTTAACTCCAAGTCGCCTTCTCTCTGCCTGGGCCTCAACCAACAAGCCTCTCTGACTAGTGACATCACAAGCTAGCTGTCACCAGTTTCGCAAGCCACTCCAGGTGTTTGCGTCGCTTTGGGGATGGGCGTCCTCTTTTGCGTTGCCAGGAGTTTCGGGTTCGAAGACTTCTATGGTCAAGGCTGAGTTGTTCCTAGGCTCAACATGGCCCAAAACACCTTAGGCGTTCGATCGGTACACGCCTGACTTTATGTAGGTATACAGCCTGTATACTTTGTTGTTGAGTATTCGGACCTAGATAAACAAACGCAAACAGCACCAAATATCGTACACAGAACTTTTCTCTCCAAGAGATCAAGACCAATGAAGAAGTCATTCGGTTTGAAATTTGCCATGCCTTCATGCTGTCGCACAGCAGGACTATTTTGATTACTGTCTCATACATATGGTCTTCGAGAGACGACTCCTTCACCAATTTGATCAGGGGTAGGTAAGACTTACAATGTCATTGATGTCGGTACTAATGTTATTAATTGTTATACTTCGGAGCCAAGGTCGAGGAAGTCCTTAAGGGCGAGGAAGTCCAAGGCGTTGATGTTGTATACTTTTTCTTGAGGGCAGCTTATACTTTGTTTTACCTTATTCATTCAGGCAGGTCTAAGAGTTTACCTTCAATGGTGGGATTGTGCAGTAAAGTTGGCCGCTGAGGCGCCCTATCCTTAGCCCCAGCGAGTTTATGGATACCAGATACAGACGGTTCTTTAGCCCAAAGGTAGAAAAAAGGCGCCTGGCCTCTCAGTTGTGCGCGAGGTTAACTCCCTCACCACTGAAAAAAATGGCTTATTTTTTGCATACGGACGCTTTTAACTGCTTTTCAAATGCATGTCAAAAATATTTGCAGTTTCATAGATTTCAAGACATGGTTAAAGAAAAATAATCAAAAGCCGTATAAATCGAATCGGAATTCCATTGGAAGACTTGAAATTAGTTTTCCACACATTCCTCAAATGGTTTCTACTACATTAGTTTCAACTTCAAAACAACTTGCACGTAGTAAGTTTGATGAGTTCGTATAGATTGCGTTTGATGGAAACGATACCGAGAACGTTTTTTTGTGCTTGAATTGACTTGAAATTCTGTAGTGAATTGAATTGTAATAATTCGAAATCGGTGAACGGTTGGCTCAGTGGGATTCGGATGAGTTGTCGTCTCAGTTTGAGAGTTGACCGTAATTGTTTCTAAGGCACACTGCGCCATTATATCGTCTATGATTAGTTTGAGGAACCCACACTGAACTATTACCATCTGATTTTTCTTTTTTTAAGGGTGGCGTCGCTCTGAGTAATCTTTTTATTGAGTGGTGTGGGTTCATCCCGATGTTGAGACTCGCCTTACCACTGCTAATGAGTAGACCTAGAATTTACGTGGCAGATGTAGATAAGGCACCATATACCTTCTTTTCCAAAACATTAACATTCTTGAGTCTAGAGACTGGCAGAATAATGAGTCAGTTATACAAAACATTAATCTATCAAAAATCATCAATATCGCAGACGCTTGTAGTACCTTTTCAATTTTCAAGAGGAAAGCTTTGAGTGCGATTTTAATCCTGCTATTAAATGTTGTTACCATGACGAGCTCTGTAGAGAAATATTCAATTAGGATCTATACGGGATATACGAGACGTACTCGTAAGTCCAAGTCTTTAGTCATTCAACACCTGAGGTAAGACTTTGCCGAACTTGGCGCCGGTTCGAAGAGTCTGTAGGACACACTTTCAAGTAGTGCACACACGTTTTATCCCTATATCTAATATGGCGCTGGTTAAGAGACGAATTTTGTTTAACAGACAGATTGGATCTGTCTCCTATCATTTTGAAGCTTCTCATCTGGGTAACGTCAAGCAGTTCGCGAGTCGAAGGGGCCCCAGCTCATATGTGTGATTTCTTATATAATCTTATATAATGCAGCCCGATCAGTTACAAGGCCTGTTTTTCGGCAGAAGCTGAAGCCGAACTTCGGCTTTTTGATCACCTTCTGCCGACGCCGAACATGATGGTACAGCTATAAATACTGCTTTCGTTCGTTTTTTTTTTTCAGTTGGTAGTTAATTAATGTTTGCATGACCTTGTTAAGAAATGATGGTAGAGCAATCTGTGCAATCTCTCGGTAGATGGTGGGCCTTTTGTGAATAGGCCAGATATGTGCCGATTTCCATCCCTTTTGAAAGTGAGCGGTAGGAAGTTAAGAACAATTCTTAATTCTATGGTCATCATTTCGAGATCTCTCAGGACTCTTGCAATTGCACGAGTTAGAAAATGAGCACGAGGACGCGTGTCGACGCGTGGAATAAGAATCTTAAAGGACTTGTGTGCGTTGCTAAGGGTTAGCAGCTGGGTGGCGCAGTAGAGCACCTGCCCTGATTAAAGAGGACCCAAGTACGAATCACAGTGAAAGCAAAAGTTAATATGTTCTTACCTGGTTTGCATGGGATTGGGTATTACAATGGTCCAACAATTGCGCTGGCAGCTCAATAACCTAACCTAAACTAATGTCGACTAGCCACAGATGTGGCGACTTATCGCCAAGCTGCCGACAAAAATATTAATTTTTCATTTTCATTAGGCGACACAAATATTTGTACATCGCCACAACCAAAAAATGGCGATATTTTCAGCTTTTGGTGTTTTTTTTTTATCAAAATAAATTTATTTATATATTTGAGAAATCAAACTTCACATCTTTCGCATTGTAAGTTACTGAATCTGAACACACGCAATTTGTTATAATGAATTGATATTCATTCATGTTCATGTTCATTACTCGTCCAAAGTTTTAATAACAAATGAATGTATATGCGAATTACAAGGCACTCCACAAACGATGACTAGTAGTTAGACAAAGAGACTGTTTTACAACAACCTACTTGATGTGTCGCCCTTAAGCGGCCAATGGTCACTTAGGGCTTTCCCGTGTGATTAAACGTGAGTGCTTGATGGACAAGATTCGAGTTTTTGAGAGCGCTTGTCTTAGGGCTTCGCGTTCGCCTTTACAGAACGGCAGAATCCCAGTATAGAAAATTCTACTCCAATGAGGCCCTTTGCAAGAAGGCGAAATTGAATCGAGGGGACAGCTTACTGGTGAAATTGATTCGAGATCATACAACCAGAGCGATGATCTCGACCGATGACTTGATCAATGGAGCTTACTACTAAAATGCACAAAGGCAAGTAATAAAAAAAACCATTGAGTAGTATTTAAGTTTTTTTCTCATAAAATGTTTCTTGATTACTTATTTTTGATATGAAATATTTTTGGCGATTATGGCGTTGAAAATTTGAAAATTCTGCGATTTTTGGCGATTTTCAATTTTGTTTTGACGATTTCTCTATTTGAAAAGTGTCAACCCTGGCTACAGATCGCACTAAATTGAGAAAATTGTTGGTCGAGGCCAAGGTTCGCCTGAATACAGAGTAATTTGTAAATTGTAATGTAACGTTATATCATTTGCAAAAACCAACCAAATGGGTGATTTTTTAGCTATTATCTTTCTAGCAACACTGGTTTAAACAGCTGACTCACGTTTCGTGTTTTGTTTCACTGTCAAACATCTTCAGTTTGGTCTATAATTTAACGATGAATCATCTTACAAACGAACAACGCTTGCAAATTATTGAATTTTATTATCAAAATGCGTGCTCTGTTAAGAAAGTTCATCGCGCACTTCTTCCGAAAAATTACGTTAAGCGACGAATCTCATTTTTGGCTCAATGGGTACGTAAATAAGGCGAATTGTCGATTTTGGAGTGAATATAAGCCAGAAGCAGTGCAAGAGCTAACAATGTATCCAGGCACAGTTTGGTGCGGTTTATGGACTGGTGGCATCATTGGACCGTATTTTCTGATGATGCGAATCGTAACGTAACTGTGAATGGTGAGCGCTACCGTGTATATATGTATTTACCTTTGTATATAACCTTCTGTAGACAAACACAAGATGCCGATAGCCAGGCTGCACTGAGGTCAATTGGATCCTGCACAACGAAATCAAAGGCTGTCATGAAATGTCACGACTCACTGAGACCCATCAAACACCACAGGGTCAAACTCTGCCGAGCCTCGGGCCACAGTTCAATCGAAGGGAACGAACGAGCGGACGATTTGCACAGAAAAAGATCTGAAATGGGCATCAGCGAAGCGGACACATCACTGCTACCACTGATCAGTGCGTTACACCGGATCATACATGATGCCAAAATAGAAGCCAACTCGTCTTGCCTTGCAAGAATTGATTGTCAGCTGAGCTCAATAACTGCAAGAGAAAGAAGCTTCTGGCGTTGAACCAAATCTCGATCTGTATGCTCGTTGGAGTGATAGCAGGACACTGACTGATTGCAAGATTGCTCCAGCAATGGAACCAGGAATTCAGCCATCTCTGCCAGAGCTGCGGGGACGAGGAAGAAACCCAGACGATCCAAGATCTGCTTTGCCACTGCAAAACTCTCCAGAATCAGCGCCTAGCTCTAGATTCTTCGCAGGGACTGCGGACATACCGAGTGGAAGATTTATCGGACAAATTCATAAAGAGCACGGGATGGTTTCAAACACCATGCGACATTGCAGATTAGAAGAATTGTGTATCCCACAAATGAAGGGATGGGCTGAGAGATGAGATCGTGCAACTTAAGGCCTTTAGACTATTTTTTGTGGGGCTACGTTAAAGCTCATGCCTATACAAACAAGCCCGCTTCAATTGACGCGTGGGAAGACAACATTGAAGCATTTATTCGTGAGATACCGGCCGAAATGTTGGAAAGAGTATGCCAAAATTGGACTTAGCGGATCTACCATTTAAGGCGCAGTCAAGGTCAACATTTGCATGAAATAATCTTCAAACATTAAATAATATGGACTGTCCTATCGATTCAAATAAAGATTTCATGCATTTTTTTTTGAAAATTTACTATTTTTGAAGAAACCCCTTAAAGAGCTCAAGATCCGTGCCGAAGTTCAGGCTGTCTCGCAAAACGCTGTACCGCCTAATGATATATGCCAGACACCTTACCTTGGGACGTTGTGCGTGCGGGACGCGGCTAAGCATTTAGTTACCGTTAACACAGATTCAGAAGCGGTAATCCATGCGAATGGTTCTACTTCACCGTTGTTTTTGGAAAAAATGCCCCCTCCTTTCGTTTCACAAACACCTGCTCGTATAGGCATAACGTGTATATAAATATATTACTCAGAAGGCAATTTTGAAATTTAGCTAGGTTGGGAATTATTACAACCTGGTCATGTGGTAGAGTCCCCCAATCATCACGAAGGCCGTTCCTGCAACGAATGTCAAGCTTGCGTAAAATAATTTATGATCCAAATTTATGTACATACATACACCCAGTGTACGTGTATCTCAAGAGCGAAAGAAGGGTCTGCGAGGAGAAAAAAATGCGTTTCACTTTGGTTCTTCAAACTCCGGCGAAAGCTACTTTAATGAATATTCTGCTTACTATGTATTGTCTGGACTAAGATCAATCCTCGGTTCTGGTTACTCCCCTCGAGGCCACTGCCGAAACCCTAACAAAGTTTGATGAACGTATTCTAATAAAATAAAGAAGGCATCTCCTATTCTTCTTTTTCTATTTGAAGCATGCTTCATGGGGGAAAAAAGGCGAAAAAAAAAATAAGGATTTCCAGGAGAAAATCCATTTCACGAGATTTTCATGATTTTCGCTGGTTTATTGGCTCTGGGAACGCGTTGGGTGGGTCTGGTGGGGCGGGCGCAAGCATGAGGGATTTACCTCGGAAAATCGAATCGAATCGGCATGAGGGTTATTTTCGATGTTGTTGAGGTTTTATCCTTGAGAGTTTTCGTTTTTGCTTGCTACTTGAAATCTTCTTTTTTGTTCATCATCAGCCGACATCCATGCACGTAGCTGTGTGTGGCGAGTGAGTGGGAGATCTTTTATGCGGAGCAGTTGAAACAGTTAAGACATCGGTTCGGTGTGGGAGGCGGTTGATTCCGAGAACGTACGCCATTTGATTGAATGAAACGATATGAGAGTCTGTACATTGTAACGTCACATACAAATGTACACAGAGAAGATTAGCTTATAAAGGCACACACGCACAGGGAGCCATGCGAATTAGATGGCTGCCGTTGTGTTAAGAACTCGCAACATGTAGTAGATTGTGCATTTAATGGCCGTCGATTGTCCAATTCTTGTGGTGGTCTACTTGTGGATTTGCGGTTGAAGTAGGTCCTCCTGGGAGTTGCTTTATTTTCTCCGATGAACGTTGTCGATAGCCATCTATTGACGAGTTTGGAATTTAATGCTTGCCATGGTGATGTTGCTGTTGATATTGCCTTGGGTATAGCAATCAATGTTTTATAATTCTATGACAGAAGGTCTCTTAAAGAATAGGGTTAGGTAATTGGTCCAATTTAAGGCAAGGCTCTTTTGAATGTGGGAACAGCAAGGAGATGTAGGTGATTTGACTCACATAGGTAGCATATGCGTGTGTTTGCGAGTTTATTTATACAAGAGAGTGTTATTAGGTCACAAACATAACTTGTTGTGGTTTTCAAAGATTAATTGACATTTAAAGTGCAAGCAGAAAGCGGCTTGGTTTCGTACATTTAAATGTACACTTTATGTCATGATGTTCTTCCTAACAGGTGTAGTCCAAGTAGTCAATCTTAGAAGTTTAGTTCACCCTCCTGGAAATGTTGTTAAATAAATCCAATTGAGTTCAAATGAGTTCATAACTCTTTTTAGATTGTGTACAGTGTAGAGTCTGTGCCCCGGAGAATCAAACAAGGGTGTACGATTTATGTTTGTGTTGAGTCACTTCTGTGAGAACATGGGTATCAATTGCAGAATGTTCTTGCTGCCTCCTGTCTTTTGTTCTTCAAAGTTTACTATCACAGCCGGGAGAATCTTCAAGTACAGAACATTGACAACGCCAGACAACTGAACTGTCTTGGAGGATTTCAAATGCGTTGTCGGATCGAAGATTTTCGTCCAGTTCCAGTAACATCCCAGAATACAGCGCTATTTGTAGCAGAAGAAGACATATTAAAGCCTTCCTTAGTCAATGTAAAGTTTTGAATGGATGCGCTCGCAACTCATAACACACTCAACCTACTAAGATAGATGCTTTCCAATGGGAAGTGACCCTCACAGACCTACGGTGGGTATCTATGAGGATGTAAAAACATTAAGAGTGAGGCTTACACTGCATACCCAAAATTGCTTAGTAAGTTTTAATTTATAAACTCTTACTCACAGCAAGTTGGATACAAAATAACCAAATAAATGTTATAGACAAAGGTTTACTGGGAAAAAAGCTTTGTATGGTCCCTCCCACTCACAGGATGGGTACGATAGGGGGATAGGGAGTTCGGAGGCAACTCCAGCAGCTGATGGTTCAAATCTGACTTGATTAGGCGTTGCCATTTTTTGGTAGAAATCTCTCCCTGGAAGCACTCAGGAAAAGATAAACGATAGCTTAGTGGGAGACTGAGAGAAAATGTCGTGGAATAACCTCAGCTGATGCTCAGGGTTGCGGATTGGAGAAAAGTGGGGATGGACTGAGGGAGTCAGTGAATGCAGAGCTAGATTACGTGCCGGACGCTTTTTGACCGTGACTTCGACGCAAAACATAAGTAAAAAACGGGACACAGGGATCGAATAAACGAAAAATAAGCAAGTGATAAACTAATCCGAGATAGATATTGTAATAAAGAAAGGAAATTTGATTTAGATAAATTAAAAGAAAGGAACATTCATGACATGGTCCAATTGACGAGTGACGAGTATATTATTGCGGTGGGCGGCAATCGTTCAAAGCAAAAAAAAAGGGAATTCCGGAACGTGACCTCAGCTACATATGTAACCGTCATGAAAAAGAATGCACAAAGTAAGACCCAAGTCAGGTGCGGTATGTGTTGAACAGTGTAAAAGCATAAACCGCGAGTCTCCCCTGATGGAGAGTTCCTGTTCGCACCTGAGAGTTGCATAGTGCACCCACTTGGGAAATATCGACAGTCAGTCATAATAGAGAAGCCAACTAGAAAACAAGCGTGTACGCCGACGCAGGGAGTCATCTTGACAATCTAACGATCCTGCCAGAGTTCCAGAGATCGCGCTAGTTGGGTAGGTTGTTGGTTGAGACCCAGGTTTACGCAGGACTGTAGCGCCACACAAAGTAGAAGAAAAGGCATTAACATTCGCGTGGTGGCCCGTGGCGTTGTGAGTTTGTGCTTCGACCCCAACCTTGCCGATAGTTTCGATTATTGGTCTGGGCGACAAGAATAATTTTCACTGCTCTTTCACCACCTCTTTCGAGTCGCTGACATGCTCAAAGCGCATTTCCTAGACTTAGAGTCTAGTCTAGAAAAAGCTTCCAAATCTTGGCCGTTTGAAGTCGGCATAAAACTGTAGGTCCCTTGCACTAGTGAGAGAACAATAGCACGCACTACACTAGTGATTGCTGAGAGATAGGCCCTAGTCATCAACGGGCTGTAGCGCCACTCATGTTGTTATTATTATTATTAGCATTCGCGGACGACTTAAAAATGTTTGCAAGCATCGAAAATATTAATGTATTTATTCGTTTTTAACTGCTTGCATGTATAATGCATTAGAGCTTAAGATTTCAAATTCTAAGATATTCACAGCGCACCGCATTGCGGCTTATCTTATTGACGATTTTCTTCTTGATGAAGTTAAGGCTCTAGGTATCATACTACCAGTCTTACTGCTCTTCTCTCGTTGTTTCTTTTGGTATATACGTGCTTGTGGCTATTTTGTTTAAGGGTTGTTTTGTCTATGATATCCCAGTGTTATCTCAGTCACACTATAGATTCAAAAGGGACTAATTTATTTAGCTTGACTAGGGCACTCATATGAGGTGGCATAAGTAGGCGTTGGACTTGAGTCATTTCATCTAACTCATTTGTTTTCAATACGACTCGTTTTGTATGCACTTCTGGGGCTCATAAATAATTAAATCTGTGATAACACTGATCTCAAACCAATTGAATTGAGAGTAGAGTGTTTAACAGAGAGTATACATTCTGTTATTGTGAATGTATAAGTATTCAGTATTCCAATCTTAACCGAGATTGGTTTGAAAAAAGAGGAATACGCCTATTTCGAATTGAGTGAAACCGGGTTTGCCAACAAGAGTTAAAACTCGGTTCGCTTCAGTTCCAACTCGGACCAACTCGATTCAATAAAGCTTCGGGTTGGTACATCTCTAGTTAAGACTTTCCAGAAATTTAAAGACTGCTCTTTGGTCACGCTGCATTTTCGCCTAAGGAGTTGCATTCGAAGGAGTTCAAAAGGATTTCAAAACCTATGCCATTCCAAAATTAAACATGTTTAATTTATTTCCTTTTTATGAAAATTAAGGCAATTGGCTTGCAAAACGTATGTTTCAGGCTGGAGACATCTTCAGTAATAGGATGCAAAATGGGTAGAAGATCCTTAGTCGTGCAACAAACAGGAGTGGTTGTCTTGATCATCACATACCACCGTCCAGTTATGTACCTCCTCGTATATTGTGATCATTTGAGTGGGAGAGATATTTACAAGACGTTGCATTGGTCTTTATCAACCCTACCCACTTCCCTCTCATTCACTCATTTCAGCGAACTTATAACAAAGCACAGCAAAGGGAACTATTTGTTCAATTTTATCTGAATAATAATGACTTTCCACAGTCATCAGCTCCGCAAAAGCCGATTAAGAGCGATTTAATTATGTTCAAGCAAAGAGCATCGACTCCTCCAACATCCGTTTTTGTAAAATTTTAATATAAAAAAATCCATTGAGTAGATCGCATGTTTTAAATTTAAGTCCTTGCATTTATTTTATCAGATGTAAGCTAATTTCATTGAATGTTGAAATATGTACGTCCGACAGCGAACCACCACTTCAACAAATGAGCAAAAAGTACGCACGAGTTTTATTCCAATTACCTTTTGGACTGCTTTATGCCAGCCGTATCGAATTGCTCTTTGCACTTGAGTACTCTGGGCTATAAAGGAAATGCGTATTCACACATGTATTCACTGTGAAATTATTCCGAAAACAAATTGCGGTTAACCAGAACACAGCTCCGTTCCGTACTCAAAGTCTGGCGTTTTACAAAAAAAAAAAAACTCTGCGGCCTGGGTAAAGGGACTCCTTTGCCGTTTTTTTTGTAATGAGAAGAATTTTCCTCGATTTCCCGCAATGAGAATTTTCCTTGACTCCCTTTGCAAAAGCGACATGGTTCAGTTCACATCGGGCTTACTTTTATCAATTGTGCTATTGTTTCAGTTTTTCTGCGTATGCACGTGTGGGGTTATCCAACATAGGATGTAGCCCAGAAGTCAGTGCAAAATAATCAAGCACCTCACATCGATATCGTCGCGTTTTCTTGGTGGTTGAAGAACAGGCGATTTGAGCTGGTCTTAAGGAAATTTCCCTTATTCGGAGCAAAACGTCAGGTTTACAAATGCCCTTGGTAATCGGCGCTATTTCGGTTTGCCGAAATAAACGGGCTTAATGCTCACGGACCGAAATTTTGCATTACAACGCTCTTTTGATGGCAGTTCGGCTGTATGGAGCTGAAAGTCTAAGCAACAATTCTGCGTCGGAGAAACGGTCGTGTCTGCGAGTAAAGAAAAGGAAGACGAAGGTATAACCTCGAATTCTACAAGCTGGATCTCTGCATCCCCCACTTTGGGGTATTTGACCCAAAAACAGGCATAAACGCATACCCACGAGTAGACTTCAAGTAAAATACCGCAGCTATCGGAAAAACAAACAGCGATTCAATCTGTCAAACAGATTGGCCGCAGTGACAATTGCGTGTTTTTCATCGACCGCGTATGCAGTTTGAAGCACTTGAAAAACAACAAGACATTTTTGGGTTGTTTTTTGGAAAGCTGATTGGACCGGGTCTTGGAATTTATTTCTGAAGGCTTATTTTGACTTACAAGAATTGTGACACCACTCCAGTAGCTGTGTTTCTAGTTAACCCACAAATAAAATGGACGATTTGTTTATGTGCCGCGCGAGTATTATTTTTGTTTAAGTGTGAGTATTTCATCTAAGTGATGATGTCAATTGTGTTATTATCAAATCAGAACGAATCAAATCTAAAACGCTTTACTTTTGCAATAGTAAAAAAATAAGTTATTTAAAATTTAGCTAACAACGAGATGCTACACATTGAGAGCGAATAAAAATAAAGGAAAAAAATGTTGTTATGGACCACCCCCAAAAAAAACCTCATATGCCAGGAACTCTTCAAATTTACTTGTAGTTACAGGAAAAATATTTTAGGACCCATAACCAAGCGTTCGCTCATCGACTTCAAACCGATAAGCGATCGCCTGGCTGTGATCCGCATCCAAGGCAGATTCTACAACATCAGCCTCATATGTGCACACGCCCCTACCGACGAAGCTGAAGACTCTGTCAAAGAGGATTTTTACGACCTCTTGGACGGTGCCTACGGAGCCTGTCCGGAGTACGATGTCAAAATCGTACTCGGAGACTTCAATGCTAAAGTCGGTAAGGAAAACATCTTTGGCGGAGGAACGGAAAGCACAGCCTCCACGACACGACAACAGATAACGGCTTCCGACTCACAGACTTTGCGACAGCACGTAATATGGTCATAAGTAGCACAAGGTACTCTCGCAAAAAAATCCACACAGCAACCTGGCGATTCCCGGATGGTCGAACCGCCAACCAAATCGACCATGTGCTTATTGACGGAAGACACGCGTCAAACATCCTGGATGTGCGAACATTCAGGGGGGCAAACGTCGACTCTGACCACTTTCTTGTTGCAGCAAGATTCAGAGCTCGACTGTCCGATGTCAGAAAGCTGCACCAGCCGACAAAGAAAACTTTTGACATTGGACGCCTAAGCACACCGGAGATTGCCAGAGCCTACGAAGAGCAATTAAGTGAGAGACTCTCCGGTATGCCTACGTCAAGTGCCAACGAGATGTGGTTGCATTGCCGCTCGGCCATCAACGAGGTAGCGGAAACTACATTAGGCTACCTACCACCCCCGACAAGAAACCCGTGGTATGATGGCGAGTGTGAGCAGAAAAAACGTGCAACCGACGAGGCATACCAAAAAGCGCTGCAACGGAAAACAAGAGCAGCGCAAGAGGAGTACCGCGCTAGAAGACGGGAGGAGAAAAAGCTTCTACGCCTGAAGAAAAGGTCTCTCGAAACCTCCCAGCTCAAGGATATCGAAGAGTCTAGGGACAAGCAAAAAATACGGGCCTTTTACAAAAAAGCCAAAAGCCTGGTCACAGGCTTTAGGAAAGGCACCCAGGCTCTTCGAAATTGCGAGGGTAACCTAGTCACGGGCCCACAGGGAATAGTGGATGTGTTTTAGCAACACCTCCAACAGCTGCTTATCGGGCCTGACCAAGAGAGAGTTATAGGGAACCAGGAAATCCCAACTCCAGTCGACAAAGAAGTCCTCCCACTTAGCTTTGAAGAAGTCGATACAGCCATTAAAAGGCTGAAGAACAACAAAGCCGCAGGCTCAGATGGCTTACCATCGGAGCTTTTCAAAGCTGGGGGCAATGTAATGGTAGGAAGCATGCACCAAATCATTTGCCGAATTTGGGAAGATGAAAGCATGCCCGACGACTGGAATATCAGCTCCATATGCCCCATCCACTATAAAGGCGATCCTACCTCCTGCAAGAACTACAGAGGTATATCCCTGCTCAATGTCGCCTACAAGATCCTATCCAGCGTGCTGTGTGAACGTCTAAAGCCGTTTTGCACCGCACTAATCGGCACGTACCAGTGCGGCTTCCGGCCCGGCAAATCGACTACAGACCAAATCTTCACACTAAGGCAGATCCTGGAGAAGACCAGCGAGTTTCAAATCAATACTCACCATCTTTTCATCGATTTTAAAGCCGCATACGACAGCATTCATCGCAAGGAGCTATTCGAAGCGATGGCCGAATTCGGGATCCCGGGAAAACTGATCCGGTTGTGTCGCACCACGCTAACACATACGCGATGCACCGTGCAGTTCGGTTCAAAAACCTCTGAACCGTTCGAAACCTGCACCGGATTTCGGCAAGGACATGCGCTGCCGTGTGATTTCTTCAATCTGGTACTGGAGAAGATAGTGCGGCGGGCAAAATTCAACACGGAAGGCACTATCTTCTACAAGTCAGTCCAGCTGTTGGGGTACGCGGATGACATCGACATTGTCGCGCGGTCCCAACGTGCCATCGTGGAAGCTTTCACGGCAATTGAGGAACAGGCGAAACGAGCTGGTCTTAAGGGCAACGAGGACAAAACAAAATATATGCTGTCGAGCAAACAACGATCCGCCGCACACCACCTAGGCCAAAACGTTACAATCGACAGCTACAATTTCAAAGTAGTAAAGGAGTTTGTCTACCTCGGGGCAAATGTAAGCTCCACGAATGACATCGTAGTGGAGATCCGACGTGGAATCGCCCTTGGCAACCGATGTAACTTCGGTGTGTTAAGCTCCTGACTCGAAGGACCAATGTCATGCTCTACAAGACTCTTATTTTGCCAGTCCTGCTATATGGATACGAAAGCTGGACACTAAGCAAAACTACAGAGTTGACTCTTGGTGCCTTCCAAAGAAAAATTCTACGTCGGATACTTGGTCCCGTCTGCAAGGAAGGCGAATGGAGGAGAAGACACAACCGCGAACTCTACGAGCTGTACAAGGATGTGAATGTAGTCCGGAAGGTAAAAATCCGTCGACTACACTGGCTCGGCCACATCGAGCGAATGGACAACAACGCTCCAGCAAAGAGGGTCTTCGAATCCGAGCCTCCTGGTTCGAGAAGGAGAGGAAGACCGAACCTCCAGTGGCGGATAGGTGGTTGGAACGTGTGCTTTAAAAACACGGACGTGTGACAGCGTAGTATTGATGACTGGAGGCAACATGCTGATCGTTAAAAAGCAACTATGCGCTCAGAATAAGACCCTCAACTCATCTCAATCTGAAGAATAGTAACAGGTTTAATATTAGCTAATGCTGATTTCCGCACTTAGCACACTTTTTCCAATCAGGAAGGCCGAAATAATAGGATCGAATTTTATAATCTGGGTTATGGGTGAGTATGTACCCGACGGATGATAAAAGTGTCGTTGCAGATGATATTGCCATTGCGGCATTTGGAAAATGTATATCCACGATAAGGAGTATTTTTGGATGACCTGCGTAAGCCTCAGGAAAGTGCTGTTTGAGAAGACGCTGAATGTCGAGTGTGTTCACTGCTGAATTTTGACAAATGAACCGAAGATGGGTGATGGGTTCTATTCTTAGGATCTGAATATCGGGTCTTTCCGATTATATTTTGCCCCCCACACAAGGTCTGATTTTTGTTTTTTTATGCTGTTGAATAAGATCAACCTAATCTTTCAATCTTAACAAATGCTTCACTTTTCCCATGATTATGCTATATTACGAAAACCACACTTTCTAGATTGAAGTAATCTACGCTTCCTAGGTTTCAGAGGTTTCATCGACGTATATGTTCAAATGTCCCACGCTCGTTCTTATATTAACTAGAGTCATCAATAACACGTCTGTCAGTATCTGAGGAACAAATACGAATACGATTCACGTGGGGAGGAAGTTAATTTCACATACAATCCTAAACAGACTTCGGCCTAGCATTGGAAGCATACTTTTAAACTGGAGCTCTCAAAGAAGATTAAAACACAAGGATGACTTGGATAGGGCCTGGAATTTGGCTGACTCCGACACCCTTACTCCTGTGGAATGTAGTAGAGGAAAGCCCAGTTAAAGGTGAGCCGTGCAGACAGTGTGCGCAGTTGGAAACTTCTTCTCCTGCTGGCGCTACGGTTCAGTATGGACCTACCACTCAACCAAGTCTCTCCAACTAACCCGAAATTTTAGGCGTAACTTGGCGGAACAACTTTTTGCAACCGTTGTACTACAGTTTTATTATTTTTTCACACGTATTGTGCCTAGGGAATTATGTGTAGAGGGAATTACGTTCCTTAATGTTTTTTTTATTTATATCATTTGGCTTGCTAACAAGAGAAAGTCGCAAAGAAAAGGGAAACGTAGAAAGACAATGTGGCGGACGCGTTTTGTCCGCTTGTGAGGGAGTGGATTCATTTGTGAAAATGTCGTAACCGGATGTGGGGGGAATTAGAAGAGAGAATTACTTACATTAAAAAGCGTGCAAGAATTCTTTGAAATTTGGACTCTTACGAAAGGTGCCTGCTATTTATAACTGTCCGTTAGGAGAGAGTACACTGTTCGCAGAAAGCATACTATAATAATAATAATATGGGTGGCGCAACAGCCCATATTGTTCTCTTATGTATAGAGGGGACCTAGAGTTCTATGCACTTCGAACGGGCACGTTTGAGAAGCTTTTTCTAGGCAGGAGATACCCTTTGAGCTTTGTCAGTGACTCGAAAGAGGTGGGGCCGTGAGAATTACAGACAAGGGATCGCGTTGAAGGTGGGCCGCGCAGGACCACAGACTAATAACGCCACGGGCCACCACACAGAAAATATACACCTTCAATCAATTCGGGCATGAGAGGGTTAAACACTGATATATTCCAAAAATCCCATCTATATGCAATGAGGTGTGTAATTCAAGAAAACAAAGTTCCATAAACATTTCACGCCATGGCATATTGTTGGCATTTTTGACAGCTGGCAACAAACGGGAGCCTTTAGGCCTGCGGTTAGACGACTACCGCTGCCTATCGATACGGAAAGACCTCACGTTGCTCGTGTTATTATTCTCTTTTTAATTGAAGCGAGTTGAAGTCTCTAGCTCGGATAATTTCAAAAACAATTCATCAAATAAATTTGCTTGTATCAATGCTAGAATCCAATTTAAATTAGTCAAGTTTCCTTTTCGTGAATTTACACTTCATCAACACACTGTGCGAGTGCGTACTGATCCATGTCCAAAAGGGTCGATGTTACGTGTTACCAGTTTGACAATGGAGCAGGATCTAAAATAACTGTGGTCCTTATATAAAACAATCTGAATAAGATCCCCATTTCCATAACCCACACAACACAACGTATAAAAACCCATCCCATTATGCATTATCTCTTAAGATTTCATTGTGTTTATTTTACCGCATCACACGCGCGAAAGCCATCCTGCCCTTTATGATGGCTAAATTTAAACGCAAAAAAATCTGCGAAAATAACCAAATACGCGTGACCTCAGGCAGCCAATATCAGCGCGGCAAACAAATAAAAATGATTTGATATCGCAAATATAAAAGCCGGCCGTAGGCCCATCCCGTACTTTGACTTTCAAAGATTAACAACATCAACATCATCAAATATTTGTACACGTCTACGTAGAAGACATTCGAACGCCTATGCAACACTTAAAGTCAAGTTATGAACAACAAAGAATACACTTTATGAGTTGTGCTAAAACTTCTGCAGACTTTTTTAAAGGAAGCAACGCAGTTAAAAAGTGAAGAAAGTAGAGTTATGGCTCGGTGTCTGTGAGCCCAAAAGTTGAAGGATTAACTTGATAGCCCACGTAATGGCGAGCAAACATCTCCGAAGAATGATCGAGGACATTTCTACTTTAAATTGGTTCATTTGTAAAATCGAACATTCGAAGTTGAAATGATTCCACTCTAAAAAGGACATCCGAAGTTGATGGGAGTGCGAGGCATCATAAATAAACATTGATTGCTTCGTCCGGAATCAATCCGAACACAAAAACGAAAACCATAAAAAAAAAACGAATATTAAATGGAAAAATGGCGTAGCTGCCTGGCCTGACTACAAAGTCCCATAAAATGTCTAGCCACAGAGTCCGAAAAAATGTCAGTTAAATTAATTACCCGGAATACTGAACGACGGCGATGACATTCTATTCGAAAACCGCAAAAACGACTGAAAGTCAAACTTCACCGCGGGAGCAGCAGGCCACATGTGGGAAGTTGCTTAAATTTTGCGAATAAATACTCAATTGCCCACAATTTCTTAACAATTCATGGCAGCAACTGTTGCGGTGCGGTTTCTGCTTGGAATTCAGTTTTTCAGCGGTCGGCGTTGCACACATGCAGCATTTGATATCGAGTTAGAACACAGTACCCACCGCTCGAATAGAATGTAAGTGTCACTGTTGAGCTCATGTCCGAAATGCAAACCTAACCATTTGGCTCAAAGTATCTCCTTGACGTGGGTACACTCTCGACTGTGCACGCAGGGGGATATGTGCAGTGTGCATGTAGCTACAATAAACGACTTTTCGAGTAGTTGTCACAATCAACGGAAGGGCCAATAACAAAAGTTAATACATGGGCACTCTGTGTGGTCGAAACTAGAATGTTACAGCGATTAATGGCAGATTCCTGTTTACCCTCGTAGGACAGCCGACGCCGGACTGGACCGGTTGTAAACTGATACAATGTATGTCATGACAAAGGAAGGGGTGATTAGGGTTCTCAAAAATGTTCGAAAACCAGATGAAATACGCTCATAGATGTCCTGTACGTACCGGAGCACATATCGTTTGAGAGGGACTAGCTGTTCGATGTGTGATAATACGAGTACATACGATCCCCATTGAAATTGTGTCTCTATCGCTGAAGCCGGAGACGGTAGCTTTAGCCGACATCGTCAGTTTAGGGCTTTAATTAAAAATGTGCACATCTTTATGTGAAATGTTGCCTTCGGAGTTCCGATGAAGGTTTACGTTCACAGAATTGTCGTACTTAGGTGTACCTAGGTGCATGCATCATTTTATGGTTTTAATTAAAAAAAGGAAGAAAACTTCGGGATTAAGTGGGTCCGTGATGGTATCAGTTGGATATTTAATAGTTGGCTGAGTGGTTATTGGACCCTGGGGCCGATGTTCTTTGTCAAAAAACTCTAGGAGTCGTGTTTTGAGAGCATAAGTGGAGCACAGTAAAACGTCCTTGTTTTTGTAAAGCTACCTTTTATTGCAGCAAAATCCATTGAGTGCCAGAGACGAGTGCTACCCTTGCCAATGGTGTCCAATAATGTTATAATATCAATTTCTAGGGAAACATGTGAAAGTTCAGATTCTGACAGATGGGTTTGATTTATAAAAAGGTGTTGTTTCGAGTGGTTTTGCTAGTGGTACAAGCATAAAGTAATTATGTAACGCAATGAACGATATCAAACTGATTACGGCTTTGATTTAAGACGACATTCATGCCATTTCATTGGTCAAGAAGCTCAATTTTTGATACCGTCTCAATTGTCGTCCTCGAAATTGTTCAAAGTGGTTTGCGTGGACTAACGACTTGACGTAGCACTAGATAAAATGATCCAGTGGTGTCAAATCACATGATAGCGGCGGCCAATGGTTGGACTTTTACCGGGTAAAGACTGAGTGGGCAACATTCTCATGCAGAAATTCGAGCACTGCATTGTCGCTCAAAGAGCTACTTCAATTGCTGGCCCGATCCTATTTCGCACGCCAAGTTGGTTGAGGTCCTTCTCCACTTGAGTGCGCCATCGGCTTCGTGGTCGTCCTCTATTGCGTTGGCTCGGAGTCGAAGACTCTTCGGGCTGGAGCAGTCTTGTCCATGCGCTCAACAAGGCCTAGCCAACTTTGGCGTTGATTCCGTAGACGCCTGACTAGACCCATGTCGCTGTACTGTACGGGCTCAGTTCGTATTTGAATCCTCTTCTCCAAAAACTCTCAACGCAAGCAGGATTGAAAGCAGCACTTTTCTCTCGAAGCGACGATGTGCGTCTTCATCCGCTCTTGAGATAGTCCAGGCTTCCGCGCCATACAGCAGGGCAGGAATGATCAAGCTCTTATATAATGTGAGCTTGGTCTTTCGAGAGTGGGCTCTACTACTCAATTGCCTCCGGTAAGTCAAGTCAATGACTACCTCCATGTTATAGCTGCCCATTGTGACGCTTTGTCCAAGAAGACGATATTATAATATATATAATAATAATATGGGTGGTGCTACACCCCGTACTGGGCCAGGGCCTAGTTTCTCAGCAACCACTTGTGCGTACTATTGTTCTCTCACGAGTGGAAGGGACCCACAGTTTTATGCCGGATCCGAACGGCTTTGTTTGAGAAGCTTTCTCTAGACAGAAAATACTCCTTGAGCATTTTCAGTGACTCGAAAATTGTTTTTGTCGCACAGAGCAGGAATCGAACCTACGACGTCAAGGTTGGGGTCGACGCACAAACACACAACAACATGGGCCACCACGACGATATTGTATGTCATTTTTTGAGGACAGCATATACTTCGTTTTGCCCCGATTCACCGCCAGACCCATTTTAGCCGCTTCCATCTCAATGTTAGCAAATGCCTCATTCACGGCTCGCGGAGTTCTATCAAAGGTGTCGGTGAGTTCGTTACCGACCTTGATGGAGCACCGAGAGTTCTTTATCGTCATTCTGCGCAGCCTGATGAGTTTGGCAGAAATGTCAAACCTAGACATGGCGTTGTATAGCCTTATGCACGTTGTCATATGCGGCCTTGAAATCGACGAACAGATGGTGAGTGTCGATTTGCACTTTATGGGTCTTTTCCAGGATCTGCCGCAATGTGAAGATCTGGTCTATTGTGGACTTTCCTGGCCTGAAGCCACACTGATATGGACCTATCAGATTATTAATGAACGCCTTCAGACGGGTACATAAAACGGCAGAGAAGATCTTATACGCGATGCTTAGGAGACTGATAATCTTGTGGATCGGGCAAACGAAGCCATATCCTACAGATGAGGTGGTGCATGCACCCTACCAGATCATCTCCAGCTGGCTTAAACAGTTCCGCAGACAATCCGTCCGCTCCAGCAGCTTTGTTCGACTTCAGTCTAGATGTCGCTATCTTGACTAAGTCGGGGAGACGGAATTCTCGTCTGTCGATTGATTGATTCAGATTGAGTGGAACATTCTGCCTGACAGCGGTATTTTGGTCCTCATAGCCGTTTAACAGTCTACAGAAGTGATCTTTCCAGATTCTCAGTATCGACTGCGACTCTACCACCAGTTGTCCATTTTCATCCCCACAAACTTCTGTCCGAGTTTTATATCGAGTAAAACTTTCGACCTTCATTCCTGCCATAATACCTCCATCTCCTCGACAACGGGCCTGTCATGCTCTTTCTCTTTTCTTCTGAGAAGCCGGTTCTGTTCCCTTCTTTTCTGTTCGTAAAGCTCACGAACAGCCCTCGTTGTTCGATGCAGCGTTGCCTTGCGGGCCTCCTGCTTGGCTGCATGTGCCTGCTTGCACTCGTCGTCAAACTATGGGTTTCTTCTGGATATTGTCGTAAAACCCAGCACATCAGTGAAGGCTTCTTGGATGACTTCTTGACAGCGACTCCATTCTTCTTCGATGGTTTGTGTAGGCGGCGTCGAACTTATAGAGAGTTTCTGGGAGACTCGGTCGGCAAAGATCCTAGTAGTCTTCAGTTCTCACCTCGGCACAATTGTGTACTGATATGGGCGCAAGTCCAACCGCCAATAAAGCCGGGTTGGCTAGCTAATTTAGTTGATTTGCACTACGATGCACAGAGGACTCATTAAGTCAGTTCAATCTTAATTATGAAACGGCTCACATATTGAAGTTACAATCATACGTATTTGATGGAGATACAATGGTTAGGAATTAACATTTTCTGATGCTGCTGCACAGTTTATCTCTTGTTGCGAATATATTTTTTCTAATTTTGTTTCTCTTAGATCGATCACAGCATTTTTCAAAACCCTTTCGTGGACTTCCAGTTTTAGTTGACGTAGTAGGCAGTACAATTTGGATGAATTCTTCTTCTTACAGCCAATCCTCGTATTTATTTTCAAAAATAAATTTGGTTCTATGTACTGATGTCCATCGAAATTAAGAAATAAAACGTTTGTGTACTTCTGATATCAGGATTCTTTTTGCTGAGAGTGTTGGAGTTTTTCCTTTTAAAATATGTATCTTGCGCCCATGGCCATAAGCCCTCAGTTCACAACACTGAATATAGAATTGCGATTGAATGCATGGTACTTACTGCTTGTATTTATATTTTAATTCACTTATTAGTAACTTGATTTTGCATAAATAACTCACAGATTGCAGTGCTGTATAAAACTGAACAGCAATATCAATATTTGTTATTTTAAATTGTCAAAGGTAATTTGAAACTAACATCGCATACAGGAAGTGATAAATTCAGTACTAGTAATTACAATCCATTTTCCGTTTGTGTGCCCATATCCGGTTGTGGACCATGGATAAGTTTTATTACAGCACAATTATCAACCGATTAAAATATCCACATTTAGAGTCATTAACATTTTAGATCAGTTCCTTTCTATGTTGCATCAATTCGATCCCTCTGTATCTCTAATAAGTACAAAGCTTGCATGCTATGTGGTTTGCATCTAAACATAAAGCCAAATTTAAAACTTCTTGTGGCCAAATTACCTAGATAAACTAGGTCTTTCATTTACACATAACGAACCTATATTTCTACAGTCCAACAAACATAAAAATCAACCCTTTCACAGATGGGCCTAATTAAGATCCTTGTATAAGAAATTGAATAACCCAGAGTTCCTTCAACGGATTTAGGCTTGTATTTTTTTCTAAAAACAAATGTCTGTGATGCTACTTAAAAGTATGAAGCACACATTGGCGTAAGCCGCTATGCGTAGCTTTGTGTAGGATAATTTTTAATTCAAAAAGTATTCATCAACTTTTTTTAATACCTATCTTCGAGGCTACTTTTCGGAGGCTTCTTTAAAGATTTTCGACTTATTTTTGCTTGGATTCTAGATGTTTAAGAGTATGCTAATAAAAAGACATACAAAGTATTTTTGTATTTATCTTAAGAAGCCTGAGAAAAGGCCTTGTAAAGTTTTGTTAAAAATATGCTTCAAAGCTGTAATAAGTATTTTGTTGACTGTAAGGGGTTCGATATAAGTTTGCAGTATAGGTATAAAAAATGCTTTCAAATCAGAAGCCCTGGTTATCTAAGAGTACTTAGACATATAACTCATAAATGTATTAAGGGTCTTTTATCCACTCTCAGCCTACTGTGCGGCGTCTAGGTAAAGTTGGGTTAATGAATGCAAACGGCTGAAGCACTTGTGGCTCACTTAAATCCTGAACGGTGACTTACGTACTGGTTCATCTTAAATCAAGTGGACTTAATCCTGAGAACAGCCTAGAGCTGCCTGCAAGAGCCACTGTACTGAAGCGCAGCTTCTTCAAGCACTTCTCTCCAGCTCCTGCAAATGTCGTTGCATAGAAGTCCCAGCTTTCTGGCTTGTGGGCCAAGTACGGCATGACTGTTTATAATGCCCATGACAATTCCGATTACATTTCTGTTTAATTTTAGAAGTGTATGTGTTTTTTTTTTTTGATTTATCGAGGCTGTACAAATGTCTAGTTCCATCCACTTGCGGTTGGCAGTATTGATGGCATATGTTAGTACCAAGGTGCTTATTATTTTAAAGGAAGGGTAGGGTGTGTCCTAATTTTTTCCTAATACCAGACCAGTTCCTGTCTTCCCAAACTTGTCGGCTCTTTATTTGCCCGGAGTACCACTATTTTCCCAGGAACCCAGCATATGGTAAGGTTACTTCTAAGCCTTGATGGACGCTTGACTGTTTATTTCTATAGCGATAGATAGACTGTCGATCGGATTCATTGGTAGCAAGGAGTCGTTTGTGTATACTTCCAGAATGTAAGATTTAATGGCTGATTTCCTGAAACAGTACCCAGCCTTCTATATCTGGGATCATTGTCTTTCACCCGAATTAGGAGTCTCCAATGGGCGTTATATAATCTGTATGCCCATAGACCTTCACATTCCTGGTTACACCTAGCTGAAGGTATGGAGCGATGTGCACCGGTGATGCAAATACACAAAGATCAGCCTATCTAAGGTACGGAGTCTATGTTTTCATCATTTCTCACTAATATTAGTCTAATTGATGGTACAACGGCGTACATATGCTGAATATTTTGACAGCTGGATGATATTGGTAACATTTACAGCTGTGATATATCAAATGTGATAATTTTTTTATTTTGAACGTCTCATTAAAATAAAAATGAATTAATAATAATATGGGTGGCGCTACAGCCCATAGAGGGCCAGGGCCTAGCTTCCCAGCAACCACTCGTTTTGCGCGCTATTGATCTTACACGATTGGAAGGGGCCTACAGTTTAATGCCAACTCCGAACGGCCAAGTTTGGGAAGCTGTTTCTAGACAGGAAATACTCTTTGAGCATTGTCAGTGACTCGAAAGGGTTGAGGTCGTGAAAATAATTTTTGGCGCTCAGAGCTGGAATCGAACCTACGACGTCGAGGTTGGGGTCGACGCACATACCCACAACACCACGGGTCAAATATGAAATAAAATGAAATAAAAATGAATTGGAACTAGTCAAAAACAAAGCTAGAAGACAAGCAGAGATGTGTGCGTCACTAAAATCATAAAAACGCTAACCCTGTTCTAATTTTTAGAGATTCACTCAAAATTTTGTGAAATCGAAATTACTAAATAGACTGCCTGATTCTGTGACTGGGAGGAGAATACAGAGCTTAGAAAGTAGCGCGGATTGCCGCAAATAACGAAGAAAATTTACAAAAATTGAAGCAGATTTGAAAAAAAAAATATGAAAACAAAATTCAGACATACAAATGATAGCTGATGTGTTTATTTACAATAGAATATAACAAGAGCCGATGACAGAAATACTAGTTAAAGGAGGGACAATATTTTAAATGAAGCAAGTTACTTAGTAGTTCTTGAAATAAATAAATAAGAACAATTTTTAAGTAATGCAATACACGTAGTAGATGCTTGACAATTAATTAATGAAGCAGATCTACTACATGTGGGGTACATTCTCATCTCTGGTCTGTCATGTGCGGTCTATTGCAATATACAGCATTTGGGTTTGACTTCCGGGACATTAGGGCGCAGTTTGCGTTTTTAATGTCATAGTATGTTGATTCAATGAATAAAAAAGTATTTATATAATGAAGTCGTACCAGTAAGTATCAATATATACTCCAAACGGAATTTAATTCAATATTTCTTCAAAATTTGTCTCCATTGTATGAGAAAAAGTCATCTCTCACAAAAAATGGTAACCGAGTGATGTCAGGCGAGTTTGATGGCAAATGAACATTTTATTTTGTGTCTAAGGGTGAATACACATTTTCAACAATCTTATTGCTGCTTGAGTTGATCGGCACTTTAGAGCGACAAAGTGAAGTAATTTTCTTCAATGCGAAACTCAAACGTAAACAACCGAGGCACGATCTTCCAAAAGTCTGCTCAACTGCTTGCTTACGCGGACGACATTGACGTGATTGGGCGAACATAGCGAGCCGTCAATGAGGCGTTGGCTGGTATTGAAGCGGAAGCGGCTAAAATGGGTCATGCGGTAAACCAGGGCAAAACAAAGAACATGCTGCCATCACGAAAGGACGCACAACATCGACGTCTCGGACAGAGCGTCATATTGGGCAGCAGAAACTTTGAGGTAGTCAAGGACTTCGTCTACCTAGGCTCTGGAGTAAATAGGGACAACAACACCAGTACCGAGATCAAGCGCAGAATTACTCTTGCCAATCGCTGCTTCTCTGAGCTCAAGAGGCAATTGAGTAACAGAGCCATCTCTCGAAACACAAAATTGACTTTGTATAAAACTCTGATCATCCCAGTCCTGCTCTATGGCGCAGAGACATGGACGCTTTTGAAAGCGGATGAAGAAACTCTCGGTTGTTTTGAGAGAAAAGTTCTGCGTACGATCTTTGGTCCTGTTTGCGTTGATGGCGTTTGGAGGAGAAGGTTCAACCACGAACTGTATGGGCTGTACAGTGGTCTGCACCTAGTTAAGCGTCTTCGGATTCAACGCTTAAGATGGCTAGGTCATTTAGAGCGGATGGACACCAAAGCTCCGGCCCGATACCGAGCCATTGGGACAGCGCAACAGAGGACGTCCTCGCAGGAGATGACGCACACAAGTGGAAAAGGACCTCAGTCAACTTGGTGTGCACTGCTGGAGGCAGCTGGCGAAAGATCGTGATGGCTGGAGAGGCATGTTGGTTGAAGCCCAGGCCCACCCCGGACTGTAGCGCCAATCAAAGAAGAAGAAGAATAATTTGTACAGAATTTAATAATTTTCACGTGACACTCGGTGATGAATTGTCTTCAACCATTTCCTTCCAATATCGAATCTCAACCGACAACCGTCATCAAAACCGTAATCTAACACTATCAAACTGTTCCAGGCTATCGCATATAATTGTGCTCGAGGTTAAAGAGAAACCATTCTTGCCATATGTACATAACTATCAACCCTCCTTCGCATATGTTTTGATGAATAAAAAAATAGGAAAAAAATATTACATCCATTTACGGAAACTAGTTCCCTACAGCATGACTGTCCCAGTCTTACCCTCGAATGGGCAAACAAATCAAACATTCCATTCAGTTTTCGGCCATAATTGATCACTTAAATGTCATAGCACAACATAAATTATTCTGTTTAGCCTGTGCTACTAGTTTTCAATTATGATAAAATGCGACCTTTCACCTTGACTGGGGCGCCCTAGAAAGCGTAGGCATTTGTGTATTCGTTTCGCATTACCCAGGACACGCACGGGCCGCACAGAAAAGAGTGTTCCTCCCCGACGCCCGTGCGTCTACCATTACAACTCCTTTGATGAAGCCAATTATACATTTCAAATTGATTTATAAGTATCTTCCACACACGTTTCTGATCTGATTTCAAAAGACACTCACATTCCACTTCAGCCCTAAGCTGTGCCTGCTGCGATGTCATTGAGGTCATGCCCTCTGTGAGTGAAAATTTGGCAGGCAGGTGAACAAATTCCTGCAGCCAGGCATTTGCTTACACTTACGGACAAAAAATGAATGCCGACGAAAAAAGTGTCCTAGTTGCAACGGAATAGAGAATTGGATGCACTGAACTATTGACAAAGCACTCCAGTGCCTCTGTGTGCGTTTATTCGACTGTACAATTTCTAATTGGTGAAAACTTTCTCGGTCCCCCATGAGACACACGTGCCTATGCGATGGATGTGTGCCTGTGCACATCCAAACAGGGACGGTCACAATTGCGCACACACCGTCATATTTCATATGAGTAACGGTTGAGTGGAATTTTCAATTCTTCTGTTCTTCCTGTTCGGGTTGTCCTTTTGCCTTTTGTCGGAATCACAACATCCGTCTCTTCGCTCGCTACGGGCGGCGGTGTTTATGTTAGCGTTGTCGTGCCATCATCTCTGTCCAATGCACGATCTAATTTTGTACATCCTGTCGTGTATGTTGCCGAAGTCAGTCGGTGGGTGCAGGATGCGAGCATTATTGCATCCCCCCGGCCTTGATTCCCTCATGGTCGTTCGACTGTTCGTTTGTTCAAGTGTAATCGCATTAGTCCGGTGGACGACGAATGGCACGAGTTAATGAAGACTTTTTTCCCTTTGTCCACAGTCGCAAATCATTCATTTCAGTGTTTTTCCTTTTCGCTTTTGGCTCCCGTGGATTTGCTATTCGCCGGTTCTGCTTTTGGGGACGTACGAGTGCATTTTCACATTTCCGCTTTTCATTTCACTAAATTGACCTAATTCAGCAATTACTGTGGCGGTGGGTAGTGTGTGTGCTGTGCAGACCTCCGCTCCATTCAATGGAATGCAATATTGAACAGGAGACAAATGACTGCTTTTGATAGACACGATTGAGTGTGTATCATAAGGGGTTGGATGTTTTCCTGGAACTTGTCGGTGGGGTAAAAGTTCACTCTGCCAACCGGGGCAGTCCTTTTCAAAGCGCATGAGATGAAAATTTGTGAAATGACGGCAACTAGATGGATGTTTGTGGTATTCGCGGTACTAGTGGCTTGGACGTTGACTGGGGCGATTTTTTGTTCGCTCTTTTGGAGAAAGAGTCCCCTTTTGACCAGCAATTCGTACGTCAGGATGGGAGACACCTGCTTTGGACAGCCAGAGCGAAGTGGTAAGTCACGGAATATGTAGCTGTGCTCTCAGTCTATTGAAATGTGGCACGGAGCAGGGAGAGTGGTTTCAATTAAAGTCCACCCAGTCAGCATTTAGTCAATATGTCGAGTTCGTAAGTCAAAATTGCAATTTTCTATGAACTAATTTGTCAAGTTCAGCGCGTGCATGCATACGGACATTTGTAGGTGCCTTTGACATACTCCTGCTCTAAAACGAGACGAAACCGAGTTGTTATATGTTCTCATCTCAATTGTTTCTTTGAACCTTATTCTCTGTTATTGAATTTCTTTGAGATGATTTAAGGTGAGACGAAGTTGAAGCTTTTTTTAGAAAACACATCGCAGTCACCAGCAGGGATCGAATTTGGATTGTATTACTACATTTCTGCCTTGTCCTTGAAGAAGCTGGTTAAAAGATGTATTAGTGGAACGATGCTACACACATGCATACTTCACTCAGCTTCACTGCTAAAGAGAGTATTTGAAAAACTGGTGGCAGTCGCTTAATTTGTGAGCCCACGTCTTAACAAGTATAAAGCATTCCGCAGTGTGAACATCGAGTATTTGATCACTATACCACTGTATTAGGAACAAAAAGGGAAAACATTTCTCTGTGTATTCTGTATTTGAACAATATTAATCCTACAAGCTCGTAGGTACAACTCATTGTGTTACAACCAAAACTAGAGATGATATAGCTGAACTGAATACGCTTTACATACACTGCCGCTCATCTGAATAGGTTCCATTCTTTTGATCACCTTACTATAAGCCTCTCTAAATATGCATTTATTGCAATGGATATATATGGAACGAGAAAGCGTCATTACACGCTTAGTTTGAGAAAAAAATGTCATATTAAAGCTTACAGTTGCTCTCACACGCTAGCTTGAACAAATGCATTCATAAAAATGATCACATTTTTCGGCTCACCAGAATGGGTTCACCAGCAAAAATGTTGGTGTTCGTGTAAATTCGTCTATGAATTATAATAAATTTGTGTTTGCTAACAAACCTTATTATGTTGACACGTTAAAGACGAAAAACGGTAGCGGAAAATTTCTGAGTGAGGAAAAAATTACGAAATGTCGAGAAATATGAAAAAATATGAAAGGTGTTAGTTATCGGGACACTTCAAGAGCCGATAGACGTGTAATCATCAGAGCAGCTTACAATTCTTATGATTCCTCGTCAAAAAATACGGATAATAACAAGTGTAAACGTCCACCCAGGATTGTAGCACCAATCAAATAAGGGGTGTTGGAGGTTTTGTGGAGAAAAAAAAATCAAACTCTTCCCGTGACTGTACACTCTTTATTTCTCTCCCGTAATCTATTTCGCACTGGCTTAAATAGACCTAGGTAAGCGGGACAACCGGATGACCAGTGTTAAATACATTTAAAATGCCACACAAACACAGGAATGAATGTCTGGAAGACCACACAGGGTGTCAAGATATAATACGAGTGCGCGTAGCACATTTTCGTTATTTTCCTTGAAAGTGCCTACTGGGGAAACAAATGTAGTTTGGCGATAGTAAACTGCATTATTTAGTACTCCCTCAGCCGCACTGTATATTCTCATCCATCTTCCACCACTGGAAATATTCGGAAAACAAATAGCAGCCAGCACAGCCTTGAGACTCAAAACACTCCGACTGTGGTCCGAACTCAACATCGGCCACTCAACCATTCTTAAGCTTCCTCCCTATTGACACTGACCGCCTAGTACCCCATGCTATCTTGGAGAAGAAGTTCTTGATCAGCATTCCTTCCAAATCGGACTTGAGATCTGACAGGCAAACGTTGGAAGATCCTCTGCGTATGATGGACACAGATGGATCGAAGACAAGCGAAGGGGTGGGTGCGGTTGTCTATTCCCAAGATCTCAACATTGCTATCTCTTTGAAGCTCCCTGATCACTGTAGCGTTTTTCGGAGCGATTAAAGAGGCGCCGAAAATCCGAAAAATGTGATCATTTTTAAGAAATGCAAGTTAAAGTGACCATTTATTGCGGTTTATCTTCTCTCAGTTTAAAGTAAAGAATAGCAAGAACCTTGCTGTCATATTCCAAAGGAAACTCTACGTGACCTGCATCAAGCGCCATGTTGGTCTTAGACACATTTCCGCTTTTGTAGATAAGATAGCATTGAATTTCAATTAATTGGAGTGAAGATATAAAAATATCAATGTTATGTGACCACATCCAGCGTTATGCTATTTTAAGATATCTTTTCATCCCTAAGAAGTAAGATAAACAAGTAAAGAAAGCGATAATGCAAGGATCGATGAATGTTTGCGTAGGTGCTTTATCCTTAGGTTAAGAAACGTACGTATTTTTAAATCAGTTTGAGAATAATGTTTATCGACAGCAGACCGTTTCTCAAAATATCAGGCGAGTAGAAACTCATTGTTTCTTAATTTGCATTTGTTCAAGCTAGCGTGTGAGAAAATTGTAAGGTTTAAGACAAATTGTTTTCGCAAACTAAGCGCATAATGATGCCCTCTCATTCCATATATATGATGAGAGGCTTACAGTACAAGAAGAACAAGAAGTTGAACCTATTCAAATGAGCGGCAAAACCCGCCAAACCCGAATATATCTGCTGGCTGTATCGCAGTGGTTAAGTTGGATCTGGCGTGGTATTGGACCTATTTTTACTGGCGGAATAAACATTCCCGGCAACTATGAACAGATCTGACTGGACGTCCGACCTTCGAACATCAAATGCGTATGGACGGAATACAAACTCTAAGAATCAATTAATACACACACGATACCATGAAAACAGGAGTTGGTGAATCGTAAGTAGGCTCAATGGGGCCGCTCCATAAGAATTGGCTTACAAACCACTGTCCAAATTTTTCGACGAAAATCTCAATATTTCCTGATGTACTTAACAATTTAAGAATCGATTTATACACGCCCGATAGCGTGATCGTACCTAAGGGTCGTTGGTAGGTCTTATAGGGCCGCTGTGGCAGATGGAAGATGAGGCATGAAATCCTTCAGAAATGCCTTACTAATCACCGTCAACTGTTTTGACTACCAAGAGACTAACAAGAACAAGAAGAGAAAATCGATAGGAAAGACACTATTCAATTTTCCAAATGAAGTCTATCTTCTACTGGAGAATCAAATTCACGTTATCATGTCAAAAACACGTGAAATTAATGGACGTTATCAAGTGACTGTTATAAATTCACTTTATATGAAAATTCTGGCATCTTACTAGAATCAGCGGCTCTGATGATCTTGACATTGAACTATTTATGGCACCAGCCACATAGGTCAGCTTCCAGCACTGATTTTCTACCGTTGGGATGTTTTTTCTTATATCATGACGTCCTTACGGCTTTCATCAATGAATATATTAACCATTCTTCTTCGACCTGGACTTCAGTCAACATGCTTCTCTACATCTAGCTCGGTTTTGTGCTAGTTGCCTCTAGCCATGCACGTCAACTTATTCAGGTCCCCTTATAGCCACACATCCTTAGGGGTTGGAGTCGAAGACTCTCCGGACCGGAGGCTGGTGTCCATTCGCTCCAAGTGACATAGCCATCTGTTCGAACTCGTTTAACAAATTCAGTCTTCTGCTCCAAATACTATCCGTACATACAGGACCGAAGATAATTCGAAGGACTTTTCTCTCGAAGCGATAGTGATCCGAATCAATGTTGGCTCCTCGGAACGTCCGTACGTCCAAAATGCTGGTAGGTTTCTTGCGTCAATCGCAATATGATCAATTTGGTTGATGGTCGATTGATCTGTAGACCGCCATGTTCCTTTGTGGATGTTAAGGTGTGGGAACCGTGTGCTTGATACATTCAGGTTGCGCCCGCGGCAAAGTCGATTAGCCTAAATCCGTTGCCAAAGGTGGTGTCGTCTAGGCTGTGTCGTCCGACTGCGCTGCCTCCTTCCCTTTGCGTTAAAGTCACCAAAGACGACATTGGTCGTAAGTTTTGTCAAGGAGCTCGTAGAAGCAGTCTTTGGACGGCGTGCACATATAAGAGGCTTATAATAATAATAATATGGGTGGCGCTACAGCCCGTAGGGGCCAGGACCTAGCTTCTCAGGAACCACTCGTGTTGTACGTGCTATTGTTCTCACAAGAGTGGAAGGGACCTACAGTTTTATGCCGACTCCGAACGGCCAAGTTTGAGAACCTTTTTCTAGACAGGAAATAATCTTTGAGCATTGTCAGTAACTCGAGAGAGGTGGGGTCGTGAAAATTATTTGTGTTGCTCAGAGCTGGAATCGAGGTTGGGCTCGACTCACATACGCCCAACGCCACGGGCTACCTATATAAGAGGCTTATTTTGGCGAATTCAGCCTTGATTCGGATTGTCACCAAGCGTTCGCTAATACACCTAAAGCTCAAGACTTCTTGGCTAAGTCTGCTGCTCATGACAAATCCGCATCCAAATGTGCGCTGACCACGTTATTTGTAACAATGACCGTACTAAATGTCACAGTTTTTCATCCTTCTTTTGCCCGGCCCGTCCCATCGCATCCCATGTCGATTGGAAAAGTTCCCAGCGATAGATTGCGATTGTAGCTTTCCAACGTCAAACTGTTTTGGTCTTGCTCTACTCCGTTGTACAATCGATATCCGAGTTCTGACCTTGGCTACAACAAGGTTATGATCCGAGTCGATGTTGGCACCTCGGAACGTTCGACATCGAGGACACTGGAGGAGTGCCTGACTTCGATCGCAATGTGATCAATCTGGGTGACGATTGATTGCCAGGTTCCTTTGTGAATGATGAGGTGAGGGAACCGACTGCTGGCTACATAGAGGTTTCGCCCCGTCGCGAAGTCCAACAGCCTGAGTCCATTGTCGGACGTGTTGTCGTGTAGGCTGTGTTTTCCGACGACTCTAGCAAAGATTCCTTCCTTGACCAGCTTTGCATTAAGATCTCCTAGAACGATCTTGGGGTCGTAGCTGGGGCATCGATCGTATGTTCTTTCTAGGAGATCATAGATGTCATCCTTGCTATCATCGTCTTTGTCCACCGTTGGGGCGTGGGCGCAAATAAGGCTGATGTTGCCGAATGTTGCCTTGATCCGGATTGTTGTGAGGCGTTCGCTTATGTATCTAAAGCTTAAGACTTCTTGCCTAAGTCTGCCTCGAACAACAAAACCGCATCCAAACAAGTGCTGCCTTCGCTCTTTGTAGCAATCGCCGTAATATATGTCGCAGTTTTTCATCCTCTTTTTGCCCGGTCCATCCCATCGCACCTCCTGGATGGCGGTGATGTCAGCCTTATAGGCTTCTAGGGCCTCCGCAAGTTGTTCGGCTGCCCGTGGTCTGTTTAGCGTCCTGACATTCCACGTTCAGATTAGAAAATCATTGTCCTTATGAAGTATGCTAGGGTCGTCAGTGGTATTTTGACAATTCGAAAATTAAAAAAATTGGCATGAAATACTAAAGCACGTGGTACGTGCGACTTACGACTTCACGCACAATCGAATGCATGATCGATCCTAGACTCTAGTTGATACCTGAATGAACATCAATCCAGACTCAACCCCCCGTCCTCACATGTAAATTCATATCTCTGCTAAAAAGAAAACAATCAGTTCGCATCCAAATGAGAAAAGGACACGTCTGCATGTTCATCAATAGTGTGGGATAAGTAAAAGCAAGCTCCTCTCCAGACGCAACGCAACAGCAATGTGCTGAAATATGCATAAGGACACATATAAACACCATCCAAATGCACAAGCATACATCTGACTGTATTTACGGAAAAAAACATCTCGTCTGTGAAGTCATGGCATGAACATAATGTTAATGAGAGACACTCCACACCAGCCATCGGTTCAGCAGAAAAAAAAAAATCGATTCATTCTCTCAATGGATGTCATCTGCACGAGTTGTTCCTTTTATTATTTTAAACGCCAAGTTCTCGCTTGACATACCCCAACAACCTTCTCAACATTTGAATACAATCAGGACACCAGCTGACGTGTCAACCAGGCTCCAATGTGCCCCCCTCCTGCCCGCATCGCGCATCCCGTATCCTTAGCAAAATACACAACAAAACAAATTGCAATCTCAGCTGTACGCAAATTTCACACAATAGACCAAAGGCAAGGTCTCCGCTTCCTCCTTTCGATACGAAAAGCAACACGAACGGCAACAGAATCAGAACGACCCACTGGAAGAAGAGTCAAATAATCATAATTTAAATGTTTGCCTCACCCTATCGCGCACAGAGCAGCACACCGAGACACAACGTAGTAACATTATGACAATAAAAGATTTTAATAAAAACGGCTACATCTCCAGGGTGCGAGAGAGCGAGAGAGAGGCGTCTACAGATAGACGGTGAGAAGGAGGGCGGAGCTAGAGAGACACGATATCTTTTATGACAGCATCGTAAAATAAAATAAAAAGCAAAAAAAAAAACTACCATCATCACCATAATGGTGCAACAATAAAATAGAGACGACACCGAATCCTTGAGCAAATAGGGGGGCTGGTGGGAAAAAAAAAACGGCAAAATTCGGTACGACGAGAAGTAGCAGTGCAAGGATAGCAAACTACAACAATACACGATGATTCAACCTGATGAAATCATCAGTTTTTCCATTCACTTCCCCTGCACGAGAGGGAGTGATATCTGCTCCACACATCGAGGGGACTGGCAACCCTTTTTTACGGAGCATCCCCGGGAAGTTCATCTCCTGACAGAAGCCGATAAAATATTTCATATAACGAAATAACGTGGAATCCTTTTTCCGCCCCACTTTCCCCGTTTCGCAAATAACGAGTAAAATCCTCTAACTGGAACAAACATCCTTTCGTCAAGGAACGACCCACTCACTGTGGCACAAGACGACACCTTCCTTGCCGTCGCTTCCTTAAGCGCTGCTCAGTTCGTCGTTGCCACGGCTTTTTCCTCCCACCCCCAGCTCGTATTTTGGCTCCATCCTCATGGGCCAATCTGCCTCCGACAGTGTCGGTCTATCTGGTTTGGGCATCACTATCATCGAGTTTATCATCATTTCCGCATTATGAATGTCATTTGGGACTTCGAGTGGGTAACACTCCGGACGGTGGATGAGGTCAGAAATTTCACCTCGATCTTAACCTTTCATCAACTATATATGTGCACACATCCACCCGGCTGGTGGAGTCAGTGTGTTCCGATGGAGGATGAAGAATGGACGTCCCAGTGGTCGCATCACAGAGCAGATTTTTGTGCCCATTCATTTCGGATCCCAGATGGACATCGCCATAGTCATTGCCTTCACTTCCTTCCGCCCAGTGATGGACTTCAATAGACAAGTGAAATTTAAAGTTTTCTGCTGAAGGCCGTGTTTCATCGTCGCTTGGGAGATCTGTGCACATATGGCAGGAACTTCATAATGTGCCCGATCATTCCACGCGATGATGGAAAGTTTGCTTTAGCGTTGTATTGGCCGCACATGTAACTCTGTTAGATAATGACGTTGGGTTGATTTGGCGTCACATCGAGCAGAGTCATGGACTTTAACGACTTCTAATTGCTCTCCGAGTGCACAAATATTTATTGATTCGTCATAAGGAAATCGCCAACTTATGGCAATCGTCCTGTAATCCTGCCACGGTCAGCAGTTAAATTAAGCGAAGACGAAAGAACGTTTTGATGTGCTTCTGGGAATCCCAATTCGACTGGATACACTAGTGCACTTCCACGCATGTCTGCTAATAGGAATGGAGTGCAAGGTTCAAAGCACTGCAAGTAATTATCGCTGGATATTCGTTTATCGAAGTAACAGCCACTTAGAGCCAGTTAGAGGTAATTTAGTTATACACCCAACAACTCGAAGAAAACGTCTTGATTTAGTGATCCCCATGAGGAGTAGTTTGCTTTTTGACATTCAGTTAGAAATTAGAAACCAGGCGATTCTTTGATCTAAAAATCTCATAAAAATGCGAATGGTCGTTCGCTGCAAGGATTTCCCTAAGTGAGCAGCCAAAGTGTTTCAGCTGAGAGTGACAGTTTTCTGTTGGCCTCTAGCTTTGGAAAATGCATTTAGGGATGTTATAGCCACTTGAGGTGCTGTTTTAATTCAGACAAAACTAGGCATAGACGAGCTGTTTTTGTTTCAACGTTGGGCAACTATCATAATGTAAATAAAAGCCTTCACGAGTGTCCTTTTTTCTTCTTCGGCACCACACTCACTGCATGGGGTAAAGGCGCTAGTGGTCGGTCATTCGCTAGTGATCAGCCACCAACCATACCTCGGCCATCTCAGTCCGACCGACCTCTGGTGTCGTTACTGTATGCAGTGGCCATGGTGTATGGTAATCTTTGGCGGATACCATTTTCATATCGTTGTACTTCAGACAATTGTGGCCAATAGTGGAGTGGCTAGAACTATTACTCGAAAAAATATACTTCTGCAAACGCTATCTGAAATTATTTTATGTATTTGCATACTTTAAAGGTAAAAAAAGAGCCTGAAGTATAATAAAACAACGGCTTAGAAAAACTTAGTGATTAGTGGGTTCAAAACTGCAAGAAACACATAGGTTAGGTTGAAATTGCAAGGAACATATAGGTTAGGTTAGGTTGGGTTATAGTGGCTGACTGTTAAGGGCAGTCACAATTGGGCCAGAGTAGGCCCATTGTGATGCCACGCGGATTGACTTCTTCCAACATCGAAACCAGTTGAAGCTTGTAGTGAAGCGATTTAGCTGGCCTATGCTGGCGCTGTTTAGCTCATTGAGGTTGTTGATGTAGTAGACCCCTAGGTGTGGGAATCTTAGACTAGCCAGAGCGCTGCAGGAGCAGTGTAGGTGATGAGTGTTTCTTTCCTCGTCTTCATCCATGTAGCTTCTGCAGAAATCATTGTATGGGGCACCCATCCTGCAACCATGATTACCAACTGTACAGTGCCGGGTTATGACTCCTATAGGAGTCCTTTATGAGTTTTTGCTGAGTCGGAATAGACTGAGTGACCCTTTTAGGTTAAGTGTTGGACACTCCACAATTGGAGTGTTTTGAGTCTCAAGACTGTGCTGGCTGCTGTTTGTTTTCCGAATATTTTCACGGGGGGAAGATGGAGGAGTATATTCATTGCGTCTGACGGAGTACTTCTCAGTGATCCGCTGATGCAGAGGCAGGCCAGATTGAGTGGCTTGCAGTTGATAGCTTTGTTTATAGTCTAAGACCCTACAGCAAATTTTAGGCTTGAAAGTATAACCAAATGAGTGATACATGAATGGAAAGGTCTCCCAAAAGTAAACTCAAAAGTCGAAGTTTTTAAGTGACTAGTTCCAGCGGAGGTTAGTAATAGTAGGTTAAAAACGTGTTTTTTTCCAAAATCTGAATTTTTGTATAACCGCTGGAGAGTAGTATCAAACGAAAGAGCAGACCTCCTTGATTACAAAAATGTAGGTCCCAGACATTCTACATGCAGCCAGACCCATGCCAGACGTATTAATAATGTGCAGAGGCAACATTTCTTAAACAGTTCTAATATGCACGTTGTATCACAACGATACGAATTTGTTAATCACTGATCGCGGAGGATACATTTTAATAACTTCTCGTATGGAATGTTGCACTAAAAGTGTGATTTTCTTAAAGATAAAATGTAAATGTTGATACACCTTAACTTGTAAAGTTTTTTTATTTTTTATTTTCTATGAATTTATTTTTTATTTCATATGAACCCTCATATTTATGAAATAATGGAAGTTATTCATTATATGATTCATCTGATGAACCGTTTATACAATTGTATTCATCATCGGATACATCTATGTCATTAATTAATGTGTCGTCCAGTCTATCAGGAGCAACATTTCCGGTAAACGGTTTGATTTAGTATTTGTTGTCATCTAATACCAAACCATTGTCTGATGGTGATAACAATATTGGGTTCTTTTTTAGTTATATCTATTTATTTGCTGTAATAGAACCGATTTGTTTGGGGGCTTATTTAAATTGCTTTTTAAAAAGCAATATTCCTATCATTATTTAGATTCATAAACATTTATAAATTATTAGTTTTACATAATATGCTGTTAGTTTTAAATTAGGAGATGTAATTGCATCATTTAAGAAACTTTCTTTACAATCATTCAATATAGAACAATTTTGCCTTTATATAGCAGCTTCTTTTTGAAATAGACTTAAGAATTGAAGGTGCTTTCTCACATAATTTTTGATGGTACAAAGTAGCAATCTATTTAAATTGATGTATTTCTTTCAAATTCAATATGCGGTCATCTAAAAATGCACAAACAATAGAAAGAGCATAGTTTTGGGCCTGTCAGAACCCATTTGCCACTACTTTCTTCTCTAAATTACTAGCTTCTTTTACAAACTTTGCAAGACAAACTTATGATATTTCAGCTCATCGTCTTCAGAGTTGTTAATCAAGGTTCGATAAACTGAATCGTTCCCAAGAAGTATAGCTTTACATATTACATGATCCAGTGTCGATCTCCTAGCACATGTGAGCTTTTATTTTCTTCCCCTTGAATATTTACTCACATGATGGCAAAACAAGTGGTGTTCGATTCAAATGACTGTATTGTTATGTTCACCTATATTTTCAGAAACGATAGTGGCACTGGATGTTTCAGGCACTGCTATATGTACACAGTCCAAAATTTGCTTTGGGCTCTTGGTCTATTAGTGCTGTCCATCAAACTGAGACTCCATCTAGAAGTGTCGAGAGGCTTTTTTGTAGCTAAAAAGGGGCAGAAGAAGCTTTCTTGACCCTGTCCTGGATGTTGAGTTTTCAGTTTAGCTTGCTGTCATGACACCCAGAAATTTCTCACTGGCATTTAGCTGTAATGTAGTGCCAAACAGCAGTGGGAGGTCAAACTGGGAGATTTTGTATCTTCTGGTGAAGAAAACAGTATCCGCTTTTTGTGGGTTAACGCCGAAGCCCTTTCCAAGGGCCAAGGGCAAGTCCATTAGCTACTTTGCATTTGTTTCAATCAGAAAGTCTGTCGAGCTTTCTTATTCAGTGTGAAAGTAGCCAAAAATTTAGACTGGGTTCTATTCCCGCTCCTGCCTCAATAGAATATTGTCTGTTGAACTAAATTTTCTTTGCGCGTGATCAAGGGATCACTAGTACCTTTAATTGTCAGCACGTCAGACACAGTACTGCAGAAGGTATAGAGGCAGAGCCGAACTTTGTTTTTGCAATTTTCTCTAGTCATATTATAGTCCTTTATCTTTTAAGCCGCATCCGCAAAAAAGGCGACCATACCTCTTGCAATAACTACATAGGCATAGCCCTGCTCAACGTCACATACAAGATCCTAACCAGCGTACTGTGTGAACGTCTAAAGCCGTTTTGTACCGCACTTATCGGCACCAGTGAGGCTTTCGGCCCGCCAAGTCTTCACACTAAGACAAATTCTTGAGAAGAGCGGCGAGCTTTCATCGCAAGGAATTATTCAAAGCGATCGAAGCTGATGACATCGACATTGTAATGAAAGTTTTCACGGCAATTGAAGGTCAATGAGGACAAATATCTCCATCGACAGTTACAATTTTGAGGTAGCAAAAGAGTTCTACCTTGGGGCAAACGTTAACTCCACATTGAGCATCACAGTGGACATCCGACGTAGGACCACCCTTGTCAAGCGATTTTAATTCGGGCTATCGAAAGAAATGGGTTCAAAACTCCAAAATCGAAGGACCAATATCATACTCAACAAGACTCTTATTTTTCCAGTCCTGCTTTATGGAGCTGAAAGCTGTACGATAAGCCAAATTCCAAGTTGCTGGAATATATGAATTCTATGACATCTTTCGGCTGACTAGCTCAATTGAGCTTTTTTAAATAGCAATCGTTTGTTAAATCCTTTATTACAATAGCGATAAAACAGCACCAAGGAGACACGGTAAGTCGTTGTTCGACCGAGTCTTTAGAAACCGCGATATTGTTGTCTTTTGCAAGTTTAATCGCTCCTTTTTCTCCGTTAAACCGAGCAGGTACAGAGCGGCCATGGGGGTACTAGACCAGCTATGAAAGTTGTACTCAAGCTTATGGCGGACATAGACCTCATCAGTTGAATTTCTTACATCGAAACCGAAACATTTCGCAGCATTTTTGGCTACCTTAAAATTATGTTAAACATCCCTCCTCAGAGTCAGTGCAAGGCATTTTTAGCATTAGCTATTAGAAGCCCAATATGTCTGTGGATAGAACTACAGAAAAGGTACCACAAAACTCAATAACTCTTTGTTATTACTTGTACTAGATTTCCTAAAAACAGGGCACGTGTCATGTTAATTGCAGTATGCAACGAAAGCAAGTTGATGAGTGCACATTAAGCAGATACTGGCGAAATCGAAGTTCATTAAAGTCCCTACCTGCGTTCACGAAAGGACAGAGAAATATCCCAGTGTAATGAACACCATACCGACACTAAGAGACTGCTGAACTAAATCTTCTGCACGCATATATATTAAATGAAACGGCACACCTAAGTTACGTAAACACCAAAAATACAGGCACCCAACAATGTAAAAATATCCCTTCTTGAGTTAAACCAACGACAATTGACGCAAAATACCAAACAAGTCAACAGTATTCCCAATCGGCCGGATATCAATATCGGTCCGAAAGTCATTAAGTGAAATAGATAAAGGCCGACAAATACAAAGCTGTGCAATTAAAATTACATATCTTCACAGGCTCCCTGCCCGTCGGTGGTGATTTGAATTTCGAATCACAATGCGAGACGCATTCCGGTTGTCTCCCCTCTAACCGGAATAAAACATTCCAAATAAAACATTTGTCCTGTGGTCAGGGGCGTAGGCGGTGGAAATGATATAACAAATTGGAAAATAGTTTCACTTACACAATATGGTCAGCTGGATGTCCATGGAGACTCGTTCCTTCACACCATTATCTGCTGAACACTGATATACGCCGGCATGATGTCGGTCGACATTCTCCAAGATTAGCGTTGAACTATCCGACAGATGTGTTGGCCCGGAGAATACGTCCTTTTTGAACCAGAAAATTGTTGGCACCGGATTCCCAGATGCCTTGCATTCCAAAGTCACCGTACTGCCCTTACGTGCTGTCACTTGTCCGTTATGCGGAAGGGCTCTCAAGGTGGGTGGCACTGTGAGTCATTACCAAGAGTGGGTTTCGATTTACATCGTCCGGCATCAAGTGTAATCCACCGGAAATGAAAATTTTAATACAAGAAAATATTTAGACAACTCAGCGAAGCATCCATTCTGCAGCTGGGGAGAGCTGTTGTGTCATGAGCTTACAAGTGCAGATGGGCGACTGGATACTGAACGTCAGCTCAGTTTCAGTTTCCCATAAACAATTGCTACTTTACTCAAAACAAACAGAAAACAAAGAGAAGAGGAACGAAAAAAAAAAGAAAACGATGGTACACTCACCTAAAATCTCCACCGTGTGGACTTGGTCACGATTCTCTTGGTCTCCCAATTGGCAGATGTAATCCCCGGCATCTTGTGTCTTCACACCATTTATCTGTAGATTATAGTCTCCAACGATTTTAAATCTCGAGTCTCGAGAGATTTTCAGATGTCCAGCCGTTAGGACAGATGATCCCTTTCGCCAGAGAAGGACGAACGAGCCCAGATTTTGAACCTTACATGGCAGTTCAATGGTTTCACCAACAATCACTTTGTAGAGGTGGCCCCGAGAGAGGAATTTCGGTGCTATTGTTGGATTGTCATTGTCAGATGGAGAAAGGAATGATCCGACTGGTTGATTGTGTGCTGCAGCAATGGAAATGGAAAAAAAAAATGAAAGAGTGCAGAAATGTTAGTCTGGGTGGGATAACTCGTCGCTTTGATTTTTGTTTACTTCGTTTGGGATTTTCTAAAAAAGAGGAATGCTGTTGTGAATTTAAAATTTAAATTTTTCTCATTCTCTCGAGTGTTGCTTTGCTTGTATAGAAGGGGTTTCTAATGACGTTTCTGGGAAAGATTTGAACGCTATTTAACTATGAATGACTCTTACTCCGAGAGTAAATTTGAGTGTCGAATTACAGATTTCTAATGGTGAAATATTTATTTATTAGCTAAGCGTTTTCAAATAAAGACTTTACAACTGTTGGAGTTTTAATAACACCGGGTCATAAATATATAAAATATATTTTCTAAGGTGTCACCCTTCACCCACCACGTACGCACACATAATCATGTTTTTTTTCGATTGTTTTTTATGTACAAGATCGTACGAAGTACTGTTCAGATAAGCTAACATTAATATAAGACCACGGTATGAACACTCGTTATGCTAAGCATGCTAAGCATTGCCATCGTCCGATAAACACTTGTTCCGTGTCTTTTTTACGTAACTTACACAATTTTTTGTTTTAATAAAACGCACACCATTTGAGATATTTCAAAAACTTTACTATCGCCTTGAAGTACAATGAAGTCATCATCATTTAATCGCCTGCAGCGGTTGAATTGTTGGACCTAATTTTCAACGACTCGGCCACACATTTCGGCTGAAACGGCCGCTACTTGAAGTGCAATGTTGGCTGTGAGCTCATTCAGCGTCGTCGCCTTGTTGGCATAAGCCAACGACCTAACGTAGGCCCACAGAAAATAGTCACGTTAAATCGCAAGTCTGGATTATTTTTTTGAGATAACACGTTCGCCATACTTACCCTTCAATAAATCCATTCTGACGTGTGCTGTGTAACTTGTGACACCATCCCGTTGAAACCACATATCGTCCTAGTCCATCAATCTTCCAATTCGGACCACAAATAGTCGGTATTAATGGCGCGATAACGTTGACCATTCTTTTTTTTTGTTTTATTTATTTTTGTTTTATTTTGAATTCAATCACTTACATGCTAGATAAAAATGCTTAAAACTAGCTTAACTAACTTAAGAAATGTTCTTACTCCTAACCTACTGACACTATACGGGTACTCTAAGCTATTCTAATCGTAAATTTGTCTATGCCTTTCGGCTTATGCTATGTTTTTTTTTTCATTGTGTTAAAGACACACCGTTTTACTTTTATTTGTTTCGCCAAGAAACAAATTTTGGTGGAACCACCGGTAAAATTGCCGTTCTTTGGCAGACTCTCTCCTCTCTCGAGCAGAGATCGCTCTACTGAACCGGAGGAGATTCTCGTGACTGCGAGCGACATCCCGTTCATAATGAAGTCGCATGTCCACTGTTCGGCGTACGACGTGGAAGATTACAGGACATCCGTGTGGATACAGTATTAGGCCAATTGTATCGAGATAGAGGAACGACTCGGGAGGAATAAAGCCGATAAGGCGCACTCTCTCATGGTACATAACGTTGGGGTAGTAAGTCCCAAAGATCAGACTGTTGGAAGAAGTCATAGCTCGTGCAATATGCCTTCTGATCAGCTTAATAATAAAATTATCTATTCTGTTGAGATTTGCCTCGTTGTACAAGACCTAATTGGGATAGAACTTCTTGTACTCAGTCTCGGGTGTACGATACAACTGAAGACAATTCCGAAGACAGACAGACTCTCGAACAACCTCATCTTTTTCATCTGGGAATGACTCTCCTTGAACCACAAAGAACAACCGTACGCCATAATTGGCCGGATGAGGGCCATGTAGCAGATAACCTTCAACCTGGTATCAAGTTGGCCGCTGTAAAACAACCTCCTTGCCACAGCAAAGGCTTTTGCTTTGGCCAGAGCAATATCTATATGCTTGTCAAAATACAGATATTGGTCCAACCAAATGCCAAGATACCTAACTACACTTTTCACATCTAAGGGGCGTCCCTGTGGGTCAACAATGCCGAACTTACGCCAGTTTGTGCGCGTATCCCATGATGCCATGTACAACGGGGTTCAGAAAAGGATAGTTTCACACTTCCGGAAGTTGATAATCAACTTCCAGTCTTCGCAAAATCGCTGAATTTGATCGAAGTCACCTTGCAACAAGATATTTATTTCTTCGACCTTCGGACCTGATTTGTGCGCCACTAAATCGCACGCAATTAAGTGCGGCATTGAACCTGTCAGATCAGCAGTGAATATTGAAAACAGGATCGGCGAACCAACCGCTCCTTGTTGCAGACCGTTTTTGATGTCAAAGACCGTGGCAGAAGTTTCATCGCCACTTTTCACGACGAACTTTCTACCTGTTATCATGTCATAGATCATGTATAGCAATGGTTTACTTACGCCGAGCCTGACCAGCTTGAGGAAGAGGCCCTCCAACCAAACGGTGTCGAACGCTTTCTCCAAGTCAATCAGGCAAGCACCCACGTTGACCATTCACAGAAACGTGGCGATCGTTATCGTCTTGTCTAAAACCTTTTTTGACGCTGACGTCGATGAAGTGACGAGAGTTCTCCATCATCATCCTGAACAACCTAACGAGTGTGACCGGAATGCCAAGACTGTTGACGAACCTATTGAGCCAAAACTGAGCTTCGTCACTGAAGATGCTTTTGCGATAAAGCTCATCATCCTGGCGCATCTAATCCAGAAACCAAGCGGAGAACGTACGTCGGTTGAAATGGTTCCTCGGCTTCGATTCTTGAGTCAGCTTGATCTTGTATAGGTGTAAACAAAGATCCTTACGCAAAATACGCCATAATGTAGTCCCAGCGATGCTCAATTCTGGAGAACGCCATGGAATAAACTGATTTAGATCGATTGCTAAGGACTAAGCGGTAGCGATATTTTTAGCACTTCGTCCAACCCGTTGCCTCACTGGCACTGAAACATCACACAATGAATATGTGCACAAAAATGATGGCACTGCTTAACTACTAGGTCGAGAATTACGACCGAAAATTGGAGTTGACGCTCTTAAAGTTGCCGTCACCGACTCCAAAGTTCGGTAAAAAATGTGTATAATTTGCTGTTGCTTTGTTGTTGTTGCTTGTTCGTTTACTTTACCGTGATGAAAATTTTGAGTCTACTGAATAAATCGACACTGACAGTTTACTAATTAGTGAAGGACTGAATTCACAAATTTATTTCAAAGTTGTCAAGTCCCTTTACTTGCACACATCGGACTGAGGATAACTTCTTCTTCTTCCTTGTGTGACGCTACAGTCCGGGGTGGACCTGGGCCTCAACCAACATGCCTCTCCAACTAGCGCGATCCCTGGCTAGCTGTCTCCAGTTTCGCACACCAAGTTGGTTGAGGTCCTTCTCCACTTGGGTGCGCCACATTAAACGCGGGCGTCCTCTGTTGCGTTGCCCGACATGTTCGGATTCGAAGATTCTTCATGACCTAGCCACCGTAGGCGTTGGATCCGTAGACGAATAACTAGGCTCATGTCGCTATACAGCCCGTACAGTTCGTGATTGAATCTTCTCCTCCAGAACCCGTCAACACAAACAGGACCAAAGATCGTGCGTAGAACTTTTCTCTCAAAGAGACCAAGGACTTCTTCATCCGCTTTCGAGATTGTCCATGCGCCGTATAGCAGGACTGGGATGATCAGTGTCTTGTATAGAATCAACTTGGTTCTTCGAGAGAGGGCTCTATTACTCAATTGCCTCTTGAGCCCGAAGAAACAGCAGTTGGCAAGAGTTATCCTGCGTTTGATCTCGGTACTGAAGGTATTTGTACAGTTTACTCCGGAGCCGAGGTAAGTGAAGTCCTTGACTACCTCGAAGTTTTAGCTGCCCATTGTGACGGTCTGTCCAAGACGACGATGTTGCATGTCCTTTTTTGAGGACAGCATATACTTCGTTTTGCCCTCATTCACCGCCAGACCCATTTAAGCCGCTTCCGTCTCAATGTTAGCAAAAGCCTCACTGACGGCTCGCTGAGTTCTGCCAATCACGTCAATGTCATCGGCGTATGCTAACAATTGCACGGACTTCTGGAAGATCGTGCCTCTAGTGTTGGCGTGTGAGTTTCGCACGATCTTCTCCAGGACGATGTTAAAGAAATCACATGACAGCGCGTCGCCTTGTCTAAAAGCTTTTTTGGCATTGAAGGTCTCGGTGAGTTCATTACCGACCTTGATGGAGCAACGAGATTTCTCCATCGTCATCCTGCACAATCTGACGAGTTTGGAAGGGATGTCAAAACTAGACATGGAGTTGTATAGCTCGTCTCTATGCACGCTGTCATATGCGGCCTTGAAATCGACGAACAGATGGTGAGTGTCGATTTGCATTTCTTGGGTCTTTTCCAGGATCTGCCGTATTGTGAAGATTTGGTCTGTTGTGGACTTTCCTGGCCTGAAGCCACACTGATATGGACCTATCAGATTATTAATGAACGGCTTCAGGCGGGTACACAAAACGGCAGAGAAGATCTTATACGCTATGTTAAGAAGACTGATCCCTCGATAGTTGGTGCAGTTGAAGGGGTCTCCTTTCTTGTGGATCGGGCAAACGACACTGAGATTCCACTCGTCGGGCATGCTTTCCTCAGACCATATCTTGCAGATGAACTGGTGCATGCGCCCTACCAGGTCATCTCCAGCTGCCTTAAATATTTCAGCGGGCAAACCGTCCGCTCCAGCAGCTTTGTTAGACTTCAGTCTTGATATTGCTACCTGGACCTCGTCTAAGTCTGGGGGACGGTATTCGCGTCTGCCATCGTCCAGATTGAGTGGAACATTTTGTTCAGAGACGACTATTTGCCTCGGATACTGACCGATCGACTGTTGACGAGGATAGCTTATGAGGGATAATTTAGATTAAGCGCGTTGGCCATAACTATTCTAAAACGCAGCAAGAAAAATGGCCTTTATCAAGTCAAGTTAATTGCTTCGATAGAGAGACGAACTGGAAAAAAGCCTCACCTTCAATATGAATAAATATCAAAATTACGAAACGATTTCAACTTTAATACCAACACACAAAAACAAACGAACACACTTTCGTCAACGCTTTCAAACAACGAAACTAAAATATTTTTATTCGTGTGAGGGAATAATTTAGATTTAAAATGTTCGCAACAGAGAAACCAGCCTTCTATACGTATACACATGCATCTGTTTGCTTAGAGTGCTTGGTATGCTTGAGTTGGAACTTTGAATGGCGGTTTGCTGTCGACACAAAGCAGTGTGTACACTGTGTGCCATTTTGATATCATAACCCAGCACAGGTTCGTTGTCGTGGTAATAAAACCATCGCAAATTAATAACTGCATAAAAGTTTTGCCTATTGCTTGTTACCTATACCTATACGCCTGTATCATATACGGGGAGAAGGAATCAAGTCGGGTTTTGTTTGCAAGTTGCCACAGCGATATAGTATGGGCAGTGACCATTTTTTTGGGGGATACTTGCCTAAGTGACCATTTATTGAGCGAAGTTATTCCCTAATATCCTCATGCACTCAATATTGATGATCGTGTGGTGCATTTTTAAATGTGACACAGTTTGTTATCTTTGTCCATTTAGGAGTGTTCAACTTTAGTAAAGTGAGAAGTCAATTAATTTCGAAGAGTACGTCATGTGGGAAGTTCGCGTCTATGGCAACTCAGCACTAAAGGGCAGATTCATGTCTGAATATCGCAATATTACAAGCGTTTTATATAGAATCTTATTTCAAGTCCAACAATAACTAAGTCCATACGGAAGAACAAACTAACGGAGATAGCATAATCGTCTCACCACCAAAGGTGGTGTTCCACCGGGTTCCGTATTGGGACCTCTATTAATTTCACTCTTCAACAATGATCTTCCAAAGGTAAACTGAATCTTAATCCGCCGAAATCTACGAGTCTTAGGGCCCGTTCATATAAGCAGAGAACTGGGAACGTGAACTTTCGGAAACAACAATTTTCAAGCAAATCTAAGCAAAAAGATATGTATCTTGATATGCAATAAAGTTGTAACTAATTTATCGACTTTTGAATTGACAAAAATCACACAAAAAGTTAGATTAAGTATCCAAAGTAATTATTTAAAAGTTGTTCTCTGCGAATCAATCGTTGTCTTTGCGAAGTGTGAAGCTGTGTTGGCAATTCACAAACGGGAAAACGCAATCCACAATCTCCACGATCAATAAATTCCGAGTGAAGTGTTAGTTTGCACCCGTAATTCTCTGCGAATGAGAAAACTCCATATGAATGGGTTGTCAGCGCTTGCAGTTCGTAGCGACCTTATATAAACGGCCTTAATGTGCTAAGATGGCACTTTTAATGTTTTTGGAGTTAGTCGGATAGTATTGAATAGTTACATTACTTCTATTGGAAAATGTGTAGAATAACTTGGCTCTTCTCTTAGCTGCTGTAATGCGATAAGTACTTCAAGTAAAAATATTTATACTGATTTGCAATGCTTGTGGCATTTTGCCAACCAACTGTTCCATTTATCCATACATTGAAAACTAATAACAAATGGCTAGAAAGCACGCATCAAAACAAAAGAAATCTGGCCATCACCTTAACCTAACACGGACACTCAGTCTACTTAGACTCAGCAAGCACTCATTAAGGACTCTCATGGGACAACCGGACACTGTGCAATTGGCACTCATGCTCGCAGGATAGATGCCCCACATAATGATTTCTGCAGGAGCTGCATGGATGAAGAGGATGAAGAAAGCACTCATCACCTACCCTGCTCGTGCAGCGCTCTGGCTATTCGTAAGTCCCTACACCTGTGGCCCTACTACTTAAATAGCCTCAATGAGCTAAAAAGCGCCAGCATAGGCCAGCTAAATCGCTACACGACAAGCTCCAAATGGTTGCGATGTTAGTAGAAGTCAATCCGCGTGGTATCACAATGGGCCTACTCTGGCCTGAGTACGACTACCCTTAACAGTCAGCCCCTACAACCTAACCTGACCATATCTTCACTTTGAATGTAAAAGGAGCCTAAACGTAGCTTATAATTATCGTATTCGTTTTATTTATAATGGCCCTTCGTATTGTAGTTGCAGATCCTTAAAAAAACAGAACAAATGCAGATCGACACAAACCACCTATTTGTCGGCTTTAAGACCGCATATGACAGAGTGCATAGAGAGGAGCTATACAACGCTATGTCTAGTTTTGACATCCCGGCCAAGCTCGTCAGGTTGTGCAGGATGACGGTGGATAGATACGTCTCGCTGCTCCATCAAGGTCGGTAACTCACCTAGACCTTCAGTGTTAAAAAAGGTTTTAGACAAGGCGACGCGGTTGGAGCAGATCGTGCTAAACTCACACACCAACACTAGACGCACGATCTTTCAGATGTCCGTACAGCAGTTGGCATACGCCGATGACATTGACGTGATTGGCAGAACGCAGGGAGCCGTCAATAAGGCATTTGCTGATGTTAAGACCGAAGCGGCTAAATGGGTCTGTCGGTGAATGAGGGCAAAACGAAGTATAGGCTGCCCTCAAGTAAGGACATACAACATGGACGTCTTGGACAAAGCGTCACAATGGGCAGTTATAACTTCGAGGTAATCAAGGACTTCATCTACTCTGGCTCCGGAGTCAATTTTACAAATAACATCATCCCGAGATCAAGCGTAGGATAACTCTTGCCAACCGCTGTTTGTTTTGGCTTTTGAATAATAGAGCCCTCTCTCGAAGAACCAATTTGACTCTATACCAGTCACTGATGGCAGTCCTGCAATACGGCGCGGAGGCATGGACAATATCCAAAGCGGATGAAGAAGTCCTTGGTCTCTTTGAGAGAAAAGTTCTGCCTGCGATCTTTGGTCCTGTCTGTGTTGACGGGATCTAGAGGAGAAGATTCAATCACGAACAGTACGGGCTGTTCAGCGGCATGAACCTAGTCAGGTTTATACGGATCCAACGCCAACGGTGGCTAGGTCATGTAGAGCGGATGGACACCACAGCTCCGGCCCGAAGAATATTCGAATCCGAATCGGGCAACGCAACAGAGGACGCCCGCGTTTAAGGTGGCGCACCAAAGTCGAGAAGGACCTCAACCAAATTTGGTGTGGGAAACTGGAGACAGATAGTCAGAGATCGCGCTAGTTGCAGAGGCTTGTTGGTTGAGGCCCAACTCAACCCCCGACTGTAGCGCCATACAAAGAAGAAGAAGAAATATTGAGTTAGGTACAAATTAACTTAGGCGATACAGTTGAATGGTTTGAATTCCGTACATACAATACATTCAACAATGTTCCTTAGCGATATCCATGGTCTCATATTCAACATTTTCAGATTGTTTATGCATCTGTGCGTTTCTGCACTTTTTATCGTGACCTAAAATCAAATTACGTCCCCCTTTCGACAAGTTGATAATTGAAAATAAATCACCGCCAGCATCAAACCCTAAAAATTACATAAACAACGCATGGCGAGCGCCCTCACCCCCAGAGTCAAACTGCATGACCTAAGTTTGACGGCCGGAGTTGTTGAGTCGAGGGAATGTTGCGACTCGAAGCAGGAAGAAAAATTATTTTCCCCTCAATGATTAATAAATTGATAAATTGAAAATTCTCACGCAAACAATTAATTAAAAATTTCCATTCACCCGATACATGCACAGATACGCAACAGACACGCCGTGCACACGACGCGCCTTCTACCCGGCCAGGACGAAGCAAACTTTTCCGAACTGACGTTGCCTACTTAATCTATGACCACTAATCTATTTCGTTATTTATATTGCTCTACCCGGAGAGAAGGTGCGATATGTGGGCATAGCGTCACCCATTCAACGGCGACAGCGACAGCGACAACGACAGTACCGGCGAGTTGCTTTCACTTCCCTTTCACGGCGGCAAACCGCAAACTGTGTTGAAATTCTTGCATTGCGTGTTTTTAAGTTCTTCACCGAAATGTCCAACTCGGTCCCCAGTCAGAGGGGGTGGCTGAAAAGGTGCGGTAGGACCTTTAATCGCGGCAGACTGGCATCGCCCGAACCCACCATGACCGGCAAACATGGCGAGCGCCTATCTCTATGCTCTCCGGTCTCGCTCTCAAAGGACGAGTTGTGCGTGTGCACAAAGCATTTCGGACTTGATGCATGGATTTTATACTCCGGGTGTCCGATGTTGAAATATATGCCTGCATTAGTATTCCCCGCAGGTGGCATGCTTGAGCGCACCTCTGTGCGGCTGCTGCTTGGCTTTTATGTCAAACAATGCATATTTAATGTGACATTTGCTGCGCTGTGCCACCGGAATTAAATGGCGAAACGTATTATTCGCTCGCATGACGACAAGATAAAATATTATTAGCATGACGGATATTTGTTGTTGTTGTTGTTATGCCTGTGAACGTAGTTTTTTTATGTAATTTATTTAAGCCATCATGTAAGAGATGTGAGTACAGTCTTCTTATCCCGAACTAGGACGCTGTTGGCTGTGAAGGACTGGCATTGTGTGCCCTGTAAATCTGTGCACAGCACGCTGGCTTGTTATTCATACTGAGTGCCTCTGTTGACCGCGCAATGAGCATTATTGTTCGGTGTGGGGCAGGTCATTTGTTCGTGAATAACCTCTCATTATTTAGTACGAGTGGGGCGGTGATAAATGGTCCAACGGCGAGAAGGGGTAATCGGTGTCGCTTTTCCTGCGTAATTTTATAGATCCAGCGGTTTCTGAACAGTAAGCTGTAATTTTTGTGGAACAGGGGCGTAGCAACGACATACATAGTTCGAATTTGGGATAAACCAATCATAAAGGATAATAGTCCAACTGCTGTGCATCATTGCAGGTTATGAATTTTAAGGATGATTCGTGAACAGGCGAAATGAGGTATCCTTATGGGGAAAAGCGGCATGTAGAGCTGAGCTGACGAGCAACCTTTGAAAATGGGACCAAACGAAATGGGATTAAGGACTCGACCTGCGACAGATCTTTCTGGAAGTTAAATTGTTTCCTTACAATGGCTGGATGGGTTAAGTGCAGTGTTACCACAGGTTAAAGTATTTATGAGTCCCAGAAGCTTAAAAAACGAGTCATTTTGAGAATAAATGAGTCCCAACAAAGGTTTGGATAACAGAATGCCTCCTTATGTGAGAACAAAGAAACCAGAATTTTTTTTTGTTTAGTTGTTGATACTACATTGGAGCACTAAGACTCAAGACTGTAATTCCATCGGAAGATCAGCAGGCGCTTCTGTGGTGAAGGGCCTACAGAATCAGCTCTAACCACATTAGCGCCGAAGAGCTGTCGCCTGATCCAATCAAAGACGGGACATTGACAGAGGAAGTGCTCTGCCGTGTAGCCGTCCTCTCCACAGGCATAGCAAATGGTGGCATAAATCCCTTGTTTCACAAAGGTGTATAGCCCCGTGATTACGCCGGTAAGTCATCTGCGGTCGTTTTTGTCAAGGGGCAACAAGAATGCCGCGGAATTGGGAGCAAATGCTTGGTCTATCTACATCCTGGAGAGTCATGCCTTCTACGATAGTGCTCTCGAGAGGTCCAACCACCACCCTTCCATCTGTTTTTCAAATATGGTTTCTTGCGCTTAGGTTTCCGCTTCAAAGACTGATACATAATGAGTGTACAGTCTAAAGTTGTCGCCTTCTACGAAAGCATAGGTTCCGGAGCCATCTTTGAAGATACGACTACATTCCTTTCCTGGCTCCAAGTCTGGCCAGAGCCATTTCTGGGTGCAGGACTAGTGTGTGCTCAGACATTTTAAATTTACACCTTGCAGATTTATGAAAATGGAAATGTGAAATGAAGTTACGTTAGGTGTTTAGGTAATGTTGTTCTTAAAAAAATGAGTCAAACCAACAAATTATGAGTCTCCGAATCATGCTAATAAAAACGAGTCCTTTTGACTCTATAGAGTCTCTGTGGTAAAACTGGTTAAGTGCCTGCCCTTGGTTACAGGGACTCAGGTTCGAATCCTAGTGAAAGCAACAATTGATAGGCATTTATTCCGTTTTCAAATCTGGTCCAGTCAACATCTGGCGATGTTATCAAATAACGACAATGGATATCACAATAGACCAACAATGGTACAAGTGTGTTGGCAATTTAGCTAGCAGCCCAATTACCTAACCTAACCTACAATGTAGCATAGAATCTGCGAACTACATCGGAATCAAACTAACGTCAATCTACATCAAACGAATTTCGTAACCCAGAATGACCAAAATCGGTTTATACGTAATCATTTCCCATTCAAGACTTAGTACTCAGATCGGGATAGTGGCCCAGTGGGTGATGATGGCAAATGAAAGAAAGTCGTACTTTCTCGAGTAGCAAACAACATCAATCCAAAAGCAGATCTTTAATGGCCCGTGGCTCAAGAAGTTCAAGGCGCTCGAACAGAATAAAAAATCAATTTCATTTTATTGACTAAAGTTACTGACTGAGTGATTAGAAATATCAACATTCCTTTGAAACAGAAACGTAAAATAAGGCTATGACTTTAGATGCGATCATTAATTCTATTTGCGTTGATAAAGGTTAGGGGGAAATGTTCGATCGGGAAACACATTGGCTGTATCTGCTGGCAGAGCCGGACCCACTATACGTGCAGGAAGTACAAAGGTAAACTTGCACTATTGAGACAGCTAAAACGTATGCTAGCTACGCTGTCCGAAAGCAATCAGTCTCTAATAATACAAATTACATGTTTACATATAAGTATGATTCCTTCTGTTCGTACGATAGGCCTAGCTTAAAGAAAAACTGAAATATCAAGTAATGCCACTCCTCTTAGCCACCTAAGTCAAAGCAAATTCAAGCAACTAATGGAACGCTACAAAATATTCTACAATGGAAACCAGGACAGAATCCTGGCGCTACAGCCCATAGAGTGACAGGGTCAGCAACCACTCTTGCTGTGTGTGCTATTCGTCTCTCACGAATGGAAGGGAGCTACAATCTTATACGGACTCCGAACGGCCAAACTTGAGAATGCCTTTCTAGACAGGAAATACTCTTTGAGCATCGTCAGTGACTTGAAAGAGGTGGGGCCGTGCACATTTTTTTCTTCTCGACTAGACCAGGGATCGCACCTTCGACATCCAGGTTGGGATCGACGCACATACTCACAACGCCACCACACCGTTATTCTACTTGCCTCAGATAAATTTCTAATCACCTAGATTGAGATAATGAATAGAGTTATAATATGTGAGTGGGCAGCACATGGTCTAGGGATATCTTTAAACTATTATTAAGAAGAAACACAAAAAGAGGAATATCATAGATATCTCAACAACTACAAAATCCAATGTCATTGTCAAAAGCAGCTGGAAGTCTTATCGGTAGTACTGACAGATACATGTACATATATATCAGTGAATACCTAGGCTGAACTTAGAAGAATTAGAGCAAAATTATAGTCAACTACACTATAAAGTTTTAATTCCGAACTATTTACAATCAACCTTAAAGTTAAAAGCATTTTTTAACTTTTCTTCCAAAATATACGCTTTTTCAACCAGCTGCTAACTAGTCTCTACCTTACAACGTACTCATAAGTAATTTCAATGAAAGACTCCTAAAAATGACAGTTCCGATAAACGAATGTATCCAAACTAACAACAAACATATTTTCACCGCTGTCATTGGCTTGTTTTTTAGTAGCGCTACAGTTCAATAGATCTGGGCCTCCACAAACATGCGTCTCCAACTGGCACGATATTTAAGTCGCAATTTTCGCATGCCATGAAGGTTGAGGTCGGTTTCTTGTTCATTCTTTATTGTGCAATGAAACACCGATTGAACTCTCAGCGAATCGTCGATTTTGTTCGTCCTTTCTTGACGACAGCATATTCTGTTTGTAGGCCTCATTTACCGCGACACTCATTTTTGCCGCCTTCATTTCATAACCAGCAAATGCTTCATTGACGGCTATCTGGTTCGATCAATCACGTCAATGTAGTCCGCTTATGCTAGCAACTGTTCGGACTATTTGAAGATCATGCATCTTGTGTTGGCGAGTAAGTTATGCACGACCTTCTCAACTATGATCTTAAAAAAATCGCATAACATCACGTAGGCTTGCCTAAAACCATGTTCGGTACTCAAGGTCTCGGTAAGCTCGTTCCCGATCCTGATGGAAACCAGTGTCAAAACTAAAAATGGCGCTGTATAGCTATGCACGTCATGTGTGGCCTTGAATTCGAGGAATAGGTGGGGGGTGTCGATTTGCTTGGAATTTTTCGAGGATCTGCCGTAGAAGTAGTGAAGTAGTGAAGACGGCCTGAAACCGCACGGATTAGGGCCTATTGTGAGTTTCACGCAAGCACAATTTCGCTCCCAATCAGTTGTGAGATTTCGAACATAGATTCTGGTGCTTTGACAGTTGTCAAATACAGAACAATTTGAAAAGACAATAATTATTACACTTGAAATGAGCTCTGTTGCGCTAAGAAACTGGATGTCTTAACCGACTCAAACAATACCACCAATTGTAAAGCTGGCCGCTTGTTTGCGTTTTTTTTTTGCAGAGGGCGGATATCAAAAGGTAGATGGCAAGGAATAGGAGGTTACCTGGGCACAATCATCTTTTAGTGAAATGGATAACTTGGCCAAAGCAAGATGAACAAAGAAATATTGTCTACGATTTCTTCTCCAAATTTAAGATAACTGGCGTTGTATGTTGTAATGATGGAATACATGTATGGTATATTGTGTCCCCTTCAACAAATAAACACAATTTCCGCAGGATTGGAAAAGGTGGATGATCATAAAGCTTCGGAAAAAGGGAAACCTTATGGAGGGACCTACTTTAAAAGTATTTGCGCTCTTCCAGCAGTATCAAAAATAATAGCTCGAGTAGTTCTGTAACGGATCAAAGAGTATTTAAATTCAACTCTCGATGTCGAACAGGCGGCTGGATCCTCCTGCATCGACCACATAAACACCTTACGCATCATTATTGAACAATGCGTTGAGTATAGGTCTCCGCTACATCTATTGTTCATCGACTTCGAGAAGGCTTTCGATAGCTTGAATCGAGATGCTATCTGCTTGGCCATGCGCAGGAGAGGCATTTCGGAAAAAACTTATAGCTATTATAAAGGCTACATATGAAGTCAGTAAGTGCCACGTCTTGCACAATGGTATGTTGTCAGAGGAATTTGCGATCCAAAGTATAGTTCGTCAAGGGTGTATACTGTCACCACTATTGTTTCTGGTGTTTATCAGTCATGTACTCCGTGCAGCATTGATGGACGGAAATTATGGCATTCGATGGACATCTTACTTTGAACACATTGACTACGATGATGATGTTTGTCTCCTTTCGCATCGGATAATGGATCTTAATTTGATGGTCCATGGCACCGAACTGGACGTGAGCAACAAAATCGGGAATGCTAAGGCTGCGTTCGGAATGCTATCCACGATCTGGAAAAGCAATGCCATCGACTTAAGAACCAAGCTGCGCCAGTTCCGCTTCAACGTAGAGTCGGTGCTGCTATGTGGATGTAGTACCTGAAAAGTTGACACATGAAAGCTGCATTCTTTCGTAAACAGATGCTTAAGAAACATCCTTAGGATTTCTTTCGCCGAACAGTATCTCTAACGAACAATTGTACCTAGGAACGGGCCAGGACCTTTAAACATCACAAATCGAAGGAGAAAGAGGCTGTGGATTGGACACATTGTATCAGACCGTGCTTATTAAAATAGAGAAATGCTTCTGGGAAAACAGAGCCAGTTTGACGTCAAATTTCGTGGTACTGCGGATTGGGGTTGTAAGCCCCGCAGATCAGGTAATTACCGGAGTTCGTCACTCTCGCAGTGTGCCCCCGAATCAACTTCACCAGGAAATTGTCCACTCGTATCAGGTTCGCCCTGCTGTGTAAAATCTCATTGGAGTAGAATTTTATGTATTGGGACTCTGGTGTTCTGTAAAGGCGAAGGCAAGCCCTCTCAAACACCCGAATCTTTTCCATCAAGCTGTGTGTTGGACCACACAGGA